>CM076403.1:46003101-46622646 GCA_038363315.1 Mugilogobius chulae
TTGTGCTCTGTTAAATCTCATTGGTTCAAAAAGTTAGCACGTGAATCTAAATTAAACTTGATATTGCTGGGGAAAGCATACAAGTAGTCAAAGCAAAACTGTTGGGTTTGGTCATTGACTGTCACCTGTCTTGAACAGATAACAGATAAACCCTCTAAAACACTACAAAATGAATAGTTTATGTATACAGCACATTTACACAGACAGATGTCCAAAGTGCTTTACACAGCAGCTTTAATAAATTAAAAACATAAAAGTAAATGATTGGTTAGTTTAAACAGCAGTTAAAACATTAAAAGTAAATGATCTGGTTAAGTTTAACACAGCAGTTGTTATGTATAAGGCCCTTAACCACATGCTTCCACAATGTATCCAGGAGCTGTTTAGACCTAGAGAGAGTCGATATAATCTGAGGGGAACTGGTATCTTTCAAAAAACTATTGTAAGAACTACAAAAAAAAAAAAAAAAACAACTGTGTGCTTCTTAGTTACAGGGGTGAATTTATGGAACTGTTTGGATGATGAATTAAAAATCAAATGTATAAATTAAAAATTCTAGAAAAATACAAAGCAACACTGAAATTAACACTAATGAAAAGATCATAAACTTTGCCTATTAAGTAATATAAATGATGTAATGTCATGTAATAAGAAGACAAAATAGTAATAATGATATCTTGACGATTATAAATAACACCTATGGTCATTATCACAATGAATATAAACCCAGAGGAAAATGTAAGGATATAAAGAATGTCTTCTGTGTGGTAAATTACTGAAAGCATATTGTGAGGTTTTTTTCTTGTTTTGTTAAGTGCTTTTCATAAGTGGAATTTGGCAGGCGTAAACAAGCTTTGCTTCAGCCAATGCCTTTCAGTCACAATGAAAAAACTCTGTATGTGACAGTGACAATGTCTTTTTAATTTATTAGTGTGTGTCTGAATGAACTACTACTACTATACTAGGCCTCAGAGGGAACATGCAAACTCTACACAGAAAGCGACCTTCTTGTTAAGAAGCGAGAGGCCTATCCGCTCTACTATTGAGATTTATCAACTCAGAACCAAGCAATTATTTAAAAACAAACTAAGGTGCCATGCTTTGTGTTAATACAGTAATATGTAAATGGTTATGGATTGTATGTATCATATTTTTAGGTTTTATTTATACAGATCTCGCAAAGGTTTGATTGATTGATTGATTGATTGATTGACTGACTGATTATTATGACATAAAATATGGCACGTTTACAAGTAATTGTTTCATGACTACAATGTATGATATACATTCCTACATACACACACATTTTTACATACATATACATACACCTACATATACATAAATATACATATACACACATATATGCATAGATCCACAGATACATGCATACATACACATACATACGCACCAACTATTAACAAATTATTAATATTTATCTATGTATTAGTCATAATAATAAATTACTAAGTATAAAACCAAAAATAAGCAATTCAAACCGTAATTTAGCTCAAATGGAGTGAGACGAAGAAAAACAAACTATCCAATTGGATAAAGAAGCTGTGTTGAAGTGTGGATAAAAACATTTTTAGGAATTGTGACACTCTGCACACTTCAAACTAACATGAATGCACATTTGGGTATTGGGACAGGGCTGTAGAGCTTGGGAACAGTTGAGCTATGTTACACCACTGGAGATTTTAAATAGCTAAATTCCCAAATAGTATTAATAGTAGTATTAATTATAGCATATTCTGACACTTATGAGGAATAGATACATTTACTCAGCAGTTTCTTGGGTTATTCTACAGCTGTTTTGTTTACTTTTTAATGAAAAGCACTTGCTTTGGCTAATTCTGCAAGCTTAGAAAACCTGCAAAGCCTCCAGAGCTCTGTATATATTTTGCAGTGTACCTAGAAAAATGCAAGGAGCAGGAAATTGATTTCAATTGTTTTCCTCCAAAAGATTTGTCTCATGACTATGTGCCTACATCAACTTCATGAAAAACTAAATTTGGTTATGTAAATCAAAAACGAAAACAAAATGTGTTTATGAAAAGGCATTCACAAAGCCATTGATAATGTAAAGCTTGTATCTGTTTGAAAAAGTACATATTCTAAAGAAAGACTAAAAGTATTGACTTTTTTTTCTCACCAACAATGTAAATAAATATACACAGTGTTTTGACTTTTCATCTATTGTTTTTTTAAAAGCTGATAAAAATTCTACAAAATACTGAATTTGGGGGTTCTCTAATGTACACATTTAAATTTACTGTATATAATGCACAGTCCACACAAAATCAGCTTTAGCTTTTTTTTTACTCAAAGGACCTTAGTGTGAGTAGAATGAGGTTTTAGTATTTGCAAAGTTATAATTAGTTTTATAGATTTTCTAAACCATGAATAGAATAATGCATAGACAAATGGGTTTACACACGAGTTAAAGAACCACAGCCATACAACAAGAGGTGTAGATGTGCTGCTGTCTACGATGCCTTCCCCACTGAAAGATGGGATATAATAAGGAAATAAACATGCTATAAAAATTAAAATAACTATCCCAAGAGTCCTGGCTGCTTTTATCTCTGATTTTCTGGCCGACATATTCACAGTTTGTGAAAGAGTAGCTACTTTAGTCTGCACTGACCGAGCCTGAGAGACCACCACTATGAATATCCTCACATACAAAACAACAATGAGAGTCATAGGGCCAATAAAAGTACACAGTAAATCAACATTTCCTGTGATGTTGCTGAGCACTACTACACATTCTCCATAACATGAGCTTTGTGCAGCAGGATGAATAAAAAAATCCATTAAAATCAGACGAAAACAGCAACATGACAGCAACAAGCCAACAAGCACAAATGCAGAATTTAACCCTGTTTATTGTTACTTTGGTATTATAATGTAAAGGATCACAAATAGCTAAATAGCGATCAATTGAAATGAGCACAATATTACCAACTGAAGATGAAGTTATAGTAAAGTCAGTCATATAATACAGAGCACAAAGTACACTTCCAAGAAACCAGCAACCCTCTGTTAGCAGGATTTCAACTGGAATCAGCAAAAGACCAACCAGAGAATCTGACACGGCCAGAGAGAGGATAAGCAGGTTGGTAGGACTGTGAAGCTGCCTGAAAAGAGAATTAAGAGAATTACATGGCTGATTACATTAAAAGATTCTTGTTTTTTATCGTGGACAATGCTTTACTTGAAGTGTGCGATGGAGATGATCACAAGGAGGTTCATTGTTACTGTGAGCAGACATGTTACATAAAGAAGGTACAGTAGACCTGATGAAGAAGGCTGTGGCTTTCTGCATGAGTTGTTTTGAAGTTCTGGGAAGCACAGTTCAGTTGTTTCCATAGTGGCAGAGGCTGGTTTAAATGAAATCCACTCTTCAATTATTGGAGGGCTCATATTTATGCTGTTTTTGGGTCCAACCTTAACTAAACCTGTTATCTTTTGTCTGTTGGACCTTCCTAAGGTTCAGAACTTTGATGCTGTTTGTAATAAAACACACATTTTTTAAGCTCAACTGTTTCTCCTCAAAGCATTTAAGATTTGGCCTACTTTATTTTAGTGTAGTCACTTTCTATGACTCCAGAATATTAAATAAGACAACGGAACAATGTGTCAGTAATATCTGGTTTTGTTGTAATATTTGTTTTCATGTCCAGTGCCTTTTTCACAAACTCTTTTTATATAAAGTGTTTTTGTCCAACCATGTAGATAATCTGATTCTCAGTCAATGCTTCCTGTAACTCCTTTCGGTCACTTCCCAAGGTTCATGGCTATATATTAGAATCTAAATGTATTCATCAAGAAACCATGAGCTTTTTCACAGCATTCCTATAGAGGGATTTTTTTGTTTCTCAACACCTGCAGAAAGAGCCACCGCTCATAGACACAAACAGTGGAAACAAGTCAAAAAAGCTTTGTTGTCAGCTAACTACAAAAGCTTATCACGGTGCAAAAAAAAAAAGTTATGCTGCTAAATCAACATTTGTGCATGAAATTCGACCCTACGACCCTTAAAATTCAGGTGAGTGAAAAACTGTGAGAAAAAACATTGGAGCCAGATGTCTGTCATATCGGATCTACCTGATCGAAACAGTTAGCTCTCGTCCCTTTTCGTTGTTTTATTCAAAGAAGTTTCCCAAGCTAAACAGCAGCTTTTTATGCATGGAGCATGCGTAGTAGGGCGAAAAGTGATGTTGACAGAAAATCTCTCTATACAGAAGACACATCAATACAAGTATTAACTAAAATAATAATGAATTGGATACCTTTTGTATTATTCATTCCACATTCAGTAGTGACACTATTGTTTCCTGTCTAACTTCTATGACACAGATCCATTGATTCCTCCCTGTCTTTCTTTCACTCTTGGACAAAATCCTGAAATACTTAAAGTTTCTATATCTCAAAATAATACATTTTAAACTTCCTACTTCAGTCCAATTGCTTCGGTCACTTACTTAATGCATTCCAGACTTTCAAATTATTCACCACGATGTGTTTTAAGCTTTTTTCACAGCTGTCTGAAGCGAGACGTGCTGATATGCTAATGGCAGTTAGCCACAAAACTTACAAAACTTTTTGGTGAACAAACATGATATTAGACATTTTCCCACAAGAAAGTACCAAGAACTAACCCTAACATTCTTTCAGCCCCTATTTAGTCTAAAAAACTATCCTGTCCCCACGTCTGTGTTCACACAGCAAATGTTTCGGAAAGTGGGTCTAATTGGCTTTAGCATTAGCGTCAGTTTAGTCTTATGTGGTGTCAGGAAAACAAAATAGTTTTTTTTCAATTCCACATAAAACTATGATCTACAAAACCTAAAAAAAAATTGAAATTAACAATTAAACTAAATTATTCACTGTAATTCGTAATAATAGTGATATAGGCTACTATTTACAAACTAAATAAAATATATTTTGGGGTTACTGCCTCATTGTTCTCGAGGATAAGAAAAGTTTATCTAAATGTCACAACATATAAAACATGTTTCAAAACTAAGTTAGTGTTGTAAATTCACTTGTGTCACCAAAACGTTCCTGGTCTGACTGGAAATACCTGCCCCAGAGCAGGAGCTAAAAAAGTTCCTAAGTGTGGCCCTAGTCCATAGTTCCTGCTCTGTGTGAATGCACCCAAAATTGGGACAGGAACTAAAAAAGTTCCTACAGTGGGAAAAGGCCTACTATTAGACAGGACCTTGTGGAAACATTTCCACCTGAAAACATATATTACCGGAAGATCTGTGCTAGGTGGAAAATTAAAAAGAATGTTTTTTAATTGAAAATTTTAAAATTGCATATTACCCTTTAAAGCTGGTTGCAGACTACAGGAGTTTTGGCCCGATTTTAATCCTGATGTGCCTCTCTACCAGTTCGGGGAGGCGTGGCCAGAGTAACGATTTTTCGTAAGAGATTTTTTGTCGTTTCTCTCCTTATGTTTGTGCATCACTGCGACTATTTGTCGTGAGGTTCGCATGCTGCATATGCACATAAAATAAAGAAACAAAATACATCGCCTCATCAACTGTAAACAAATGTAACACTTTGTGCACGTAATCCAAGTGCGGAATTCTTTTTTACGATCATTACGCACGTCATCTCCAACACATCTGCTCCTTAAATGATGTGAGAAGCACCGACTTTATTATATAGAACATAGCTAACACGGAGTTAAAACATTTTCATTTCACGCCCACAATGCGTCAACATCCCTTTACCTTTTATGAGCCTCCGCTACTCTGTGACGTTTATAAACCTGCTTTAATCCACTCGCGTTTCATTGTTAACTTTTATAACAGCGCACATGCGCTCGATCACGTGACACGCGCTGTTTGCCGCTCACTCCGCTCCAAAGTCTGTGTCGTCTCTGTTCTTCCTGCGACGATGATGCGACTGTGAGACAAATAATCTTTGTAATTGTCCTTATATCTGTGGCCTCTTCTTTTCTTTGGCATGTCAAAAAATCGCAAAAGATCCAAACTCCTGTAGTCTGCAGCCGGCTTAAGGATAGTTTTGGCTGGTCCTCTTTGGAATGTTTTGGAATGGTTCACAATATCAGGCAGTCTTGATAAAAAATCACAGCCAGTCTTTCTAAATTAAGCCTTTCCCATTTCAGCATGGCTAGGATCAGGCTAGCTGTAGAAGGGTTACCAGTTTTGTAACCAAAAACTGTTAGAAAGTAAACATTATAAGTTACACAACCATGTTTTGTTGTCACACTATTTTATTAATTTTACAATCAACAGGTGATTATCTTTTAATCTCTATTTTGGATAGTTGGCTGCGTATCAATAAATATTGCAGTGTGTTTGGAAGAATTTAAGAAACAAGAAATTGATTTCGATTGTTTTTCTATCTAGTGCAAAGTTTTAACATTTGCAAAGGAACTGTCTTATGTGACTACACCAATTTCATGAATAAATAAAAAAAAAACTTGGTTATCTAATTCAAAAACAGAACTTAACACTGACTGACTTTTACACCATTTTATTGCAAAAACTAGAAGCTTCAAATAAATCTTAAGCAGGAAAAACAGAGCAGGCTTTTCACACCACATTTACACAACCACAAATAATGTGGAGCTTGGCTCTATTTTTCCTCACCGATAATGTAGATAAATATGCACTAATGACTCCACATCCATTAAGTTACAACTACATTTAAATTTATAATACAATGGCCACACAAAATCAGCTCTAACGTCTTCTTCTTCTTTTAGCTCAATTTATATTAGCATAAGTAGAATGAGGTTGTAGTATTTGCAATGTGACAATTAGTTTTATAGATTTTCTAAACCATGGATAGAATAATGCATAAACAAATGGGTTTACACAGGAATTAAAGTACCACAACCAGACAGAAAAGGGTGTAGATGTGCTGCTGTCTACAATACTTTCCCCACTGAAAGATGGGATATAATACGGACATAGACATGCTAGAAAAACTAAAATAACTATTCCAAGTGTCCTAGCTGCTTTCATTTCAGATTTTCTGGCTGATAATGTCACAGTTTTCTGCAAAATGTGTACTTTAGACTGCATTGAACGAGCTTGAGAGACCACCACCATGAATATCCTCACATACAGAGCTACAATGACAGTGATCGGGCCGATAAAGGTACAAACTAAATCAACATTTCCATTGATTCTGTTGAGCACTAACACACATTCTCCATAACATGAGCTTTGTGCATCAGGATCAATAAGAAAATCCTTCATAATCAAACTATTATAGATGAGTGCAACAAGCCAACAAGCACAAATGCCGAATTTAACCCTGTTTATTGTTACTTTGGTATTATAATGTAAAGGATCACAAATAGCTAAATAGCGATCAATTGAAATTAGCACAATATTACCAATTGAGAATGAAGTTATAGTAAAGTTTGTCATATAATACAAAGCACAAAGTACACTTCCCAGGAACCAACAGGCCTCTGTTAGCAGGATTTCAACTGGAATCAGCAAAAGACCAACCAGAAATCCGACACGGCCAGAGAGAGGATTAGCAGGTTGGTAGGACTGTGAAGCTTCCTGAAAAGAGAATTCAGAGAATTACATGGCTAACTACTGTACAATAAAGATGTTGGACAATGCTGTGCCTGAAGTGTGCGATGGAGATGATCACCAGTAGGTTCATTGTCACTGTGAGCAGAGATATTAAGGAGAGCAGGCTATGGGACAGCAGAGCATCTGTCTGAGAGTGCTGTGGTTTTCTGCATGAGTGGTTGTGAAGTTTGGGAAGCACAGTTCAGTTGTTTCCATAGTGGCAGAGACAGGTTCAGAAGAAGTCTACTGTTGAATTATCAGAAGGTTCATATTTATGTGATCTTTGGGTTTAACGTCAACAAACTGCCCTTAGCAAATCACGTACTTCTGGGACATTCCCCTTAGGACACAATGACACAAAGCACATGACGACTAGTTGGGCAAACTGTGAACTCGAACACCTGATGGAGAGCACAAAGCTGGTGTTCAAAGGCCACAATAAAAATCCTATTGTTTCTTCTGAATCCAAAGTTGCTGTGTGGTTGTAGGTGCTCCACCAGCAATGAATACGCTTTTTTTTTATTAACATTTTTCAGCGTTTGTTGGCTGAATTGCCATCCTTGAAAATGCCTGCTTTTTCTTCCACAGCTAAGCATGGGGTAGAGCAGTATTTACTTAAGCACGGCATCTCAACAGTGAAAGATCTCCTTATAGTTTCATGAGTAAGTGGCCTCTTTGAACTCCCTTAGGGATTTCGAAAAATTCAGATAATAGTTTAAAGGCATGTTGTGAGCTAGCTATCTTGAGTGCTAACTCAGATCCATAACGCTGTTGTTTCTTATGTTGTATGTTGTATCTTATTTGTGCTGTATTTTTCAAATAAAAATATAGAGCTCATACTTGTGACACACTACAAAGACATTTTAAACTTTTTTTTTTTTTTTAATCTTTTTAGGACTTTTTTTCCTGGAACAAATTACTTGCCAACCACCAGTGAGCTGTCAGAGCAAAGAAATGAGAGCTTTGTGAGACGCTTGCTTCAGATGGACCGGTGCAACGTGAATGGATAGCACCAAGTTAACAAGAAGAAAGTGTTGTTTTGGTCTGATTTTCCCTGTCTGCATAAGTCACTGGACTTATTGACTGCAGGCTTGTGGTGCCTCAAGTCCTTTACCTCCACACTCATGGACCTTCTGTAGCCATTATCCTAGCTCTTCTCTTCATCCTGCAGCACCTGGGCTCCCTGGAAACTTATATTAAGATCTTGTTTGTAGACTTCATCTCTGCATTCAAAACCATCCTCCTTGTTCTCCAGGACATCTCTGCAGCTCAACGTGCCAAACTCCACCTGTAGGTGGATCACTGATTCCTTGATGGACCCAAGGTAGTTCATGCAGCTGAAGGAAGGAGTCCACTCGGACTCAAAATCTCCACAGGGCTATGTACTTGCTTTTTTCCCTGTACCCAAACTGCTGCACCCACAGCCCTATATATTCTGTTAAACTGATCAAGTTCTCAGCTCTGTGTCTCTGAGGTTTTAGCGATGAGGCAGAAAGAGATCTGAGCTGAGAGAAAAAAAGACACTTTTCAAGTTTGGAGTTTGTGTTTTGTTTGTACTTACACTTTCAGTAAGAATTCCATGCAAAGTTTTATAAATGAGACCTCAGGACATGCTCATCTCCATGACCTGGAGGCAAGCAGATCAGATAGCAGCTGACCCCTCTCACCCCTGGACATGAGCCACTTTCCTCAAACAAGAGGCTATGATCCTGTTGTGGTGTCATTGGAAACTTTATAAAACACACATCAACATCACATGGTCACTGTGCACCTGTAATTTCATTAGCCATGTCAGTATTGTCTTATCTATTTGCAGTAATATTCTACAATATTGTTCCGTCTGTATACTTTTTTTTGTTTTGTTTTCAGTGTTTTTGTTTGTTTGTTTTTATATATATAAAAATATGCCCCTATATGTTGTGTTGTGTACAGTATTTTAAATATGTTTTAGCAAAGTTCATATTTTATTCTTTATTGATATCCTCAGTGTTACATGTCCTTTGTGTGGCTTTAAAAAGGCACCATCAACCTGTCCAGGGACAACAGATGGAAATGTTTACATACTATGTATGGTCATTAATAAGGCACTGTCACTTTCTTAACAAACAAATCAATCAATCAATTATAAATTTAAAATGTTGCACATTAGCATCAAAGTATGTTCTTTCAATGAATATTGTTTTCTGATTCTTTAATGCACTCAGCAGCAAGCACTTGAGTCAACATTAATAAACTAAAATAGTAGTAATAATATATTGCTTTTCCCACCAGAACTCAGTTGGATTGTGCTTGCATTGGGAAGGATCATTCTGCCATACAAACCCTCTAACACGTGTCAGCTCAATAGTGAGAAAACACATAAATTAATTATGTTATTATTTTTAATAAAAACATAAAATTATTTTTAAGAGCATTTAATTGTGTCTATGTAGCTTTATGAGGCATGTTATAACACAAATGTGTCAAGTTGTATAATATTTCATTGTCTCATACTTTGTCTATTTGTTAACAATCACATAAACTTTATGAAGACAATCACTTGTTGTCAGGACAGTATTGATATTTCATTAAATATGTTTCATGTAATTTCAAAACTTAGGACGGAAAAACATCAAAGAGAATAAGGCTAGACAGGTTTTATTGCAGCACATCCCAAAACAACAGATAATGTGAACAATATAGACAACCCAATAACTCTAGTTCTAGTCCTGGACATATTTGATATTAGCACAGTCAAAGTCTGTTGCGAGCACAAGTCTGAGACATCCTGTGAACATTTTTCATCAATTCCCATTATCTTTTTAAATTGTGAATACTTGTATTGTAACTTAGGGTTAAAATACAGAATTAGCATTATTACTTAGTTCAAAGGACTTTAGCATGAGTAGAATGAGGTTGTAGTATTTGCAAAGTTACAATTAGTTGTATGGACTTTCTAAACCAAGGATAGAATAATGCATAGACAAATGGGTTTACACAAGAGTTAAAGAACCACAGCCAAGTAACAATGCTTGTAGATATGCTGCTTTCTCCAATGTCTTTCCCAGCGATAGATGGGATGTATGCTGGACATAAACATGCAATGAAAACTAAAATAACTATACCAAGAGTTCTTGCCGCTTTGAGCTCTGATTTTCTAGCGACATGGTCACAGTTTGCTGTAAAGTAACCACTTTAGTCTGCATTGACCGAGCCTGAGAGACCACCACCATGAATATCCTCACATACAGACCCACAATGACAGTGATAGGGCCAATAAATGTACACACTATATCAACATTTCCAGTGGTGTTGTTGAAGACTAACACACATTCTCCATAACATGAGTTTTGTGCATCAGGATCAATGAAAAAATCTTTGAAAATCAGACTATTGTAGATGAGTGCAAAAAGCCAACAAGCACAAATGCAGAACCTAGCCCTGTTTATTGTCACTTTGGTATTGTAATGCAGTGGATCACAAATGGCTAAATAGCGATCAATTGAAATGAGCACAATGTTGCCTATTGCAGACGCTGTTATGGTATAGACAGTCATATAGTATAAAACGCAGAGTACACTTCCCAAGAACCAGCAGGCCTCTGTTAGCAGGATTTCAACGGGAATTGGCAAAAGACCAACCAGTAAATCTGACACTGCCAGAGAGAGGATTAGCAGGTTGGTAGGACTGTGAAGCTGCCTGAAAAGAGAACATTTTTAAATCACAGTGCTAAATACCAAGACTCCTCTATGATTCTGACTTTTAACAATGCTATGCCTGAAGTGTGCGATGGAGATTATCACCAGTAGGTTCATTGTCACTGTGAGCAGAGCGATTAGAGAGATCAAGTTGTAGAACAGCAGAGCGTCTGATAGAGAAGGCTGTGGTTTTTTGCATGAGTTGTTATGAAGCTCTGGGAAGCACAGTTCAGTTGTATCCATGGTTGCAGAGGCAGGTTCAGAAGATGACCACTCTTAATGGAAGACTTATTTATATGCTCCTCAAAAACCCTCCCATCTTTTTTTTTTTTTTTTTTTTTATTAATAGGTTTTATCTTTTTAACATACATTGAAGGGGTGTGCCTATCACCTCTCAAGTTTATTGACGTCAGTTAGGTCATGTTTTTATCTCATCGATGGGAGTGTATGACAGGTAGAATAAGGGGGGAAATGACACAAGGATGAAAATCTTTACAGTAGAATCTAAACTCTGCTATGTTGATGATTAAAACCTGACTGAAAATTTTCAAAGATGTTATTGCAAGTAAACGAGAACTGCAATTGAAAATGAACAACCTTTTCTAAAACTTTATAAAAGGGAATCTAGATATTGGCCTATTTAATTAGGTAAAATTTTGCCTTCTGATCTGCAGCTCGACAACAGCATGCTTAACCCTAACCTGGCCAGCCAGATGGTTTATATCGCGATATTTGTGAACTCACAAACACGAGATAATCCATCTGGCCTTCCAGCCGCCCGATTGGTTTGGGAGTCTGAACCAGCGATGTTTCGCGGTGTTAATATGACTGTTAGTGCCCTTTCCTGCTGCTTTTGATGCGGTTTTAGCAGAAATACGGAGTAATTTCTTTTTGAAAGAAGAGCCGTATGTGTGACGCGTACTTGAGATTTGTTTATTTGCATGACATGAAAATACAAAAAATATTTGTTTGTGCGTTTATATTTTGGTTCAGTGTATATATATCAGGAAGCGTGTGTTTATAACTGGCAGTCCCAATGTGTACATAATCATACTTTGATCTGCATGTTGTTTGTTATTTGTGGTGTCTTAGTTAGTTTAACAGTCGTGCTAGATTTTATGGACTGCAGTGCATTGGAGTGTATAGCACAGCACTTAAGTAAAAGCACGGGATAATGAGGCCACGCCCCCGGTTAAACACTGAACGCTTGCGATTGGACACTGCTGCTAGACTACAAATTATATAAGCCTTTTGAATTTGGCTCTCAGAGGGAAGCAAGGAGGGAGGAAACAGGAACTGGCCCCAGCACGAGCACGAGAGAAGCGGCAGTCGGGAGGACGGCAAACATCACACGGACCACTGGGACGAGAGGCGCTGGATGAGATAGACAACGCGCGCTGATTGATAAGTAAAGGATCGTGTGAATTGTTCTTGGTGCAGACTTTTAGTGTGGTGCGGCCATTTAGTGCCTTCCTTCATTTCACAGCTTCACTGGCTGCGGGCGGAGTGGCCAGCCTGTAAGACCTGACGCGAGAGCCAGACAGTGGGTTCGATTTCATCGCCCACTAAATCGGAGAGGAAGCCCCGTTGTGTGCACCGGAGCTAAGCCAGTGGAAGCTGTCTTGACCGGGTCGCGAGGAGAGTGGAGATACAAGGCGACTTGAGATAAGTGGAAAGGAACGTCTATAGTCTGCTACAATGCTTGGAACTGTGTGTGTTGCAGTGCTGGCGTTTTGTTAGTGTGGTGTGCCCATAATTGTTGCCGTAACCGAGACGGACCTGCAGAAGCACCGGGGGCGCACAGCAGTGGCGGGGGACCCAAGACGGACCGGACCTGCTGACCAGGAATGTGAATGGAACAAACCGAAAGAGCTAAGTCAAAGGAACGTTATATTTACCTGTACCTGCAATGGCTGTGTGCACGGAATTTCAGTTGCTTGCGATTGTTCAAATGCTAACTTCTGTACATACAACATTTCCTTTAGCGTTAGATTTAGACACATTATGTCTCTTTTTAAACACAGAAGTGTTCTCTGATGAATATTCTCTAATATGTAAGTCTTTACATGTTTCTGTAACATTCACCACAACTGTCTGATCTAAGAGGATTTATTAGTTTTAAACTGATAAGTGAAACCTCATGAAGAGTATTGACAGAAGTCGTTGTATGTACAGATGTAGTATTTAAACCAAAACAAGACAACTGCACTCAGCCAATTGGTGCGTGGCTGCACTGTGCCGCCAGTGATCCTGTTTCTCCTCCTTGTTGCAGTAGTCGGAGAGGAGCGAGACGGAGGTGGGAGTGGGCGCAACGCAGTGGACCTGGGCCATCCAGTGAATGCCCGCATACAAGATAATATTAAATAAGGGGGCGTATACTCCTTTATAGTGAACCTAGAAACATTATAAACTGGTTGTGGAACATAAGTACACTTCCTTTAAGAGCAAAGGGAACAGTTGAACGTCCGCCTCCTTTTAACAAAAGAAAACTCTCCCGTTTCACCGGACTGGTTGCCGTAGGATAAAACCCTTTTTAACGTGTTATTTATTGCCTCTGATTATGGATTTAAAACAAACTCATAGTACAGATTTTTTAGACATTTTTATTAATCAAAGTAGCAGAGCATTTTTTTTAGATTTTTTTTTTTTTTTTAATCTAACTGTGAATAAAGTCTGTAATTTTTAGCAGTTGCACGCCTATTCTTAAAAGTGGAAATTCAACTAGTTGGTGGGTTCGAATACCATTCTGTGACAGAAATGTAAGGTAAGGTAAGGTAAGGTAAGTTATGGTAAACTTTATTGTCCCCGTAGGGAAATTTGTCCTCTGCATTAGACCCATCCTTCAATGCCTCTGGGGCATCTCCTCAGGAGCATTGATTGCTGCATTGATCGCTGCAGTGCAGCGCTCGGGGACCCATCTCCAGGCCCAGTTTTTCAAACGATTTAATCTGGATCAAATTGATCCAGATTTAGTAATCCATTTTTCTTCTATCCATGATCTCTTATCTTTGAGCCAGTTTTCAAAGCAACATAAGATTGGATCACTTTGAATTGAAACTTTTCTGGATCACTAAATCTGGATAACCATGTAGATAGGCTGTCACGTGTCATGAAGAACAAAGAGAACTGAGCACACCAGTGACTCTTAACACATGTTGTAGATTTTTTTTTATTTTGAAAATAAAGATTTGACAAATTAATAAAACTATATTGTGAATATTTCAAACAGGTTTCAAAAACCAATGTGTCTACATGGAGTTCTGAAGAGGTGTTTTGCCTGAACTACTGGAGTGCAGAACCACACAAAGTGTGCAACATAACAGTTGCATGTGTTCTGCACAACACTGCTACCAAGCGCAATGTCCCTCTATAGAGATGAAGATGCTGCAGGTCCTACACCTGAGCCTGTTGAAAACTCTGACCAAAATGAGCAAACAAGACGTGCAATAAGAGAGGGAATAGTTAGACATTATTCTTGAAAGATTTTGAAAACCAGTGATGCCTTTGCTTTTCTATTGTTTTATGTTGATATGAACTCTGTTTATTAAATGTGATCATTTCATTTCAAACCTTTATTTTCATGTATCAATAAATAAAGCTCGTCTAAAAACCAAACTAAATTGGGATTAGTTATAATAATTGTGTCAGTGTTATGAATATACAGGAGCCTCATAAGTGACAGAATTAAATAGATTCATTTGGTGAATATTCACAGCTGTTTGGGGGATTATTTTAGGCCAAAGTCTACTTTGCTGTAGGTGACTGAATGACTGAATACGTTCTAGTCTATTTAATTATTGCAGCCTGATGGATAAACAAATCAAGTGAAAATATTTTTAATAAATAGGGCATCTCATAGGATATACTGTTTTATTTTATTTGATACATTTTAATTAGAAAAAATACATTTTGGGCCTTAAATCCACTCTTCCCCTGGGATCAGTTTAATCCTGATTTTTTGGATCAATGTGATCCTCATCCACCGAAAAAGTTTTGAAAAACCCAAACTGGAAGTTTGATCTGGATCAAAGCCAAGATTAGATTACCTGATCTGATCATGTAATCCTTTTTTTTCCTTTTGAAAAACCCATTTTCAAGATTTGATCTGATCCCCTATCCAAAATCCGAGTGGATTAGTTTTGAAAAACCGGGCCCAGGTGTTCTTGCTAGGCTTGGTCAGGACTACCGTAGCTGTAGGATATTACCCTAACATGCATGTTATTGGTTGGTGCGGGAAACCGGAGTGCCCGGAGGAAACCCACCCAGACACGGGAGAAACATGCAAACTCCACACAGAAAGGCCCAGGCCCGTGCGGGAGTCAAACCCGTGACCTTCTTGCTGTGAGGCAAGAACGCGATCCACTCAGCCACCGTGCTAGTTGTGTGGTCACAGTTGGCCAGTGGCATGTACGCGGTTCACTGTGGTACCAGTCTCTCTGAAGCAAGTCCTCAGGTGGCTGATATTGGAATGATGCACATTCAGTTGGGCTGCCATTGCAGTAACAGATAACCCAGCAGTGAGCCGTGATAATGTGTGCGCGCTGGATAAACTGTGCGTGAGAGATCAGGGAGCCACTTGTGCTGTGACTACAGGACCTTTGCCATAAAGCACACTTATGAACTTTATGTCCTTTCTTTATGTCATTCTATAGCTTCAGATTCTTTCTGAATAAAACAATGTGAATCATGTTCTCCTGTGCACGTATGCACGGCTTTTAAATGACAACACGTGAGCTTCATTTCCCACAAAAGTAGTTGTGATTAGAATAAAGTTATTATATTTGTTGGAATATGAACAAAAGTCATGTACCTCATGTGCCTAAACACAAACCTTCTAAACACAGATCTCCTTCTGCTTCGTCTCTGGAAAGTGCCTACGGTAGCTCCAGAGTTTGTGGACACACCCGTAAAATCTCACGTTAAGTCTTCTTTTCACAAATCCCAAAGTTGACGCAGGAAACAACGCATGTAATCTCCCATGTACATATGACCCCATATTTAACGTACACAGGCTTTATAAATGAGACCCCTGATGTGTGTGGGCATAAGTATCTTAATCTTAATCGGTCCTTCGTGACCGTACAAACGAGCGCGAGGTTGTGTCCACAATGTTCTGGTCTCTGGTTGCACGCGGTGTGCTCTTCATTGTCGGGTAAAGCACAGCAGGGTTCCGTGCGCTCTTCCTCGTGCCGACACACGGTGTACACTGTTGTAAGGCTACACCCCTCTCTAGCGACAACCCGGAATGTCGACATTAAAGTGTAATTGTCGATGTTGCGGCATTAGCATATTTTCTCTCCCATCCCGGTACTCCGACACCTAACATTTTTTTGTCGATGTAGTGGTGTCGATGTAGTTCTATTGTTCTCAGAAATGCCGCTTCTCCGACAAACTTTTGTGGGTGCTTCTATTAAATAATTATTTAAAAAATATATACATAGCGTTTTCTCACGACTGTTTACTGATCCAAACATGACGCTAAGTATAAAATACAGCGCGTTTCTTCTTTCTGTTTATTCTTATTTCCGTTTTGTCAAACTCTGCTTCTAAGGCCCTTGTCCCGGCTTCTGTCCATGGTGCTGAAGTTAAACGCAGGAGATCGATCAATAACTAGATAAATAAGTAAATGGATAGATTGAAAGGATGATGTTTGAATTATTCATACAAATCCTAAAATATCCTTCTTTTAGAGCCGCAGTCAGGCTGCGCTTTTTACACTCAACAATCCCCGGCACGTTCTTGTGCGCCTTTCACGTTCCAGAGGAAACAATTAAAGTTCCCTACAACAAACTGTCAGAATGTTATAAAAAACGCCCTTCTATCATCTTCTATCATATCTCACGCTGCTGCTCTGGCCCTCTTTTACAAATGTACATATTTAGACACTGTGGCATCTAAACCACGAGAGTCTTAAACACTGTCTTTATTCAGGCCTATATTTTAAAACAAACGTTTGTAAGAGAATGTTGTGAATGTGGTCTCTTTTACTGGGGTGAAATGATGTTTAACTTTATCAATCTATTCTGAATATTGTTCATTAAAATGCATTATCCTACTGGTTTATATCCACATTTCACACATGAAATTTCTCAGTTACGACTGTAACCTTCATGCATCATACAACGTGAAACAACTGGTCTCTTTGATAAAACAAACAGTTGTTTTAAAAGCAAGAGACATAAAAAACACCATGGCCTACCTTTCTCTTGATTCTCGTCGTTCCCACGGAGCCTTCACATGACAATGTTCACAAAAATCCATGGTAATAAATCACAAAGTCTTCAAAGTGTAAACATAATCCATAATCATGTGCAGAGGCTCCTGTCCGTGTGACTCTGCACATCCTTGTGCAATACGTCCCCGTTAAAGCGCGTAGCGTTATGGAGAGGTTTATTACAGTCTACCAGCTCAAAACCACAACGTATAAGGCCAAAACACACGACCTTTGAGGCTGTCGTCTGAGGCGGACTGAGGCGGAGCAGAGCTGCGTGTCGTGGGATCAGGCGCGCAGCAGCGGCAGCTCTGATTCAGGAGGACGATATGGGCAAAGTCTACAGCTTTATTCAAGTCAGAAAAGCAAAAATGTTTAGAAAAAAGTGCTGCCAGTAGATAGAAGAAAAAAGACGCCGTCAATACGCGGAAGCTTGGAAAATAATGTTAATTCCGAAATGAAATTCCGCCCGACTTTGGCTTAGCGAGCGAGTCCAAGTCCAGACTCGAGATTCAGTCCAAGTCCCGGTCTGAGACCAGGTCTGCACGAACAGTGGCATTGCTCTGGCCGTTTGGAGAGTGTTAAAGCAGAGGAAAAAGTTTAAAAGTATTCTGTCTCTACGTCTGTCCAAAAAATACTTCTCTGTCTTACCGGGAGCAGCTTGTCAGAAAAGCAACGTGAATGAAGGACGCTTTGTAACCGAGAAATAAAAGTATAATTTTTAGCCTTCTTAAAGCGACAATAAAGTTGGCCACCACACATAGGACTATTGGTCATTATGACGTTCACTGTCTGAGCTTGTGTCGGAGAGCGGCATCAATACATTCGGAGGACAGGGATGTCGTAACAGTGGGATTAAAAATAAAGACTTTCGGAATAACGGTGTGTCGATAGAAAGGCCTGTCGACAGAGAGGGCTGACTCCCTGTTGTAAAGCCGGCAGCCTCTGGTCTAACATCTAACGTCCAGTAGCCCACTATGAGTGCGCGCAGCCACAGTGATTCAAACAGCAGGGAGGGCTGGGCATACGCAGTACTGCACTCTCCTGGTTTTATGGAGTCTCTGCTCTATCGTGAGGAGAGCTCCATTCACACTGACACTTTATTAAGCCAAGAAGTTTTATGCAAAAGTAAAGACACATTTTAGACAAAGTTATTAAAGATTGTCATGTGAATAGACTTTCGCAAAATATATGCCTATTATTACACTTCTTTCCAAACTGAAGGTGCTGCTACAGTTAACTCTGTGATCAGCGCCGCCGCCCCCAATACGCACATCACGCAGAGCGCGTAGGGCATCACCTGCTCTGGGGGCACCAAGCCGAGCTGTGCCGTCCCACTGTCCCGTGTGCTTAACTCATGAGTGACAGACAAGTTTGGTCTAGAGACGCAGGTGCCTGATGATTCCTAACACACAGCGCAAAATCAAAGACTCTGGAAACCGTTTCGAGGAGAAACAGCAGATGAAGTAAGACGGCTGCAGATTTGAACACGCAAATAACCGCGGCGAAATACGGCGGATTTCTCCACTTTATGTTCAGATTCTTTCAGAGGGAAACACAAACCATGAATCTAGTTTCTTTGTCCTGACTAAAGTTACAGACGATTGTATTTCCTCAAACTTTAGCGCGAGGATGCGGCTTACGCTGAGCTGCGTTCAGTGGCGCAGGAGAGGGAGCAGTGGCGGAGCAGAGGGCAGTTTAGAGGGGCAAAGAGGTCTGGGGCCCCACTGGAAAGCAATCTGGCAAAAATTTGAAATTAATGGACTTACTGTTCTAAAACATGCCAGATAAAAACAAATGCATCTATTATGTAAAAAAACAAAAACAGAAAAATAAATAAAACAAAAAAAATGTAGGGGGACTTTCAGACCTCGTCTCTTAAATAAATAGATACATTGCCTTTGTGGGGTTGGTTTGGGGCGTTTTTGACCTTTTTGAAATATTGCATAGGGCACCAAAATGGCTAGCAGCGGCCCTGTCTGTGATATTAATTGCACTGCTCACTTGTTACAGACGTGAGCATATCTCAGGTTCACTGAATGAAATGGTGCTCTCACATCTGGCTGGAGCCTACAGCGCTTGGAGAGAGCCCACTAGCGGCCAACAGAAGAAAAACTAAGACCAGCATCATCCCTAAGGGGAAAATACGGTGTTTAATTTACATTCTATAACTTGATGGAGCAGGTGCAGGTCATAGATGTTGGAATACATTTTTGAACATATCCCATTTTTTTAAACAAACAAACATCTTACACATTAGGGTTGTAAAAAATAATTGATTCATCGATACTAATCGATACTTTTTTATAATTGAATCCCTGGTGATTGGTTGATGTGTGTGTTTTCCCAGCTGTGCGCTGGTATAAATTGGGGTGTGTAATTTCCCTTTTACATACTCTGTAAATCCAATCCAATGTTTTTTTGTTTTGTTTTTCCCTTTGTTATGCTTGTATTTAAGTTAAAGTTCATACGACAGGTTAGACCATTTTTTCAGTAAACACAGTGAACATAAATATATTTAAGATTTCACCAAACAATTAGCTTGTTTTCACCTAGATCGTCTATTTTCATGAAGTTTGTATTTGTATTTTGTCCAGCAAATATGACATGTAGACGGGAACACACAACTGTTACCTAGCAACTGCATTGAAAATAGGAATCAAATCCCACATAAATGACACAGATGTTATGATTTGACAATTGATCATATTTTGTAACAATTAAATTGTGTCAACTTTTGATGACACATGTCGAGGGATTCTGTTTTAGAACTCACATTACTTCCTGTAATTTTTATCAGTTTCTTCATAATTTGCAATGCAACTGTTGTAAAACTGATAAATATACAACAAGGACTATCACACCAAACTAAGTAAAAAATCAAATAAAGTGATAATCTGTCTTATGCTCTTAGAGTTTAGGCCACCTGTCAAATCAAATCAATTTATTTTTGCATAGCCCAAAATCACAACAACAGTCGTCTCTGTGGACTTCCCAAGATTATTAATTTAGTAAACATGAATAGTAGGAAATAAAAATAAAACAAAACACATTCAATGAAACAATGAACATTTAGAAGCAGTGATTGATCAAGAATGTCAAAGCAGATTATTAGTAAACTAGCAAATAAATAATTGTCCAGAGCATCCCCTGTCCGTAGACCCTCCTTCTCGGCAAGGAAAAACTAAAAAAAAAACTAAGGGAAAAAGAGAAACCTCAAGGAGAACCACAGTGAAGAAGAGATCCACTCCCATGGACGGACAGGCTGTAGATGTAACTAAGGCTAACAGATCTAACTGCAGAGAGCTTATGTTTGTGGAGCCAGAGTCCATTAGCTCCCCACACAAAGCTAACGATGTTCCGGCTACAATCAGGCTAAGCTCCAGCTGTAGCTGTGGAGCCAAATATCGAACACAAAACTCCCACCTTGTACCACGGCGAGTGAGGGCTGTTCCCATGTTCCCCTGTCCACACAACCATAAATGCTCTTAGCGGCTAATTGTCCCTCCGAGCCTCAGATTGAACCGGTGAGAGGCTGTTGCCTCGTCGCAGACGGTGAGCGAGTGTCACAGGCCCAGAACCCACCTGCCGCAGCACATACCCCGGGCCCAGGTCACGTATCTGTCCACGGGAAAACGAGAGGCTTGGATGGGTATTTGGAGCTCTCAGGTGCCGCGTCTGGCTCATCAGCTCCAGGACTTTTGATCTGTCCCGGGTAAAGACAGAAGTCTGCAGCGGCGCTTCTACGGAGCGCTCAGGGGCTGTAGGCTAGCTCCATATCTCCCGGAAAACGGTGATCTGTTCCCCGGCAAACGCACCCGGAGCACCATCAGAAGTGCAGCCGGAGACAGCGCACTCATATCAGCGAGAGCAAGTGGGACATGAACAGAGAGAAACCCCCGCACAGAAATGGACTGATCCAAAACGTAGAAAGTCCCGGCCTCTGAGTTTGATGAGTGAGACTGACAGATTCTTTTAAAGGTTCTTTTAAAGATCGTGAAATGTAAAATGAAATAATGAAATAAATGAATATATATTTTAATGTTTCTTTAAAATATTTATTGACACATTTATTTATTTAAAGATGTATTTAAACATATATTGACACATTTATTTATTTAATAAATTATTTATTTAATTATTGCCACATTTAATTATTTATTTAATTATTTAAGAATTTAATAATTGATTTAATAATTTATTTGTATAATACATTATTTAATCAATTATATAAATATTTATTTATTCATTTAAATATTTAATTGTACATTTAATAATGTATTTCTTTTTTATTTCAAAATCTATTATTTAATGGCATATTTAATTAATTATTTAATAGTGTTTTTATATATTGAATTGTGGCACTCTGAATCCTCCAGTGAAGATCTTTTAGTACTGGGGTATTGTGTTCTCGTTTTTAGTACTCGTTTGTACTCTTGCTGCTGCATTTTAAACTAATTGAAAACATTTGTTGAGCTTTAGGACACGCTGCAAACAGGGAATTACAATAGACTAACCTCGTCCTGTCTATTTGCTAGCAGCACATGCTGAAGGTGTTAGTCTGCCCTTTTACATACTCTCGCATAAGAAAAGTTTGGGTTGATTGTATGCTGGCGACACATCTTCAAGAAGACATCAGTGTTTACAAACTTCCTACAGGCTTAATGATTTTAACAGTGTTGACATATATTAACATTACCAATGAAGGCCAATGTTGATGACAAACTAGCAAAATTAGAAATGAAGTATCTACATGGTAATGAGATGTAATTCGTAGAACTGCAGAATCTGTGCTAGCTGAATGAAACATTGCTCATTTCTAAGCAGTTAGATTTACATTTACAGCTACAATCAGTTTATTTTCCTCTCCTGATGTCAATGTGGAACATCAAGTTCCTGAAGTGTTCCCTATTGTTAAATGTTTTACACAGTTTAGACATTTGAAATTAGTTGGAGAGAATGAGAGACAAATAGGGTCATGTTCATTTTTTTAACTAAAATCTCTATTGCTTAGGCTCCTGAAACTTTTTTTTTTTTTTTTTTCAAAATCAATATTTACTAACGTGGGTATGATACTTTGTCTTATGTTTACAGCTTTGCTTCCTGTTGGATAACTCCATAGGTGATGCAATACAGACCAAGAGCTACAAGTTAGAAGTATTTGAAAAGTATGATCTAAACTTCACCTGAAGTTAATTGCTCTCTGAAGAGTCACTGAAGTCAATGGTTACAGACTTCGGTGTCAGCGGATCACTTACCTCAAGGGGGAAACTACATCAAGAGGTGTGAAGAAAACAATACACAGTTTATGCAAACATATTTTCAGCCATTAGAATCCTCGCAAAGTTTGTTGAAGGTACAAAGTTTGTTCATGAACTTC
The DNA here is from genome assembly GCA_038363315.1 of Mugilogobius chulae. NCBI lineage: Eukaryota > Metazoa > Chordata > Actinopteri > Gobiiformes > Gobiidae > Mugilogobius > Mugilogobius chulae. Next base: position 46,025,947 of record CM076403.1, read on the forward strand.
ATTTTTCATATTGAATAATCTCGGAATTCAATTTTATAGCTTAATTAAATATTTATGATGTCATTGCAACAAAAAAAATGATTCTCTGAATTTGAAAAAGCTTCAAAATGTCTCATTGTGTCTTAGAGCACATGACTTTGACCTGGGGTGTCCTACAGGTCGATGCCTTTGACATGCTTTAGTAATCCCTTATGTTCCTGCATCCAACGATGTGTGGATTCAGAAGAACCTGTTTTCAGCTAAACTAGGACACAACTAATGTTTGGCCAAAAATAATATTGTCTTGACCCATGCATTTTTTATGAAAAAACAAAACAAAACGACAACAACAACAACAACAAAATAGAAAATCCAAGGCAAACTAAGTTTTAGAAACAATCTTTTACTGAGACTGGTCAAGGATAAAACTAATCAAAGCACTCAACCCTTACTTTCTTTCCCTATGTTGAATAAGTAAATCATGCATTTCCAGTAAATTCATAATTTTGATCTACTGGATGAATGGAAAGGTGGGTGGATGAATAAACAAAAGCTCAAAAAAAAAAAAAAAAAAAAAAAGAAAGCAAGAAAAAACAATGATAATAGAGCACTTCCTGGTTTCGGAGAACAAAAGGCTGTTGATGTCTACATTCCAGCCTATGCATTTTTTTTCAGCCCTTCACCACCCCATCACCACCTCTTCTTCAGAACTCTCTTCACCACCACTGGTGTCTAGGCCCCACAACTCTAACAGCTCATAGGTTATACCAGTCATCTTCAAATATTCAACATCTTTTTTGTTCTGGGCCTCTTTCAACAACAGTCTATCTAGATTGATAATGTGTAGAACTCAAATCAAATCAAAATGATATACAGTATTAGTCTGACGTAAGTCGATTTCCCAGCTGAGGCAACAACGAAAGTCTCATACAGGCCATAAACACATATCAGTGTTCATTTCCTGGCAGCAGAAGTTGCTGACCCTTCATCGAACCAGTTCCAAACAAATGACTGTGGAGTAGGCTCTGACAAGCAGTGATTCAGCTGATGCAACCTGGCTAATATCTATGTGCATTAGAAATAATAATGATTTAAATATGTGAAATTGCCTCGTCTAGCAGGACGAGTCAATTTCCCGTAGGTTCCAGAAAAAGCTGGAACCTACGCAGAGCCCAGCTAACAGCTAAACACATGAGAAACAGTGGAAGAATGTGACGTCTGAGGTAGTGTATGGTGCCATCAGATTCTAATGTTCATTTTAAACTAGAGATTATGATTACTAGCTTTTTATTGGAGTCCATTATTTTCACACTGTAACACACATCACAAAAAGCTGAATAAATCCAAGCATGACGCATTTGTGGCCCTGCAATCTACAAGCTAGTTTAAATCTTACAGTTTTTCTCAATGGCTTTGACACACTTCTTCCTTTCTAAAAGTCAATTTGCAAAACAGCTCACACAGAATCCTAAACTGTTAGCTAGTCAAAGCGAAGTTTCGGTTCTAGCTAAATTTAGTTTTACCATCAAAACTCTCACACATTCTTCAGGTGTTTTATGTGTTTTCTCATTCATTTGACTTTGCAGCTCAAAAACTTTAGTTCTGATCTCAGACACAAGACCAAAGCTGCACTTCAGTCTGTTATTTACATTCACACTTCACAAAAATATTTATATCTGGATGAGTTGTGTTTTTATCTTACCTGGCAAGAAAAAAACATGAAAAATAAACATTTGCTGTAAATTTTGAATTGTGAAATATTTTTATTTCTAGATATTTACACTTTGCTGAAGATAAACAGAAAACACACAATGTTACACAATTACGTAGGGTTAGGGTTAGTCCTGTGCTGTTTCATACTTTATTGTTTGATCTTTTTACTTTTGCTCATGTGGTTTGGGATTTTGCCTGATGTGTGAGTTTGTAGATAAAGATAAACTGTGTTATGACCAAAGTCGTTTACCATCTGTGATTAGGTCGATAGTGTTTGAAAAACAAACTAAATCCAATGAACATGCTTGTGAGTTTATAAATGAGAGCTGTATGAGCTTTTCTGAGAAAGAAAACTTAAAACTGTGGAAATGAATGAAAAATGTTGAAAATGTTCTGACCACATCTGCGTTTGTTCAGATCAATGTTGGAATCAAGTGATCAAACTAAACCAAGTTTCAAAAAATGTGTCAAAGCGATTGAGAAAAACTGAAATGAACCCACAGACTTTAACCAGTATTTGTCTCCCTCTGCTGACTAAAATCTGTCCTACACTTCTTTTAGGGTTTCTTGTTTAAGAATTTCTAGTTACAACATTTGTTAAGAACTCACTTAAATATGAATGAATAGAATTCAGTTATTTCCATATTGTTTCAAAACTTGTAGAAGAGCTTTTGTTTCAGCTGGTTTTAACGCTGATGATCATGTTTGTTGTATTTCTCAAAAAACATGGCTCAGTCTTAGGTTCTTCCAGACACACACAGTATTGTGAGAGCTGCTTAAGCAAATGTGCTAAACATTGAAATAAATCACATAAAATAAAGCAAAATGATTCAAGTAAGTGCAAAAAAAAAAACAATTTGGAGAAAGTTTTACTCAGTATTACTAACCTCATTTTGATCTCATATCCCATAAGGAAGGCAAGTCCCCTTAAAGTGAGTGTGTATACAACTTTTGGTCCTCAATGTGATGAATACTCGATTACACTACAATTCAAAAGTCTGAGGTCACCCAGACAATTTTGTGATTTCCACAATATAGTCTTCATTCTAAGAACAAGAATAGACTGTTGAGTTTTACATGAACGCTCTCATGTAAGCCTTCTGAACAAAGAGCACACACTGGAGTTGGTGAGTTCCTGGAAATGGGCCTCGAGACATTGAAAGAAAGACAACATTTGCAGCTAGATTGATCTGTTAAGACATTAACAATGTATAGAGTGTATTTCTTCACTGAAGAAAAGTTGTGCTTTCTTTCAAAGTTTACATTTCTAACTGACCTCAAACTTTTGGAATGCTAGTGTATATTTATTTAAAGATACCTGATTGTGAAAGAAATATTGGATCAACATGTGCCACGCTTAGACAAACCCAAAACACATTTTACATGTTCTCACAACATTCACATCAACGATTCTACAACACAGGATTAACGTTGGATATAAATAAGGTCAAATTAATCCAGTGTTGGGAAATAACTGAATACAAGTATGTTTGTTTGTTTGTTTTTTTTCTGAAGAACACATTTTTGGATTTCAACACACAGTTTAGGGTTTAAACTTTTTGGAAAAAAAAAGTGCAAAAAGGTGACAAAAAGATCCAATATTAAGTGCCTATTAATGATAATGCTTTCTTCTCTTATAAATAATGACCAAACAAGCTATGAATCAAGAATCAAAAGTTGTTTTTATTTTGCAAATATATCGAAACTCGTTGTGAAAGTATTTCGTGTATTCAGAATACAGTACAAACAGAATATATTTTAATGCAGGTATTTAGTTTTCTGTAACTAAATACATTTTAAAGTATTCTTCTCAATAAATCTGCATGTCGTGACAGTGGCACAAAAACACATTTAAAATTAAGAATTACAATGAACAACTCACCTATCGCTAATCGAGAACAGCAAAAGGGAAGCATATGGACAGAAGCCAGTGAATAAGTGTCAAATAATAATATAAGTCTGACTAGAATTATATTTATGAACAGAGCAGCATGTGAGCAGTGAGTAAATATTTTTCAGGTAAAGTGACTTGAGTTGTTGTAAGCCACCCCAGTGACCACACGAGGGCGCTGGAGGCAGCTGGATGAGACCAAGTAGGACACTCTTGTGTTCAGATTTACTAATTTAGTTTGTTTAGTGAAGAGTTTGCTTTGTTACTCTTAATATGTATTAGTTTTTTGTTATATTTTTCCAGAAGTTTATATGCCTCTCACACTTGTGTTCATTTTGGGTTAAACTGTTCTTTTGTTTGTTTGTTTTTGGTTTGGTGTTCTTAAGTTATTGTTTTGATGTTGTTGTTGTTGTTGTTGTTGTTTGTTGTTGTTGTTTTTGTTTACCTCGGTTGGCCATATTTTGTTATTATTATTTTTATTATTATTTTGAGCTTTTGTTTATAAAATTGACTAAACTTTATTAACGTATTATTATTGTTGTTGTTGTCGTCGTCTTGGTTTTTGCGTTTGGTCCATTACAGTAGATGAAGTAGATACAGGTGAATGAGTTGAACAGTGTTCTTTGTACAGCAGCTCTGTCAGCGGCAGGAAGGAAGGACCTGCAAAATCTGTCCTTCACACAGCAAGGCTGAATCAGTGTTTCAAATAACCACATAAGCATCACTAAAAGAGACAAACTGGGTCAAAACAAGCTAAATGCAAAGTCAAATCTGAAGCATAATCATGTTTACTCCTTTTTTTGCTTTATTAAAAATGTATTTAGTACAAATGGACTGTTTCTGTTTGGTCGCAATTCAATTCTTGCCTTGATACAGTCACAATTCTGATATATTTTTGGGTTTTATCAAGCCTCACACGAACAAACTACCTTTCAACTGGCTAAATAAAGCATGGGTTTTCATTAAATAACAATCTCAGCGCTTTAATGTAGTTTTAGAGAATTAAGCGAAGAATTTATTCAGGGAATGTCTACAAAAGTTCATATTTCAGTGAATCCTGGTTCCATTTCCATTAAACAAAATGGGACAGTATATATATATATAAAAAATGAAAATGATCCCTCTGAAAAAATGATCCCTCTCACCCTACGCGGGTGGTCTCATCCGCTTTCCAAGCTCGGGTCCTCTACCAGAGGCCAGAGAGCTTGAGGGTTCTGCGCAGTATCCTTGCTGTTCCTAGGACTGCACTTTTCTGGACTGAGAAGTCGGATGTAGATCCAGGGATATGTTGTAGCCACTCATCCATATATATATATATATATATATAATATATATATATATAATATATATATATATATATATATATAATATATATGTATGTATATGTATATACATATATGAACAATTGGCCTGTCGTTAACTTCCTCTGTCTAAGAAATGACAGTGAAATCAACCATTTCCTACCGCACTAAAAATACACACAAGAGCTGTGGTTTGACACATGAGGATCAAACCCACTGACACTTTACAGTTGAATGATTCAATGCTGTTTTCAATACTGTCTCATCCCTTGTATTTAGTGCACAGCTCAAATGTACACTTTTTAACCAATTGAAGTCTATGATGTGCATGTGAGTTTCTGTCATGGTTACATGTGACAGACAATAATATTTTTCTATTCTAGACTATTCTATTCTAAAAGCTGGCACTGCAGTCACAATCATTTCTTTTTTTCTTTTTTTTATCAGCTGTTTGGACAATAGACAGTTGACACCGGTAGAGGGCAGCATTGGATTGGACGTTTAGGCTTTATGTTCCTGTGCTTTGTGCGTTTTTATTGGTTGTTTTATGGCCTTGGAATTTTCATGCTGGATTATTAAATTAAATAAAAAATATGTGGCGATTCATTGACACAGTTTTATCAAGACAACCCGTGAGTTTTAAATGGTAAAATCAAATTAATAACTAGGCGCTCAGGCCTGATAAAATACAGCCTAGAATAGAATAGAATAGAATAGAATAGAATAGAATAGAATAGAATAGAATAGAATAGAATAGAATCTGTGATTGGCACAAATTGATTTGGGGTTGGGTTGGACCACTGGACAGGAAACAAGGCAACATGAACGCGCAAAGGCAAGGATACGCGCTCCCGGGAGTTTTGGGGAACGTAAAAGCGTAAAAAGGAAGTTTCAAAATAAGAGCAAACAGACGGAGCACATTCATAGTTAGAGAACATTTGCTGTGAGCTGTGTGACTTTGAGAAAAATAAAAGACGAAAAGAGCATAAATGCAGAAAGTGTGATTTTAAAATTATGGATTTGTGTATCTACCACAATCTATTAAAAGACTGATATGAGAAATGTATAGCACATTTTTGTTTAATGTGTGATATTATTATGCTGCTGTTCCACCTGTTCTTGAGGTAAAACAGATTGATTTGAAAGTGTTACTTCCATCTCTCCCTGCTTCTGTTGTTGTAAGGCACTTCCAGCAGTAGCTCTTGTCCTTGGCACAGATCTATCCTGCCGGTGCCAGCCCCAGGCCTGTGCAGTGCATGCTATCTAATTGGTCACTGGAAGAGGTAATTGTCTATGTTCATGTTTATCACTTTCTTCTTAACAGTGGTCCAATTTAAATGAGGTTGGCCTACTCTTCTAAGTTGCATACTCTTGTGAAAGTTCTTTCCGGAAGTGCCGGCGTGACTCAGCGCGGACTTGACGCTTGGAGAGCAGTATTGGGATCAGTGTGGCTGTGGCAGTGAGGGGAAATCAAGGAAAACTGGGACCAGGGACAGGGGACTCGGTCGTGACCGGGACTGAACCGACAGGAACCCCGACACAAGGCTGCCTTTTTCTGGGTGGGATTTACCTTCCCCGGCGCTTCACTTTGGAATCCCAGCTGTTGACTGCGGCTTTTTGCCTGGATCCTCTGGGTCCGCACTGTAAGTAGCTCACTCGGCTCACCTCAACGCATCCTTAGCCTACATTCACCCTTGTGTCTGTCTCAGGTCGTTGTTTGATGTATGAGTACGTACATTTCATGTGGCACAGAATCTTTTTGTAATCTGTGTTTGTGCGTAAAACAAAGCTCAAAGCCTGTAATTAAGATCCGCTGCATCAGAAGCCTATGAATCCCGTTAGAGGCTGATGTGTAGCCTATGCAGAGAAAGGGGAGGTGGGGGTCACCCCGAACCACGTAGATAAAAGGCTTTCATGTTTTGGGACGCTGTACGTGGGTTTGTGGCCATGCACGCGGCAGGTTTATGTTCTCTCTGCACATGGAGAGCTCTCCAGGCCTTGCGGCTACATTTTTACGGCCTGGGTGCGCACGTTCGCCGGGAGCAGCTCTCACCGGTTCACAGCGCTTTTTCAGCCACCGGAATATTTGCGTTTTTACTGCTGCAGCTTTGGAGGCCAAGCGTGCTGAGCTGACACAAGCTAGGCGTGGCATTCATATAGCATTACACACGTATGGGCGTGTTCACAGCAGCTGCCACACAACTCACTTTCACGTCACATTTTTACACTGTCTTATAAATACTAATTATGACCTTTAGCTATGGACTACTCATGGATTTAAAACGTATCTCAGTCAAGAAGGGGATTCATTTAAAATTCATCATCATTAGACATGCAGGCCCTTCATCCCATCTTAAATCTGTCACTTTGTGTCTAAATAGTCTATGGATATGGCAGTAGTCAGTTTGAGCGTTTACACTCCAACATTTGTATTCATGTTGCCCTGGTAAACTTCATTGTCCTGTTTTTGTTTTTTGTTTGCTTTGGTTTTGTCTGAAAGTGCATCTCTATGGGCCTTATACATGGCATTGTAAAAAGCTAATTAGTGCCTGCTGCCAACTGAAAGTAAGGAAATAAGACAATGTAATAACAGTAACTCAAACTTAGGACAAGATTTTATCACAATAAAAACATTACCACTTGCAATGACAACATGAAGACAATATACCTAAGGCTACTTAATGGTAACTTTTTTTTTAAGCTGCTTGGAGAAAGTTGTAGTTCTAAGTTCTGCTTCCACTCCCCGTGTGTTATTTATTTCATTTCTTCCACTGTGTAGAGTGACCAGACATGCTTTGTATAACTGCTGTGTTTGTTGACAGTGTTGTACCAGTATCTCTCAAATGGCTGTTAACTAATTCCTGCATTGCACCTTGGATGGCTAAACTGTGTCTTCTCTATGTAAATCATGGCAAGCTCTAGTAAATGTGCACGAACAATTAAACCCCTCCAATGACTTTACTGTTGCTAGGCCCATCACAGCTAAAGGGTAACTCTGCCTGACGGATTTGAGACATTTCTACGACTGCAGAAAAAGTGGAGCAGAAATCTGAACACTGCTGTAGCGTAGTGGGTTAACTGGAGTATAAAAATCCCCCATTGCCCTACTTGTACTCGCCACCAGTCAGACTTTGCTCCGCATCTGCAGGGTCTTGAGTCTGCGCCGGTTTCCCTGGCAACTTCACACAAATGAGAAGTCGCTGTTGTAGAGAAGAGGTGTTAAAATGATAGTTGAAAACACGACTTGACACATGCTGGCTTCACTGAAATGTAAGAAGCAAAGTAGAATCGCTTGATAAGATTATTCATTTTTTTATATATATAAATCAGTAGACAAAAAGAAAGGTCCACAGCATGTTCTCTGTTGATCAAAAACATGTTTTGAACTTAAGATGTACTCCAAAGACAAACTGCCCGGCAGAGCAGAAAAAAATATTTAGAATAAATTACTGAAGGGAAATAGGGAGACAATTTTGTTCGATTAAAACACCATCAACCAATTTTGATAGTGGACTGAACAACTAAAGATGGACAGGCCTGCTTTTTTGTGTTTGAAAAGCTAATCTTTAAGTCTGAAGTCAGAAAATGCAAATTGAAATACAGTTTTACTAACAATAACAAGTAAATTAAATTAATTATGGCTAATCAATATGAAGAAAAGACATATACATTTCATAACACTCGCACTCAGTGAGGAATTGAGACACATTAAAAATAATTTAAATAACAATTTCTTTATATTGCCACATCAAATAGACAAATAATTCAGAAAAATCTCTTTAGACACATACAGTTTTGCCAGTCTTCAAGTAGGGTCGCACAATAAATCAAACTGAAATCTCAGTTGGATGCAAACAGTGACTCTATAAAACTGCTAAAGTACCATCATTTCTAGATTGAACAATAGATCTTTACAGACATATTTTTAAAAATTATTATAAGAAAGACAAATCTTTTCTTTGATGCTACTTAATAACGTTTGAGATCTACTGACAATAATATGACAACAATCTAATTCTGTCTAAAATTGTCTTTTACAAAAGCCTCAGTGTTGTGCTGTAATGGTCACGTCTGCATCAGCTGCTTTAGGATACTACTTTAACAGGATATTCTCACTGGTCGCTCATACAAAAGGTCAAGTGGGGTCACCGTCTGATGTTGTTGTTTTGTGCTTTCATTCTTTTTGCTTTTCTACAACACACTTTCAAGCCAAATACATGGTAAAGTCATCTTGAGTTCTCTCAGGAAATTCCTCCCTATTCCATTGGGAAGACTGATAGAGATTGCAGGGAGTGATGGAGCGGATCCGGCACAGGGACATCCCAGGACTTTATTTCTTAATTAGTCTTTTTGTTTTATAGTGCTGAGTTTTCAGAACACGGTCAACAAGCAACACTTTTACATGTAGATTTTTTTTTTTAGATTTGTCGACTAGAAATATGTACGAAAAAGGCTACTTTATTCGTCTTTTAGTTGCTGGAGTTGTTAATTTAACAATAACAATGCAGCTCTTATAAAGACATGAAACTTGACCTGATATTTCTTTGTATTATTTGAGTCTGTAATTTTCTGAAGCCTGAGAGCCTGGAATGACTTTGTGCAGAATAAACAATGACCTCAAAAAGAGACTTTTAATCTTCCAAACAATGATCCTTTTGCCCTTGTGTCATTTTTCTAATTGATTTGTCTACCAGTCCATGTCTTTTGATTAATTGTTTAGCAGTTGTCTGAATATTAGATTTTTTTAGCTGAATTTGACCATTATGTAGCTATGAGACGCTGCTTGGGAAAGAAATAAAAATTGAAAACAAAATTTCAACTGATTTAGTGAAACTTTAGAGCAGTTACAGCTTTGTATGAATCATAAAACCTGCTGGGATGCTTTAGTTTGTATAAAGTTTTTAAACAACTATGTCACAGTTTGATGCATTGTTGAAATATTTGAATACTGTTAGTGAGATACTCAAAACAATATTAATTTTTTTTTCTATAGCACTAACCTCAGTTTGTTAGTTGTATTAAATACACATTTTGTCCTAACATGAATAGTTCTTGACAAATAGACTTAAGTTATTAACATTATTAGCATTCACAATAGCATATTTGTAATCGGTTTTGTGTGTAGTGAAGGTGTGGTGTGAAGTGTGGTAAATGTAAGCATGTCTAGACGTTCAATCGTCAGAGAATTAAAGAGAAAAAGCAGTGACACATGAAAGTGCAGTTACATCATGACTGTAGATGTTCTCAAGTGGATTTTCTCTAGAAAACATGTAGCTTTCATATCAGTCTTAAAGTGTGTGCTGCCTTGCCTTTTGAACCACCCTGCTTGTGTTTATTGTTGAAACAGCCAAGAGTTAGAACACTTAGAACACAAAGCTTCAGTCCATACTTTCTCTGCCTACAACACACAACATGTTATGGAGTATTCAGATGAGTGTTCTGACCATTATGTGACTTTTTGTTTGTTGCTGTTTTGTTTATTGTTATTTGTTAATCATTATTGGCTCCTAAACAGTGAAAGTTTTAATACCCTTTCAGTCACATTGTTGTTATGTGACCAACCTTTATGAATGGTCAGAAAAAAAGGTTAAGGAAACAGATTAAAAACATTGTGTTACCTTTTTAGAATGCTACTTAGCATTAAAATTTTACTCTTGTAAAAAAAAAAGTAGCTCTGGGACCTACTTTTTCAGCTCAAAAATATATATGAGCGTGTATGAAAACACTAATGAGCTACGGCTAATAATCATGATTACTCGATTATGTAATAATTTTTGCAAACGATTACAGCAATAATTGTAATTGAAATTGAAAAAACAAGTCCATTAATGCCTCCCCTCTCCAGGACTACATATGGAAATTAGCTGTAAGCTAGAGTCTGGTAAGCATCTCTGCCTTTGTGCTTAATGTACTGTACATTGTCCTTAATAAACATTACCTTACCTTAAATTCAATTAATTGCACAAATATAATTATAGCTGGTACTTAATTTTAGATTTATTAAAGAAGTGATTATTTTTTTAAGCCTGCTGCCTGACTAATCTCTTGCACATCATCTGACATGTCATCATTGTGGGAAAGGGGAAAGGGAAGCCCCTTTTAAGTTGTGGAGGTCAAAGGTCAGAGTAGCCCTTTTGAGTCGTGGTGTGGGTCTGAAGGACATTCTTTGCATACTCCCAGTGACGAACAAGGAAGTGTGGGAAAACAAACTCCGAGCAGCTTGGTTTGGTTTGTAAAGTCAGGGAAACTTACCCAGCTATTTGCCTCACTATAAAACCTTCATCTCAGTATTAGGACGTCACACTCTAATTATTGTGAGAAAAAGCATCTCAATTTAACAGTTATTCACATTTTCTGATGACACACACACATACACATTCTTACAATCAAAATGTTTAAACATACCTATAGTATTGAAAACCTTTATGAAATTTATAAATGATGAAGTAATCAATAAATTAATACCACACTTATCCCATTTTTTTGTTTATTTAAATCCTGCCTACTCTCTTATCTATTTGATGATATACTATATTTGAAAAACAGTTCCTCTTTGGAATCAGAAAGCAGTCACTATATCTTTAATCTTATAAGATATATTGTACTTTTCACAATAATGTATTAGTGTAATTATACTATAAATCCAAAATAGATCAAAGTACATAGTGGATTTTTGTTTGATCTTTTATAATGAAATCTTCTTCACTGAGGCCATTTCTTGTGTGAACCATGTTGTTTTGCACATTCTTCTTTCACGACTCCAACATGATGTTGATGCTCTTTCACCACTGTCAGCAGTCTGTCTGTTGTTTAATGCCACACAGATGTAGACTTGCTTTAGCTGCTGTTTTTGCACAAGCTTCGTTTTAGGAAAAAGTTAATCTCATTACTTCTTCTGCTGCCTCCCTTAAAATTTCTCTCCTTGTTTTTTGTTCCATTGAGCTTAGTCATTCCTGCCAAAACACTTTCTTCTGTTCTTTTGACTTTTCCCTCTGTCAGAGCTGATGCAGGAGCAGGAGCAGGCTGTGCAGCTGGGAATCAGGACTGTCACTCTCCATGCGTGTCTGTCAGTTCAATGTCGTGGATGCTTGGATATTATGAAAAGAAGCATTCAAATTAGAAGTCATATTGAGTTTTGAAGGCTTTCTACAGCTCAGAGGTCAGACTCAAATGAAATCTAAGCCAAAATGGAAATTAATATGTGGGGTGCAAAACACTCTATATAAAACAAATGTAGCAAATTCTTTTGTCACATTAAGATTTTGTCATTCAGAAAGTTCGATTTCATAAAACTGGTCACAAACATGAGAAAAAGTAAAATTTTAGACAACGAGAATGAAAAAAAAAAAACAATTTCGCTGTTTTGTTGCTAAATTGTGATATTTTGTCTCAAACACATCCCTAACCTGTGTTTTTCCTATGTATTTATTTTTGATATATGAAGTTCAGTAATTTGCTATTTGTTTTTTGTAAAAGAGCAAAGTTAAAACCGCTTCTAAATAGAAAGAGGTTAATTTACTTCTTGCGCAAAAATGGCAGAACTGATAAGCCCCGCCTCTTCATCATAAGATTTGAATGTAACAAGCAGCGGATTTTAAATTTGTTGTAAAATGTCTGCGATTATTTCGAACCACACATGCTTTAAAAATAAATCTACATTTTTTGAATATTAGGTGGTTGCCTCTTTGACGATAAATAAAGTTTTCTGAACTGAACTGAACTGAACTGACTGAGGTGAGAACAGAGTTTTACTCCGTCATCAGCTGTAGAACAATACAAATACCAAACATAGATGAACTCATTCTTAATAAAACCTTGAGTACAGTAAACTAATGCTGAGGGAAGGCAGTTACAACAAGGTTAAAAACTTAGAAAAGTTGATTTTACACATTTGTTCTCCTTTAACTAGCAATGTTATTATGACACGTGTGACAGAAGAATGACTGTGTACATTGGCTTAAAGTGAAATGTTGTAGCTTGAATCTCAATGTCGGTACCATTGGATAAACTGTTGATAGTGTAAGCCTGTTATTTTCCTTGGTAATGCGAAAACCATATGCACTGTTGTGTGCAGTGGCAGGTTACACGTGTGCTAATGTTATGGCTTTGAGCAATCGTACCCGGGCTACTGTTTTTCTGTGCTCCCTCTTTCTCAAATTTGAAAACACATACACACGAGTACTGGAATCGTCCCAAAACCGCAGTTACTCCCGCATGCCGGCTGCGCTTCATTGGATATGGAAACTATTTGAGCCTTCTCTGTCTGTCTTTTACCTCAGCTTGAATCAAAACAGAAGAGTTGAGGAGTGATAGTGCACATTGGTGTCTAGAGAGAAGGCAAAAGGGGATCAGCTGGAGCAAGAACGCTGCTTTCCGATGTCTACCACTAAATGTATTGAACGTAAATCACTACTTCCCATCGCGCCGCATCAAATCCGCCTGACACATTATGGGAATTGCCAGTTAAAATGTACAGACAGCTTTGGAAAAACAGTGGGGATGGAAAGTGAAGGATATGCACATCACAAAATACTGTATTGTGTAGGTGTATGAACTCTTCTTAAAGACTCTATATCTGGTTTTAAACAAAATAGCTTAAAGTCAGTTTTACTACTCCACAAGTGTCTATTCTGATGAAAATTAGTTTGCAGTTTTCTTCCACATAGAGATTGGCAACATGGCAAACTTTAGATAATTTTTCCTAAATATAATGTTTCCTAAATGTCCAAAAATGTAATATTGAGTATATTGCTTACAGTTAGTAACGTAACAAATATAAAAGTGATGCAGCAAACTTTCAACTTACACAAAAGTGTAATATTTCTTCACTTTTGAGATTAATTAAACATTTCCCACTTGGCAATATTCTACAGTTCAATAATAGACCGATCCTTCAGCTACACTTATTCTACATTTACGTCTAATAATAGTGCCCTTGTTTATGTTGTTAGCATTTAGTCAGCAACTGTTAGCATATACCGACACGGTTCAACTCACTTTTCTCTTCTTAAAATGGTGATCCGTGCTTCTAAACTCCTCGTGATGCATAATTATGAGGCTCCAAATGCAGTACCTAAGTGAGCAAAACTATGGACTGCTGCTAAAAGTTTTAAGCTTAATAACTGTTTGTTAAGACATTATAAATCAGGTATAGCGCCTTTAATTAGCATTTGGAGTTTGGTTGTTGACCCATTTCTGATTGTTCACATTTTGGGTCACAGGAACAGCCTAGAGCTAGCTGTGTGAGTGGCCTCTACTTTAAGGAAACGGTAAAACATCAGACAAGACCCCTGCAGTGTCCAGAGAGCTGCATATTCTGTTTGTGATTAGTAAAAACGCTGAATGTGCCGCTAAGGACACAAATGAACATGTGTTTGTCCAACTTGAAAGAGCAGGAAGAGACATCAACCAAGACATGGTCAATTTCCTGCAATGGTAAAAAAAGAGTGCACTAAAATCAAGTCAAGAAGCAACATAGGCTAAAGATGCAGTGCCTTCTCTTGCTCAAAAGGTCTTTTTGAAGGTCTTTTTAAAGTCTTCACTGCAGCGCACGTGTATTTCTCACTTACCTAATGCATTCTGAGCATCCCAGTTATTCCCCACACAGAGTGTTTCCAAATGTAGGCTATTGCATTATATTTGTACTGAGATAAGACAAGTTTTGCTTTATTACAGGAAACATACTACAGGTGCCAATTTTATAATCTTCTTTAAATGTTTTATATTGTCAAAAAGAAATCAGTTATACTGACGTGAGAAGTTTTTATTTGGTTTTACACCGTAGTCAGATATAGTCAGAGGGTGAAACGTATTTTTATGTTTTGTTCTATTAAAATTGCTTTAAAAATCCACATATATCACATTTATATCCCTTCACTGACAGTGTACATCAATTTACACAATTAAATGTTTTATGTGGCACATTTGATAAACTTTTCTGAAAGTGTTTTATAGACACATACATACCAAACAACAAAATCTAAGCAATGAAAATTATAAATGCTTAATTCATTTTAGTAATGATAAAACCAGTCAAATTAAGTAAGACTAAACCCATAAACCATATTCAGTTTCGTATTTGATCGATGCATCACTAGTCAATACACATTTAGAAATTGTGAATTCACAACAAATTATTGTGAATAACTGGAGCCAACGCTCACAATAGTATTATGATATTAATTCACAATAGTATGATGTGTCCTGAGTGTAATTACGACAGTTAGTAGCCAATACGTTATGGTGAATTTACAGTGACAGTGTAACTATTTTATAATTCACATACTCAAGATTCTTTTTTTGAGAAACATCTTCTCTATTGATATGCTGAAAATCCATCTACTCAAAATTCTGGCGTTTATTTTCATTTTACTGGTTGGCGCAGACACACCCACAACCTTATAATGGCAGATATTACAATTTTTAAGACTGGCAGAATGAGCTAATGTCTTTTTTTTTTTTAAGTTTGACTTGCTCAATTATTCCTATGTTCAGGATCCAGACTAATTCCCCGTCAAGTTGTCCCATGGAAAAAAAACACACCCTCTCAATCTTCTGTTACTTTTTAGAGCACAAAACAGGCTATGTTTTAGTTAGTTTTTTCCTATTTCCTATGTATTTTAGGAGTTGTTTTGGCCACGAAGAGAAGAAAACTTGTTTGAACTAGATGCACACTAATGGTTTTGTAGCTGAGTCAGACTCCGTCACCTCTCCTTCACTCTGTCATTACATGATTAACTCCATACCTCGCTGTAAATATGGGGTATTTCTATGTGGCCCCTGTGTGTCTCAGCATGTTGGGTTTTTTTGCACTACCAAGTCATTTTCACAGCCTTAAGCCATGTTCACTTTTATATGACCACTACTGGGAAAATTAATAACATTCAACCACAAGTCAGAAAACACACCTGGAACATACAAAGTGGTGCCTTTTTGATTATTTGCTCACTGTGTTGCTGCTGAAAAGGGTGACGTTGTTTCCTACCACAGTTGTAGCTCCTGGCAGGACTCGTTTCAACTGCGGACTGAAGGAAAGAAACATTTGGAAAGTTTTTGAACACAGAGGCGGTTCGTTCAGGAAAAATGTTTAATGTGAGCTAAAAATAAAAAAGTGTTGAAGTTCACACATGTTTGAAATAAAGCTAGAAAGTGCAGTTACTTGTCAACTTTAAATGGAAAAGTATATTAAATCATTTCTAATCATTAATCATTTAAATCTTTTTGGTGTGAAGCTCCTTAAAGCTACTGCTACCAATGGATAAATAAAAACATCTGAATTGTGTAAAAGTTTCCTTATTAGAAAGTATCACTAGTATAAACTAAATAGACCACTGGTAAAAAACACATACTAACAAGATACTTTTGTATGAACAGACCTCTGTTATATTCATACTTTGACAGTTTCAGCTGCACAGCCTTCTTCAGAAGTGCCACTCGATGACGTGTCTGGTCAGCTGGTTTTATACAGGTTTTTGTGATATTTTCCTACTTGGGACAGTAGGACAACAGCGCCATATACAGTCCGACCTCTTCAGAACTATGACCCAAGTGTGAGAAAGTTGGTACGCCCCCTCATCCCGATTTACAGTCTGGTAGACGCATTCATCCCGATTTACAGTCTGGTAGACGCATTTTTTGGAACTCTGTGGCCTCCCTGATTCAGCAATGGTATTTGTCGCTTTCAGTGACTTAGACTGACGATATTAGGTGTTTTTCTCTTTTGCAATGTTCTGAGACTGTGGCCTTAAGTTGTTTTTGGTGGTGCTGCTTAGTGGCTCGATTGCATGTTCTTAATGTCTCAGCAGCAACTGTCAATGAATATTTTGCCAAATAAACATGCAAATGTAAAAAAAAATGCTGGAGTAACAAGATGGCAAGGATTTTTTTAATTCCAATACTGAATGTCTGTGTTGTCCCGCAGCCGTCTGAGTAGGTTTCATAGCAAAGTGATGGGAGGAGACTTGCACTACATACACTACAGTCATGACTGTTGTTAACCTGTTGAAATGAAGACTGAATGGCTAAATTGTGAATGAATATTTTAAAGTACTTCTAGAGCACATTTAAAAACAAGTGGACTTCCCTAACATGCTGAACAGAGACACCTGTGTTCAGCCTGTGCAGTGGTTTAACCCAGTGGCTCTCTGACCTTGTTTCAGTCTATGGCACTGCTGTGTAGAAGCAGTAAAGCTCAAGCCAGTGATTCTTCCTGACAGCTCTGCAGAGCTCGCTCCACTGCAGCACTGAGCTTGCGTTTGCCTGCTGAAGATTTACATGTTGCTTCTGATCAGCCGCATCTTCATGTGACACTGATGTTCAAAGGCTTCTTATGTCTAGGTTCACAGACAAACAGCTAATCTGAAACAGAGATTTTCTGCAAGACTCAACAATGTTTAGGCCATCAGCCTTCAGCTACATTTGGTGCATGAAGATGAGATAATCTGGCTTTCAAACTTTCTTGCATGAATTGGCAAAGTCAAAACACTTCTAAAACTCTGTCAGCATTTAATTTGGCTGCAAATTGTTTGTTTTTTGTAAATATTTAGTGGAGCTTATTTTAAGTAAAAATCAGCTTGTATATTTTTAATAATCAAACAAGCTTTTTGTTTAAAATCGATGAAGTGCGTGTTCAAACAAATGTGATTTTTTTTTTTTTTTAGATCAAAAGTGGTGTTCTACCAAGCTCAAGACTTGTGTCACAGAGTAAAGAGATTAGACTGGAAAGCCTAAAAAACATGAAGGAACACTACAACCAGTGATCAAGGAATTAAAAGTCCTTTGATATGCCATGACAAAAAATATATATATATTAATTTTGCACCATGCTTTTCCCAGATTTGCAGGCACATTCCAAATATTTAAATTTTAGATTCAGAAGCACAGCCATAGTACCCCAAGCCAGCAGTTTCATGCAGATGGCAAACAAATTAACATTTTTATTTCTACCATTGCAACTCTCCCTGGAGACCAATAAAAGTATTGTGATCTGCAAAAACAACCAAATCTGACATGGCCTCATCCTTTGCCCAAACCTGACACCGGGCATGAGGCCTGTGTGAGCAGCCTCAGAGCAGACCTAAAGCTATTCAATTTGTCATCAAGGAAGACACAGCTATAAATACAGACTGGCTTAAACTAAATAGGTGAGCATACCGTCGCTAAATATGCTGGTGGAAAATAATCCTTAAGTTTGTAAAGGTGGAAGGAGACAGAATTTTCACAAGATATGAGATCAAGAAGAGACAAGATTTTAAAATCCATTACAATAAGCGATTAAATGCATTATTTTAATCATATGAATATGTTTTTTTTTATTTATAAAAGCCTGCTTGCAGATTAAAACACATGCATTACATTAAAGCACATTATGTCATTCTAGCCATTATTTAGCAACCTGATTCTCACTTTATTGTTATAATAAAATAGTCAAAGTGATAAACTGATCTGCTCCTCTGATCACTGTTGCTGTATTGCTCTAGCTCTGCCGGTTTGTTGCTCTGGTGGTGTTGAGAGATGGACATAGACAGGAGGAGTACACCTTTCCCATTTTTACAAAGTTAGATGAAGCAAACCTAAATATCTCTTTGTGGACTCAATCAGTGTTTGCAATGTTGAGTGAATGAGTGAATTAGCCTCACATTTTTTCGCAATCAAGTTTTATAAACTGTAGGACTAATTACACATTGGCAAAGAGATTAGATTGATCTCTCTCAGTCTCTCAGAATATGTATGCTGTACATTAGCTGTTCAAAGTTTTGCAACTTAACAATTGAATGAACATATCAAACACATAAATGGAGGAAAAATCGCGTGAGATTGTTCTTATTGTGTGCTCACAGTATCATGACAGATAAATCTTGTGCGACCATTTATACGATCTTTTATGAAATAAAGTAGATATGTGGGCCACTCAAATAGTAAAATCGAGTCTTGTATGACTAGCCTGAGCTAACCTGTTATCAGTTTGCAATGCTTTTTCAGTTGCATGTGTGAGCCTTCCAGAGTTAACCTAAAAGCTTGTGTCCATGAGAATGTAAAAGCAAGCTTTGAACCCCGGGTGAGTGTGAGTGCGGTGTGCAGCAGGAGCATGCAGCAGTAATGCGAGCTGACGTCTGGCCTTGTGCAGACATGGATGTGCACAGAGGCTATAGGCTCTGTCTGTGAAAGTGTGTTAGCTAGTGTGTTAGTGGGGCTCTAGCGGGTTACTGGGCAGAATGGCACAGTAGCATTTTTCGCAGAAGAAGATTGACTCAAAGAGCACAGTAGGTTTTTGGTTACCTTCTCTGGTGTAATGGTTTCTCAGGCCTTGAGCGGGCACAAAGAGGTCAACTTTCAATGATGTTCCTTTGGGTTAAAGCATCCCATTGCTGAATTTCATTTATGCACACATTTTAGCCTTTTCTTTTATGTGTTTTATGTGTGAGAAGAAACTATTGTGGTAGAAAAGCTTTTTGTCCCATTGGTATTGTCAAAAACATCTTTGTCCTTTGTCTAACAGACATATTTGGTGAAGGCTTCTTGAGGATTTGTCTTAAAAACATGAGGTCTGGTTGTCTCCTTATTTCACCCTGGTGTTTGTCTGCGGCCTTCAGCTGCTGCAGTAGACTAAACTATGTACAGCCCAGAGACAGGCTGTAGGTATGTGTAAGAAGAGCACACATATGCTACTGCGCTCTCCTTCACTTTCACGTGCTAAAACATTTAACCCCCCCCAGTGTCTCAGAATAGTGTCACTTGGGCTAACTCATTAGATTAAGCTTTTTTAGCAAAGATTGTTTAGGTAATTCTTTATTAATGCCGGAGCAAGCTGGACACAGGCTAAGCTTTTAAAATCCTGTTGCACATTGTTGTGAATAACTCTATTGTTTATCAGTTATAATTAATGTTGCTCGAGTGGTCTCATTAGCACTGTAATATCACACACATGCTTTTCTCAGGCTTAGAAATGGTATATTCACAGATTTGGCAGGTCCCGTCCTTTTACAACTGTAAAAGTCCAGTAGAGGAAAAGAACATTCGATCTGCTAAAGGGTGAGCCAGCACATGGCCCTTTAAAAGTCCCTGTAAACATATCAAACATTGTATTAACTAACAAGACTATATTTGCAAATAATTGTACTTGTAGCATTACAGTCTCCGTTTGTTTGTTTGTTTGTTTGTTTGTTGTTTGTTTGTGACTTGCAGTATATTATTACTAGTGCTACAACGATTAATCAACTAATCATGACTAATCACCTGTTAAAAAAACAACTGTAATCATTAATATAAAAATATGCAGACACTAAAACACAAGTTTATTTTATCAATAATGCACATTATTTGTAAATGTTCTCTAACTAGACCTTCTGTCTCCATATATAAACCATTGTTTGGTTAAAATTGTGTTCAAAAGTCTTGTATATTTAATTTAAATAACCGTTCTACCGAGAGCTTAATTACCATATGTACTGTGGCTGTTTTTTATGCTCCGGTTTCTCCCAAATTCATCTAGGCTTTGAGCTCTAGTTAATGATTATGTTGTTGCAACTTTGTGTGTTTGATGTAGGAATCACTATTTCATAACCAGTCAAAGCCTTACTGACAAATCGCCACATTGCAACACACTTTTTATTAGGAACTATTTTAGATGAGACATCATTTTTGTTTCCTGCGATGTGTAAAGCGCTATGTCACAACCACATCAATCCCTTCCACTCAGACCACTTTAAAGCATGAACCAAGTGAGCAGACAATAAGAGCCTTTCAGAACAACAACCCGCAAACCTATTAAACAGTGACACAGCAAACCAGTATTTGTGTTTTGTGATGTCATTTTTTCTTTTTTTAATATGACGCTTTGATCGTGGGGAAATAATCAATCAAACCAGTTGTAGTTGGAGATTCCTCACTTCTTGCAGAGATAAATACAAGTGAACTGATAAGTTCGGGCTTGCATATGGAATCACTTTGTCCATTGCATGTTAGTGGTGGATCCACCCACTGTGACTCATCGAAAGTGTGGGAATTTAATTGTATAAAAAGGGACACATTTTTTCCAAGTTTTTTCCTGCCTTTTTAATCTGACGTGCAATCTGGCTGTGTCATCAATTGCAGCATTAATCATCTTTTTTTTTTTTTTTTTTCAAAGGCACATGTTGCTTTGGACTGTCTGGATACACAGTCAACCGATTGTAATGTTTAAAAGGCCTAATCCGGCACAAATGGGGGTTTCCTATACCTCATGGGTTATTATGTTGTCATCCCTGCAAAGAGATAACAGGAAGCAAGCCGTGGAGATGCAGCAACTGAAATCCATCTTGGTCAGAGGAGGATTGTCAACTAAAAAGATTCCAGACAAATATAATATTTAATATAAATGTTAATATTTGTTTTTAAGATTAAGAAATAAATATCTTGTATATGATTTACAAAGTTACAAAAAGCTAAACTGAAAATAAAGTTATATTTTAGATTTTCTTTGATATTTTTCTAAATTTTCCTGAAAATGGCTCTTTACCTAATGCATTTAAAGACAAGTTTGACCTTTTTTCTGTTTGAATGACTTAATGTCCTCCATTTATCGTTATGGAGAAATGCCAAAAAAAAAAAATAATAATAACTGAGTTGCTTCCAGCCCTATATAATGTATCCATTCTTTGAGTCAGTCCTTGAGTAGAATAGAAATTGTGTAGCTGTAGCTTCACAGCAGGTCCTGGGTTTGATCCAGTCCGGAGCCCTTTTGGGCAGAGTTCTTCCCATATCTGTGTAGGTTTTCTCTGGGTGAAATTTCAAATTCAGTGTTTTTAAGTATTTTTAAGTATCTCAATAGAGCCTTCCTAGCTAAAAAAAAACAAAAACAAAAAAACTAAAGTTCTTATGGGGCTGTGAGTCAAAGAAACATTAATCATTACAAAATGCACACTTTTTAAAATTGGTAAAAGTTTAAATTATCTAGTAAGCAGCAGGTTTTAATAGTCTTTTCATATACTTATTTTAGGTCTGGTGATGCACTGAAGGCCAAATCATTTCTTTGGTCTAAAAGGTTTGACAGCCCTCATGTCAAAATTAAGTTTGACAACGCAAGTTCACGGATAAATGCTTCATCCTGCTGCACTTTCAGTTATTTACATTTCTTTATTTGCTATAATAGTGACTTGTTTGTCTTGTAAATGGCCTTGTCTTGCAGTGTACAGAATTTACAAAAACAATGTATCCTTGGAGTGTTCTTGCGCTTTGCCAAATTATTTTTTGTCATTTCATTCTGCTGCCAGTCAACAAATAATAACAGTCACTGGCAACAGAAAGTCAGGACTGTGAAAGTCACGTTGTGTACTTTCGTAATTCAGAAATATGAAAATCTTACAATACTAACAACAAAATGAACCACATAGTGTGACATAGGTTCAGTGTTTTCAGCTGATGTTGTCTCTTACACAGTGGTGAAGCAGGAGCTGGTCTTTGTGCGTGTCGCTAAACAAAACATTGCTTGTTGTTTCAGCCGTCAGCTCCTGATCATATGAGAGCCGCTAATGATCTGAGGCTACGGCTGCAGTGTTCGAACTGGACCCCATGTGACCTGCTGACATATTTATAGTGCAATGAATGAATGAAGTTGAGGATGGCTGCAGCTTTGGGTTTTAACCTGACCCAGGAAGTTAAAGTGTAAAACAGACACAAGGATAGTACCAGGATAGTGGTCTGTTGGTTTATTTTTAGATCACACATTTTCAGCAGGCTCAGCAGGGCCCAGTCACACACAAATGTTCAGTGTAGTGCCACCTGCTGACCATGCATTTGTTGTGTTGACAGCTGCCGTTTGAAGTCTGTGGCCCTTTAAAAGACATATCCAAGGTGGTGTCACCATGTCAATCTTAAAATGTATTGCTCTGGCTCTCCTTCAAAAGAAATTTCTTCTCTTTTACTTACTTAAAGTGCTAATGAGGTCAGACTATGCACCTGACTACAATGTTGTGAATATGATAATATTTCAGATTTTGTCCACTTCCTGGTTGGACATGAGCAGCAGATGTTGCCTGGGATCCAGAACTTAAGCTCACAGAGTGGATCTGGTCACCATACCCTCCGTAACATCCCCAATCAAATTCACAACTTATCATTAAAATATGGAGATAGAGAAAGATGACCATAGACTAGGATTGGGCAATCTGGGAAGTAATACATTATCATTTTTTTCCTCATATTGATCAATCTTGATGTTTGATTTGGCTTTATTTAACCTTTTCAAAAACAACTGAAAAATGCCATTCATGAACACAAACAAAGCAAACATTTTTAGTATGTCCCATTTATTAGATTTTTTTGAAACAATATATCAGTATTCTCCCTCAAAGTTTAACTTTTATTGTAAACCGCACATTTTTATTGACAAAATATTGTTTTTTTTTTATCTTTCCATTCAAAACCCACCACCAAATAATTTGATCTTGATCTCTCGATTTTTGGAATAAAGCCCAGCACTATCATAGACTAATATGTCTATAATGCGAGTGCAGAGATAATTCTTTATCTTCACATAGCCACCATCCTGAAATGAGGCCAAAATCCATGTAATTTACACAGCAGTAACTTAAAAAACTGATTCATTTGGTTTGTCAGAAAAGTATCTGCACTTTAGATTGAATGTCACTTATTTGTTACCTAGACTGAAGGATTCTGTATCTCTTAGCATAATCTGTATTTTTCAACTTTCAAGTCTGCTTAACAAACAGCAGCTTGAGTGGTGCAAAATTATAGGAAATGTTTATCACAAAAACTATCCCATAAAAAAGAAAAAAACATAACCAACTTTAATCTTTCATAAATGTAAAACCTGCTGAGCAATTTCCGTGCGTGGGGTAGATGGATGGTGATGAGCAGATGATCTTGTGCAAAATAGACAATGCCAACTTTGTCACCCCGAGGAGATGTTTGATTACTTCTCTCTATGAAACATTTTGAAACAGTACTTTCCTTATAATGAACTACTTGTTAACATTTGAAGTACCAATATTTGCACTTTGGCTGCAAAAGGCTAAACAGAACAGTCAGAGGCCTCTTTGGTTTTGCAGTAGTCTGACATCGACTGAAGGAAATCTGATCATGAGCAATAATAAATATTCTGTCTGTCTGCAGATTGGATCATCGCTGGGTGAAGAGCTGGAGCTGGACTGAGCAGGAGCAGACCAAAGGTAAACAGCCAACCACGCACTCAGAGATTTTATATGGTTCTGACACACGCTGTGTTTATAGGAGCTGTCTGGATGTAATTATAATAAAGTGTGGCGTGCACAGGATCAGCATTCTGCAGCTCTATGGCCAATAAGCTGGATTTATTGTATATTATTTGCTTTTGATTGGACTACTACAGTCTTGTTTCATCATTGTGGTTGGATAATTAAAGTCTGTCGATGTTTTACGTGACCCATATTGAAAATGTTAGGTTTGGAGTTTTACTAATAATGTTTTGTTGGATCTTTGTTAGATCTTTGTGATCTCATTTTATGTGACTCTGGGAGGTACATGATGAAACAAAACATACCCACAAGTTGTGCTGGTTCCAAACACCATTAATAACTGCCATAGATGTTTCACTCTTTGAGTCTAATGGGGTTGTATAGTGTTTTTGTTGTGCTGTTGATTGACAACAGTTGATGTAGTCTTAATCAACCAAATTTTTTTGTCTACTAAGTTTTGTTTTATTAAGATACCTTCATCTTAGAGGAAAAGGTATACAGCCCGATCTTGCCCTTTTGTCTTAGCCGGTCTTAGCCTTGGTCTTAATTATTCCTCTGTTGGCCACTAGTGGCTCTCTCCAAGCTCTATACACTGTCAGTATAGAAGGTGTGACTTCAGCCAGATGTGAGGGTGCAGTTTTTTTTCATTGAACCTGACTATGCTCACGCCTGTGACAAGTGAGCAGCTGCTTTAGGATCACAGGCAACAGAGAACTGCAGCAGCAGCAGCTTCAGTTTGAAAAAAAACTGTAATAATAGAAATCTATTTGGTGAAAGTCTATTTACTTGACAGACTTTAACAAGTAAATAGACTTCAACAAGCTTTATGTAAAAGAAAAGACACATTTTTAGACAAAGTTGTTAAAGTCTGTCAAGTAAATAGACTTTCACCAAATAGATTTCTATTATTACATTTTTTTTCCAAACTCTTTTGCCTGTGATCCTAAAGCAGCTGCTCACTTGTCACAGGCGTGAGCATGTGTCAGGTTCAATGAAAAAAACTGCACCCTCACATCTGGCTGGAGCCACACCTTCTATACTGACAGTGTATATAGAGCTTGGAGAGAGCCACTAGTGGCCAACAGAGGAATAATTAAGACCAAGGCTAAGACCGGTTAAGACAAAAGGGCAAGATCAGGCTGTGAGTGTGTTATCTGGAGTTTTGGGAGTAAGTGAACAGTCATCTGCCTGTTTATGGCTATTACTTTTTTGTAGAGACAATTGTCTTTGTGTGAGATCCTAATACAGGTTTCGTACAGTCATTCAGGCCTTAAAAACTAATGGGAATTCTAATATAATTTTCAGGCTCTGGAAAAGTTAGTTTGGATTCAAAAATAAATTGGGGATAATCTGCACTGACACTGTCCCACTGGTGTGAGTTAAGATGTCTTTTAATCTGACACTGAAATAAAATGTACTGCATTTGGAAGGACAATATATTGTAGCTGGATTCTCTATAATAATTTTTTTTTTATGTTAAGAATATCCTGAAATCTTAATCTTAATGTTAATCAGGTAATGAAAGCCTATAGTTGATTGAAAAGTATGTGAAAAGAGGTAATGGAAAAGCTGGGAATTGTTTTGGAAAAGGCATAGAAAAGTCATGGAAAACCTGGTTATAATCTGTACAAAACCAGCTAATAAACTTAAGAGCTTTCTGGAGCACCATGCCGTGCCCCCTGTCGATTTCACTGATCACTTTAATTGATTGAGATCAATCTAGAATAACTTCAACTAACTGCAGCCATAGATTCTGAAACCCAGAGAAATCAAGCCTAACCATAGATCCCCAATATAATAATAATATTAATATCTACAGTATCTATCGAGAAACCGTTTTGACAGAGGAAATTTGCAGAGGGTTTCATAACCAATCTCTCAAACTCGGCTGATAGTGGAGCTTTGATACAGTGGTGTTCGGTCCAGCAGCTGAGGTTCTTTCCTGTTTCAGTGTGACATTGTATCACAAACAAAGTCACTTCCAAAACTGGTTTGGAGTCAAATCCATTACCACACAACCTCCGCCCCAATAAAAACCATAAGCTGACTGAAACTATTTACTATCATCTAATTTTCCTCTCAAAATCTGTGGAAAACGACGTCTATAATTTTAGATGCACAAACATTCTTATTTGTGACTTTTTGTCTGTGGTTATTTTATCCAATCATGGCTTTTTGATTTGTATATGAACTGGGCATAAGATTTTCTAGAAATGGAACAAAAAGTTCACTAAAAGTTGAAAAAAAAAAACACAAAAAAAAAGATTATCATAATTGGTGCAATGTAACAAACTACTCTTTACCTAATACTTTGTGTATCTGTGCTTTGCTTGAGCATTCAAAAATCATCTGGTGATTTTTGGCTTTTACTTCTAAAGGGAAACGCATGTTTGTTTGTTTTATGGGTTAGAAAAATCATTGGACAAATTTTATCAACATGAGCACCAAAAAGCTTGTCTATTTAGTACAAGCTGTTAATTAATTTAATGCTTTTTGAATATTGGATGAAGAGGTACTATAAATGCTGACTAAGGTCTGAGATGCGAACATCTTACAGAAACAATGGAGGTGCCCAATTTGCCACTGGTAGGTTGAGCTTTACAGTTTCTTTGTAATATTCTTTCTAGTATATACTTTCTACTCCCTACATTTTAAAACCAGTCTTGTTGGTGTTTTCAATTCACAGTTTTTTTTCCTCTTAAAGCCAGTTCACACTTTAGAACCCACACTTCTGCAATACTTAGCAAACAGTGCAATCAGATTAGAATTTTTTTATTTTGTTTTGTTTGTCAAGATTCTTCTCTTATACTGTGTTTTAAAAGTGGCCCCATAAACTCCGCCCACGAACACATTGTCGCTGCCCGTTTCGTACCGCCAGACCCGATCCGTCCGGAAGTGTGATTAGAACATGGACACATTGAAAATAATAATGTAAAAAGCTTGTTTTTAATCTAAACAGTCTTTATTCGTGAATTATTTACCTGTTTAATAACAAATAACGAAAAGTATTGTTTAAGAAATCGCCAAAAATTAAAATTTTTTTGAGGCACGTAAGGTCACGTGTGATGATGCGTTCAAGGGTTGAACGGAAAGATCAAACTCTTGTATTACACTAGATAAACTAATAATAATGAATATAGGGCTTGTGCATGGATAGTATTCATTTACATTTTATTTAGAAAAAAAAGGGAACTTCCGTACGGATCGGGTCTACCGGGACGAAAAGGGTTGTGACACACATTTCAAACACAGCAAACTCATTGAAAAGCATTGTGGGAAGAGGAAAAAAAGGGACTCATAGAGGAGAGCTGCAGTGTCTTTGCAGTGAGACACAATCAGTAGATGACTGTTTTGGCCTGAAACTTGCTAATGTGCACTACAATTGTTAAAAAATACAGTTGGAATAGAAGGCGATGCTAATTAAACACCATATACACAGTTTAACAGCTACTCAAGTTCCTTTTGAGTTTAGCTTCACTTTAAATTTCCACAAAACCTTATCATTCATTTGCATACCACATGATTAAAGTCAAGTTTGTCATAATAATTTACACACTCCAGTGCACTACAAATCAAGTTCTTCTTTTTTTTATTAGGTTGCTGTTAGTTGTTTTTTAGACATGTAACTGTACTTGTTTTGTTAACTTAAGTATCTTTGTTACATCTGAAAATTGCATCATTCATAAGTCTTTTGGCAAAGCTGACATGTCTTTCAAAAACAGATTATACTTTTGCTGACAACATGCAGAATCAGCAAAGGAGGTATGACTACAGCTTCCACTGTTGCTCAACTCAAAATAACTGTCAGGGGAAGAAAATATGAATCAAAACTATACTTCACTGCCATGATTTAACACAGATTTTCTTTATACGGCCGTTTT
The DNA here is from genome assembly GCA_038363315.1 of Mugilogobius chulae. Classification (NCBI taxonomy): domain Eukaryota; kingdom Metazoa; phylum Chordata; class Actinopteri; order Gobiiformes; family Gobiidae; genus Mugilogobius; species Mugilogobius chulae. Next base: position 46,053,923 of record CM076403.1, read on the forward strand.
GCCTCAGATGAGGACTCAAATGGATCTTCAGGTCAGAGTTTGGGAAGGCAGATGTTTATATGGGCTTCAAACTTGACCACAGAGTCCAAGTCAGATTTAGCAGTTCTTTTGTAATGCCTGCGCTGCCATTGTCTGCTTTACAGTACTATTCCACGTTTTTGCAGTCATGTTTTTCCGTCTGATCTTCTGGAAAATCTAGCACATGTGGCGGGTTAAAATTATATTTACCATTCTGCTGTTTGGAGATTTGAGGTTTACCTAAATAACAGTATAGCGTATCAGATTTGTGACTACTGCATTCCAAATAGCACAATTCAATTCTATAAACTTTCACGCCAGAAGACAGGCCTGTCTCCTCTCTCACGTATTTATATTAAACTTCACATTTATTTTTGTTTTTATCTGTCTGTCTGCTTTTCTACTTTGTGAAAAAGTAACTGTGCCCTGCTATTCTGTGCATTATGTGTGACTTAGAGATAACCACATCATTCTTTTTATTATAGCACTTGTGTCAGTTAATATCCATATTTCTCTCATTTACTTCAATATGATCTTATTTAGGAATATAATTTATAAGTTGTGATTAGTTGACTTTAAAAATATTAATAGTTGATTTTGTTGATCATCCTAATCAAATGTTAACTGAACTATGCAGACTACAACAAAGACAGCAACTTTAACTATTAATAATAGTTTTTTTTTTTTGTAGTATCTACTGTATCTAGGAACTTTAAAACACCACATTTTAGTTGTTGATAATGTTTAGTTGTAATGTATTTGACCAGTCAACTGCTAAAATATTCATTATGCTCACTCCAAAAATGCCTTCAAGGAATACAAAGATTTTTCCTATCATAAAAAGAATGTTATGCCTAAAATTGAAAATATAGCCCACCCACCATGTTTTATTTATTTTATTTTTTCAGGAATTTCATCAGTTTGGTTGAACATAGGATTTAACTGAAGTAAAAATATGAAAAGGTTCAATATCAAAGTAATTAAGGAATAATGTTGCGTTCTAAGTGACTCGGAACTGGGATACTTCCCACTTGTAAAAATGCGGTGGAACGCCATTTAAACAGGTAAATATCACTTGTGAACTGGGACCTGGTCGAGGAAGTTCTACTTCATGTATGAGCTCAACAGTCACCACAAAAAGTGAATCTGAGGAGATTAACTACAACAAAAACAATGTAAATGTTGATTACAGGTTATTAACATTACTTTTGTTTGGCCTAAAGGTTAGCATTAGTCATGATGCTTAAATTCGAGTTGATTATGTTGGACACTTTGAACTGGGAACTGGTATTTTTTAACTGGGAAATATCCCAGTTGCCTGGAACACAACAAAATTGTAAGCAAAAAGCCCAGCTGTGGATGGAAATGAGAGTTTTCTGCTGTAGGTTACTATGGTTACCCTCACACCAGTGATAATAACTCAATGGTTGTAACTGTCACTAACTAATATAACATACTGTACAGTCAAAGGACTAACTTCACTAACCACTGTGTCTCTTCAGCTCTGAGTCCACACATCATCATTACTATTTAAAGTTGATGTGGATGTGTGTCTTTATAATCTTAGCATGTCTTACAGACACTGTACTGTCATTTCGTTTGAGTTATGTGGAACAGTTTTGTGGCGAGCTTCTCTAGTATTCTACTGCAGCCAAACCTTACAGCTCGCATTCTGAAGCTGCGGTCCGTGCACACTCATCCCTATGTGTTTAAGACGTCGTCATGTAGTTTTTACGCAACAGCCGGAAGCGGTCTGGTAAAAATAGTGGAAAGCTACATGATACTCTTGGTTGGTTAGTTGTTCCATGATGGATTGGGCTCAGGAAAGTTTTGGCTGTCTCTCTCAAAAGCTTGAATAGCTGCAGGCTCAAGTCATTGTCCTCAGTGATCTGTGTGCGTCTTCTGCTCTCTGTCTCTGATCTATGCAACCCCACTCTCATGTGTCCAGATTTAGGGATTTTCCCCATGACCTCCTTTTCAGCCTAAGGGGGTCTTTTACCCTGTTGAATTTCTAATAATATGGGTCTAGAAGGTACATGTTTGCTACAACAACTTAAACATTTGTTCTGCTACTGTTATGACGGAATGGGATGTAAAGAGGAGGAGGAATGGAGTGAATTGTCAAACAGATTTTACGACTGTTTTGGTGAGGATCATACTCAAGTGATAAATCAAGAACTTATTGTGGTTATTGGAGAAGCTAGTGTTTCTGTGTTTAGTCCGGAAGGTTTTCTTGGTTTTGGCAACATAATGTCACTCCATAGTGTGATATGTGAAGGGTGAAAAACACTACAATACTGGGAGAACATAAAAATAGATCTCTGTTCTGTGAAAATTGTGTTTAAATATTTCTTTAGTTTAGTTTCTCCACAGAGAACTTGAAATGAGGGAGCACTTACCGTCATATATAGATATGATACATCCTGTATAAGGCCTCTTGTCTTTGGTCGACTGTTTTTTTTTTTCCAAATGATTGACAGCGCAGCAGACACTTATAACACAATAGGGCTGCTCATTATAATAAAAATAATCGCGGTTGTTTAAATCATAATTGAAATCACAATTATTATTTGCTTAGAGAGATTGTAGAAAGTTAGTTCTTAAATACAGACAGTGAAGTGATAAAATGAAATCAGTGATAGATCTCACAGAAATAGGTTTTTGTAAATGTTTTCTACAATTGTGAAAGCACTGCCTGAAACCTACTTTTCCAACTCAATGCAGAAATGAAGAAATGACGCCAAGTGTAAAATGAATGTCTTTACGTAACATTTGCATTTGCAAATTTTCAAACTCAATCAGAATCAATGTGTATCATTTTAGATTTGTCCATCTCTAGTGTCAGCCTGAAATGTTGCTTTGAGTATTATTTCATAATTCCCATTTTGCTGCATCCTTCATTAACTTTGTAAAGTTATTTAGTCAAATATTACTTTTATGTTTTCATGTTGTAATAATATTTATGCTACATCTAACATTTTATTTGCGATAATATGTAGTGCTTGGTATTCTCAGAGGTGCAGAGTACTTCTGGTTGGGGAACACTGACATGGCAGCCTTATAATGTGAATGTACTCATGAAACCATTTTCTCCAAAAAATAACAGTGTAGTACAATTTCTGTGCCCTCATTGCACATCTGTTTGCTAATGTGAGGCATGCTCACTGACCTTCCTTGTCCGATCCTCTCTAAATACATAAATCAGATACCACACTATGTTCTTCTTCCACATGGGCCATTTTGAATGCCTCATAACATTTGAATCAACGTTTTGGGCGGCTTGTCCTTGAGGAAATGCTTGTGGCCAACAGGGAGTTTATTGTTGTGGCATGCACTGTATCCATCCACTGTATCTCAGAACTCTGCAGCTAAATCTATTTACTTATACTGGGATCAACTTCCTGCTGCCTCCTCTTTGTTTCTGTGGAGCAGAAATAGCTCTCGTTTGTTCTGGGACTAAATGTGGAGTACTGCACTGAGTTTGGGTCAGTGTCAAGTTGCATAGGACCAGCTGTTGTACCTGAGACTGTGCAGGCCTGGGCTCTGGGGTTTAACTGAACATGTTGTGCACGAATAAAAAGGGCAAAATGAGGACACTAGGCCCCAGGGATGCAACAAAATCTGAATTATTGTTAAGTCTCACAGTAATATCATGGACTATATTAATGCATCAAATTAGAAGTTTTTTTGTGTACATGTATTGTTTTGTTGCTGGAAAGAATCATTGATAATCAACTATAGACCATGATGCTTTGCTACGTTTCAGTGCAGACAACACGAAGAAATATTTTTGGTAGAGATGCAACGAACCAGCTTTTTCAGTTTCGATACCGATGCCGATACTTTGGCTTTAAGTATCTGCCGATACCCAATATCAAACGATACTAGTGCATATCGGCTTATTTTTAGCATTACAAAAGAAATTTGGTCATAGTGTTATGTAACTGGTATTTATAGTGCTTAATCTGAATGAAAGGCCAATCGTAAATGTTACTTTCTCATAAGATGCTCATTTTGCCATAGCCACTCACCATAAGGTACACTTTTGGACTATTTGAGCAAAAAAAGTCATCAGCAGAACTGTGGACCTCCTTTTACTATCTTAAAAATAATCTCATTATACTGTATATTTTAGATTTATGTTAGCAGGTTGAACCCATGCTGTACTAATCCTGTTATTCCTGTTATATTCGTTCACAGTTTTCACAGTAAGGAAAACACCATCTTTTTATTGTGTAAAGGTTTAATTGCAGAAGACAGCTAATGTGCAGCTGTGCCTCAGTTCCTACACTTCCAGTTTGCATCAGGCCTGGCTCTTTTTGAGAGACGGAGGCAGATGTCCATGTGAGGCCGGAGAGCAGACAGGAAATGATGTCATCCTCTGGTGGTCCCAGGGGAAGTGATATCATTGTTGCACTGGATCAGCAGGCTTCGTCTCCTCCTCTGCTTCCTTTTCCCCTCTCTCTCCATCACACGTCCTGAATGAGGCCAACTGAAAAAGGGAGTTTGAATCAAAGGAAAACACCACCTCAATTTATGCAACCAAATCACTAATGGCAGACTGCTGAGTTTGTTGACATTCATTTTTAGAGCTTATCTGGCATTTAGGTTACAACACAATGTGAGCTGATAGTGACCACAGGCCCTTTGACTAAAATGACATTACTCTATACTGTATATAACATGTGCCTCAATTAAGCACGTGCTGCAAAGAATACAATACAAACAATGCTATACTTTTTTCTGAATGTTTATCTCTGCAATGTATACTTTAAAGTAAAGCTAATACCCAAACTTCTCCTACAAACACATTTAAAACAAAACAGTATAAGGAAAGGGTAAAAAGAATAGGCTGAAAGTGGTTTGACAGCAGGTATTTGTGATCAGCACACAGTTTTTGAATGGACAAATCAATGCCGATTTCACATGAAGTCTAGAGGTGACATCCAGGAACAAGAGAATAGTAGGCAATGCCATTTAAACACCATACACAGTTTAACAATCAGAAAAGTTGTTTTTGTGTTTAGATTCACTTTGAGTTTACATTTAAATTCAGTTAAAAGAAAATTGTCCTTATAAGACTTTTAAGATAAAAATTAGCGCTTAGGAGCTTTAGATCATGTTTTCCTGAACTTCTTCACGCATATTTGAATAATCTGATCTCACAAGATTGTACTAGATGAAATTGCCACAAGATTGGGTGCATATGTAGAAAAATCTTATGAGATTATTTTTCCATGTGTGTACTTTGGCTTTGATAAAAAAGGAGTACAGCTTCAAAGACGTGATCCGACTTGCACAATTTTGTTATCATATTTTATTAACCATCTTGTCTTCCATCATTCTCTACCTCAATTTGTTTTTTTGTTTAGTTTTGTGTAGCACTTTTGGTAGAACATACACACTGTATTTGCTCAAATCAGATTACAATTTAATTTCATAGTTATGTTGCTTTTAACGGGGCATGTAAGAGTTTTGGTGGAGGATTGGCATTCTCCTTTTTCTCAGTGGAGTTGATAATACAGTTAACTTGGATGTCTTTGTGGAGAGGAGCGTGTGGTGCTACTGCTACCAGAACAAGATCTGTGGAGAGGCAAGCTCGTTCATTATAATAAAGCATGTTTTTCCAGGTATTTTTAAAATTTACACACCCAAAATAAAATAACGAAGATATACGTTTAATCCTGAACATTCTAGGCAATGCAAACACATCATAGAATTAGGCATGAGGGTGGAGTTTCTACAAGTACACCTTTAAACTGTAGCTACAGCCATCTGCTTAAGGTTAAGGTTTATTAGAACAATGAACAACTGCAGTACTTTAATGCAATGGCAGAGATGCTTGTACCAGGTTCTAGCTGTACAGCTAATTTCCATCTGTAGTCCTGGGGAGGGGAGAGTTTAAATTTCAGTATTGGTTAAACTCACCTGTTAATCCAAACAGACCAATAGGAGAGGTGAGCTAATAGTCTGTGAGCATAGAGCTGCATTAAACAGACCAGCACAGAGTCACACATTGGCAACTTCTCAAAAATGGCAGATTGTACCTCTTAGCTTGGCTTAGCTTGTGAGACCTTCTGGCCTGGCTGTGTCCAATGACCGCTAATCCTTTTGTTTCCAGACTGGAGTTGCCCAGAGCGACCTCGGTAACATGCGTGTCTCCTGTGTTATTGACCTGAACACTTTCACAGCGGAGTGGCCGTGTGAGCTGGCAGAGCTTCAGACCCACTCACAGACGCTCTCTGTGGACTCTAATGGATGGAGCAGTGTGAATCCTCAACTTAATTATACTTCCTGCAGAGACATAAACACAGCACTAGGACTATGTGTGTGAGGTTCAATTGGTGTATGGATCATAAGGAGTGATTTTAAGTGATTAGTTAAGATCAAAAAGTGTCAAATGATTTTATAAATACATAACAATTAGTGAGATAAGTCTACCAGAATCAGTTTATTTCTGTAAACATAACTGCATGTTTTTTTCTATCACAAAATATGACAAAAATCACCTCAACTAATCAGTATTCTAAAATTGGAGGCTATCCTTGTGTGTATCTTCTTATGACTTAATTAGCTCAGTTGATAAATGTTGAAGTCTCTGGGTCATCTGCATTAGTAGCTTTGCCCAAATTATACTTGAAGTGATTTCTTTATTGTCTGATTATCTTTATTTCTTGCATTTGAGATGGATTTGTTCTTCTGTCGTCACAATAGTACAATTTCAAACTCATTTTGATATCAAGGAAAATGCCTCATTCTTAATTTTGATGCTACAGTGAAGACCCAAATTGTACTTTGCTAATTTCATTTTTTTAGTATATTGAGTAGTTTCAGATTGTCAGTTCTTTTTGACAATCCTGGCCTAGTGTGCTTAAAAATCCTCTTTCACCTTCCCTAGTTTGGAAACAGATTTGTAATGTGTATGTTCTTTTAAACATGGTTCATAATAATAAATAAAATGGATTTGAGTTAATGATTATTAAGATTGAACATAACCTTGGATAGCTTTTTTGTAATATCATACAGTCTCTATATTAAGAGGTTTTTCAGCAGCAGTAAGTATGTGTTTGTCCATCTGTGGCCTGTTTGATCTGTGGATTAAAGACAGTCAGAGTAATGGGAAGATGTTTCTCATGGGCCTGGCTTTGCTGTGGTGTGCCCTGTGCATGTGTGTGACACTGAAACATCCCCACTAACTGTCTGGATCTACTCAAGCTGCCATTTTTTTCTACATCTGATTTATAGTTTTCACTCCATACAAACCAAGCACCGGCCCTAAAAATACCCGCAGTGTGAGAGAGAGATGTCCTGATACAGCACCGTGGGAACAGGCCAGGGGGAATTGAGGGGCCAAAGTCGCTGTTTTGGTTTAGTTGTTGCAGCAGGACCACTTCAGGGGCAAGTGTGCTGTGGGAAAGAGTGTCCCTCGAGAGGGGCATCCAAGTGAGTTTTCTGACACGTTTTACAGAAGTATTTGTTGTGGTATTTTCATTACTTTGAGTCACATTAAATGAAAACTAAATTGATTTTTAAATCTTTTCATTTAATAGTTTGTACTGATATCCAGATCTTTCCAGTAGAAAGTTATGGGCGGTTCATTTTAGGCTTAAATCTCCACATTTCTTTCTGTTACTGGCCCCTTGCGATTGGAGTTTGTAAGTGTTGATGTTAGGTTGACAAAAAAAATTGACACGAAGGCCTTGTCCACACGAAGACAAAACAGTGATAATTTTAAAAAACAATCGCATAAACATGGAGCTGTCTTAGGATTTATGAGCGTCCACACAAATCAGTAAACCAGCCTGAAGCCGGTGTAGGGTCAGTAACTGACCACAGTGTAGCCCTGCAACACTGACACAGAAAGTTACAAAAATGAGAGAAGGACTTGACAATGAGCATGCACAGAAAGTTGTTCAATGTAAACAGAACCTTGATAACAAGTTTTGGTTTATGGTGCAATCAGAAGGCAGATTTTCCCAGTGAACATCATATAGAGGTCCAGTACATTCTGTAGATGAGACGTGACTCTGGGGCAGTGATGCCATAATGTAAAAATAAGTTGTGGGTACAACATAACTGTGGAGACGCACTAGACCGGAGTTTTGAGATCTTTTCACTCTGGGACCTGGTTTCAGGAATTTTCGTTTTGAGTGTCCTAAAACTCCTGCATCGTGTGAATGATGTGTGGTTTAGGTCAAATATTTGTTCTGAAACACCTGAGCTTGGATAAATGTGGACAAGGCATAAATCTAGCTACACTTGTGTCGTTTTATGTCTTCAGGGCTCAAAATGTTTTTTCCTTGTAGAAATATGCACATAAACACTCAGATAAATCAGAAACACAACTCGGGAAGCTGCTGCCCCACTTCAACACCTGATGTCACTAATGTGTGGAGACTGACCGAAATCAGCTGATTTATTTTAACACTTTGAGCTTATTGACTAACACTACTGCATTTGGGGGTTTGCTGTTAGTCGTTAATATAATAAAACTCAGTGGACATATTTTTATTTCTAAACTGTTTTAAATCAATTTCGGATTTTACAATGAACAAAATATAAGTTTATAATTTGCATAATGTGTCATTCAAAAAGTTTCCATATAAAGATCTTGTAGTATGTAAATGCTTTATAATATGAACAAACGTATGGCTTGGGTTTTTGATGGCACATCCCTCTTGGCCCACTATTGACCATTCGTGAAAAGCATTGGTCATTCCCTTTTATTTGTCTTGCTGAAGTCTAACAAACTATAGGAAAGCTTGTCAAATATTTTGTTTGATAGAAACACACATTTCCCAGTGCCTGGGAAATTAGTGTGGATTAGTGTGAGTTGGTAGTTGTTGGTAAGTTTAACAGTAGCTGGCTTTACCACACTTTGATCATGACCCTGAAGGCAACACAAGCTCTTGTATAATCCACAATAACAGTGTCAGAGTCCAGCTAAAGCTAAAGGTATCATTGTTATTGCACTTGTTTCCAATAAAAACAAAGCATGAGCCCTTACCCTCCACAGTGGCCGACAGCAGCTGAGTTAACCTCCAGATTTATTATCCTGTGTCAGGTCAGGGGGCAAAGGTCAGATCTTTGAGTACTTCCTGTTTAGCTGATTGAGAATAATACATAAATGTGGACAGTTAATCAAACTTATTGTGTGATTTTTCATTACAAGTATTGCTCCATTCAATCACAAAATGGTGAAATTGAAAAATACAAATCAAATAAATGTATTCTCTTATATTAGGTCTCTGAGGAGGACTTCTCAATAGTGTAGTAGTCAAGACGGACTAATCAAGCCCAGGACCCACCACAGAGTCCCAAGGCCAGAGACAAGACCAAGACAGGAAAGAGACTTTTATAGGTCCAGACTGAGACAAAACCAAGAACACTCAGGGCTGAGACAAGACCATGACCAAGACTTTTATAGGTCCAGACCAGACTGCGGCCATCGAGACCAAATCAAGACCATGTTTGCCATTATCTACAATTATCAGTGTCTAATGAAATGTGGTCTCGATGTACATGACAAAACTGAGTCCGAGACAAGACCGAGTCCGAGACAAAACCGAGTCTAACTGTGCTCGAGCCCGAGACAAGAAGGTCTAAAGTATTACTAGATTACTTCGCAAGATTTTTAAATGAGCAAACGTCAATGTTAGAAAATCAAATAATGGTCAGGACTAAGAATGTTCTGTTTATTTAATTGCATTTCAAAAAAACTGATCCAAAATTAGACTAAAACATTACTAAAATGATTTGATTATTTGCTGTAATGGTTATTTTTGCCTTTTCAGATTAATTTTAAACATTACTTAATTAATTGATTCATATTTTAAATTATCATCCACATGATCACACTAAAATGTCCCAAACAAAGAGTCGATTTTTGTCAAAATGTATACATTGTTTGTTCTGTGGCTTGAAAACAATTGAATGAAAATGATTGAAATAAGTTACTGTAGCCTTCTTAGACCAGCTGATTGAAATCAAAGGCTCACACATGAGGCAGCAGTGACTCACAAATGTGTTTTTTAGGAGTATAGATGGCGAGAACAGGCACAAGTAGGAGGACTGATTGCATGCTTTAGGAGTGACAGACAGGAGTGTGGCAGCAGCAGCAAAGTAATTACTGTTTACTTTGGACACACACGGCACACTGCGAGGACTTGCTTTCTCAGCTCGGTTTGAGAAGGAACAAACTCAGAAGCAGTACAGTTTGTGGCATCTCAATATCATAGTGCAGCAGCAACAACACAGGAAAAGTGCAGTTAAGCTGGGAGGAGATGTTTCAACCAACCGCTGTTTATGTAGTCTCAGATTTATGTTTTTGTATGCTAAATGGTGTATTTTTTAAAGCTACAGAATAGACAAACATAAAGGCGGATCATTTGACTGTGGTGAAATGAGCTAAACCTTTCTCTACCAAACCCTTCAGCTGGAAACCTGAATCTGTTTTGAATAAATTAGTTTGAACATTTTAAATGCAATGTTAAAGTTTGATTCATGTATTTTACTTAGTTTGAATAAACCTTTGTGTGTTTATAAGTTATGTAACTGTATTTTGCTAAAAACTCCATTGTCATTTTGACAAGGATGTGTTAGCTGTTAGGAGCGCTTGACCAGCTGGGCCTGTAATACATAAGCAAATATTTTAATAGTGAAATCAGCCTTCACACCCTGCTTGGGTAAATTAAACTCCTTTCCCATCAGACCCGATCAAACGTCAAAGGGCAGGACATAAATGTTAGTTTGTTAAATACTGAGTCCAACATTTTACTTCTACAGTGTTCAATAGTGTGTTCCAAACAAATGCACAGAAAGGAAATGCCTTCTGAGTTGAACAGGACCCACAGCTGTTCTTAATGTGTGAAAAAGTGGACCTCTGCTCTGCGCTGTTTAAAGGTTAAAGTGTTGCTGTTGGCTTTGCAGAGAGGCTCAGCTCAGACACTACGTGAATTGAATTTCCTTCTCACATTTTTAGGAGCTGGACTCGATCCTCCCTGAAAAAAAAGGCTTCATTTATTGGCCATGGTCCCCTCTTGGGCAGCTGTGAGAGTTTTCACAGTGCTCCTCTAGTCCCATAGCAGTCCCCTAACCACACACACAAGCACACACTTTTGGTCCAAATGACAGACCTCCAGACCACAGGGATCTAATTGTAGCACTGCTCTTCATGTGCTCGTGCTCTCTGTGTGTGTCTATGTAGAACACGCACATGCTGATCTGTAATCTTTACTGTAAAAATGTACTGTATGTGTGTGTAAGGTTGCTGTACATCACATGTGAGAAGGAAAGGAAGGGGCAACAACCTGGACTCCTAAGAATAGCACACTGAGCTTTGGGTGACCCTATGTTTCAGTGTTACTGTGAACAGGAGATGATGAGAAGAATTATTGTGAAAATGAGTGAATAAAATGTAATTGTTTGGATTGTGTCTTTTTCTCCACAAAGGTAGAAGTGTTTGTTCTCACTTATTTTAAGGAAATCAGTTGTATACATCTATTTTTTGTGAATCTAACTTATTTTAGGCAGCCTGTCTTTTCTATGACCTTGATTCTTCATTTCATTTTTGCACTGCTACTGTATGATGACATCTTCGACCACTGGAGGGAGCTAACATCACACACACTGTGTTCTGTAATCTGATGCATGTTTGTTGTTCTCTGTTGCAGATGGAGCAGTTGTCAGATGAAGAGGTGGAGCTAAGAGAGGAAGATGGGGATGAGGAGGACGACAGTGACAAAGAGGACCAAGATCTAGATAAGATGTTCGGAGCCTGGTTAGGAGAGCTTGACAAACTCACACAGGTAAATCAACAGACACCTTTAATATTGCGTGTAATGTAGTGTTTTCTATCATTTTGAAGTCTAGTAGCAACTGAACTTTTGATATACAATTTTTTAGTCTAAAATAGAGATGGAGCGATATATCTTGGCCGATATCTGATCAGGCAGTTGTTTGGGCTTTTTTCTATAGGAAATCCACACTCAGTTATCAGCTGAGTCTGAGTTGGTTTGAAGAGAATTCACAAGTCCACGATTTATCAACATGTCTTTAAGTTTTATTCTTGTTCTATGATTTTAGCTGCAGCATAAGCTTTAATAATGCTTCTTTGTTTGTCAATATGAACAATAGAAATGCCTTTCATGCGACTTTGAAATTATGTTTTTTGGACCAAAATACAATCTAGCATCATTATATTGTGTGAAAATTGCCCATTGATATTGGCATCGACTGACAAATTTTTTGAAACATTGGTATCAGCATCAGTCAAAGAAAATCCTATATCGCCTAGCTGAAAAAGCTCAGGGACTGCAGATGGAAACTAGCTGTGTAGCTATAATCTGGTGCAGATCATCTTTGTTTTATGAGCATTATGTCTCTGTACATCGTCCCTTCAAATAAAGACTAAACTGAACTAAAACATTTGTAAAACATATGGAATAACATGCACAAATACACTCAAAGACATTTAAGATTGAATTGTTCATTTTCTCCAAGCTATTATTGCAGCTACAACTGCCCTAGGACAATTTACCACTAACTGTTCAACTATACCCTAATAACTGGCCAAATAATACCATTATAGCACAAAAACTATATAAAAATAAATAAGGGCATCTAATAAATTACGTGGCACTGTACCCATAAAATTTGGTGACCTAAAATTATCACACGAAGAGAAAAAAAAAATCATTAAAGTAATTGAAAGTACATAAATTTTCATAATTAACTTGTGTCATAAGCTGCCATTTAATACACTTAAATGAAACAGTAATAAACTGACTGTGTCCTCTGTCTCCCAGAGCCTGGATGATGGCCGCCCAGCAGAACGCCCCAAACAACAGAAAGCCCCCCTCAGACAGGAGACAAACATGGCCAACTTCTCATACAGATTTTCAATATACAACATCAACGGTATGACTTCATTACAGTTATACTACAAGATACTAAGTGCTTTTAAAGAGTTATTAAGATCAGTATTTTAAATCACTTTTTTTCCACTTGCAGAGGCGTTAAATCAGGGGGAAAATGTCGATTTGGATGCTCTCATGGCCGACCTCTCATCCATTGAACAAGAACTTAACACAATCAACACCAAACCCAGCGCTGGTGGAATGGCTCGACTTGGGCTCACCGACACAAAGGTAACGTAAAAGCTGCGATAAACAAACAGGAAGTAGGTAAATCTGCCTAACTACTGTCTAGCTCTGCAAAATCTTTCAACACAGCCAATCCGAGTGTTCCTTTTCCTTTTGCAACATACTTTTTTTTGGTAGAAAATACAAAGGTTATTAATTTACAACAAATATAGGTCAGGTACCCCAGCATATTGTCATATAGTTACATCATCACTGTATCATCATATTTTTAATTAGCCTATGGAAAATTCATTGAAGATTTCTAAGATGCTAAATAATAATCTTTAAGCTTATACTTGTAAGAATTCTCATTAGGGCAGAGCGATATGGCAATTGATGCATATCACATTATCTTTGGAGCCAGTCTATGATTTTAATTTTAACAACTTATTTATTACTTTTTCTTCTTGTCCGTGAGTTAAATACCATAATTTGCTTCTTCAGAAAGTGATTGATTAAATCCAGCTTAGCTTAAAAGCACTGCAAAAACTGGCAAATCAGAGAAACATCTAGTTTGTATTTGAACAAAAAGTAGAGAAATTTAAATCACAATTTGACAATTTTAACACAAAAAAGCAGATTGTCAAAGAGCTGAGCTGACATTTAAATTTTTGTCACAATATTGCTCAGCCCTAATTCTCATTACAGTGGTACAGATGTATTAATTTACCAGTAGTGACCCAACAGTTTAGCAAGTTTTTAGCAGTGCTTTTGTTTTTGGCAAATTTATATCTGATTCTTTTCTACAGGTGCGTCAGAAACCTCCTGCAGGTCGCAGTGGCAGCAGGCAGACAGCAGGGGGCAGTGGTATCAACAGTGTGACCGGAGGGGGCACCAGCAGTGGGGCCAGCAGCAGCAGTAGCAGCACAAGAGCGTCACCCGCAGGAACCATTAGAGCTGCACCAGGGCATCATGGGAGACCTGCACTGGCTTCCAACTTCAGTCTGGATGACATCACGGCTCAGCTGGAGAAGGTGAGGGAAGAGGAAAATAAGATGATTTCAGAGAAAAAAGTGGCCAATTTGTATCGCACTCTGTGTTACATTAAAGAACCCTCAAACTGCAGATATCATTTCTTGAAGTCAAATCTTATGTTGCTTTGTTAATATAAAAAAATGCATTTGAAATATCTAATTTTAAGCAGCTTCAAAAGCAGAGTAAAGTATAACAGCTGGACTAAATCTGTTAATGATAAATGTTTTACTAACCTAGCAATTTATCAATATAAATGTATTATTGTTCTGGGGAAATCATACACAAATAGCTTGAAGGTGCATTGAAAGGTTTTTCAGGGTTTGTAGAGTTACCTTTTTAAAGAACTCAAAACTAAACTAAGAAAAGTGGGTCACATAAACCTGGAGGCAGAGCAATTGTTAATGATTTGCAACTGCTGCCTTCACGTTTTTTGTTGAGAAAAAACTCTAAAATCAGTTTCTTTGGAAGACCACATATACAGTTAGTTTCATACAACTACCCGGGTCAATGTGGGACATAAATATCACTCACTGGCAAATGTTTCAATGTCACTGAGCTTGTCTTGCCTGTGTTTTCCTCTTAAGGCGTCTCTGAGTATGGATGAAGCCGCTCGGCAGACCTCTTCTCACTCTCTAAGCTCCGCCTCCTCCTGCACATCGGCCCCGCTGCGTCGCCCTGGGTCCTCCACTCGCCAACACAGACGCACAGGTTCAGTGGGGACCGTCAGTGAGCATGAGGTAAAGAGATCCCCAATCCTAGGCAGCATACTCAAAGATTCCTCCTTATAAACAACTTAGAGGAGTAAACAAACTATTTAGCCTCAAAACAGTTTACAAGTTTTGTATTTTAGCACTCTTCACTTCCACTTTCAGATGTCAGCATGATTTGAGCCATGTTGATATGCCATTAAGAGCTAGCACAGACTAAAAACATTAACAAGTGCACTTTCTGAGCTTTAGGAAGCAAAATATGCTATCATTAGGCACTTCAAACTACTTTTTACCCAAATAGATACTTTTAAAATACATACTGAAGCAAACTGATGTTAAAGTTGTTTAGCTACTTACACTTGAACTGTCTTTTTGAGAGAAAAATGTGTGTGATTTCATGTTGCTTTCCACATTGTTTATTTATTTCACGGTGTTGTTGTGTTTTTTTTTTCTCTTCAGGTGCGTTCGATTGTCCAGTCGTCTCGTTCGTCTGTCACCTCAGCGTCTGGTGTCTCCGTGAACTCCGCCTCCTCCATGGACTCTCTGGACAGCGTTCTCCGAAATGAAGACGGACAGAACTCAAAGGGTCCTGAAGAGGGCGCCGGACACAGCAGCACAGAGGTATACTACTCTATTATCGACTTTGTGAAATACTGTATTTCAGTTGTGTTCTGCTTTTTTCTTTCTTTACAAAACCTGCTTTATTGACCTCATCATCTGCCATTTTTCCCTGAGATTTTTTTATTCATAATGTTGTCTTATATTCACCAACCATGCAATAATAGACAATATAATTATAAATCTTGTGTTGATCCATTTTGAACCTAATTATTGTTTCAGCATAATCCATTACCCAAAGAAAGACCATATAAGATGCAGTAAATTTAAATGGTTTGAGCAGTAACTAACAAAAGCTTTCAAGTGTTCACAAGTTTTGACTCTATTAGATGCAGCAAGAATCTGGGCTGTTGCTCCATTTTAGCATGGCTGTCTATCTATATCTGCAAAGCTGAAGGGACCAGGCCGACAAGAGTGTAAGTGAAATGGTCAAGGAAGCCAAAATGCACAAGAGAGTGACCAGAATAAATTGTTTTAATGAGACAAAGGAGCAGAGTGACTCAGCAAAAACCCACTGAAATCGCAGTGGAGAGTGAGACAAAATAAGATTTAAGTCGACTAACCCTCCAAAACACTGTCTAATTTGGATTAGCCTAATTCACACCCTTTCTTAGCACTATCTGGACTTTCCTTACATAATGACTCCTTCAAATTAGGTCACTATTCAAAAAAAAGCTTTCTTTTTTATCTATGTCTTGCTGATAAGCGTGTGAAAGTCATTTTCACTGGATGAGCCCAAAAAAGTCTTGGTCCACTAATAGGAATAGTGTGAAAAGATAAATTATTAAGTATAAATATATGCCAGCAATATAAAGGACATAAAAAAAAAATACTAAAGTTACGAAAATAATAAATTAGTCAATTATCAGCTATAGCTTTTATTCTTTCTTTAAGCTGTTATCAATGACATAGACACATTTAGTACATCAGAGATAAATGTTTTGATTTTCTGTACATTTAATCTGAAAACAACTGCAAAAAAAAACAAAACAAGATAAAATAAATTCCAAGGAGTCCTGGAATGCATTATGGGATGCAGTGTTCTGGCAATGAGAGGATAAACACAAGGGTTGTATGTCCATGATCAGATCTTGGCCTGGGAGTGTTTGGCCTAAATATTATTTTTAATCTGAGAGCTAATGCTTTCTATAAAAATGGCTTCTAGTGATTGAGGCACATAGACACACGGCTGAACGATTATCAGCCTCACTGCTGTGTACATGTTTCATTTATATTACTTTATCTCTTTACTGTTTGGGGGGAATTACACTGAAATGTAGTCCTAAAATCCTTCCCAAAGGAGTATTTGATATAGATTAATCCAGTGGGCATGATGTGGGTGAAGAGTCTTTGCCCCAAGTGGAGGAGTTCAAGGATCTCGGGGTGTTGTTCACAAGTGATGAAAGAATAGACCATGAATTTGACAGGTGGATCAGTGCAGTGTTAGCAGTGATGTGTTGATGTATCAGACTGTTGTGGTGAAGAAGGCAAAGCTCTCAATTTACTAGTCAATCTACATTGAACCCTCGCCTATGATCATGATCTCTGGATAATGACTGAAAAGACAAGATATCAAGTAGCTAAAATGAGTTTAGGGTGAGGAGCTCAGAGTAGAGCTGCTGCCAGCTGAGGTGGCTCATTTGTTCTGGATGCACCATGGACCCCTTCCTGGTGGGGCCGACATGTGGCACTAGGAAGAGGCCCCGGGAAAGACTCAGGACACGTTGGAGGCACTATGTCTTTCGACTGACCTGTAAACACCTCAGGATTTTTACGAAAAATGTCTGTCATGTAAATTGCTTCCCTCGCCCAACTTTGCACGGTGTAGTAGTTTTACTTTAGAAAATCTCAACAGGTATAGCACTTGATTGGAGCAAAGCCTTCGTTATATTATATATGAAAAGTACTTTACTGTACTTTAACAAACTATATAAACTCCTACAATATTTGTGTATACAGTAATAGTAAATGTTGATGTTGTCCTTTGTGTGTCATCTTTCACTTGCCAAATCGATGTTGTATCTAATAACAAGTTTAACTCAATTGCTGCCCACTTTATTTCCCAGCCTCACCATCCTCCGCTCTGCAAATCCACCAATGATTCGCTCACCTGATTCACTCACGCTGGACTTTGTATCTGTGTTTCTCTCTCCTTTTAAAGCACTCCTATCTGGACAGGGAAACCTCACTGATTCTGAAAAATATAGCAGGAAAGCCCACCCACCTCCTGACCAAGGTGACGCCAAAATCACTTGTACCGCACGCTACGGCCGCTCCTCTGACTTGCATCTGTTTGAGTGCATGAATGAACACAATTGCATGTTAAACTATTGTAAGTTTTGCATGCTAACCTAACCTACTTGCATGCTCTCTTCTCTCTGTCTTTTCATTTTATTCATGTTAAAGATGTGGGGCATCTAAAGTAAGTAATGTGTGTTCATTGTTAAGCCTATTCTCAAAACTATACATAGACAATATAGTGACTACACTGAAAACATAAAGTTATGTAGTTTATGTAATTGTTGGATGCGTAGCTCCGCACTGCACACAATCTGGGCTAATTTACTTTGTCAAGCTGTGTAACTGTGGCAGTGCCCACAAGGCTAAATAGCTCTGAATGGATCACATGTATTTTTAAAGCTGTTTGTATTGAACTGAAAAAGACTACAAGGAGCAGTGCTGATGCATTATAATCCACTTTAAATCCAAGTCATCGTTCAAACGCAACATTAACCTGCATCAAGTGTAAAGCTTTGAGAATAAGACTATTGATTTTGTCTGGCGTTAGGCATTTTATCTAAAACTATGCATGACTCTTAATGGACTTGCAACATTTTGGGGACATTTTGTTGAGGGATTACTTGACTTCTGGTAATGTCTTTTTGTGGTTCTGCGCATTTTAACCAAATTTCAACTACAATCATCTTTTGTGTAAGAACAAATTGAGCTAAGTGTGTAGTTACAATTCTGTGTCTGCTTAGTTTTGAACATACAGCCACCATTTTCTGAAAGTCAAAGGAAAACTTTTAGTAGCATTTCTAGAGGATGGTCTGCCACAAGCTAATCGCCATGGAGATGTTCTTGATTTGCCTAGAAAGTTTTACAGTATGCCTTTAAACTCATTGAGTGTTTGTAAGAACAAAAATTGTATCCATGTTCCTTTTCATAGTGAAAGTATGACCTATGAAAAAAACAAGTTTACTAGATATGAACATTCTGGTAAAAACAAATAAAAAATCATTGACCATGCCTAAACTTTTTGTAAGAATTCAATGTTATGTGCTAAAGATTTGTAGTAATAGTTGTGATATATTAATAACAATTTTGCACAATAACAAACTGAAAAAGTGCAAATAAATACTACATAGATACATTGAAACACTCCAGCAAACAAAAACATCTCTGAGTATTTGAAATGAGAAAAGTTACATAGTGCATCTTAAGTTTATAGTCAAGTTGTCCACAGTTTTAATGACCTAACAGGACATCTTGTGATGGTGAGCGTTTGGCTGTGCAGCAGAGAGGGTGACTTCAGATAAACCAGCGGACTAATGGTGTTAAGCAGGTTTGTTTTGTGCCTGTAATGTGTTTGGAGCTTAGCCAGTTAAAGTAATCCAGCTCACTCCTAACGCTGATCGATGCACATAATGGCACAAGCTGCTGCCTAATTGTTGTTGTTGAGAGAAGCTGGTGGAGGTCATGATGCCCTCAGAGCAGGACAGTACCTGCTGGTCAGAGGTCTGTTATAGAGTTGGAGCTTTTCATCCAGTTTTTCAACCACATAGTGACAAATTATGTTTAAAAAAATAACATTGAAAAAACAAACTTGAGAGAAGTAGTAGTAAAGTAATTTTTGAGTTGACTTTTAAGATATACAGTACTTTAAGTAGCAATCTGGTTTGCCTTTTTTTTTTTCAATGTGCTATTTTAGCTAAGTACCAGTTAATAAACATTGTACTGTGCTGCCTATGATGAACATATTGAATGTCAACAAAAATGTGAAACAAAAATTGAGATTGACTGATATGGAGTATGGATCGAATAATCTCTATATTATATTATTATTCTAGTTTCCTCTATATTAGAGAGGCCCAAAGTCACTGAAGCCACTGTTTTTAGAGGAGGAAACCGGAGTACCCGCAGAAAACCCACAGTGACACGGGATGAACATGCAAACTCTATCCAGAGAGATCGTGAGATGTTGACTTAGCTCGACCTGGGAGTCAGACCTATGATCTCCTTGTTGGGAAGCTAGAGCTCTAACCACTTTGACTCCAGAAATTATTTATATTATTTTGGAGATTATTTTACCAACTAAGACTTGGCTGTCTCTCACTTAAACAAATAAATCAAAATACTTAAACCCTATCCCTGACAACCTAATATAGCTGAATCCTACTTCAAAGTGTATATCATAGAATGACACCATTGTTATTAACATCACCATGGAAACAGCTTGAGATAAAGCTGCTTAATGCCCAACTTTTATAACATTATAACATGTCACATTGTGTGTGTTATTCAGATTAAATAATAGGACGTTTTATGATTGGATCTCTATGTCAGGATTTGATTGGATGTTGTCACAATGAAGCCCTCTGATTGGCTGACACAGAGAAACGTGCCAGATTGATGTGTTTAATCCTCTTTCGTGCAGAGAAGGGTCGTTCCCATGTTGTGCCTCACACTGAGCCTGGTCCACACTTTGTCATAAAGCTGGCATGTGGTCACTGATTTCATTGTTTGGCTCACTATACTATGGCCGGAAAAAAAAAATTGGTAATTAAGATGTAATCTATACGTTCTAAGCTTCAGTATCAGATTATATTTGTGAAATCCATCAGAAATATGTTTATACAAAACTTACAAACTATACGAGAATACTAATTCTGATCATGCAGCAGAATAAATAGTAACAGGATGGGAAGTTAATAAAGATAAAAATTTAAAAAAACATCTTATTGACAATAAAATTCTATTCTTCATTCTAGTATAAAGTTGTGAGCTTTACACTAGAATTCTAAATTTTCTGTCACATTGTGCAGCCAAAGCTCTCTGTTCAACCCCAGTCTAGTGAATGTATGCTAAGTGATCTTAGTCCGATTATTACTGTACTTTTAAGATCCATTTATTTTCCGGGCATCTGTCACTCTCACAATCCTATTTTCTCTGGAGCTATCCCTCTGTAATCTGCGAGAGATTTCTTATGGCATTGATTGTGGCTGCAATGAAAAACGTGATCTTCAGATTAAAACAGTGGGCAGTGGCGGGGGGAACCCTAGATTCGAGCCAGATTATAATCCGAGGGGCCAGTCTAAGTTGTGGAGCAGTGATTAGTTTGTAATTATTTGTGGTCATTAAATAGGATTCCAGAGTACAGCTGTTTGCACTTACTATATGTGTGAATATGTGGTGCTAAGAGAGATCATCTTTCTGTGTCAGTGTTACAGCTAAAACTGCAGTCATATACCCACAATGCACCTCTGCCGACCCATTTCTACTGCATAGAAGAAGTCTGCTGCTGTTCCGAGACTCTACGGGTGCTCAGGAGGGACACGCGGCTTATAACTTCAAAGGGAGCCAGAGCATTCATGGGCGTAGCTAATTTTAGAGCTTCTATAATGTAGGTCAAGTGAATATCTATGAGATGCGGAGAAATTGTTTACGCTGCGAGCGGCAGATGACGCTGGGTTCAGCAGAGGGGGCTGTGTCATCTCAGGCATTCGGCAAGGAAGCACAGAAAGAAAACTGCTACCTTTAGTGCACTTCTGCTATTTTAAAACCTATTGTGCCCTTAAGCATTGAGGTATTGTGTTACAAATAGGGTTTCTCCTTGTAGTTTTTGAGGAAGAGTGAAATACAAGAAAATGCATCTAATTTTCAAAACAGCAAAAGAAAAGCAAGTGGCTCTTTGCTTTATTAACTCACAGATCATGCCAGTAGCATTCTAATGCCTGGATTTTTTGAGGGGAGATTTTATCACAGCGTTAGGTTTTCAGTCACATATTGAGGCAGGCTTACCAACCTCTGCAAAACCAATCAGCTCTCATTCCAGAGAAGCATAAATGTTTTTATACATTTAACGAAGACTGCATCGAGAAGGTTTCACAATATTTTAGTTTTATAATAAACTTTCTTTGGAGAAAGTTACGAGTACCCCAGGATCCCAAGTTCCAAATGGATAGTTTGCTGTAATTGATCACTTGAAATACCTAAATGGAGGAGCAGGATTATAATTTAGGTTTAGAGTTTGTTAGGACTAGTAAGTGTAAAAACAAACATTATACAGTAAATTCTTAAACATGTTGCATGCTCTCCCTGTGCTCCTCTTTTCCCTACCACCACAAACATGTACAATAAACTCCTCCACCTTCAGGACTCCCATTAAAAAGAAATCTTGAATGTCAGTGGAACTTTTTTGGTTAAAGTTGGGGTAACTAACTTTTTTAGTTGCAAATGTATAAACTTTGTGTTTTCCACTAAAAGGTATACGATAAATGCAGCAGTTTGTGAAAAAATGAAACCTCTTTGTCCTATCTGAATTGAATAATAAAGACTTTAGCTTCTAATTAGGGCCTGAATGCAGCTCTCTGATTGGCTGAGCTTGGGGCGGTCACTCCCGTTTCACTTTGTTGTTTGTAAAAAGAGGTTTATAAGCTATAAGTGCAACCAAAACAATACATGTCGATATTAACCATGTGTCGGAGATTTATGAGAGGAAATTGTAAGAATTAAAATCTAAATTGTGTTTGCAGTGTGAAAATCAGCTACCCCACCTTTAAATGCAGGTCAATAATAACCAAAACAGACAAAAAAGTATAACTGTTTGCACATTATTTGGAAAGTCATTGTAGTGGTTGTAAATGAAGCAACAGATTTGTAGTAGTAGTAGTAGTAGTAAGGATTTCAGCAGTAATTTGTTCTAATGCAAAGCAGGTACTTACTTCAATTGTTTTCTTAAATACTGATTTGGATTACTTTTATACCACCATTATGGTGTCACGCTGTTTAATTGTTAAATGCAGATGATTCATTAGAATATTATGTCATGGGATTATTGAGTTAGACATTTTTGGAGCTTTTAGTGAAACAGCTGTTATGTAAGGCTATTGTCTACCCATTAGTAAGCAACTGTTTTACATAATCTATTAACTCAGATTATGCACAGCAAAAATAGATTTCCGTCATGCAAAATTACCTGATGCTATTTTTAATAAATTATGTAACACTGAAAGAGCATACCTGCCAAAGTCAAAAGAAAAAACTCTGTAACTGTACAATCTAAAATAGGATGCATAATTTTTGTTTTATTATCACGATCTACTCTTTTTTAATTAATTCCATCCTTGCGTCCATCTCCAACTGATTAAACATCAAGTAGCTTTTTTGTTATGTTCTCAAGTCTGAATGACTATCCGCTTATGAAAAGTGGGGCTACAGTGTGTCTGTGGGGGCTGGAGTGGGGGGGTGATGGGGGCACATAAGGAGATTGGCTGCTGAGCTGCTCTTTCTGTCATTCTGCCCTTTCGCTGCTTCACAATTCGTCTCCTGCAAAGTGTGACTTGGAGTGACTCTTCCGGGCCATATACATAAACTTTAACTCAAACAGACTGGAAGAAAGACTGCTGTGAGCTTGGAGCTAAGATGGAGCTAAGATCTATACATATATATTAAGATCTATACTGATTCCACGTAATCCGGGCTGCACAATGTGACAGAAACATGTAATAACTGTTTTGTGTTTCACTGTGTTGGAAAAATAACATTCAAATCAAATGTATAGAGACTGTATACAGTTTTTGCGCATTTCCATAAAGATGTAAAATCAACACAACAAAATAGGACTAGAAAAATAATCCCATAAAATCTAATCTACTTTAAATTGACAGAATTAGCAAATCGCAAAGGCTGCCATTTTTGAAGTACCAAAATGTCCTCTTTATGTGTCAGTTCACCTGGACACATTTAAATCAGCATAATCTAAATTTAAAACCTGAATTGCTTAGTGAAATGTTTAAATGTTTGGGGTTTTTTTTTTCAAAATTTTCATTAGAAAATCTGCCTTGGACTGCAACTGACAGTTGAATTTCTTCTTATCTGAAGACTCAATGAATGGCTTACGATTGGAATCTGCTGCAAATCGATCTGTCTTCAAGTTTTTCAAAGCATTAGACTAAGTAGGTGTAAATGTTTTGACTGAGCGTAATGTCTGTGGATAATGAATAATAAAAATAACTGTACCTTGTTCATTTAGGTGGAGAAATTTTTTTGCTGAAACCCCAAGATAATACATTCTATACAGCTCATACGTTACGCTTGAACCCAAATGTAAACAGAAGCAGCAACATACGACTGTTTTTGGAGTCTGGGATAAAGAGATCACTGCCGCTGCATTGGACTTGGCACCGCTCAAAGCCCCTCCCCCATCGCCTCTCTCTCTCTCCCTTCTCTTCCTTTTTATTTCTCTCATTCAGACGTCTCTATCGGGCAGAGAGGATGTAAAAGGACCAGGTAGCAACGTTGTCTTTCAGATTTTTAGTTTGCCAGCATTGGATTTGTTGTGAGGTAGCCGTTTAAAACCCTTAGCTAACTGGTTTTGATTCTTTTTTATATATCAATATTTTTCATTATGTCATTTTGCAATTCTGATGTATTTTGCTTTTTTGAGCTGGAGACAAGGCAGTTTTGTCACCGACATCGCCAAAAGCTGATAATCTTTGTTAGATATTTTCACTGAGGTCAACAAACCCAACGCGTGCGGAGGAAAAGGAGATGAGAGCAGATTAAGGCATCTCTAGAGTTGCTGGAGGAGTTGTTGTTATTGCTTTGCAGCTGATGTCGTTTAGGGTCTAGATATCTGTGTAGGTATGTTTTGGAT
This sequence comes from Mugilogobius chulae, assembly GCA_038363315.1. Lineage (NCBI taxonomy): Eukaryota > Metazoa > Chordata > Actinopteri > Gobiiformes > Gobiidae > Mugilogobius > Mugilogobius chulae. The sequence continues at coordinate 46,078,264 of CM076403.1, forward strand.
TCGGGTCTAATCTCACTACAAGGAGACAATGACAGTCTGGCAGCATGTAGCGCTTTTGGCAGTGAACCATAAGTATCACAGAGATGGCGATTATGAAGAAACGGAGAAGGAGAACATTTGGCACTGTTAAAATGTTTTTATCAAGCAAAATGATCAACAAGTCACTTTGCTTTTGCTTGGTTGTTTTGAAGTTGAAACCAGACACGGACTGAGGAAATATTTTGATGTTTAATGAATAATCTTTGGGCAACTCTGTGTTTCTTTTTCATTTTTTTCTAAATGGAGATGGACCAGGACATTTAAGAATTGCACTACTTTTCTTGAAGTTTTGATAATCTATAAAAAGAAACATATATTTTGATGTATCAAATGTATATTTTTATTCAAATGTATATTTTTGTCTAAATAGGACATTGCTTGGTTGTATGCAAGTTGGATTTGATGATTAGCTGGAGAAATGTTTTGGTGGTGCTTGTTATAATAGATATTTTTGGTATTAGAAAGCAAAAAGGTGCAGTTGTTCATTACTCTAAGCAGACACAGAATTGAAAACACTGCTTCAGAAAAATGAATGCCTGTTGGAGAAACCAGGTAAGCGAGTATTATAGTTTATATGTATGTTTTATATGTATGTCTATGTTCAAATGTAATATCTTTTTCATTGTATTAACTTCCACTGAATGTTGTGTCCACGCAGGAGGAGCAAGCTGCCAAGTTAAAGGCTGAAAACATTCGTGTGGCTCTGGAGAAAATCAAGGAAGCCCAGGTGAAAAGGTGAGTCTATAATCAGATGCATCATGGGAAATGTAGTTCATCACATGTTGGGAGGAAAAAGGAAATCCAATGTGTGTGAAATGTTTGGCACGTGTCCAACTGCCTGGCATTTCTGGGTCAGGTCAGTGTTACTGTGCATTGGTCAGTAACAGCTGGGGTCAGCACTCACAGACAGGAGCACTCAACATAATGACCAGCGCAAGTTAAGTCCCAATCCAGAACAGAGAGAGAGAGAGAGAGGGGTAACAGCAGAGAGAGAGAGAGAGAGAGAGAGGCAAAGGCAGAGTAGATGGATTAACAACCTGGATTTACTACTACACCACAGGCAATGACAATCTGGAATCCAGCTACCTGTTCATCTGGTTTTATTTATTTATGTGTTTTTTTTTATATACAAAAGACTAAAATGGAGCATGGCAAATGTTTATCCAGTCAGATCTAAACTCAATCGGTCAGTACAAACACTTTAAAAAAGAAGCAGTTTTCTAATTTGGTTCTATTTAGAATTTTCAATAACACAATATAAATGTCTTGGTTATGATTTCATGAACACAAACATTGCAGATGGCTTGTGTTGCCAGTCAACAAAGAAAACAGTCACATTTCTTCTTCCAAAGTTTGCCTTCTGCTTTTACAGACAGGATTGTCCATGAGACTGACCTCAAGTAGATGACAATTGAACATAGTTCGTTGTTTTTTGTTCTTATGTTTCAATGAATTGCTCAGACATAAGGTGCCTCAACCTTAAGAAACAGATGCTTCAGCATGTCTGTGTTGATGAATAGATCAAATTATTGTTTATGTCTATATATTACAGTTTATGGCACATCCAGGTGAGAAAAAACATTTTAAAATCTTACAAATTTTTTTTTTTTCTCTGCTGAACAACAAGCCTCCTCAAGCATATGTAACCAGTCAGTCAAACTAAATCCAGCTGTTTTAGACTGAAGTTGTTTAGACAATGGGAGACAAGAGCCCAATTGTCCTTTTCTTTATCTTGTACTTTCAGAAAGAGATACAAAAAGTCCTTGAACTAAACTTGATAACTTGAATAAACGTGATAACTTTAGTTGCCACACTTTGTACTATTTCCCTTGTTATGAAACCCACCATGTTTTAATATGACCAACTATTGATTGTTGTTTTCAGATTTGAAATAAGTTTTCATTTAGTTTGGGTTTGGGCTTGATAGTACTGTAATTTTGCAGGCTATAACATTTTTGAGCAAAACATGAGGGACAGGCTTTTTAAATCTGACAGAGAACCTTGTAAACTACTAGTTCAGGAAGTGAAGTAATGAACGATATATGTGTATCCTCCTTGGTTTAAATATTACATGAGAATTGTATAGTAATGTTAAAAATATAGGTTAGACTTGAAGACTGTGTATAAATATTTAAATAGAATCACATGTCGCTATATTTGGGTCCATGCTCCATAGTCTGGCACTAAACCTGGCAGTGTGCGTTGTAAAAGTAACTGGGCAATAAACACTGTGGCTGGGATTTACATTTTCCTTTTTCTCCAGATTTACCAGCATCTACACAAGTTACTTTTACTTTTAGTTATTTGAAAAGTTGTTTGTTTTTTTAAAGAAAGTCTTGTGTTGTGTGTCATTTTGTGCAGTTGGTGATCCGTGTTCACTTGTCAGATGAGAGCTCCAAGACCATGATGGTGGACGAGAGACAGACTGTCAGACAGGTGAGATTAGAGATTTACCATTGCCTTATGCCATAATAAACAAATAATGAAATGACTAAACTCATCAACAAAGAGTAGTATTTGGAATGCAGTCTAACTGAGCTTACATTGTGGCTTTGCAGGTTCTGGACAGTCTGCTGGACAAGTCTCACTGTGGTTACAGTCCAGACTGGTCTCTGGTGGAAACCATCAATGAGCTGCAAATGGGTAAGTAACCACATGTTCATATAATCGAGTTGTGCAGCCTGGTTAAACTCTAGTAGGCTCACTGGTCTTATAGTGGTTTATTCAGATTTACTACCAGGAAGACTTAGTATTGGTTGCAAATTGCAATATAATACATTGTGTTTAATAGGCCTGCGACAGTTTTTGTTTTCAACCACTGGTATTCAGATAATTGTATTTTGATCATCCCAATTACTGTCTGTTCTGTACAGACTCTAAAACACATACCAAAAGACTTTCTATGCCAAAAAATAGCAGCATTTAATACTGGACTGAGTAACATTTTAACCTTGACAAGTCTCAGTGATGGTTCCATATGCATTTTTGAAGTGTCTGAAATCTGCCTGTAAGATGTTTTTATGGCCTAATTAATTCATTAATTTACTTATTTATTCATTTATTCAGTCAATTAGTTTGCTCAGCTCTCCCGAGAAACCCTTGAATGTAATTTTATCACATCACTGCAATTAAAACAATAAACTAAAATAAGAGAACAAAATGGTAGCTTTAGTTTTAAGATAAGTGTATTAACAAAAGAGAGCTGTGGGTGGAGCTTTAACAATGAAGTGACTTAGTTCTGTTTTTAAAATCAGAAGGTAACTTATAATTTATTTTCACTGTACACATGAGGCACATTTGGAAATGATATTATCACAGCTGACATTATAAGAATTTTGTACAGGTAGCAACTCTGTGTTTACAAACTATTTAAATCTCTTTCCTAGAAGGTTCATTATTCTATATGAGCATAGCCATAATGGATCTCAGAGTAGTTTATTATGAAGCTTAAACAGTTTACGTTGCAGAGCATTATAGAACACTTAGACCTCATACAACAGCTATAGAACTTTCGGATCAATGCAAAATAAATTCCTCAATGTTTTGCGTGTTTTAAGTACACTAAAGTGCATTGAGATGGACCAGGTGTGTGAGAGACAAGGGGGGCTTTGAAACACATTTGGGCTCACACACTCACATATGTCAGTTCAGAGCTGTGTGCCGTCGAACAGACTCTAGCCCCTCTCGGCTCCTCTGTTTGACATACACAGTCATAATCTAGGTCCAGAGCAGTGATGCGTGTGATCTAACCCACATCTTCAGGCGCATACAGCCACTCAGCATCATTATGAAACCAAGTAGCCTAATCTAGTAATCTGATGCCTTCTACAAATCTACAAATCTACTCCACGTGTAAGACCGAGGCTTGCTAAGATAATCAATTAAATTAGTTGTATTGATAGCTTTAGGGGATGGATCAAACCAGTAGCACTAGAATCATCACACCAGTGCTACCAGTCCCCTGCTGTTAGGCTTCAGGCAAAATGGATTGGTTGTGACCTCCAAAGGAAATTACACAATTTTACAGTTCAGCTGCTAAAATGACCTTTTAAGTATTATCCAGAAGATTTATTCAATTATGTTTTTGTAAATGCCCATTTGTCTGATGGAGAAAGTAATCTGTTGGGTAATATGTAAATGAATATACTTTTCTTGAGTTATTATCGAAAGTAGTGCACATACAATACCGTAGCAACACATTATTCTCGTATTTGTTTTGAGAAAAGTTTAGATAATACATGTGCTGAATGTGATTTGGATCTTCTTAAAACTATTTATTCACCAAGATGACAATGCTAGTCAAATGCACTGAACAAATGACCAAACCAAATATTGAAAATGGGTCACCGCTGACAATGCCAGTGATTTATTGGTTAAAACTCAGTTCTAACAGAAGGCCGGACATGGAATAAAAAGCAAAGAGAGCAAAAAGGAGGCAATGAGAGCAAGGAATCGCCACAAGCTATTTTTTTGGACAGTGTTACTGCGCTTCATTTGAACTCTATAAAACAAGCCCTTGTATGAACACAATGCAGTGATGTTGCGTACCGGTACATTAAATGAAAGCTTTTTTAGTTTATTAGTTCATTATGAGGCTCAAATATTGACAAACTATCGCTTTTTGTAGAGCGGATTTTTGAGGATCACGAAAACCTGGTGGAGAACTTACTCAACTGGACCAGAGACAGCCAAAACCGTCTGATGTTTACTGAACGCATCGAGAAGTATGCCGTGTTCAAAATCCTCAGGTAAGGAACTCATTTATATCAAGCAATACTTCAAATGTTAATGAATGCACCTTTTAATGCTGTCTTTTCACTCTGAAGAACTATTTACTGGGGCGTAAGGAGACCTGTGAGATGACTGAAAGAAACAAAGAAGCTCTATTGGAGGTATTTATTTACTGTGGTTATCCTGACAATCAAATTGTATTACTGTATGTTTCAGTAAATACTAAGCTTTTTCTCCATGTTCATTAGGAGTGTTTTGGAGGAACCTCTGTTTCTGTTCCCGAGATGGAAGGAGTGCTATGGCTGAAAGAAGACGGGAAGAAATCATGGAAGAAGCGGTATTTCCTGCTTAGGGCATCTGGTATTTACTACGTCCCCAAAGGAAAGGCCAAGGTCAGTGGGAATATGCAATAAAAGAAAATCTATAATGTAATTTTTATACACAAACTGACATAGATTTAATCATCCCCAGGCTTCCAGGGACTTGGTTTGTTTTCTGCAGTTGGACCATGTCAACGTCTATTACGGCCAGGACTACAAGAGCAAATACAAGGCTCCGACAGACTACTGCATGGTCCTGAAGGTACAGCACTGTTTAAACTCCGTGGTTGTACTGCCATCTTGTGGTGACTTAGGTGCAAAGTGTGATATTTATATTGATTTATATTAAAGATTAGGATTTTGGTTTTAGTTTGGTTCTGTTAGCATCAGCGTTGGGGAAAGTATTGAAGAATAATTAGTTACTCATTACTTTTTAAATATGTGATTAGCTGCATCACTTAGCTACTGCCCTAAGAAAGTAACTTATATTACTTTTGGATTACATTGTGTGTAATATTATAAATATTGAGTAAATATAGGTTTCATTGTTTGATTATTAGCATTTAAACAGAGGTAAATGACTGATGGGCTGCTTAAACAGACTCAAATCAACATTAAAATGATTCTGGGGCCTGTTCCAACTGCTGATCTGTGTTTCTCAGCTCTTTTATCTCACTCAATATGTCATGTTAGTTACTTAAAAGTAACTACAATTATTTTGTTAGTAACTTTTTTTTTTCACAGTAACTAAGTTACACTACTAGTTACTCAAAATTGTAATCTAATTACATTAACACCCAACACTGGTCACTATTATGCTGTACATGGCTAAATAAAATCCACACATATGAATTTTGACACTTAATAACTCAAAAACGATTGGTAACACTTTTACTAATTAGCTAAAGTATAAGTAGTCACTTATGTGTTACTTGAGATTCATTTATCCCTTATTAATGTCTTCTTTTTGCTGCTAATTGAACATTTGCAAACACTTTGACTTGCTCAGTCAACAATCTTGGGAAGCTGTGTTCTAAAAAAATGTATATAATTTTTTCATTTATCATACATTTATTTTATCATATGAGAAAAAATATTAATATTTCACTTTGGTCTATGTGTAGCACCCTCAGATCCAGAAGAAATCTCAATACATCAAGTATCTCTGTTGTGACGATGTTCGAACTCTGCAGCAGTGGATCAACAGTATTCGCATTGCCAAGGTAAAAGTCCACTTTTTAATTTATGAAATGCAAAATGCAACTTTAATTTTTTATTTATTGAATAATTTTTGGTTTTCTTCATTTCAGTATGGTAAACAGCTGTATGTCAATTACCAAGAAGCCATGAGACGGTCTGAGGCGGCTTATGACTGGTCTTCCCTCTCATCTTCTTCTATCAAGTCAGGATCCAGTTCATCAAGCCTTCCAGGTTTGTAGAATGTAGAGAAAGTTACTTTGAAGAGTAACGTTTCACACAATACTAATTACTTTTTAAAATGTATAGTTATATATATTTTAAATGCACTCTGTAGCTACTGCATCAAGAAAGTAACTTAGTGGCATTTTTTGGGATTACTCTGTGTCTAATATTCTTTATATTGATATCAAATTATAAATTAAAATTGAATCGAAGTTTTCTTCACAAACTGCCTCGTGTTGGTTCAAAACATAATAATAAATGTATCACAAGTACAATTTCACCAATCAAAGTAACTAAAAGAAAAAAAACATGAATCTGTTATATGTATTTATTTACAGCTTGTGTTGTTGTCCTGTGTAGAATCCCAGTCAAACCACTCCAGCCAATCAGACAGCGGCGTGTCAGAGATGGCCTCATCGAGCCACACCCGCTCCCAAAGTGTGGTCAGCTCCATCTTCTCTGACGCCTGGAGGAGAGGGACTCAAGGAGAGGTACGAGCACTTAAATGTGACTAGCCACTAACAAAGCTCTCCTGACAAGCATTGTACAGCATTTGCCATGATTCCCTGTGCCTTTTTGCTCCTGCCAGAGGTCTAAAATGAAGGGACGTTTGGCTGTTCCTCTTTGTGCAGGAGGAGGAGGAGGGAGTGGAGGTTAGACAGGAAGTGATGTAACAGACCTGTCAACAGTCCAGCTGCAGTCTAACTGGAAAGAAAAATATCACATTATTTTATCAAATGTGCAGTATTTAACTTTTTTGGGGAGCTATCCTGTACTTTCTCTTTTTGAAGGAGTTTTTTCTCTGATAAAAATATAAGCTTAGCATGCATTCAACGGCTTTTTTACTTTAAAGACAGTAAAGTAAATGTTCCACAAATCTGATTTGTATTAAAGTAATTTACAGTTTTTAATGTTTTTCTCATTTTAACTTTAATTAGCATATGAATACTTATAGTAAATGTAAACAATATTTTTACATGAGACAAGAACATTTTGTTTTGTTTTTTTTATTTAACCATATGTTGAAAGTAATAGGGGGTGCACGGTAGCCAAGTGGTTAGAGCTCTGGCTTCCCAATAAGGAGGTTGTGGGTTCGACTCCCGGGTCGGACCATATCAACATCTCACGATCTCTCTGGGTGGAGTTTGCATGTTCTCCCCGTGTCACCGTGGGTTTTCTCCGGGACTCCGGTTTCCTCCCACCGCCAAAAACATGCATGTTTAGGTTAATTGGGCATCACTGTAAATTTCCCTTAGTGAGTGAATGAGAGAGTGAATGTTGTCTGTCTAACCCTGCGACGAGTTGGCCACTGTCCAGGGTGTTTCCCGCCTAAGGCCCAAAGTCACTGGGATAGGCTCCAGTCACCCGCGACCCCTAACGGGATTAAGCGGTAGAAAATGAATGAATGAAAGTAATAGGTCACACTGGGAAGTAAGTTATCTCATTATATTATAGTTACATTATAGGAGTTAAGTGTACAACATGGTTACAACGTGACTTCTTAATTCATCATGTATAATTGGTGAATAAAACTGGAAGCTAAAAAAAAAATAGATTAAATGTGTAAAATGCTTAGAAAAATCTCATATAACTGTGTCTTAATTAAATCAGTAGTCCAACTTGTTAGAGGCACTTTCATTATAACTTAAGTAACCGTTCTGTGAAACATTTTAAATCAATCCCATCTTCATTAGGACAAGAACCTCCAAAAGAAAAGTTACATATTGCACGTCCAAAAAGTCTTTAGAAAAAAACAGAATCACATTACAAACTACATAGGCTGCTGTGGGGTCAAAAGTTTGTGCGTCCATATTCGACCATAAATAAAAGATGATTTAAACAGTATTATGGCTGCAGCTGTAACTGTTGATCTGATTTAACCGCATTGTGTGACGGCCTTGGAATGTTCTAACCAAAACAATTAAAAGGTTGTGAAAATGTTTGAAGCACACTAACAAAACATTGTATAATTGATTGTATAGCTTGTACTGTTGCTCTATAGGCCCATGAATACAAATACAGTATGTTTGGAATAGACTGACAAAGGGTTGAACTTTGATGAATGAGAGTAAAATCTGACTTGGTTGTTTAAGGCGAGACACTACAGGCAAAGCTTTTTTTCTCTCTCTCAACATAGGCTTCTATTTGAAAATGACACAAATGTCAAATCTGCTTCTTAAAATGGTTATCATTTCATTCATTCATTCATTCATTTTCTACCGCTTAATCCCGTTAGGGGTCGCGGGTGACTGGAGCCTATCCCAGTGACTTTGGGCCTTAGGCGGGGAACACCCTGGACAGTGGCCAACTTGCCGCAGGGTTAGACAGACAACCATTCACTCTCTCATTCACTCACTAAGGGAAATTTAACTTTAATTTATCATTTCATTTAATTCTATTGCATTATTCATTTCCTTTTCCTTCTGCATATGAATAGCTCAGCATTTAAAGTAGCACTGGGCAAGATTTGATGAAGATGTACAAAGGGGTGTGTCTATTTTGATCATTTATTCCAATTCTAACTCTAAAACTTAATGCAATTTTTTATTTTTTTTTCAGTCAGGGCTAGTTTATATATATATACTTCTGTACATTTTTGAACTAAGATGTCAACTAAATGAACCAAAAATGTAAACCTTGGTCTCAGCATAATTTCAGATGTGTATGCTACAAATATCTGCAATTTTGTGCCATATAGACTTAATAAGGAATTAACGAGCTATGGAAAACTTTACGTGAGATTTTTTCCTTGTTCACCTGCAGTGTTTCTTCTTAAATAAAATTGAGTTGTGTCTTCATTGCATTGGTTGGGTTCCCCCTGCATCTTGTCTGAAATAAATGTATACATTCAACAAATAACTGTTGCACTGTAATTTTTCTAATTCCATGTGTTACGTTTGTCTTTGCAGATGATGAGGATCGACCCTATCAGTAGGCCCATTCCGGTTCAGATCCCGACGCTCTCCACGCAGCCTCTATCCCTGTCTCAGCCGACCACCCCTCGCACCAGCTACACGGAGGAATTGAACTCTGACGAGTCCACCCCGTCCCCTCCATCGCCCCCACCTCCTCCTCCCCCTCCTCCCGTCGAGGCCCTGTCCCACCAGCCGACTCCTACCTCCTCCTACGTGAAATACAGCACACTGGCTCGTCTCCAGAACCAGAACCAAGCTAGGCCCGGAGTAGTTCTCAACGCCATGCCAGTGCCGTCAAGCAAATCCAACTACAACACTCTTCCAGCGGGATACAATGCTGGCCCACCCCAGCCTCCCTCACCCCCGCCTCCTCCACCTCTTGCAGCCCCAGCACCAGGATCAGCCATGGCTGTGTTGAAGTATGGTCCTCCGAGCCCCTCTGCTGCTGCTGTTCTTCCTCCTCCTCCACCTATCGAGGAGATCCCCCAGGAACCCTCCTATCTCCCCCCTCCACCCCCAGAGAATATTGAAGAAAACGGTTTGCCACCACCCCCTCCACCTGAGAGTGTTCAAAATTCCTGCACCCAGCTTTCCAATGCCGGTTTGCAGCAATTCTTGGCGCAAAAGTTCCCAAATATGGTTTATGACTTCAGTCAAAATGAAGAAAGCACCGCACCTCCACCACCTGAGTTGTCACCACCTGCCACACTTCCGAATTTAAGACCCTTATCGCCAAATGCACCACCTCCGGCTCCACCTAAAACATTCACTAGCCCTTCCCACCCCAATCTGCTCGCAAACTTTCAGGGCCTGCTTCTCTCCCAATGGCTCTTTCCCCGGTGTCTCCCACGCAACCTGCCAACACGCATGGCTCGTTCAAAAAGCAGCAAAGTTTTTCCACAGGACACTCCCCGAATCAACCACCACCCACTTTACCGAAACAGCACAGCTTATCCTCCAAAAACCTCAACGCCTTGTCCCCTTCTGCATCATCTGCATCAGTGTCCATCGCGGCCGCTACCTCTTCATTGGTGAAACAAATTGTCAATCAGTTCCCTGGAAATTCCCCCCCTTCCTCTCTACCAATGTCCAACTCCACTGAGGGGAGCAAACTTAGTGCCCCCCAGTCCCCTCCAGCAGTCAAAGCCAAACCAAATGGCAGCCAGGAGGAGTAGTGCAGTCCCCTGAGTTCCCTCCACCGCCAAATGATAACTTCCACAACCTTCTGCATCTAACAACTCATCAAAAACTGGATCTCCAATTAAGAAGTCACCCTCCTCTTCTTCCACTGGTTCAACCAAACGCGGGCCTCCTCCGACTCCACAGAGAGCCTCATCGATGCGCTCAAATTCAGGTGAGGCACCGGAGGAAAGGCCTAAGAAAGTGGAAAGCCTTGTGAATAAATTTGGTCAAGGAGCTCAAACTGGGACGTCCTCCAGTTCATCATCAGCAACTGGGTCGCCCTCAAAGGAGTCGTCTGCTCCTTCAGCTCCTCCCAAACCAGGTAAACTCAATCTGGCCAACCTGCCTTTAGCTCTGCAGGGTTTACAGACTGGACAACAAGCAGAGTTCCCCTCCCCTCCTCCTCCGCCTCCCCCCTCTCAGCCGCTGCATATCGACTCTCCTGATTACTTTCCTCCTCCCCCCAGTGACTCTGAGCTCTTCCCTCCCCCACCACATCCTTCTGAATTTCATCACCCGCCTAAAGTAGCGGTTGTGAATCCTCAGCCTCAAATGCAGCAGAATCCAGCATCATGGAAACAAAGCTCTTTGAAAAAGGGTGCAGTGCCTCCTCCCACTCTATCGAGGCGCACCAGTAATACGCCTCAATACGACATGGCGCCCTCAATGCCCCTTTCTCCGCCTCCTTTGTCTCAAACTCCGCCCCCTTCTTTAACCTCCTACTCATCATCTTCCTCTCCTGTGCCTCCCACATCTCCTAAATCTGTGGGTCCAGCATCTCTCGCACTTAAGACTAACTTCTTGGAAGACCTGAATCGCACCCTGAAGAGGAAGTCTGTGTCCCGTCACGGCTCTCTCACCTCCTCCCACCTCATCACCTCATCCAAAATGGAGCCCATGGCCACAATGGACGACATGGCACTTCTCCCCCCTCCTCCTCCTGAGCTCATGCAGCAACAGCAGCAGGGCAGTCGTGGGCACTCCAAAACTCTATCCCGCCATCACGCACACTCCCAGTCCGCCAAACACACTAACATCTCAGGCTATGCAACGCTGCGGAGGGGCCCGCCTCCCGCACCGCCTAAAAGGGACCAAAGCACCAAACTGACCAGTGAATGGTAGAGGTGGACATTAAAGAGAGAGGATCCCAATCTTACTCTGTGTAATGGCTGTGACAAGGAAGACATACGTTAGCTTTGTTTACTCTATAGATTCTACTATAGAAAGTATTACTCCCCAACTTTATGTTCAATTGGTTTCTTAAAATCACACTACCTCTAAGTCAAACAAATGCCCACAACACAAGTGTCAGATGAGAATGAACTGTATATCAAAGCCGTTACATTTTACCATTGGGAAAACACTACTGTTTCCTCCTCTATCGGTCTCTGGTATAGGGCAAGGACACTGGCAAAGCCTAAAGAAGTGACTTGTTGTGACAAAAAAAAATCTCACATTTCATTTTAAATCATTTACCAGGATACAAGTAGCAAACCCAGTTTCCTAATCTTAATATAAGATTATACTTGTTCCCATTATTCTCATTATGAATATTACCAATACATGTGTTAATCCAACGAGTAAAACTATATATGTGTATATAATATATGTATACAAGCAAGCCAGAAATGTCACCTATTAAGCTTTTTCACAATGTCTGTGCAGCTTTGCAATTCAAAAGTATAAAATAAGACTTGAACGACAACAGCATCAAAGAGACATTTTGCTGCATTTGATCTGGTACTGCATGGAGCTGTGGCTAAGGAAGTAGCATTTCAGATGAAGGGATGAAATACAGAAGGAATCAGCCTAGAAGAAGTGAGGATGTAAATAAATTAAACTTGAGGAGCGGGACACTCTGAGAAGGAGCATTGCCATTTTTAAATTTTTTGTGTTTTTATATAAGATTATTTAATACTGGAAAGATATTATAATTATTTTAAGTTTATAGAGTCAAAGAAGAATGAGTTTGACTGGATGTGTACCCTGTGTTAAAATGTTGATCTGAGTTACCAAACTTAATCAGTAGTTTGGGTTGTTTTGCCTGTCCATTTCCTTCAAATTGATAAACCTCCACTATTTATAGTTTGTCGCTACAGTAATAACAGACACTATGCATAAGTTTTTTCCGATCTCTCCTTTTAAATGTATTGAGTACATTTGACTGAATTGTAAGTGGCTCGTGTGAAAGACCACAGTTGTCTTGGGATTTCTCTGTTGGACTGTTATTTATGGATGAATTGCCCCTAACTGTGTAATCTGAGCTCAGCCTTAACATGTCTGCAGCGTTTTGGTGCAAGTGTGATTCTGATACAGGAGACTGTCAGGACGTCTGTTGTCATTAGTCAGTGAGTTAGTTCTTTGTTTGCTAGCTAGTAAATCAAACAGCCAGTCCGCTGCGCTGAACTCTGTTTGACCGATCATCCGTTTTCTACTTAATAAACCATTCACAAGTTTTGTCAGTTTAATGACTTTTTGAGTCTTTATTTATTCTCATGCTTAATGTTTCATTTTTTTAGTCCTTTTCTAATCCTGGTTTGGCTGAATTTTGATGGGGTGCACTTGCAAGTGTGAATACAACCCAGTAACTGTTTGCATCATCTTAGTCTACTGCACACGTAGACCTCGGACTGTTTTGATCTGGCCCCTGGAACGCTTTTGAGAATAAGTGTTACTCTTTAAATTTCTTTTATTATTATTATTTTTTTTTTTTTACGTAGCTGTGGAGCATGTGTCTTTGCTTGATGTCCTAATATTTATCATAATAAATGATCAAAATAATAGATTAAAAAGCCTAATTTACAAAAAATCTACCTGCAATAATGATAATTTATCGCATCAATGACCGGGTTCGAAACTGGCCCTCGGAGGGAAAAATAATTGCCCACCTCTGATTTAGACTGTCTTTACATTCAGAAGCAACTAATAAATATCTTTATTTGAATCTACAATTCACACTAATTTGCTCAATCTATCTCATAACATTATAGCAAACACTTGGACAGCCTCAATAAATCATATAATTCTAATACATTAATTTACGCCCAACATTCAACACTAGTTGAGTGCAGTAGTTGTGTATTTAAATATAAACCCCAGTGCATATTATATAGCACTGTCTGTTTAAAAAAAAAAGCAATCGCTGAAATAATGTGAGTCCTCATATTTCAAACACCAGATTTATTTGTGGGAAAGAGTCAGTTTTTATTGATTCTCTGCAGACGACACTGCAGTAACAGTGCACATGGTTTGGATATTGGCGCTTTTGTTCTGTTCATACATTGATTGGAGTCTCTAAACATGCACAAATTATTTGTGGCACATTAACCATGCCCAATAGTGCACAATCATTTAATCAAGCTTTATTATTAAAGCGCTTTTCATACAAAACAAAACGAATGCACATTTGTTTTAGTTCAGTGTACTTATTGCATCAGTTAAAGGGATCGATCTGGTTTATATTAAAGTTTGCCATTTGTCTCTCAGTACTGTGGTTGCTAAGTGTCTTGCTAAAAGGCACTTAAGTGGGGTACTTTGGAAGGGCTGCAGTTTTCACAATGGGTTGCTTCAGTTTCTCATGTCCTCCTGGTAAGCACAGATGAGCATTATGATAACAGAAATACTCATACATGTGATATTTTATTATAAACCTGGCTTATCAATGCAGAAGTTACCAAAACATTGATCCACTGTGAGTTGCTGTAAATGTAAAGTGACTTTCGGTCTGTCCTCAGCACCATCACATTCTCCGCCCGCAGCCTCCTCATCTGCTTCTCTCCATCAGCTACAAAAATCTGCAGAAAATACATTTTCTGAAATCATGTGCTATTTGAAAACTGGGTTTCATTTTAGACCACTAGAGGGAGATGTAAAGTCCAAATAAAAGCAGTCAAAATGTGTTGCACCTATTACATGTACTAAACACATGGTGATCCTAAAATGGTTGCCAGACTTAAATCCCAATCTCTTTAGATTATTCTACAAATGCCAGTAGTATAATCTGACTCACGTTGTACACCCTGTTGTTCTCTCGAAGAGGCTGAGAATTCTGAGAGTTAGAGCAGTTGCACTTTGCTGCAGCTCCTGGGTCTCCCGGATCTCCCTGAAGCCCTGGCAGCACATGCACTTCCACACGAAACAATACATTTTACTTTGCCACTCTTTCATGTTATCTTGTATATTTCAGTGGTTAGGTGAACATACTGTTTTATGTAGTAATTTTACATTTACCAAATTGGTAAATAAATATGTATACAACTAAATGCTGTCAACAAAATGCAATTACAAACCTTGTCCTGGACTTCCAGAGACTCCAGGTAGACCGTGAAGGCCTGCTGGACCAGCATGTCCTGCCTGTCCTAAAGGTCCGTTAGATCCTTTAGGCCCCTACCAAAGTTTCATTCAGTAAAAAGCTCAATACATAAATAAACGGAAAACCACAGATAACCAGCCTACCACTGCTCCTCTGTTACCCGTCTCTCCTCTGGGTCCCTGCTCTCCTCTGTGGCCCAGATCTCCTTTTAGACCTGGGTCTCCCTGCAACAATTTACATTAGTGCCTCATAAAAAGTGTGTGTATTACAACACTGTTGTAGGTTTGGTCCTACCTTTGTGCCAGGTCTTCCAGTGATTCCTCTGACCCCTACAAAACACATTAAAGCAACTTCACTAAAATACAATAGAATAAAAAAGCAAGACTACCTTTTCTCCTGCTGGACCTGTGTGGCCTTTGGCTCCCAATTCACCCTAAAAACATCCATTATGAAATCACACTGTTGTGATATCAGAACTACTTATAGAGCAGGTGTGCCAGTTACCTTAAATCCCTTCCGTCCCTTACTGCCCTGTCAAAAGACAGTATTTCACAAACACAAACATGTTGTAAAGACATGAAACATAATGCAATAACACATACCTTTATCATTCCAGGGGTCCCTATGTCCCCATAGAGCCCTCTCCATCCTCTCTCCCCTTTGTCTCCCTGGAGAAACACAGTAAGTTCAAAAAAAAAATTGTACAATCAAATCAATGCACATAAAGAACTGCATTTGCAATAAAAAACAAAAAAACCTTCGGGCCCATCTTTCCCATTGGTCCTTGTAGTCCCGTCTCTCCTTCTGGACCTGGAACACCTGGGTCTCCCTATAAATAATTTGATAAGGGAAATTAAATAATAAATATTGAACATATTTGTGCATGCAAATATTGTTCATGTAACTGCACTGCACCTTGGGGCCTCTGACACCTCTGCACCCCTAGAAACATACCATAATAATAATAATGTAAAAGGAGTTAGAGCTTTGCCCAAAGTCTCACCCTAGTGATGCTTATGTGATTACCTTTTCACCTTTCAGCCCAGTGATGTGTTCAGTTATGTCAACCTGTAAAAAAATATATATTCAACAAACAAATCATCTGCAGTCTGTATTTTTAGTAAAAGGCAATACCAGTAGTTCTTGTTTTCGTTTGACGGAGGGGAACATGGGAGGAGGAACAGGAGGTGGGATGAAGATCTTGCATTTCTTTGGAGACCATCTACTCAGTGGAAATCCTATGGACTCACACAAACTTCTGGTAAACACATTGCCAGCTCCAGTAAATCTCCTTTACATTTACGTATAGAGGTGCTTCATGGTTACAGAGTGATTTACAGAGTCACTCACTGTGTGTGACAGATGCAGCAGTCAAGTGAGGACAGCACAGCACTACAGCCCAGCTCACCGACAGAAGAACCAACATGTTTACTTCTGCAAACACAGAGTACAAGGCTGAGGAGTAGTTGTAACATTCACAGGCTGCATCAAAAGTAGTATTTTGACTTGTGTAGTAAATCAATTCTTTTTTTTTTTGCACTGTTACTTGAGAAATGGCAAATAAAACAAATAAATGTTATGTTTGGTCAGAGGGTGCATGTTAAGATGAACCTAAACTAAACTCTGCTCACAATCACATCTCCTGCTGAATTGAAAGATTGATCACAGTAATCTGTAATCAAAAATACACAGCAATCAGCACAACAGTTCAGGTCAGAGTGATGTTAGAACATTTTAGAAATTACATGGAAGCAAATTTGTCTGGTTTTCACAAATTTTAAAAATGACAGAGCAGCAAACAATGTTATTAAAATGCCATATAAACAGTTTCAAGCTGAAATCTGATTTAGTGTTTAGCTTAACTTTAATTAATATGCTACACTTGTTCTATTTCATCTACTATGTTTGCATTTGCTTAACTATTCATACATACAGTTTACAGCAAAAAGACAACAGAAAACAATGTAGGTGACATGTCTTGCCCAAGGACACAACAATATGCAAATCAAATTAGCTCAGACTCTGCTTCCACACTGTTCCGCACAGCTCAATACGTGAAGTCAGTAATGTATCCACTGATGCAGCTTGTACACAAACACATAAAAAATAAGAAAATGTATGCCAAAGATATGCAAACACTATTGGTTTAACAATCCAATCAAATGTACTGTAAACATTTATTTTTCAGTCTACATAAATATCTATTACTGGTGCTTAATTACCTGAGATGTCCCTCCACGGTCCTGTTAAGTCCCGTCCCGCAGTGGTGGTCCTGATGCAGCTGCTGGTCCCTGGTCATTCTCCAGCAGCCCAGTCCAATCTGCTGGGCTTGCACACTTCGCTAACTTATCTCTCTGGACTGTGGAAAAGCAGCGCAGTGGCTGGCAGCTCTCTGCAGAAATAATCAGATAATTACCATCACACTGAGCCAAACAGAAGCACCAGGCTGAATAGAGAGGAGACAGTGGAATAAGTCAAGTAATATGCTTTTACTGTACTTCCATTAAACGACAGGCAAGAGGCCAACATCCACACCGCTGTCCA
Organism: Mugilogobius chulae; assembly: GCA_038363315.1. Lineage (NCBI taxonomy): Eukaryota > Metazoa > Chordata > Actinopteri > Gobiiformes > Gobiidae > Mugilogobius > Mugilogobius chulae. The sequence continues at coordinate 46,095,729 of CM076403.1, forward strand.
AATGGGCCTTAAAATAAAATAGGTTTGTAGCTTCAATACCAAGAACTAGTTTTGATGAAAGAGGAAGTGTTGCTTACTTTAAAACCAGCATCTGACAGTTTCATGAAAGGAGATCGATAACACTAGAGCCATCAATCTCCAACGATCCCTCACTAAACAGCAGCACTGAAGATCTCGCTGGGACATCACAGTGAGACTGGGCACAGGAGACAACTTGAGTGCTTCCAAGTTTAATTAAATTAAGAGGATATTTGCACTGATGTAAAATGAAAGCCTGGAAATTTTAACAGAATGAGAAAAACGATAAAATGAAAACTCAAAGCGACAAGTTTTCAGGTTTATCTTAATAAAATGGGTAAATTAGAAACCTGTATCGATTGGAAATTTTAGTGGGTGCAACTAAGTTTCCATTGGAAAAGAATGTAAAAAAAAAAAGGTTGCAAGATGAATAGCAATTCAACAAATTTGAAGAGACACATTTGGCCAAGTGGATTATTTTTGTGAAATACCTGTGATTCCTATAATTTTACTTAAAAACGCTATCACAATTCTTGACAGAAAAAACACAACTGCATCATTTTGTTCACTCATATAGTTCTAGCCCAACATTCATAATGAATATAATTTTACAATAAAAATGATCTGAAACATCAAGTATAGCAGTAATTTACTCCTCTTTTATTAATTCTTTAAAAACTTAAAAGAATGAAGTGCATCATGCCTACAGCTACGACAGTAAAAGGTGTGAGGACATTCAAGAATTGACAAGAAAAAAAAAATACTATTTACATTCAAATATATAGACAGCGAAAATGTAAACATCAAACAGGCACAAAGAGAAAAATGGGTGAAGGCCTTATGTACATTTTAGCAAATATTTGTTTGCAGTCTTATAATATGTCAACCATTAAAAATATTCATTCAGCACAACTAGCTGTGTTTCAGTTTCCACATTTCTTACAAAAAAGTGGAAATCTTTTTAGTCAATTAAAAATTCAATATAACATTAAAAGATTAAACTGAGATATTAAAAGACTAAACTGACTTGATAGGTTTTTTTTGTCAGTTTTCTGGCTGTGCTTAGTGACACAAGTCTTTATTTTTTTCAGTGATTTGTTGAGATAAAACCCTTAAAAACCCTAATAGAAGCAGTCTTATTGTGATTGGTCGTTGGTCGATATGCGTGAGTGCATCTCTAGCACCACAGTCTTCATCATGTCGGCCAACTGCTGGTGCACCTGGAGCAGTTGTTGAGACGAACAGTGGCTCAGCGCCTCGGGGGTCGTTCTGCTGTGAAGAAGCTCAAACGCTGACAGAAAGCCTGCATTTGGAGCCGGGGGTTCAGCACCCTGAGGTGTTGAGAAGGAGGAGTTTGTGTTCACAGAAGAGTCCAGCTCTATCTTGTCCTCAACAGAGACGCCATCAAACACCAGCTCTGTGGCTTTAGGAAAACACACATGTATGAGTGATATTGATGAAAATCTTTAAGTATCCTGACAATTACAGTCGGAACGTCAGTCCAAAGAAACGTGTTAGAAGATATCTTTTAAATATCTTAATAGTTTTAATTATAGAAATAACAAATGTCTAAAAAAAAGTGCAGAAATAATTGATGCACTTTATACAATTTATTAAATTACTCCAAACTTATAAAAATGGAAGTTGTAAACTAATCTGTTTATATAGATACTGTATATATCCAATAATTGTCCCATTAGAGCACACAAACACTTGTAAAAACACCGCTTCACTTATATTTATATATATTTATATAACACGGACATTGGGATAATTTGAGTCCATTTATATTATGTACTGTAGAGAAAATTGCCAAACAATCAGTTTGTCCGAGTTCTAAGCAAACAACCAGAAACTGAACATCAATTCTTGATAAAATGTATATCTGACTATGACAGGACGTTTTACCTCAATATTCATATTTTGCACAAAAATAACTGTCCACTTCTACAAAGAATTGTTTAAATTCAGTCATTTCTCCAACTTACCTAATGTGTTTGAAGCAAAAGTTTTCTGATCCTCATCTTGGTTTGGAGCAGTGCTGGTCTCATCCACTTCAGAGGTCATCATCTCAGTCTCATCAAAACTCTTTAGCTCATCTCCACCTCTACCTTTACGCTACAAAAGACAAGGTTGTGTCAGACACGTTCATCAAATAAGTGCCAATTTAACTGAAAGCCATTTATCCATGCTGACAAACCTGCTGTTCGTAGATTTTAAGAGCTTTCTTAACATTGGAAATTTTTGGAGATCGAATGGGAAGAGCCTTGACTTCAGGTGGAGTAAGGGCACTCAGGTCACCAACAGTTTTGATATTTCTGGCTCTTACAATTTGTCCAAAACCCCGAGACCTAAAAAGAAATCGATACATACGATTTAGTACAAAAGAATATAAATAGACATGAGATGATCTGTTCTCTGTACTGACCACATAGTTGAGGCTATCTGAGGCAACACAGCCTCCACAGGAGCAGTGCAGCCCACCAGAGCAGGGTAAATACAGTCTTTAGATACAGGACGAGGTTCTTGACCCATTTCAGAAATCTAAAAACAAAACACATAACTTAAAAGAGGTTTGTCTAATAAAATGTAATACATGCTTGTTGTGATAATGTTTAGTACCAAGCATTTTTTAGAGCTCTTGTAACCTGGACTATTCAGATTCCTGGGACTCAAAGTGATTACTCCTTTTGTAGGTGTAGTGACAAACTGAAGAAGATAGAAAATTATTTTGAGAATAAGTCCTTTTTTGCTGTACAGTGAGCCCACCAACTGTTTTTACTTTAGGTTGTGGGATGCTGCCGACACCCATCTTGGTTCTTCTTGGAGAGCTGGTTCGTAGAGCAGGACTGCGACGGTCAATGTCATCTGCTAGTTCCTGGTGCTGGATTGGATCAGCAAATGACACTCTTCTTGACTAAAAAAAAAGAGATAAAATATCACTAGTTACTTTCTTTACTGTGAAAGTTATAAACAAATTGAAGTTTACCTTGACCAGGGGTGATGGGGTTTCCACCTCTAGCGCCCTCTTCTGGGCCTTCTTCAGAATACTGGTGGATGGCGACGCTGTGGGAGACCACGTTCCTTTGGTCCTGCTACTTGGGCTCTGTCCAGCCTCTGGTCCTGTGACTGCCTCTAGGTCCCCCTGCTTCACTGGGGAGTCTGGGGGGGCATTGTTGTCAGCTGTAGTCATGGAATTAGCCTCCTCTCCAGCAGCTGTTGTCTCTGTTGTTTTAACCTCCTCAGATTGTTCCACCACATGGTCTTCAGTCTTCTCTTCAGTCTCCATTATCTGGGCGTTGTCTTCATAATTGTCCTGAATGGGTGTGATGCCTTCATTGACCTCTAGGGGTTGGTCCTGTGACCCTTCTGCCGTTTTTGTCTCCTCCTTCTGCAAGTCATCTGCTGGAATGTCAGAGGGCGCATCCAATGATTCAGCAGCATCTCCATTGTCTTGTTCTGCTATCTCGACTTCAGAATCACAAAGGTTTTCATTTAAATCTGTTTGCTTTTCTTCAGCAACATCTGCTGCCTCCTCAATGGTCTTAGGATCATTCAAAGAATTAGAGACATCTTTTTGAGATGGTGGTAGTGTTTCCATAGTGGGTAGTTCACTTTTCTTCTCAGGTTGCTCCTTAGTCTCTTCGGATGCAGTAGTTTCAGCAATTTCCAGACTTTTACATTGTTGTGAATCATCTTCATTTGCACTTTTGGAGTCCTGTAGCTCCTTGGTCTTAAAAGGCAAATCTTGTTTTTGTTGACAACAAGCAGAGATTTCTACCTCAGCTTCCACACCTTCTACATTTGGTTCATTAGACTGTTGATCTGGTGTTTCAGATCCCTGATTTTTCCCAGTGTCCTCTGAAATTTCCATCACAATACTTTGGGAGTTATCGGTCTCAGATACTTCCAGATTGGCAATTAAATTATCTCCAGTTATATTATCTTTGGATGTAAATGTTAATGGACTGAGAGAAGCAAGAATTTTAGAGCTTTTTCCTTTCCGTTTACCTATTGTGGAACTTTCAGATTTGTCTGAGGTTTGGGACGCTTGCAGTTCCTGCGCTGCCGATGCTCGCCGTGCAGACCTTCTGCTCCTGCCCTGGGAAGACTCAGAGTCTAGTGACTGTGAATTGTCTTGCAATTGTGTATTATCTGGTGTAGAGCTGCTCATTTTTGCAGGCTCTTCCTGTGCCATGCTTCTCCTCGTCCTGACATTGGTTTTAGTTTCAACTTGTGAAACAGATTTTGACTGTTTTCCTTGGTCCTCTGGAGTTTTTGTTTCTGCAGATTCAGACAGAGCCTTACTCCTTCTGGATCTGCGTAAAGTTTGGCTGTCAGAAGAGGAAATGGTTTGGGAATCTTGACCCTCTTGACAAAGTTCTTCAGTGACTTGCACCTCTGCCTCTTGAAGCTCGTATGTGTCATTTTTTGAGAACTGACTTGTACTGACTCAGAGTCATCGCTGGATGGATCTTTAAGACTGGCATTAAGAACATTAATAACTTGTGTTGTGTGAGCCTGGGAAGAGGTTTCGACCCCTCTCTCAAGCTCAAATTTGTCAATTGCTAAACAGTCTGGAGTTGCATAGGGTCGTGGTTGTAAGTTACTATTCAAAGTCTTTAATACCACTACTGGCTGTGAGGCAGGTGATATGGGTCCACTTTCCTTTTTTCTTTCCAGGTGGCTTTCAGTCAACTTTTCAGCTTTTGCAGTTTCTGACATTTCCTTCACTTTATCATTCATCTCAACATCAGATGTTAATTTGCTTCTGCGCAGAGGTTTTCCGGATGACTGGCTTTCATTTTCAGACTGTGACTCCAAGTCGCTTTGGTTAGACTCTCTCAAGCTTTTTCTCCTTTCAGGTTTATCCATAAAGTCCTGAGAACTAGTGAAGAGTTTAACCTTCTTTTTCCCAGAGCCAGTTTGACTCAACTCCTTTTCTTTTTGAGATCTTGTTCTCAGCCTCTCTTTGCTTCCGTCTTCCTCAACCGATTTGCTTCTTGTGTTATGCCTAGACTTTGGGGAATCAGCTTTGGCATCCTCAGCAGAGCGTTTTCTTTTGAGTTGTGCAAATTTCTCATCACGCTCCTCTGGGTCTTCTCCGGCAGCAGTGGTCGAACCCTCTGTCGACCAGATCGTCTTGGCTCTCCCGGGGATGTTACAGGTGAACGAGAGTCAACATCTGATTCCTCCTCTTGCTTCGATGAATGGCTTTCCTGAGAATCTGTTTTGCTTTGGTGTCCATCTCAGTTTGAGTGTCTGGGATCATGTCCTCATCCTCAGTGGTGTCACTTGGAAGTCGGTCAGTCAGCTTGACAGCTTTTATTTCTCTCCCGTCTTTAGGTAGACGAGGAGATTCTGGTGTGCAATCACATGAAGTTTTTGCTTTTCAGTTTGCAAGTTTTGTGTGTTTGATTTGTCTGATGTGCAAGAACTAGAGGGGGACATTTTCTGGCTTTTAGATGTTTTAACCAACTGCCCTTTGAATCCAGAGCTGGGGGTAGATGGTTTGCTATCTGAATACTTCTCCAGAGTGATAAAGGGCTGACGTCTGCTTTTCTGTGGTGTACCTGATAACATGTCTGAAGACATATTTGGACTGTCATTTGCTTGCAAACTGGTTTCTTTAATGGGTTCCTCACTGTGGACCACCTCCTCCATAGAAACATCTGTGGACTCGGGGACAACCTCGTCTTGCTGGTCACTGCCATGTGGTTCTACTTCAGCTTTTGGACTAGCAAAGTCTTGTGTTTCCATTGCCACAACTTCAGTCTCTCCAGATCCCTTTGGTGGCTCAGTTGTTGAAACCTACAAAGTACATGTGCACCAGGAAAACACGATCAGAGCCCGAATGCAGAAAATACCCACAGCCCTACATGATAAGTGCCCCAGTAAGTTTGACCTAAAACATGCTGGAAATATTAAACAGCTGGTCATGGCTGTTTAATAGTTGGTTCATGACCCATTTGGCTTTTTTTACTTTTAGCATTGACTACACAACGTCAATAAAGGTTAAATGAAATATATAGAGCCAAGAGCCTTTTAATTTGTTGTGTTCAATACCTTTCTAGAATCCTCTTCTCTGACATCTTCACCAATTTGCTCTGTTGGCAATGTTTCACTGCAAATAAATATGATACCTGATGAATGTCATGTGCTTTTATAAAACTTAAGATGTCTCTGAAAAGCTGCATCAGCTTACACTGAATCTTCCTGGCTCTGAGTGAACTGTGAAAAAACTGTGGTGTCCAAAGAAGCATCAAGGTTGTTGTACATGGCCGGAATGTCCACTCTGGAAATGAAAAACATAAATAACATTGAAAAACTAGGTCTTCAGATGATCTTAGTGATATTTATTTTTTTATCAGACCTTTTAGTTCGCTTGACTTCTTTTTGATGTTCAGTCAAAACACGCTCCTTTGTCTCTGGAGGAATGAACACAAAGTCTACAGACTCCTCTTCTTCCAGGACATTTCTGCGAGGTGGTTTAGGAGAGCCAAAGTCTAGTTTTGTCTGAGAAGATGAGATGTCCAAACACAGTGCATGACATATCAAGTCTGCTTTTGTATGAAAGGCATAACATAAAATTTAGAAAATGATTTCTTATCACTCACTGAAACGAGTTTTGGTGTTTTGCTGGAAGTTCGATCCTTTGCTTCAGGCATCTTTCCCAAAAGAGACTCTCTCTTTCCCACAGAGGAGAAGGGGATACCACTGATCTTTGTTTCTAACTGAGAGCATTCGGGCTTAAAAAAAAAAAAAAAAAGATTCCAAATTGGGAAGATAAAATGTTACTGAACTAGAAAAAAGAAATGTATTTCTTACCGATTCCTGTCCACTAAGTTCATCAGAGACACTGACTACTTCAAACCAGGAAGAATAATAGGGGTTTTCTGCTTTACCTGGATCAGAATAGACCTGTAATAGTTTAAAAGATAAGCATTGTGTTAGATTTTTAAGTAGTTAAACGCACTGATATACAAGTACACTGACCTGAGCTCCTCCGGGTAAATCAGGCTGACTGAGTTTGCAAATGTTGCATTCCAGAAGTGTGTGGCTGTGGTTCTGAAGTGCTTGTTTTTGTGAGAGAAGAGGACACAGAGCAGAGGATGCAGCAACTCCAGCAGCTCTGTGTTATAGGCAGAGTAGTACGAGACTGCAGGCAGCTCAGAACCTCAGTGAGGAGCTTCTCCAGCTGATTGATAGAGACAAACCCATAAAAACTTACTTAGCTTGGAGAATTAAGAATGTAATTCACATTTTGTTTAATGTACTGAAACATACTCTTGTCACAAATTGTGAGGAAAACTTTGCTGGTTCAGTGGCTGCCTGTTTGTAAAGCTGTGCAAGTGGTAGAACCACAGAAATTAGCAGCTCCTGCACTGCATTGGCCAGGACAAGGTTAGCAAAGAGAGTTAGCAGGACAGACACCAGTGCTGTTCCTGTACCCTCACAAGAGGTATCACATTCATCCAAAAAGACGTTTAGACACTGAATCATCAGAGACTGGAAGGTGGACAGGTTCCCTAAAACTTTGTTCCTCTTTTTCATCCAATTCACAGGAGTGTGGGGAGCTAATTAAAAAAAGCAAAAGTCAAAACATATATTTAATTAAATATCTTAATTTTAACCTAATTTTCAGCTTACACTTGATCTTCTGCTGAAAATGAGGTGTGTAGGGAGTGAAGTCCACACTTTCAACAATTACTTGGAGAATATTTGAAACCGCATTTAATGTTGAGGGAACCTGAAATAAAACACAGACAATCATGTTTAAGTATGATAAACCTCAAACTTGTCAAAATGTCAACAGTATCCTTCAATATACCGTAAGAGTGTCTTTGTCCAATGCAGCAGCCATCTTGATACAGAGCTCCTCACAGCAGATGTTTTCTTCTGCAGTGATCACCAAAGCAGAGCAGCGAGCAAAAACCTTGTACAGCTTTGACCACATGGACAGCATTGACTTTTGTGAAGCCTGGACAAGAAGATGAAATAATATCAATGAGCTTGAAAGACTGATGTTCTTGCTACAACTGGTCATACCTGCTGGAGGGGCGAGCCATGTAGGAGATGAGTTATTGGAAACATCAGAGCAGAGTACATTGCACTGAAGTTGTGCTCCAAAGCATCACCTTGGTTAACCTCATTAGACTGTAACAAAAGAGTTCACGGTTATAAAACCACTATCAATAATATAAACCATTCCCTAAAAATATACACAACTTCTACCTGTGTGATTGTGTCCGTTAAGGAACTGACCACAACACTCCACATTTTCCACAGCTGCTCTTTGTTCTGAATAGTCCCGGAGCTACGTTTGATGGCATTCAACACGGCCTCTCCAAAAGCCAAAGGGGAAGTGGGTCCCGAAAGACCACAGCTCACCAGAGCTTGAAGGCATTGGACAAATCTAAAAACATTTCAATTTATGAAGCAAACTTTAATAAGACTAGCTGGCCTATATAATGCACCTCAACAAGCACACCTCTCATCTTCAACGAAAGCCGACAACATGCTACTGTCATAGAGAAGTTCAATAAGAAACAAAGCAGGTGTTCCTGTAAAAAAGAAAGAAGATTAGATTTACAAAGTGGAGGTATACGATATTACACAAAAGCTACAAAAAGAACTCACATTTAAAACATCCATTTTTCCCACTTGATACGAGGCAGAACCCAGAACTCTTGGAGGAATGCCTTTTACAGTCGTTTCAATCAACAACTGTGGGTAAAAGCATGAAAAGAAGTTGTGAAAAATTCTAATAATTAGTAGTCTAATTGTCAAATAAGAGTCTTACCAATACTCTTTTGGGAGGTAAAGCTTCAGACATGACAATACTCTGTAGTGCTTGAAGAGTGAGGGTGAGCACTTCGCAACCCTGACGATCTTTTTTGGAACCAACTGAAGGAAAGAAAAGGGAATTTAATGGTATTATTTATAAAATACTTTGGTAAGCTTTTTATGTCAGTCAGATAACCATCATTGGGGACAGCCCCTCAGACTTTTAAATCTTCACAAAGTCCATGAAAACGTGAACTCTCTGACTTAAACTGATGACAATGCCAGTGGGCTGCATATAGATGAGGACAAGGTCTTTTTGTTCTTCATCCCAAAAACACAGCCCAATTTAAATGCTCTATGTGGAACTGCCAGGCAGGACTCTGGACTTAAAGAGCCTACACTCACAGCAGCAGCCACAATGCATGTTATTTAGAGAATGATAACTCACCAGACTCAATGGAGAAGTTGACAAAACGGGCAAGACTTGTCCATAAAAGTGTAAGAAGAGGCTCTGTGGGGCAAAAGCAAACGCATACAGTATAAAAGGAAACCAAAACCTTACCATAGTGATTAACAGCATATCCAAGCATAAGTTCGCAGAATACTGGGCTTTTTAAACTAAAAAAAACTTACCAGGGGCGTCTTTGCCAATCCCAATGATCCCATCTCTGACACATGTGATGAGCACAGGGGCATTTTTGGTAAAAGAAGATGTGCCGGAAAGAAATGGGTGTTTTAGAGGTTCTAAAATAAAAATATTAACTGTTTAGTCAAAGGTTTTCAATGTTGCAATTGTTCCGGTGTGTATTAGGTCTTGTACCAAGGCTGAGATTGAGCCCATTCTTTGTTGCAGCAATAACAACTTCTGGCCCCATAAAATAGTGCAGGAGCATCTCCAGACCAAGCAGCTGGATGGAGGGAAAGCTTGGGGCTACGCTCATGCTGGAGTTTAGGTTTATCCGAGGAGTGCTAAGCGAACTGTTCAGCACTGATGCACCTACTGCAAACAAGACACAAGATGTACAGGTAAGAGGTCTACAAATGCACTAATAGATGAGACCATATAAAAGTACAAACCAGTCTTGGGAGTGCCAGGTGCATGTCCTCCATTTGGAATTCCACCTCGAGATGGAGTTCCCGGGACTGAGACTGTTTCACAACCAATGGTGCTTTGGAGCAAAGGAACAGAAACCTACAAACAATTGACAATAAAACTATGTGAATTTAAAAATGCTTTAACTACAATAAAATGGGAACAGTTTACAACTGATTATTTATCCTTAACAGGAATACATATAATAAACATAGTGGAGACCTACACTAAACTGCAGGTACTGACCATATCGAAGTTTGAAGCCAAGTTTGGACCAAGTTGAACCACCAGTACCACCAGACTTCTACTTTAGTGAGCAGGAGGGGCTCTGTCCTAACACTGATGGATGAGAGGGGCTGCAGCAGGAGCTTCATACGTTTTGAGCTACATAGAATATCTTCAAAAATTGAGAAATATAGTTTAATGCTCAGATGTAATGGGAAAAATATAGAATTTACAAAGATATCAAATTACTTACCTGGATTAAGGGCAAAGTTGTCTATCAAACTCTTCCAGGCAAGAAAAGCTATTTTCTTGATTGTTGGAGATGAGTTGCGAAAACCAAGCTCTTCCAAATGCAGCAATGAGTTTATAAATGGGCCTCCTTTATGTAGAAGCTGAAAGAAAACGCAGTGATAGTTAAATTAACTGTTCTTTTTTTTTTTTTCAACAATGCAACAGAAATGGTTTTACCTTTCCAAGTAATCTTACAAATAAAGGCCAAAGTTTTAGCACATTAGTTTCATTCTTAGACATAAAAAGCTTTTGCAATTCTGGGATCAATTTCTGTAAAAGAAAAAACAAAAATTTAATTGCAAGATTGCTTCAGGTTAAAAGACAAATTTGTAAATGTGATTACATATGTGATACTTACACTGGACATCAGTGGTTCAATAATAGCAGCCACCTGAGTCTGTTTTTCTAGTAGTAGAGGCATTCCCATCTCCATTGCAGCTGCTGCTCTCAGACGCACTTTTGAGGCAGAGTGCACCACCAGAGGAATGATCAGCTTGGCCCACCGCACAGCACCCTCGCCCATCTGTGTGGGTACCTGCTCCAACATTCTGCAAAAATAGGAGGAAGTTTAAAATTGCTTTAAAAAGAAAGCATTCTTATTTGTGTATTGTTCATTTCACCTGATCACCACATTTAGTGCTTCATGTTCCATCACAACAGACTGAATGTCTTCTCTGCTCCACACACTTTCTAACGCACTTAACACTGAAGGCACCTGAAAAACAAAGTTAAATAATTTCAAGTTGAACACAAAGAGACAGGTTATCATGGACACTAAAATAAAATACACACTTCTTTGTCGATATAACTTTTGAAGGAAAGTTCTGCTTGGAGATTACCCATAATGCTCTGGTGCATGTATTCTTATCTGTCGACTTCACCACCAAAGAGCAAAGTGCTGATAGTATTTCTTCTGCTAAGGTTTCTGGAAAGTAAAAAAAGACATGGTATGTGTCAATTAACATTTTTTGCGCAAACACATGTTTATAGATAAAAAATATGTATACATATATATTTATTTATATACAATTACCTGATTCTCCTGAGATAACATTAGAATGATAAACACAAAAACCCAAAGCTTGAAGGGCTGCTTGGCTTAATTCCACATTTGTACTGGTTATATGTGCCTTTAAAAAAGACCAAATATTATAAAGCATGCTAATTGTATTGTTGTAAATGTAAACAAAATGTGATGCTTACCAAAATAATTTTACCCAAACGGGAAAAGTGCTTTTCAACTGCAGGCAGAAACTGGCGCCCTTCCTCTCCACTCAACCGACTAAAAAATGTACAAAGTTAGATAGAACATATTTGGTACTTTGCTGTTAACCTTTCTTGCAACATTGTGTCCGTACGTGGCGATTGTGAGGTAGGCATCAGTCTGGCTGGACTGTCCTGCAGAGTTGTCCTCCAGAGACTCAAGCAGAGGCAGGAAGCTGGAGTTACCTGGAGGATCTGCTGTTGCCATCATTATGACCACTCTCCTCACGCCCTGGAAGGTTGTCAATAGATTAAAATTACAAAAGGTAGACAAAAACAACAACAAATTATAGTGTGTGGGTGATGACGTCCATGTCCACTTTGGAATGTCACTGACATTAACTACAAAAGAAAGTAATGTCAAACTTCAATGGCTCAAACTTTGGATTTTAATAACTTCATCCATTAAGTAATGAGCTTTTTGAAATTCACTTTTAAACATGTATTTAGTCTATATTTTTTAGTGTTCTACACAGGGAGTTAACCTTTAAGTTAATCTTTAGAGAAGGTCAAATTGCAAAACAATAACATGTATGAACATTATGACCTATGTCACAAATACACACACACACATAATGTGTGTGTGTGTATTTGTAAGTGTTAAAAATTAAACATGCTCGAGGGACAAGTTACTAGACAAGTAAAATAAAATGACAAAAGAGTTGAAGGAACAGCGGCCACCATCACATGGATAGCCCAGTGGCCCTGGATCAGGCTAATGCACAATGACATAACCAATACAAGATTTTTCAACTAATACGACAGTTTACTGGTGCTACAAGCTCATTCAAATCTTTATAACACCTTTAGTTTATAAATGCTGCCGTAGAAAAAAAATAAACTCATGAGATGCATAAATATTATCTGCGTAGTGCATTTGCAATAGCCGTGTTAGCTTCTGGTTTCAGACAGCAGCAGAGCCGCTAAAATGGTTTTAATCATTTAACACACATCTACGACTGCACATGCTGAATGTTTATATGCAATGGCACTGGGATTATTTGGACAACACTTGGATAAATGGTAAACAACACTAGAGGGAAGTGATGTGGGAAGCATGGTACTTACAGGTCTGTTCTGAGATCACAAATGTTACATCCACCGCGGTGCTGCCAGCCTCACAGCAGAAACACACACTTTTTTGTTAGCTAACGAGGAGCTATCCTTGATTGTAATTATATCAAGATTTGTGACGCTTATTTGCAACTTTCTTTTGCTATTGCGTCTCGTTGTGTTGATCCCCCGCGAAACCTCTGGCGCCAAAGCACCACGCCGACGTACAAAATTACCTCTGACCCCTGTGCGTCAAAACAGCCCCGCCTACTTTACCTTATATGGAGAGAGCAAACACTTCCCGTTATAGAAATAATAACTAAAAATATATTTTAGTTAGTTTAGTTTCTGACATGATAGTTAAAATAAAGAATGTGCAAAGACTTATTTCCTAATAAACACATTGCTGAAAGCTACTTGATCAAACAGTTAACCTTAAGTAGGCCTGTTCATTATAACTCCAGTGTTTTATTAAAACTAATTAAGGCATAGTTATAGTCATATTAAATTATATATTTAGTAAATCAGGTTTACATCAGTCTTTATTACTACCTGTGCATTTACATTTGTACATTTGCAATTTCTGTACTATGATGTTAACAAATTGATTTATAAATACAAAAAGAGAAACAACAGACATTTTCAAACAATATTAGTTTAAAACGTTATCTGTAATCATTGATGCATTGACAGCTTTGTACAGCAGCTTGAAGCCTCCAGCAGTAACTGAGGCATCTGACAAAAACTTCAACGTCATCACATTTCCTATAAAACATAAAGAGAAAAGAAAATACTTAACAGATAAATGCCAATTGTCATAAGAAATTAACAAAGGTAAAATCTGTAATGAGAGTCTGTCATGCATAGGACTAAAAGATAAGTGGTATATAAACAAACTCAATATGTGATTATGTCAGTAGGCTATAAAAGATATTGTAAATCTTACCGGTGCTCAAAATATCATATGGTAGATAATCACCACAGAATCTGAAAGCAAAGCAAATTACAGTTATTTAAATGTAGGCCTACTTTTTCTGGTAAAGGGGTATATTCATTGGATTAACTGGTATACCCCAAAATGCACAGATTTGTACTCTCAATCACAAGTGGTAAAAACAAAATTGGTCTCTGTGAAGATACCAATTCTGTGTATTCCATCCAAAACAATAGCATCTCTATTTAAACAAGTACTGTAATCTAGGAGTACACGGTGGCCAAGTGGTTAGAGCTCTGGCTTCCCTATAAGGACATCGTGGGTTCGACTCCCGGGTCGGACCATATCAACATCTCACAATCTCTCTGGGTGGAGTTTGCATGTTCTCCCCGTGTCATCGTGGGTTTTCTCCGGGTACTCCGGTTTTCTCCCACCGCCAAAAAAACATGTATGTTTAGGTTAATTGGGCATCACTGTAAATTTCCTTTAGTGAATGAGAGAGTGAATGGTTGTCTGTCTAACCCTGCGGCAAGTTGGCCACTGTCCAGGGTGTTCCCCGCCTAAGGCCCAAAGTCCAGGCTCCAGTCACCCGCGACCCTTAACGGGATTAAGCGGTAGAAAATGAAAATCCTCACTGACCTCCCAACAAACCCAGTCACATCGTCGTAGCTGTCATAAACTTCAAGATAGTCTGCCAGGCAGTCAGTATCATCCTCCACATCAAACTCCTGAAGTGTAGAAGAATTCTCTGCCCCAGTCTGACCCGAATGTGCCAGTAGCAGATCTGTTCATCCTGGTACTCCTCGGGGAAAACCGGGTGACTGGATCAGTCTTTCAGGCTCCGTCAGGACACCCCCACACTCTTTGGCTGCAATGAAATAAAGGACCCAAATAACAATTTAAAATATCACTAACATTTCTATTAGCAACTACTGTTGGTTCATGCATGTTTGAGTAATGTTGTAATATCCTGCATTAGTTGCAAAAAACAAGTGTATTTTATTATACATTCAGCATCATTATAAGCTTTTTTCAACACCCATCAGCAGGCTCGTCAATAGAAATCTGGGGGACCGAGGCAATGAGGCCTCCCATAATAGAAATGAGTACAAAAAGGGAAGCATTCTGGGACCCCTACCCATGGGTCTTTGGAGTTTGAGGGGAGTGGTTTGTTCTTAGCAATATATACAATAATCAGAAGCTATTTTGTGGATCTTTATTGTTACCTTCTTCACGTTGACTGTTAAACAATATAGAGTTGTCCGAATGTCACCAGCCAAAATAGCATCTTCAGCGGTCTGTTGCATGTGTAAATGATTCATGCATTTTCATGATGCTTTGGACATATGGATAATTTACAGTAAGTTTCAACCTTTATTTATCAGGTTTTTCTTCGCAAATTGCATCCTGTTTGTTGTAAAACAATAATAAATAGTTATCACAAAAAACAAAGCAACTTTGGACTGAGAATAAACAGTTGTGGCATTTATGTGTATATTTTCTGCAAAAAGATCAATTACAGATTTACCACTTAGAAAAATGAGATTCAACATAACTTGGGCTTCTTGGTAAACAGTCGGTTGCTGTAATCATGAATGTGTCTTGGTTATAGCAGCGTCTTTGTTTAGAGTCTGACTGTAGGGGACTACAGAATGAATTCACTTCAAACTTGCAGGGTTGATTTAAGCTTTGAAAGAGTTTGTTGTTTTAGTAAATCAGACACACATGTTGAATTAAAGGACAATATAAAAAAGGAACTGTCTAGGAGGTGGCAACTGGTCTGAATTATTTTTTCATTTATAAACTGGTTCTCAAGTTGCTGACAAACACAGCAGTTTGGTATTAATATTCATTGAAAAATAAAATAATAGTTCCTCTAAAAAAAAAAAAAAAAGCATGTGTGGTGCTGGTAAATTCTCAAAAATCAAATACCTCAGACTAAAAGGGACTCTGATGAACAAATCCACTGATTTAAAGGTTGCTTTTTTCATGTTTAGATCTTTCTAAAGCTTCACCTACTCCTGCAGATGGTGAAAGCTGTAAAAGTGACTGGACCACCCCGTTCCCGTGTTATCTTTAGTCACTCTCAGTGTCATCTTATCCACTCTCTTCCTCTTCTTCTTATTTTAGGCAAGCCCAAGATACAGGACTAAAAGGAACTAAGGCTACAGCTCATCTGTCAGTGTGCTTACAGCAGTGCTAAGACTGTATTTATGTTGAGATCAGAAAGTTTGAATGAATCAATATTTACTTAATGCTTTCAACCACTATTGCTAAACTCATACATGTGGTTGGATAATTTAAGAGTGTATTTAAAAGTTGCAAATACTCTACTGACCATCTGGGTTGTAGCAGTACACGTCCATCTCTCGCTCTTGTTCAGCCTGTATCCGTAGTCGATGATGCCGATCTTTCCGAATCCACAGTTTGCCCCAGCCTTGACGATGGGATATCCCACACGGCCTTTGTCAAACCATCCAGCTGAGCACACATGGAAACCTGAACAAGAGATTGAAAATTTGTTTAAAATGCTCAAACAAAACCCAAGATATATGTATTGTATCTTTGTAATGAGCAAATATGTTTCTCCAACATTGTTTATGTGGTTATTGGAGGCTCAGTGACTTATGATGACTTGACTTCAGTGGCTTTACCACAGCATCTGAGTCCATTTTAGCCTGCTCATATGAGTGATGTAATGGCATGACACCAAGCACTTGGAAATACCTTTTACAGTCTGTTTTACGGTGACCTTTGACCTTAGAACACATGAAACTACCTGAAAGCATTCCACGCATGAACAGATGGATTAATTGAAAAACTGTAGTAAACATTTTATTTGTAATAGGTCAAACTGATAGGTTAATCATTTAAAGTTAAGATAGTTCGTCTTTGTGTTTCTAAAGTAGATTTGATCCAGAGTGGCTTTGCATGTGGCGTGTTAATAAATCTGCTCCAGACCTATCTGCCGAGCTGCTTCCAGTTGGTCATAAGTGGCCAGAGCTCCCCCCTCGTACTTGCAGACGGCAATGGCTTCTTTATACGTTAGTTGGTATCTTCCTTTGCGTGATTCTCGGTGGTAGACTCCAGCTGCCTGTTCTGGACAAACACAGACATAGTACCTGTTACATGTGAGATGATTTAACATGTGCTCCAGCAACATTTGGAAAACATTTTCTATATGTTACACGTGAGGGTTTTTTTTTTTTCTACGCTCAACCAGGGGGGAAAGTTTTCTTATGTATTCACTGCAGTTACTATACACTTTTGTTTATATTTATGATTTTTATGACTCTATTAACTATAATTTATGCTTGTAAGTCATTATGAATGGAAGTTGTTGCTTTGGAAACTTGGGTATCTGCTGTAGATATCACACATAAAACAGAAAGGCAATGCTGCTCATTCTTTAATGTGAAAAGAACAGCAGACTTTTGAGATCTGTGAACAGCAAAAATAATGCACTCTACACTTTGCTGTATAAAGCTATGTGTGCTTTGTTCAGATGTTCACTGTCAGCTCACTTTTGTGCATCATGTAGAAGTGAAGTAATTTCCTATGTTTACTGGCAGCACTCATGGTCATAAACATGCTGCTTGGCACAAGACAAAGCTGGCTATACTATTAATGTCCTATATTAATGAGTAATAATAATATGAGTTTTTTTGCTTGGTTTGCACAAATGTACAAAGCAGAGCTATGTACTGTAATGTGTATACGTCAACTACCAGAAGTGTTTTATTAAATTGTCACATATCAAACCAGACTGATTATACTAGAAGCTGTTTTAGATGCCATCATGTCATCATCAAAACAGATGTCTAAAACAACAAAAGAACAGTTTAAAAAAAAGACTCACCCAACCATATTGAATTGTGAAATATGCCGTTACGGTAGCCCCACGTATGTATCTCCTTCAGCAGCAGTCCCAGAGTCCAAAGCAGAACACAGATCCTCATGGTGCAGTCCTGCTCCACAGCTGTGCACTGCAGATGTGCCCGAGCGCCAGTGTTTTATAGTCAGCCTCCCACAGAGCAGAGGAGGGGTTCACTACTGTTTGTTGGGACGGCCTACAAACACTTTAAGACAACATTTATAACAGCTTCATGACAAATGTGCATGAGTAATTTACATTTTGTTCATTGTAAATTGCAAATCTGATCTAAAATGGCTTCAATATAAACAAGTCAAACAACAGAACTGATAAGCCCTGCCTAAAACTGTATAATTTATTATCTTATCATCTGAATTTTAATGTTTTGAGAAATTGAAAGAAAGTACAGATAAGTGAGTGAAGATGGAGGCTGGATGGAGGCACAATTTTGAGTAAATTAATAATGAGAGAACACTCCGTAAAGACTGATAAAACTCAGAAAAGTTGATTTTTACAATATCAGAAACGATCATAGATAGAAAGACACTGCCAATACTTTGATGATTGTCAACACATATGACTTTTATAAAAAGATGATGGAGTGGGATTCTTTCTGATAAAATCCCAACTGAAGAAATCCTTTGACTCCTGATAAACTGAAGAAAAACTTTAAAATGCTGAACTACCAGAAATTTAGAAATTTCAAGTTTTGAAAGTTTCTTCTTTTATCTCTGACGTTTGTGCTACCCCTTCTGAATCTATTACAACATCAGACCACAGCAGAGCCAGTATTTCCCAAGAAACAGTAGGCTACAGTCCAAAGCCAAAACAAGGCTTTTCCAGATGTTTCAAATCCCTCAAAGCTCAATAAATACGCAACAATTTACACAAAGGACAGTGCATCACCTTCCAGTCCTACTGAAACCAATACAACAGCAGCAGTGTTGAGTGTGTATGTGAAGCTAATGTCAGAGCGGACACATGGAGAAAAGGCTGCTGGGTAAAACCTGGAGGAGAATTGCTTCCAGACGCTGTAATGATGTCTCAGGTCTCATTGATATCCCTATTTAAACCTACACATGGAAAGTCCAGCTCTCAACAGACTTCTGTACAATGTCTGTCACTTACTAGTGTCATGTGTTTTTAGTTACACAGGGTGGAGTGAGTGGTTAGTAACATGATTAAACAAGTCCGTTATTATGATGCCAATGTGAGATCATGTCTGTTGTAAGAGTCATATAAGAATAATAAAAACAGTGGTCTTTGTTAATTGATGAGCCCAGAAGGAGCGGGAAGCATTGAGTGTCGTTCACATTGTGTTAGTAAAAGATGACACATTCACCACATCTTCACCCAAAACACAAATGTTCTGCATCGGCTGCTCCTCTCTGTGTCCGATCTGACATTGTTCTGCTCAGCTCATGTTCCAACCTGTAGATCTCAAGTTTATTCCATTCTGGGTGTTTCTGAGGAGTAGTTTAAGAGTTCTATTTGGTGTGTTGTAAAATTTTGCATGTAGACATAAACTCAACTTGTCAGTATCTTTTCTCTTCTACCACACACCAATATTTGTGTTTCTTTGTAGTTGTCATAAATGTATTTACATTTTAAAGAGCTGTGTGCTGTGACTTGTGGTAGTTAATATAATGAGGTGGTGAGTGACATGACAGGGTGGTAAACTAGGCCTATACAGCCTGTTCTCATGAATAGGCGTGTCAATACCATGCTATTGTAAACAGCGTGTCATATGAACGCAACTTCTATTTTATGCGTGTGTATTTGACGCGTTTCTGTCCTCGTTCATTTCAATGGTGAATGTTAAAGTACGTCTAACTTAAAGAAGACATACTGAGACATTGGGATAAATGCCAACGGGACTTTTCTGAGCACTCGAGCGTTAGCTGCAGGTCTGTACAAGATTACTCACCTGCATGACTCAATCAAAACACAACTTAGAACTTATGATGAGGAAGCAAAAAAATTAAATTAAAAGTTCACAAAAGTTGATTTTGTAAGACATGTCTCCTTTAATTACCATTCCAGCCTATTTCCAGAAAATGCCTGATTAAAATTCTAAAATTCAAACTTTGGAGCATAAACAATTGTCAGGTCTCTTGGTTCCTGATGACTGACAGACTCTAGTCTTAAGTGATGACGAGCTCTTTCCACCAATATTTTTGTTGGTTAAATATACAGAGCAGTATACAGTAGCTAGTGTTTGCAGTTAGGTTCTGAATAACACTATTTTGGATATATTTTGAGTTTCTTCTGAAAAAGTTGAATGAAATTGAACAAAAAATGACTTTTACGGATCTGTAAGTTTTTTTGAAGCTTTTAAAAAAGTCCCATGAAATGTTTTTGAGTATACTGAGTCTGTACATAACATTTTTTTTATGTTTCGTATTTCAGTTGTATATTTTGGTCATATTCAATGGTGAACAAAAAAGAAGTAACCAAGAAAAAATGGGCTGATTACAGTAAAAATTATTTACTACATGCTCCTGTTCTCTGCAGTGTTACGTTTGAACTTGAGAACAACCCAAGTGCAAACCTAACATAGGAATACCCTATTTCAACCCTAACATAAGAGTTGAAATAACTCTAGACAGTGTTGAATCAATAGCAAAAGGTTATATTGCCTTATCTCAAGACTTAATTTAACACTGCAGGGAACAAGACCATATGTTTAAGTGTTAAATCAACATTTGCAGTTTACTTTGGTTCATGTCAAGGTTACAATATCTTCCCATTGTATTTTATGTATTGTATTCTTGTTTTTTCCATACCAAAAGGGAAGGTCTAACCTGGACAGGTGATATTCTGGGATAACTCTCTCTGGCCATCCGTCTGTGTCAGAATTTGAGCTTGGCTTGATTGGGACCTTAGTTCATTCTGTGCAGTTGGTGAGGGAAACCTAAACATTTTTGAGCAAAGGTCACAAATAGCACACGATAATGAAGATTTCTGTAAATGTACCACTTTTAGCTGGTACATTTACAGCTCATTTTGTCCAGCTGTAGTCCCTGGACAAAATGTGCAAATGTCATACACAAAGCACCATGACGTATATAGATTGTAAAGTGAAAGAAGCCACTCAGTAATATGCAATCCAAGAGGAATAGACAATTTTAGTAACAACAATAGTTTTAGCCAAAAGAGCATAATTCAGTGTTTAGTTATTCTTATTTTTATCAATAATTGTTTACATGCTAACGTGTTGAAAATATGTATAGTTTATAGTATAAGTTCACAAGTCAGATCTAATAATACATCTGCAGCAACCAGTGACTTGTTTCCAAATTCAACATTATCAGTAACTAGTCTATGAAGAACACTATTAAAGGGAAGCTGAAAAGTCCTGGACTGTTCTCTGGATGGTCTGGTTATGTTACTACAGTTCTCAGGTCTTCATTGCAGCTGTCATGAAGAATAAGAACTAACTTACCTTCATCATCTCATGCAAAAGGATGACTTTGCATTTGTTTTTAAATATGTGCCAAATACTGTTACGGTTTAAAATTTGCCACATGTCCAGGAGTTTGGATGATCAGATGTCTGGACATGCAAACTCACTAAACATCAGAATAAACTGATGCAGTTTAATGGGTTATCCTATTTCTCTTGTCTGATTATACAGTCCATAGCCAACATGTTTAAAATGATAATTAAATGAGCTTTACTTTTGAAAAAATATCATATTGACAATAGTGAGAAACACGCCAACTAGGCTATTAAAGGAGACCTATTGTGTTTTTTATAACTATTTAGTGAAAATACAAACAGGACTTCCTGTTTTAAACTGCAGAACTGTAAGAAGGAACAGATTTTAAATAACAATTTTTAAATAACAATTTACATACACACATAACTTTGAATAAACTAATAGTGAAGGGAGGCCATTATAACCAGGTGAAAATATTTGAATACTAAATTTTACATAATAGGACCCCTTTAAAATTAAAATGCTTGCAAGAGATAGCGGCCATGTTAAATGGAGGTAACGATTCCATCTTTGAGCACTGAGCGGCACTGTAGCGCTTGACACGTTCAACGTGTAAGTTCTACTTCTGTCCTGCAGGGGGCGGTCCTGTTCTACTTGAACCACATATGACCCTCTGTGGGCCGTACATGGGTTTGAATGAAAGTGTGATTCATTCTGCGTTGAAAGGGGCCTTATTCCAAATGTTTACTTCAGAAAAGTCAAAGTGCAATGCTAATGTTGAACACTGAACACAGTACAATCATCACTGGCTTTATAATTAACCACATCCTGCAAGTTTGTGTCAACATCGTAACAACAAAGGCGCATCGAATGGTACAGTTGGGTTGCGTTTATGATGGCTTTGACGCCCTCACGCCTGCGACAACAGCATTCAGAAGCCCGGGGTCATAGGTTAAAGCACAATGACTTTGGACAATGTGGTTGCACGCGGTTCATGAGGCTTTTGTGAAGTTGATCCGTCCTGAATGTGTCGCAGTGGAGAGAGCAGCTCGTGAGGTCAGTGCGCACAGTGGTGTTGTGCGGGGGCGCGCGCAGACAGGCGGAGCTGCTGCTGCTGTCACACTTTAAACCAGCTACACACACCCATGGCATCATACTTAACCAGCTCCAGTTTGCACTAAATATTACAACATTTACACAAGAGCAACAGCCTATTCACATTCAGCCTGGAAGGAGGCGAGACAAACATTAACCTTGTGTTTTTTATGCATTTGTTTTTGTCTAGTTTGTGTAGGCTACAGACTAGAAAACCCTTGGCTTTTAGTTGATGGAAGTCTATCTGTAATACCTAATATTTACGCCAGTGGCGTGCTGGGATCATTTTTCAGCCCGGGAAAATTAGATGTAACACTGGCCCATTTGTTCATTGAGTCATGTGATTTGATGGGTAGTCGAGTGGCTAAGTACTGCACATTTAAACTTTTGCCTTTCAGCACACATGTTCGAGTCCCGCTCAGGAAAGCTCCGTCTTCATTTTTTTTTTTTTTTTTTTTATGTTTTAACCAATATCTACTCCACCTCTCATACATTCTCCTCTCCAGTAGTAAACTGCTTAGTTTTAGTCACGACATGGTCAATACAGTACAGATACAGCTCAGATCTTTCCTTCTCCTAACATCTCCTCTGCTCCACAGCAGTGCGCTCTTACACACACACACGAAGCACGCGCTCACACAAACACATAAAGCACGTTCTGGCCCACAAAGACAAACTTGTGTCTTTTGTCAAGTTGTGTGGGTAAAAGCGCTCCGCTCCACCGCGGTGCTTCGCGCATATAAATCTGCTGAAGTGTTTGTTCATCAGCCGTTTTTGCTCGTAACTCCGAGAATATACAACGGATTTACTTGAAACAAAGTTTGACTGAGAGCCTATGAGATGTGGAGCGTGTTTTTTGGCTCCAAAATGTGTCAAGAGTCTTTCATTAAGCGCTATGTGCTGTGAATCACATCATAAACCTGAGGCAGCAGCTGGCTCCGCCTCTCATCACTGTGCGCACTTTGCCTGCTGCAGCTGATGAGCCGGGCCTCTCTCTCTCTCTCCCTCTCTCTCTCTCTCTCTCTCAAACCACGGAGGCCACCGGCCCAAAAGTCACGCGGCCCACCGGGAAACGTCCCGACTCTCCCGATTAGCCAGCACGCCCTTGATTTACGCAGATATCTTCACTGAGGGAAAGAAAAGTGGCAGCTCAACAAATTGTTATGAACCAAAACAAATATGTGAAACAAAATTAATGGCTAAGATTGAAGAAGACCTCTTGTATAAAATCTATTTTTTAAGTTTGTATCCTTGATATAACTTTTCTTCTTTTATCATTAGTTTACTCAAGGTTTTATTAAAATTGATTGATTCCTTTATGTTTGAGTAATCTTGTAATGTCCTGAAGCTGATGATTGAGTGCTCAGAAAAGCCCTGTCCTCACCTACCACCTATTCCCGCCCACTTGTGTGTATCAAATTGTAATTATTCAATATAATGAGATGCTTGTATGGTTCAAAATAGTCACAGAGCCACTTATAATACACAATAAAAATTACAAATTTAAAATCGGCTGCTTGTCACATAAAAATCTTACAATGAAAAGGTGGGGCTTATCAGTTCTGCACAGAAAGTAAATTAATCTCTTTGTATTTCTAAGCTGTTTTACTACAATTTTGTGTTTTAGAAAAAACAAAAAGTAAACTACTGATCTACATATACAATAGTTTATTCCAAAATACATAGAAAAACGCAATAGGTCCCTTATAAAGTCTACATTATGGATTCCACAAAATGCATATACATTTTGCAGATGCAATTAAAGAACTTTGATTTCTGCAGATTTCACTTCACTTGCTGTTTATTTTTCCGACCACTCCTTGGCTTTGTATCGCTGACACTGTATCGCTGAGATTGTCACATAGTCAATTATTGGATTTCATCGACAGCAGCTAATGAACCCTTGGTGCATACACAGTCAGCGACATTCCTCACTTCCTATAAATACGCCGCCTGACTGTGGAGAAAAGAATCAAGAATAATATTGAAGAAACCCCTCTGAAACATTATCAATTTTTTCTAATTTTGACTCTGATGTGATAGGCCTTGTAATGAATATTGATCAGTTTTACAACAATAAAGTTGCAAATTATGAAGAAATTGACAAAAATTGAAAATTTAAGTAATTAGGTTTTCAAAAAGCACCAAAATGCAAAGTCAGTTTACTGCAACTGACAGTTTCTTGGTAGAGTAAAAAGTCCTTTAGCAAAAAGTCTGATTTTTGCCAGTGTTTACAATATGGTTGCTACACAAACTCTTAAGATTTACCTACTTATATACATTACCATTTAGTTTTTTTTTTTTTTTTTTACATTCATGAGTGAACATAGCGGCTTGCATAAACAATACTTCACACAATGCAAGTTTTATTGTTGTCTTGTGCAATGTTACATCAAATGGAGGTGGATCATTGTAATAAATGACTTGTACACAGAGATGTTGACTTAATATTGAACTTGTGGATGACAATCAAACTTTTGTAAACTGGCAAATCTTTACAGCCTTTTTTTATATTTCATTTCTTATATGTACATACTGCACATACCCTTGGTTTAATATTTACATTCACTCACACTTTGCACACGATCCCTGGCAAATTTTAGAATGATCACACAAATCTGGCTTCCTCCTTCAGCTGCCGCCCATTAAACAGTCCACACCAAGGCTTTTCTGAAGAAGTGATTTAAGACTATGGTCAGTGTCTTTTGAGGACTCAAAGTTTCCCCCAAGTCACATGGAGTTAATAATGTAGCAGCCTTATGTTTGGATTTTTAATAAGAGGCCATCCACATGAAAGCAGCTACTGGATAATAAAACACATCACAAGCTGGTTTTATTCTACTTTTCACTTCTTGCCAACAAATCAGACATTTACAATTATAGGTTTATTTGTTGAGCACCAAATTGTATTAAAATGAATTTAATTATGGTAGATGCAGCACCGGAAGCTAATCCAAAATGTTTTGCTGGTTTGATTAAAACACTGTTGGCAATATACCTCGTCAGTTACAGGGCATAGCTGTAAAAACAGCTTTATTTGCCACATTTGTAAATTATTCAAAAATACATTATTACCAGGCTCATGAGAACAAACATGTTATGGATAGATTGTCATTCCATGTTTTGATTAGCCCTTGACATTTGACAGTGTTTTTAGTGCAATTTTAAGAAGCTTATGCCAGGCAAAAAGAGTGAAACTAGATGTCTGCTGACAGAATAACATTAAAAAGTAGAATATACTTGTCCAACAGTGGCCGAGGAAGCAATATTAAGACTAATCTAATTTATAAAAGGGAGTGCAATTAGAGTTCACAACAAAATGCATTCACACCTTTACAAATGCTTTTCATCTTTACAGGACTGCTTTGTGCAAAATGGAGGCTGTATTGCTTAGTAATCGTTAGTAGTACCCCAATATGGTGACAGCCACCTTCTGCAATATGTGCTTTGTGCTGCTGAGAATATATTAGTGACAAATGATCAACGTTAAATCCATACTCAGTACTAAAAAGGCATTTAGTGTTTATAAAAATATACAATTTGGAGCCTGTACATTACAAGGTGGTTCAATGAGTGGACAATTTCTCAAGTTCTTTTTCAAAGTTCATCACTGCTGGCTGCCATTGCCAACATACAAACGAGAATCTCCCCAGTGGCTGGCGTGAATCTCCTCTGCCAAAAAGATGACAAGGCCACAGAATTGCACCTCTGTCACAGTCTAGTTCGTGTCTTGTGTGTGACTGGTGCAGGACAGTGCAGAGAGGAGAGGGTTTGTTCATGGCTCTGTGTTCCGGACCGGTCCTGCCGTGCCCTGTGCTGAGGGATCAGAGACCTCCATTGTTGTACGACTTCCCAAACATATTAAAGTCAGTTTCGACTGAGTGTGTGGTGACCGGCTGCTTGTACAGAGGGTTTGAGGCCTGAAAGTGAGAAAGACAGAATAAGTGCTGCTTTATGGAGCTTATAAGTGACTTTAACAGAGCACTCCTGGCTCTGGATGTAAACCTGTTTCAACTTTTGGTACTTAAAATTAAATAAAAACATGATGCTTGTCTGTGGGTTAATAAATAGATCCACACTTTAAGGTGTCTTGTTTATGTCTGATTAAAAGGTAGGGTAGCTGAATATCAAGCTGCAAACAAGCTTTATGTTTTAAATTTGACAACTTCCTTCTACGAATCTTTTGACATACAATTAATATCAACATGTATTCATTTTGGTTGGAATTATAGTCTATAAACTTCTTTTTTCAAACAAAAGTAAACTGAAGAGGACTACCCAAGCACAACCAATCAGAACGCTGCTTTTAGCTACTGATTAGAACTATTATTATTTAATACTGTTCTCCGTGGTCTAATTTTTTCACCTAGTGCTGCAATTATAATATACTTTTAGTAGAAAACACAAAGTCTAAATAGTTGCCCTAACTTTAGGCTGTGTATATGTGAAATAAATAGACCACTACTTTTAACTTACCATTTCATATCGAGCTCGCGATCTAGCGTTTTGAAACCGTGTAAACTCTCGTCGGTCGTGAATGGTGATCACCAGCTTCCAGACACCGAGCAACACCACACCGATCAACAGAATACTACCCACTACAGCCAGGAGAACCGTGAGGGCATCCGGACCACTCGCACACTCTGCACCACAAAACAGACACATTCAGTAATTAGCGATACATAGCAAAAAGATTCAATTTCAAACTTATACTCAGTTTTGGATACATACTGTGCCTTCCTAGAATCAATAGTACTTTTGATACTTTATAGCACACAGACAGAAATCCACCACTCACACCTTGGTTTTGGAAGTAATATTTGCACACATATTTGTCGTAAGGACATTGCAATAATAATGAATACTGATTTTGAAAGTTTCCTTGAGGCAAATATATGCATGTTATAGATCTTATTAAGTTAACCTATTATATTGATTTCTTTCTAAACCTTTTGTTGAGCTCCATTAAAACATAATAAAGTTCAACAGAACATGTTTGGTTGGTTTTGAAGATGGCTCACAGATAGTAGGTGACTAAACCTGTTATCTTGAAAAAAATCTAAAAATATACTTAAGTATTGAACAACTACTTAAACTTGTCCAACCTGGGTAGTGGGACCTCTATGGCTTCGCAAAATTATTTCTAGCGGGCTCTGATGATGTCTAAAACCAGGTTTGACACATTTTTTTTACATGCAGTGATCAATGTTATTTGAATTTAACTGTGCTTCTGTCATGGTCAAACATCATGAGACTAAAGACTACATTGTCACTTTGCAGGTAGCATACATTTTGTGTTTGCGGGTTGCAAATGTCTATGCTTATTTTTCAAGTGGAAACTGAAAAAGATTGAGAACCACTTCTATGAAAAAACACTGATTGTATTCTTCATAATAAATGTAATATTCTGTAAACAAAAATAATCGTTACATAACAAAAGTTAAATTTTCATTCCTCTTAATTCTCCTTGTCATGTATGTAAGTATCGCCTCTATATGGCCCACATAGACACAAAATATATGAATGTGTTGGATACTGATTGGTATGTCTTTGGGCTGAGTTTCAGTAAAAGAGTCACTAGTTTAGACTGTTGGCTCTAAGGCAACAACCACAATGGAAAACAACATGGAAGTTCAGCTTGAGGACAGAACAAATCAATCAAAGAGGTGTTGCTTAAATTTTATGTTATTTATGTGGCCTTGATACTTAAGTGATGAACACAAAGGCAGAGCTAATTTGTTGTTGCTGGGTGCACTGACCTGGCTCTTTAAGAGCAGTGAGGATGGAATGGCCGCTGGCGTGCTCAGAATAAGTGAATTTCATCACACAGTCGTTGTCTGTCTTGTAGGGACAAAGAACGGCACCGGGATCGTCCGTTTCTGTAAGGAAAAAACAAAGAACATGGCAGCATTGTTGGATATCTTTGGAGTGCTTTTATCTAGTAAATGTGCAGAATGCCTTTAGTCGTTTGCTTCTTTCAATAGTGGAACGTCCCTTTACCTGGAGTGTAAACTCATCTATAGTCATGAATACAAGAAGATGACACCACAAGAGTAATCAAATGATAACGTAAGAGTGTAAACTTTTCAAATAGCAGTATGTATATACATGTCTCTAATTGGAAAATCCGTTGCAAATGGCAGCCTAAACAAGATTTTTATGGACTAAAACAAGTGGTGAACCATAAAAGCTACATACTGCACCTTTAATAGGAAGCTGTAAACATATTTTGAGATGGGAACAGAGGCAAAATTGTTAATGGATTTCTATGTCCAGTTTAAATTATAGA
The DNA here is from genome assembly GCA_038363315.1 of Mugilogobius chulae. NCBI lineage: Eukaryota > Metazoa > Chordata > Actinopteri > Gobiiformes > Gobiidae > Mugilogobius > Mugilogobius chulae. The sequence goes on from CM076403.1 coordinate 46,124,093, forward strand.
TGAAGATATATTTTGTGTTTTTTTCATTTAGTTTTTCTTAATTGCCATGAAAACAGTTACTATATGTAGTTATTTTTGCAACCGATTACATTTCTGACAGTAAATCATAGTAGTAAGAAAATCCAGGAACAACAGAATACAAACTACTCTAAAAAAACAAAACAAAAAAACAAAGGTCTGGCTGCATTAAATAGCAAATGCTGAGTTGTCAAAATTTGCATTTAAACTCTGTGTTAAATGAGCTCTGCATTTGTTAACACTAAAGTTCAAATTAAAACATCTGTGTCGTTTCCTCTATCCAAACAAATAAAGCAAATACATTGTACATTTACAAAACCCTGCACCTCAAAGGCCAATCACTAAATATTGACCCCATTCCTCATTTTGCTGTTCAATGCTCTAGTTTTCCATCGATCTCCATCACCCAAACACATGCACGAGGGAGGCTGAGGTCAGACTGCACTCTGTCTGCCCTCCCTCTCTGCCTCGCTCTATTTCATGCACCAAGTATGTGGAATGTACATGTGGACTCCATTAGGACAAGTCAGATAGCTAAACTAGTGGGGAAAGCTATGAAACACGTCAGATCTGGGCCAAAGCCAAAATTGAGGGCCAATATAAGATCTTTTAATAGTCAGTTTAACAGTAATGGAGTTTTTTCTTCTGCATCTCCTGTGAGCAGCAGCATGACAATGGATTAAAGGTGGCAATAAATCCCAGAGTCCTTAAACATGCACTGTCAGATCAGGAGTGACACTTTACAATGTAGTGTGATGGGAGTGGAAAAGCTTTAAAAAGAGACGCATTTGTCTGGAAATCTGGGAAAATGTGGTGAATTAAATTTGAAACAGACCAGATGTGGTGCAGGTTGTGCAGGGACGATGGCGTGACACATTCTGCAGACTTCTTAAGTACAACAGCAAAAATCTGAACAAGCTTCAATGAGGAAGTATCTAAGGTGTTTTTTTTTTCAGATATTTAGTAATAAACTATGACATATACAGCATAAATAAGTAATAGTTAAACACCAAAGTGACCTAGAACGGGTGTACAACCAAAACAACTAACCATTTTCAGAACAAAAAAACATTAACTTTTGGACTTGACCTTGGGATAGAAATACTAGAACAACGGTGTAAAATTTCTTCTCTTTTTGTCTCACTTTATGCAGGTCAAATACAACAAATTACTAACCACTTACTGACTGGAAACCCTCACAATAACAAAACAATAAACATACTAATAAAACATGAATGTAATGTGAGAATCTAAACTGTAGCAGATGTAACACATGTAAATGTTTTTCTCTGCCAGGATTCAGGACGCATGTTCGTGTCTGTTCAGTGTTTACTCACTCAGGGTCTCCACAGTGATGATCTCATCTTTGCACAGACGCTGGCACGTCTGATTGTCCGCCAGACGTCCAGAGTTGAAGAGACGGCACTCAATGCATTCCCTGAAGCAAAGGAAGACTGGTGTAAATGTAAAGCTTCTTCTGCTTATTTGGCATAAACCTTAGAGTCACATGGTCAGAGGCAAACAAGAAAAAAACATTTTTAGTGGGCTTTCAACAATTGCTAACTTTGACATAGTTAGGAGGGTAAGTTTTGGTTCATTTAAAAACCCACATGTTTCATGTTTTGAACACAAAGTTACTGGTTTTTGGAGGCTCATTTAGTCCCAATCTCTGATTAACCTTTTACTATTGGAGAAGACACAAAGCATTTTTGTGAGCTATGTATATTATTTATTCTTTATAACCTATGACACAAGAGGGTCACTCCTTTAATTTGCACATTTTATTTATAAGACTGATCCTTATAATTCATCATATTAAAAGAAATAGATCAACTGACTTCAGGTTTTTAACTGCAGTACTGTCAGACCATGCAGCCAGGCCCAGTAGATTCTTTTCATTTGTGTGTGTGTGGGTGTGGGGGGCTATGCGACACAGCTGAAATTTATGTGCATCATAATTTAAAATACTATAAAATGATATTTTGAACATTTTGGTTAATTAATGCAGGAGAGTAGATTACTCATGCATAGATTAATGAATAAGAAGGCAAAAAATAACTTCAAAGTTCTTAAAACTTTTTTCTACAGCTATTTTACAGTTTATCACAGTATTTTTGATTATTTATAAAAGGACACACAGGCAGACGTCTAATGTCATAACTACAGACACATTAAGATAAAGGTAAGTGGTCATTCCATTTAGACAACCATTGTCTTGGATGGATTGGCACATGTACATGTAAAGAGGCAGAGGAGACGGCAGTTCGCCCGCCCTACAAGGCTCTTCCCTTTACTAGAGTCCTGGCTTTTAACCCTCAACTTCAGGGGCCCGAGTGAAGGATGCAGCTTCAAACACACGCACACACGGTTCGTTTTTAAGGGTCACAAATGGCATGAAAGTTATCTGCAAACTCTTAAGACTGTCATCAAGCTTGAGATAAGTCAACTAGAGGAGACAGTGGCTTCTGAATAGAGAGCTAACAATGAAAAACACATCTCTTACTGTAGGTCATTGGGTTTACTGTAATTTACAACATAAGGTTACAAAGCCTCATTGAAAAATGTATTACTGGAGAATAACAAGAAGCACATGAAGACTTTGAAAATAAAATTATGTCCGTGCATAACCTCTGTATGGTGTTTAAATAGCTCGTCACAGCCATACTGCCTTTAACTTTAGCCTTTTGCTGGGTTTTCTACAGGCTATTGAATATGCGTGGTTGTGCTTTCTCCATGATAGTTTGTGCAGCCCAGTGGAGCTGTTCTATACAAAACTAAAGACTTTTGAACAGGAAAAAGTATATTGTGTGAAAATATGTTAAGTGTTGTGATTAGATCAGATCATTCCTAAAGCAGTCTATGCTCTTTCTGCTGAATATGAGCAGTTTGTGTTTATATTGCACTTTATAGAAGAAAAAAAAAGCTTGTAGAAGGATTTTCCCAATAATGGATAAATGTAATAAACGTAAATCAGTGGTTTTCAAACTTTTCACACAAGTACCACTGAATCAAAACTCTTACTATATTAGGTCTAAAGAAAAACTCAAAATGGTTTAAAACAAGCCTAAAACAATGGTAAAACAGAGATAAGTTCTAAAGGATGCATAGTCCAAAAGCGGACTAAAACATGAATCAATTTATCCCTAAATGAAACATGGCCTCAAGTGCCACCAGTTGTACATGCGCCACAGTTTGAGAAACACTGATTTAAACACACAGCATGCAGCAGATTACTCACTTCTTGGTTCCACAGGCGTCAGGACAGGTAGGACATTTCTCACAGGTGTCTCCGAAGGCCCCAGGCTCAGTGCACTGGCAGCGGCCGCACACACAGTTGCCCCGCCCACTGCACATCTGTCCATCATCAGACACACAGGGGCTGGTCTCCGTGGAGCAGTTGCAGTTGTCGCCGATGTATCCCGCATGGCACTTGCACTCCCCACAGTGGCACTCCCCATGACCTGAGACACACAGGCAGATTTATATGAGCTTCTAACGGCATTTACTTTCAAGTTTACAGCGAACACTCATTGTAAATTAGTCAGGGTTTTAAGAACAGGCCAGTTTCTCACCACCTTTGACAGCTTGCCAACTTTTAACTAATCGCTTTATCTATTTGTACTTATTAATACTTTTAGAGAGATTTCTTAAAATGTAATTTTAATAGGCAAACTTTTAATAGTTAAACTTCAAATTAGTTGTTTTAAGGTACACTAAAGTATTTGGTGGAAAGTCTGCAATCACCTTTTCTCCATGACGATTAGCTGTGCCTAGAGAATGTTGCACAGTATGGTTTTAAATTTAGACAACCATTTGGCAGTACCAGTCCAAGTTAAAAGTCAGATCTGTGGAGTGGCACACTCAGCCGCGACATTAAAGCATGTTTTCAGGATATTTTTTGCTCAATAAAAACACCCAGAGTAAAATGGATTCTTGATGTTTGATGTTGTACTAGGGAACATTTTAGGTAAAGCAATAACATCACCAAGAGGGTAGACAGAGGGCGGAGTCTCAACCAGAAAACTTACATAACGCACTTATAACTTTGTCCTTGACATTAAGAGTACACAAATTCAGTCAAATGATTTACCACTGGACAATTTTGTACATCTTTCCCACAGTAGTCAGAAAAATGTAACACAAATAAACATCCCAATCTCCAAGACCGAAGAGATGACATAGTTGCAGAAGAATTTAAATACAAGAATACAGTTTGTGCATATTGAATGTCTTGGGATGATAACAAAAATCTTTATGTTTCCAGTCTAAACAAAACAAGAATAAAATCAAGCTTTTCTGTTCCTTTTGACCTTGAGTGAAAAACTGGAGCAGCTGCAGTGGTTAACCCTCAAACTGCACTGGTACCACACTCATTAATTTGTGTTTTTGGCACAGATTCAACTCTGACAGTAAACTACGGTGTTAAAGCCTTGTTGAACTGAGATTAGTCTTGGATGTTGAGCATGGCCACAACAAAACAGGAGTGATTCTTACAGGTGTTTAAATTGATGAAACATTACAATCCACAAGGCTATTTCACACTAGAACAGCCTGTACAAAGACCTCAGTCATAAAACTACTGTCATTGATGGATGAGGCAGACGCAAGACCGACCAGCACAAGGCTCCCTTATGCTGCTGCTGTAATGTATATTTCAACTGAAAGCACTGAACGTTGGGCAAAGACAAATAAAAAAGTTTTGAAAGGGTACAGGGACTTTGAATTTTACTAGACATCTTTTAGTTTGGGCTTTAGTTTGTCTATGGTTTACCCCAGGAAAACTTAGATGGCGCATAACGAGATGTCTAAATTAAAACAAAGTTTGGTATCTAAAGATATGTTTTTATGTTTTTAGAAGTCAAAGCTCTCTGAAATAGAAAGCACCATAAGCCCACTGTAGGACATTTTTTTTCAGTTCCTACTAGTATGTTTTTTAGATCCAGTCACCAATATGTATGATTCCAAAAACCTTTGTGGAGAGAGGTGAAGAGCTACAGGCTGAAGACCCTATTGTGTCTCTAAGCTAGCTTAAATTTGTGGGGGTTTTTTGTTTGAAAGTGATATAAAAAGCACAACTATTAGCCTAAACATAAAATATCCATGTTTGGATTGGTTCAGAACCACTATTTACCAAAATATAAACGCATAAAGGGAAGTTGTTTGGTTTAAAGGGTGGACTATGTATGAGATGACACTGCACACTAACCAAAGTTTTCCAGAACAATTAAAATTGGAATATCAAGTGATGTCACCAAGCCAATCAATTTCCAGGTATTTTTGAAAAACAAAACCCAGTTTTGAATCATTAAAAGAAACATATTTTAGAGCTCAATCTTGAAGTACTGTACCGAATGTGTTTAAATAAACATATGTAGTTTTTGTTGTTAGCATAAAAAAAACTATATTGTGAAATAATGTATTTATCCATTTTAATACCAAAAAGAACCAGAAAATTGCAGCCTTTTGATTTGATTGCAATTAGTCTTGAAGCCCTACTGTAAAAGATTTAAAGGGGCACTGTGTAAGATTGAGAGGAATTTTAATTATCACACATAGTTCACAAACATTTAAATCATATTTATTCTTTACAACATGAATACTTAAGAGAGCACTGTTAACCAATCCACATCAATTGTGATACATTTATACGTATTTGAAATGTTTTATTACGGGCCGGAATGTGGATTAGTGACGCTAGATGGCGGCATGCTTAATAGGCAAAATGCATGTGAAAGGCTCCCTCTGGTGTTCAAAAGTGGAAATCACTTTGTTTGTTAGTGCCCCTTTAAAGCAGTAACATTTCTCTCCACCGGAAAAAGCTTGGTAAAAACGAAGAACATGAAGAAACTAAAATAGGCCACATTTAAATCATGCTGTTGTCGAACTGAGGAGGTGTTTCTTAATTACTACAGCAGACATTCTGGGACACAGGCATTTGGACCCGAATACCTTCGAGCTTTAAAATCCAAACAGCCCATGATACAACACAGACTCCCCAGAGGTCAGACACTTCTCCGAGCCAACCAAGCGCGTTTTGTCCGTTTATCGCGTGGTCAGAATTGTGCAACGTGTTGTGCACACTGACAGACAAGGACACCATTTCTCTCTAATTTTGTATAAACATAAAAACTTTCCATTTTCAAAGTTACAGTGGAAGAATTCAACTGGTCAGAGCTAGGGTGGGTGTTGTGTGTGGACATGCGCGGCTGAGTCATTGTGCCAGCGCTGTGGAGACTTGCCCCAAAATGACACGAATAGTTTGAGGGCACAAACTGGGAGAAAACTAGGACGGCTTTGTTACTGGCAAGACTGGAGAATAGAAAGGAGGGCATAATTGGAATAACTGTTCAAGTCTCAACATGATTCTTGTGCAAAACAAATGTAAGGTGTACTTTTTAAAGCTTTGTAAATTCAAACAGTGTAACATTATCATAGATTCTTAGTAATCCTTAGCAAAACTTTTACAAGAAATCATGTCAATCATAAAATTTTGCAGCCAGAGCATGAAATAAAAGCCCTGTATAATTTTTTTATTCATTTTGTGTGTGTGTGAAAAATTCGCTTGCAGTGTACAAGTACGTCTAATAATAGAGCATTTTATTCCCTAAAATACACAGAGAGTGCGTGCTCACATTTGGGTTAGTTCCCGTTAGCAGTTCGACATGGCTCAACTCGTTCTAGCTTCTGAAAGTTGTCAAAAGCACTTCTAAACTCATTATGGTAGATAAATATAAAGCTCAGGAAGCGAAAGCAAGCAAATTATGTGACTGCTATAATAAAGTCAAAAATAACGTTTTGTTTGTTTTATGTTTTTAATATCTTTTAAGGATAGAGGCTGCCAGGATCTACAAAAAAATCTGTGGCCTTATTTTCCAAGAAAGCATCAGCACAAAACAAAAAACAAACTCATGGTTAAAAACTTTTTTGGTCATAAATCTGCATTACATTGCTGATTATGCAATATTTTATTAAGAAATGAACTGCTAAAGAGGCAGTATTCACTTCTGCATTAATATATCCTCCTTTTATGACCTCAATGCCCTGTCTTGAATCTATGGCCTGAAGGAATTTAAGGTCTGAAAACATCTCCAAAAACGAAGAGCATTTCTCTGTAAATCTCACACTGACAGCGAACAGCTAACCACAAATCACTACTTATGAGATGAGCTGAATCCACTCACACGAAATCACTCGTATTCAACAACTTTGTGAGTCCATATCTGCACTGTGCCTTAAAACACATGTCCAAAGCAAGTGCATGCTCCTTTGTGTGACTATGCCATTGTTCCCGTTGGCGGTGTACAAAGGTGCCAGTCATTATGAGACTAAAGCAGAGTTTAACAGTGCTCACGATCAACACAGCTGTGACACAGGGACAATGGCACGTTCAAAGACTCTGGTTTCTTTCAAACTTCACCTCAACCTTCCTCTAGATAGTCCTTCTCCCTGTGCACAAAGTTACAACAAAGCAAATTTCACTTCACTAAAAAACAAGCAAGACAAGCAAGTTCTAGTTCAAGGTTAAGGTACAAAACATTCACAAACTGTGGCATTAATTTGTAATGTTATAATATAACCTAAAACTAAACAGTAGGAGTGGGACAAGATCTTGAGTCATAAGATCCCACAATATAAAATGCTACAAAGTGTGGTTAGGGTGATTGTATGAGATTGTATTTGGCTTGGACACACAAAAAATGCTGGAGCTATGACTGACAGCAAAACCTTGTATAACAGTGTATTGGAATTTTCATAAATCAATCATAATAAAAGTTAATATTCTTTGCTTCTCACAGACCCGAGCTCATGTTACATCTCATTAAAAGTGTCTTGTCCCATCCGCACTAGACAGTGTTGCACATTTCTTTCTTCCAAAACACACCATTATCATAATCCCGTTAAGATCAGCTAAATTTCTAAAGAGTCTCAAATGACAGCAAAAACATTAATAATGAAGTAATTTAAAGACTATGACTATTGAGTATTTGTTCTTTTTTTAGAATTAAGACTAATAATTAGACTATTTTTCACCCATTTTAACAAATAAACCACCTGCAAAACATATTTACCCTTACAATCATTTTCAGCATCAGACTGTTTTAAAGTAATAAAGTTATTAGGAAGATGACACCAAATCATTTCAGAGCCAAAAACCACAGCCCTGACCTACTAATGTTTCTGCCTGAAGTTGAACATTCCACTGCAAAAGTTGGGCTTAAGCAAATATTTACATTGTGTATATATAGAGGAAATGAGGATGTGGGTTATTTTTAGACGCAGATCTCATATATTATTATTCCAAGTGTAAATGACAGACAGAAAGAGCTTCTTACACAAACAAGTTCAGCTGATGCAGCCGGCTTCAATACGGAAAAATGTGGAAATCAACAAAATGTTCCAGGAGAATATTATTACTGCAGACATCTGTAGGCCGATCCAGATGTGAGATCATTCCCTGTCGACAAATGTGAAATATAATGTCAACAAACTGACTCACTTTTGACTAGACCAGTTTGATCTTTCTAGAAAATTCAAGAATTCAGGTATTTCATTGTCTTCCTTTATTGCAGGTCACATGGGACAAAGACATATGACTTATTCATAGATTCAGACAGATCATATCTTAACTTAACTTTGCTAAATGCAAAGACAGAGTGCCAATGTTAACTTTATTCTCTATAATCTAAAAACAAGCTGCCTGCCTGCAAATAAAAAAGGGTAACTGGTGACACAATAAGCGAGAACCATTATGTCTTAGTTGGTCAGATAGTCCAAGAAGTAAATATTTATCATAGTTTTGCAGAAATAAAAAATTGCATTTTTTGAAGAAATTGACAAATAAAAGTAAAAATTACAGGAGGTAATTGGGCTGTTTTATCAATGTCATGAAAAAGCACCGATACATAAAAATCCAAAGACAGTTACACACAACTGAGCTTCACTGGTAGCTAAAACAATAATTTTAACAAAACAAAAGTGTTACTAGATAAATATTTTGTGAGATTATAATTACTGGGTCATTTACATGGATTTTATTTTTAGAACTATCTCTGCATTAATTATATTTGTTGGTAGAAATGTCAGTTTTAACTCCATCAAAATAGTCAAACTGGGTGGGGGAAAAGGCAAACTCTCAGTTAAATCTAAATGTTCACTGGATTGTCTGTACCATCAGAATCCCCTGCAACAATACAATAGGAAGTAGTTGTTTTTAAAGACAAAAACAAAATTGTTGCCATTATATTTGACAAAACGCCCCAGATAAGACATAAATAATGAAGTCTTATAAAACCCTAGAGCAGTATATTTCAATTTGTGAGTGCTATCCATAAGTAGGTCAATGTGATTTTGCTTTCATCTTTTCTGAAGTGGATAAAACATTAATGTAGATGTATTTGTCACAATGAAGAGTTTAACAGAGCAGACAGCTTAATGTAAAAAGCTATAACATAAAGAAAAGGGAAGTTTTTGGCAAGCATCCAATCAACACAGAGTAATAGACTTATGATAGACGTTTTTAACATCAGCCTTCAGGCGCGGGTATATTTTTGTTATTCATTTTCCTGAATGTGCCTCGACAGGAAGACCAAAAAGGTTTATTTTAGCTGGTCTCCAAGTGATCACCATGGAAACAGTTTCATAAAAAGTGCCTTAGAGACACAACTGGAGCTTGAAGTTTATCTCAGGCTGCATGTTGTTGTCTCCGGAACTCACTGACCCCTATTAAAATGCACTGTATTGCACGATTCAGAAGCACTCCAAAAAACAGCCGCCCTTTTCCTTATGTTGACAGAAGGAGGGCCACTTCCTGCTGTGGTCAAAGAGCTGTCTGTGTCCCGCCGGATGTGGTGCGTTCGTGGACATTTGGAAAAGAAAATATCCACTTTAACCTTCGACATCTCCAGTTGCAGTCTGCAGTCTGATTTTTTTAACTCAGCTGATGAGATGCTTCACCAAATTCTTCAAATACTTTGTGGTGGGCTCCATTTTAGGGATTTCTGCACTAACTTTGTCTCTGGGGAACAGTAAAAATGCATTTCCTCAATCTGGCAATTTCCTGAGAGAAATCCTAAATATAACTCTTTAAGTTATGCATTACTAGGTGAATATTTAACAGCAGATGGATGTCGAATCAGGTTCACACAATGTCAACATGACGACCTTGTAGGCGACCCAGACAATCCCTTAATACTAACACAGAGAAAGGCAGGCCAACCCAGTGAGACACATTTTATGCTGCTAATAAACAAGACAGGATTTGGAGGCTTAAAATATCCCAAACAAAAGCACATAGCTGGTTAGAGAATGACAACTAAGCAGGCAAGTTGACAGAAATGTAAGGAGCAGAAGCAAAAACCTCATGTGAGTCCACCAAATTCACCTTGTGCATAGATTTGCTTGTTTATATTTAAACATGCTAACATTTTACTAACGTCTGCTTATGAAAAAAACCGTGTTTGTCTTTTGCAAAGACTAATTAACATTTAAAAACTTAAAAACTTTGTCGTTTTGTCACAAATTTGACCGACAAGCTCAGAATGTCTAAACTGTCTAAACTTGATAATAATAATTTTTGAAGCAAATTAAAATTATTTATTTAAAAACAAATCGCATAGATGGAACAATATTGGACCTTCACTGAATAGTTTTATAATAGTGTTCATCTAGTTCAAAACTAGTAAAAACTGTTGACTATTTTGACTTGTAGATGACAATACATTTTCTAAAAATATACAAATGAGTATTAAACTTTTTCCTTAGACTAAAATGTAATAAAATGTATCCAGTACCGGTACTTTTTTGTTGTTGTTGTTTTTTTACATTCATGCCACGATTCTTAGAGAAGAAAAAAAGGAACAGTTTGTAATTCACAGACCATCAGATCAGTCGGTTTTAAGTGGTAGACTCAGGGTCCTAAATCAAACAATGGAAAATCCAAATGAATAACTCAACTAAACTGTGTGTGATCAAATGAAAGATTGTGATGATTTAGATGTGGTTCCAGCCTGGGTTAGTCTTTGTTTAGCCCAAATCTGCTCGAGTGGGAATACATTTTTGTCATATTTGTTACTATAATGCAAATGGTCATTACGAAACCAAATGAGAGTATTTTGGCATGGACTTAATTTCATGTTGCACAGTGCTATGTCAAGCTGCTTGTCTAATCTATGTTAGTTCAGAGACTTTTTTGACAGCACAACAATATCACCAAAACCATGCAATAATTACAGTGGTTTGTGAGCTGGAGGCCCAGAAGTTAAAAAGATAACATCTCTCTAAAGATTAAGAAAGAGAACCTCCCTGGGGCAACATAAATGTCAAATATAGTTGATAGTATGTGTAATTTGTACAATGTAGTATTTCTATTTATTTATAATGTTTGCAGATTTAGAGTAGTTTGTCTGTGCTGTAGTGCTCGACTGTGATGTTTCCAGTCAGAAGCAGCAGCGTGGAAACCCTCTAAGTATATGTTCTGTCAAAACTCCATCAGCTTCTGTAAATACGCAGTCAGCAAGCGGAATAAGTGCTGACGAGGCTCTATAGTATGTCTGGAGCTTAAAAATGCAGCTGCTTATGGCAAGCTACTTTTTAAAGATAAGACAACTAAGCCTATATTCAAAAGTAAAGTTTTTTTTTCTTTAGATGTTTAGTCTGCACTTTACAGCAATGTTTTTCAAACTGTTCAAGAATTCTAGTGCCTATACAACGGACCTCACTGAATTTATCCTGGATAAGTTTCTCTTTCTCAGGTTGGCAAACAGAGACATGAGTCTCTGTGGATAATCTGTCTACTAAGGGTTCAGCCAGTATCGCCAGACTAGATAAAACCCCAATTTTACCTCACTAAACCTCAAATCAAGATTTTAAGTACAGTCCCCAAGAGTTAGCCTGTTAATTACTACATACAACTAGCTTATCTATGGTCGAGTGACGAGTCTGAATTTAATTTTCTTAAAAGACTAAAATTAATACATCGATTAAGATTTCAAAGAAGGTGGAAACAATTTTGACACTATAGAAGCAAAATTAATAGTACTGTTTTACATTTCAAATTACCTTATTTCTTGAACTCAATTAGTTTTGCATTAGTGCAGCTAATGTCAAAGCATCTATACAAGTCGAAATGAGTTGTTATTCGTTTTAGCATGAGCTTGCTAATATTAGCATACTGACAGAACTGCAGTGAAGAAAATAAATGCTTCTAAACATCATGGTGAAAATAGAAGAGACTCAAAACTTATAAGGTAGGTAAGTGAGCAAAAATGTGAACTGCTGCTACTAACCTATTGTAAATCAGGTGCAGCTGTCTTTATAAAAATAGACCGAATACTTGGCTGATCTACGAAGAAGGGCTAGTTTAGATGTCTACGAGGTCAACTATATCTTTCTCACTCTAGTAAAAGTTTTATGTGAAAACGGTTCTATCATACACAAACATCCAAAAATGTAGCCATTTAAAAAGCTCAAGTAACAACATGTTTGTTCTCGTAGTTAACCAAACTGCCTGACTTTGAGGCAAGGGAGGATTTAAAGTAAAGAGAAAATGCTTTGTTTTAGTCCATGTGGTACTGCTGCAAAGTTAAAAAAAACAATCCATAACCCTCTATAGCAAAAAGGAGAACAATAACTTTGAAGCCAATTACAGGCATTGGTAGCTCTGGCGTGTGGCACAACATCACATGCCTGACAGACAACAGTCATTAGCGGTCATGAAAATAGTATTTATGCTTGAGATTCTCGTCTGTCTCTACGTCATAAGATGCCTGGACTGCTAAAAACATTAGTCATGTTTAGAAAAAAAGAAAAAACTCAGAAAATGAATGGCTAAAAAATGATCACCTCCAAATTGTCTTCCAAACCTTTTCACACCTCCAGAGAGCTTTTGCAATTGTTTTTCTTATGATGGACAATGAAGATTGTTTTGGAAATAGGTCAAAAGATTTTTTTTTTTTCTTGCAAATATTCTGCAATGTAATACTTGTATTAGCTGAGCAAATCTCAGTTCCGCCTGCACTCATATCAATGCTCCTGGATAAGTTTACAGAACAGAATCTTACTGTAGAAAACAGTACTAGCAGTTAGAATAGAAGTTTTATTTCCTCAGTAATTAACAGTTTGAGGTTGAAGTGAGTCACTTACTAATGCTATGACTAATTAATAATCTAAGATTTTTAATTGTCAGAGTTTTACCTATAAATTCCAAGATTGTAAAATGTCCAATTTTAACCTGTTAAACAGGTGCAGGAGACACATTTGTGGACACTTGACCTTTAAAGTCCTCAATAATGTCTAACAGGTTGCACTTCTGGAAAAAAATACAATAAAAGGCTAAAAAGCAATAAAAACATTTCCCACAAATAATGGGGACCCTAAATACTCTCAAATACCAGAATGTTTTGAAACTTGATCCTTCACGAGTTCAGAAGCCTATTGTTTATTTGGCTTCTAGCTCCTGCTTCAGCTCACTGCAGATGCCACAGTTTCCACACAGCTGGGATGTGTTGTCCCTGGTCCCACTCAAACAATTACAGTCAGCTGTCCGCCTGTACAGATCTGAATCCAGGGGCTGAGCAAACAACCTCTGGGGGCTCGCAAAGCTGCTGAGAGAGAGAGACGGAGGGGGGTGGGGTGTAAGCCTGTCTACCAGGCTTTACTCTGAACCTTCAAAACAGCTGCACCAAAAATTAAACAGCAATTCAGCACATTTCTTAGCATGGTCTAAAAAAGCACGTAATGAATACTGCAGCCAAATTAAACAGAGTCATTGTCATCTTGAATACATCGCTTTAAGACGATCAACGACATTTTTTTTCAGTCTCAAAGACAAACAGAACTAGGGCTGCAACAAGTAAATCAATTACCAGCAATCGCAAATTGATTATTGAAATAACAACTAAGGAATTTAATCGGTAAATAACAACTAAGGAATTTAATCACTAAGTAATTTCTTTATATATGCTTCAGAACTGGTAAATCTACAAATCGCAAGAGTTCTCATGTAATGTTACCTAAGCTCAACTGAACACAAAAATGTTGTGTTCAACTTTTGAGTTCTAAACAAGTAATTGATTAATCAAAACAATAATTGCCCAACTTATCAATTACCAAATTATTAGTTTGTTGCAGCCCTACTACCTAACTTTTACAGCAGTCTAAGCTCACTCACTTACAACATGCCGAGCGGCAGAATTGACCGTGTGCATAGAAGCTGTTTATTTTTAAATTGTCAGACTTTAGCATTAGCATTGACAGATAAACACATCTTTTTTATAAACACACTTTGGTTCTTTGGTGAAATAGTCTTCTCATTTGTAAAGTATTTAACATGTTGTTAGATATAACCACCAACAACTAACTGTTCACTGCCGGATCTTAAAGTATTTTTAAAGTACAGGAAATGAACATGCCAGCAGGAAGTTAGTATTTTTGAATAAAAATAAGCTAACTGACTTCTGTGCACAAAGCCAGTTCATCAGCACGTAAAAAGCTTTTTAGTGAATTGAGGCATATCAGCCTGATACTAGCAGCTAGCATATGCTAACAACAACAACAACAACAACAAGCAAATTACATTACATTTTATTGTCTATTTTGAAATAATTTAGAATTTCCCAATCTAACACTTTAAAAAAAAAAAAAGAGTTTGAAAAAAAAAAAGCAGATAAACACTGGTAGGTGTGGGAAGCCAGTATTTAGAGTGAGTTGAGACCTTTGTCTGGTCAAGTTTAGTCATGTCCCAAAGTGCAGAGAAGAGGGCGGAGCCATCAACCGTTTGTTCTACACAATGTTCCCAGGACAGGTGCACTTCACAAGTAGAACTTGCAAGTCCTGCTTTTCTGATAACAATCATGGCTTTTTAGTAGTAGTAGTGTGAGTAGTAGTGTGTTTATCAAGTGCTTGATACAGCAATGTGCTGTCATTTTACTGTGGGGATTGCTTTGTGCTTGTTTTGAAATGCATATTGTAAGCAACAACATTTTAAACATTTTTAAATAATTAGAAGCAAATCATTAAAGTGAAATTGACTCAGTGTTGGTAAAATCTAGAAGGCAAATTGGAACGTGTTGAAGAGGCACATAAAAGTAACGTGAAGCACAGACTGAGAATCAAACAGACCTCAGCAAAGAGATCTTTCTGAAAGACAACAAATGCACTGTAAAAATGTCTCCCCCTTTTATACAGGAGTGACAAAGGAGTGTTAAGAAAAGACTAAAAGGGACCATTTGAGATTTTTTTATTTTTCTGGATAAAAAAACCTCCAGCACAGATATCTTGTTAATGTAACTATTCAGGCGAAAATTAGTCCGCAATGTCCTGACTATATCTAATAATGTCCCTTTTGTTAGCATTGTGGCTAACTGCAGTAAGCATAACGGCATGTCTTGCTCTGAACAGCTGTGGAGGAAAAAAAAGCTTACAACACACGATGGTGAACAATTCGGAGGCTCAGGAAGCATCAGGCAAGTGGGTTAAACATGTAGACTGATGTAGGAAGTTAAACATTAATTATTTCTGTTTGTTTTCATTTTTAAGGAAGCAAAAATTTTGTATATTAAAGATTCAAGTTTTCATTTTTAAGGTTAACATTACCAATCTAGTAGAGCTAAGCACCACTACTATTAAAACTACATGTATACTTCTAAACTGACAAAAGCTAGAACTACCAAGTAAGCTTCTTGTAATATAATTATTTAACCCTAAAAATGTATGCAAACATGTTCATATTCATCATCTTGGTCTGAAAACACATGAGCATGAGAGTACATTGTGAGCAGATGTTGCTGCACATGTTTTGGTTTATGAAGTTAAAAAAGGTTTTGCAACACTGGAAATAAAACTATGCTATTTTTGGCTACTGAGGCCAGCCGAGCGGTTAGATCATTATGAAGGAGCTGCACGTCAGCGCTGGAGATGTGGGTCAGGGGGGCAAAAGAAACGGGAAGTACAGTCAGGGGCTATGTCAAACACAGACACGAAACAGAGTCATGGTAGTACAAGGCAAATATCTAACAAAAAAAAAACAAATAACGCATTTATTAATGAAGACACACAAAATTGGGTCACACACACTGAAGAACTGTGTTTATAGAGTGCAGACTGATTCAGTTCACCTTGGGCACTGTTAACTACACCGAGACAGACAGACTGACCTTCACAGATAGTGGGGATAAGATTACCATAAGACAGTCCAACACAATCTGAGCCCTGCTACTGCCAGCCTGAAAACAAACCTTCTGTGCATAAAACTTATTGAAACAGACTTTAGTTTATAGCTAGAATTTGAAAAAGGATACGTAAACAAAACCAAAACCTATTAAAAATTATTAATTAAAACAATATAGATGAATATTGTGCATCAACAAACTTTTTGATGCACTGGCCACTGTGGCAAACTTGTCTATGTCCAATGACCAATGTCTGTCTTTACCACACATACAGTATGTAAACTGAGAGCTGTAAGTAATCATTATTTTTACTTATCAAAAAATGTATCTTTTTCGGTCTAACTGACTAGTTGTGAGGCACTTTGAAGCAAACCTAATAGCATGTATTTAGAAAATAAATGTAGTTGATCCTGTGTCAGGTTAGATTAACTTTTTGCTTTGTCTGAGTTACAGAATGTCTTCTTTGAGCACATTCACATTTTGAGTCAGTGTACACTTTACAGAGGGATAATAATAATCTTCTCTGCATCTGAAGCATCCTTCTGGGGCTTTTGGCAGGAGCAGTGAACTGCTGTAGTACAGCGTTCAGGGAAGTGTACGGGTAGACAAGATATTTTAGTACACCACTAACATGACTTAACAGATTAGCTGAAACTATACTTAGCAAAAAGTAAAAAAAAATTGATTTTACCTTGGAAAAAAATATTTAATTATTTTTTTTTTTTTAATTAGATTACTGCACATACGTGGAAGAGAGTTCTTGTGCAACCATGGATTTGCAAGGAGTTTTAAGGCATTCTCTGCATTCTCCAAGATAATTAACAGAAAGTGAGAGTGCAATAGAGGCGTACTGCTTGTTATCATTAGAAATTCATTACAAGCTTAGATTTTGGTGCCCTGCAGGATAGGGATGAGAGAGCACCAAATGTGGTGGACTGTTAACATTTAATGACTTATGGATGATTGGCACAAACAAACAGCTATTTTGTATTTGCAAATCCAGTGTGTGTCTCATAAACCAAAGACTTGTCTTTCAGAACACAGTTGAATAGAGGCGGGTATTGTGTTTGCAGATCGCGCCAAAGCTGGCCCCACTGTCACAAAGCACTCTCTGTGGCTGCACTGGAACAGCCGCTGGTTTGGGGATGAGCCAGTGGGCCTCTCTCCAGCCCCAAGGCCTCCAACCAGAACTCATTCTAGACCTAATGTTCTGGGAACAGCTATGGCCCATTTGGACAGAATTGTATACATGATGTACCTTTATATAAGTCACACTTTCCTCTATGCGAGACTAAACAGAACTATGTAATATAACACTAGCACATGGCTCTGTGGAGACAGATCTCTGCACTGAGGCAAAGATACTGACCTGACAAAAGTTTATCTCAAAGCCTGTAAAACTTTCAACAATAAAGCGGTCCTCATACCTTTATAAACTGTATGACAAACTGTATGACATTAAAATCCAACTAAAGCACCACTACTGTTATTATCAAGCTACAGGAAATGTAAAAAGACTTAACTACTCAAGCAGCTGCACGTCAGAGCTTAATTTGGACTTAGACCAAGGGCCTGCAGTTTTTTTTTGTTTTGTTTTTTTTTTTTAGAAAAAAATGTATTTATGATTCAGAGCTGAAGGACTTAAGAACACACCCTTCACAGGTATGAAAAAATACTAAAGCAGGATGGGCTTCAAAAGTGAGTAACATCCAACAGACTAGATGGAGCATGCTATCCCAGTGTACCACAAGTATTAATGGGTGTAGAACAACATTGTGCAGATTTCCACAATTTTAGAAGCCAAGAAAATACTGTGCCTACCCGAGCAGAGGACGCCTTTGTGTCGAGCACAGGAGAAGTCATCACATTCGCAGAAACGCCCGTAGATCTTGCCAAACTCCGACTCGTAGCAGAGGCACTGGTTACAGCTGCACTCGCCTCTCCCGCTGCAGATCTGTTTGCCCTCTGTCTCTCTGCATGCACTAAGGTACATGCTGCCCGCCTCGCCCTCCTGGCATTCACAGCGAGCACCCAGGTACCCCGATTCACACCGACATGTCCCACAGGTGTATGTGCCTGAATGGAGAAAAAAACATTAGAAAGTGTCATATTGGTCAGTTTGGTGATTTATAGTCTTTCAGATTAGCTATTCATATTTTCAACCATAACCCTTCTTTACTTGTCGGAAAAAAGTTTTAGTTTTTTGGTCTTGGTAATACAACCAACAAAAACACACTTTGGGACACTGGCTAATTGGTCAAAAGAGGAATATAAAATATGTTCTGTACAGTGGAAAAGCATTACCAATAGAGCTGCACATGCTGCTGTTGGTCTGAGCTCTCTGTGTGCACTTGCAGTCACATTGATAGTCCACAGTCACTTCCAGGCGGTCTTTAAATCCCACCGGTTTGATGGTGAATGTCTGGTCTGTGCCTCGGGGAGGACAGCTTCTGGCCTCCACGCCGACCTCAAATGACACCTACAAAAGGAAAAGAAAGCTTTGATAAAAATATGAAAGAGATTTAACTTAATTTCCTGTTTAGTTTTGTGGGTAAAATATCTAAATTACAACGTCTGTTGTATCTCGATTGTATCTTTAGTACAATACTTAAAATTCTTGGCACCAAGAGCCTGTGTACATGATGGTCTACACTTGACCTTATGTTTTGTTTTGTTTTTTTTCCATCAAAAAGGAGTGAGTAAATTAGGCTTTTCCTCAGAAAGTGGAACAGCCAAAAGACCTCACCCATCTAAAGCAGGAAGTGCATTTTCTGCACTGGGACAACATTGGGAACAAATACTAATTTGAGTTATTGCAACAGAATAGTTTCTCTTCAATTAGAGTAAGTGGCAGTTTATGTGCACAAGTTAAAAGTAAAAATATAGTTTAATATCTACCCTGAACTAAAGCTTTGCAAAAAGGAGTCATATTATTGTAGGTGTCAACTGCAGTAGGTTGAGGCTTTATGGAGATATGACACCTAAAATTACAATGCACCAAGACCAATTACAGAAATACTTGGACAGAGAGGGTTCACTAGACTAAATAATTGAGAGCCCATAATCCGGATGTTACGATGTCATGAGTCTCTGGGCGAGCCCCTGCTCTTTTACGCGGGAAACCTAATGAGTTAACAGAGGCACAATTTAATTTACTGTAAATGTGAGGCACGAGGAGTCGGCTGCTGCAGTCATGTGGCTTTAAGAAGACTCTGTGGGGTCAATTTAAGACAGGAAGAAGCAAAAAGAATGCATTAAGGTCCCTTAAGTCTTAGTTCAGGACAACCAAAGAAACAATTCAAACCATTTTTAAATAATTCACATATACTGTTTGGCTTTTAGAGCATACTCTTTTGTTAATATAAACTTTCACTGATAAAAGAAAATAATGTGTTTTGTAGTTTGAAAGACAGCTGTGTTGCCATTTTTAAATTATACTATGAATCAATTAAACAGGACTGGATGTATTTCTATTCAATCAGCTCTTGTTTGTTTGAACAAAGCTAATCTGTAGCATGTTACTGCTAGTGCAGTTCTATTCATCTGCATGGTACTTGTCACCCTCTCTGCATCTCTCTTGCCCTATACTAAAGATTTAAGCACAAAGGTTGGGGTATAGGCTCCCCGCTGCCACCTCTTTCATGCCACACAGTTTCACGGGCTCTTCTCTCTAACTCTTGTATGTGAGGTCATTGACATGCAGCATGAATGACACCAGGACCACATGTCATCAGCACAGAGAGGGGCAGCCTGGCAAACAGAGACTACTCCAAAGTGAATAATGGACATGAGCGGGGCCCATCACCAAGGCCTTTTCAGTCTCTACATTCACCACAGCTATTCAATCACAGCAAGTTCCCATGACAAAAGCAGAAGAGAGGGAGGAAGAGCAGAACACCAGGAAACTTAAGGGAAGTGTTTTATTGGATTGAGATTTCCCCTGTGCAGGCATGTTTTCAGTTACCCTTGAAAAGCCTGTTACAATCCAATCCAATGCTCAGTACGAAGCACAATCAATACAAAAATCAAATGAAGCAATAAAAGCAGTTCGTTTGGATGGATAATAATAAAAGAAATTTCTCTTTCACAAATTAGTCCATAATTAACATTTTAATTTGAGTATAAAAAATAATAATAACTGCCCCTAGAACCATGACCATGAAATCTAAAAAAATCTTTAAAAAAAAACAAAAACAAAAAAACTGGCTAGTAGTAACCAACCGGCTGGTCACAGGTCTTGCCAATTCTTCATCTGTTCTTAAAATACAAACTTGGCTGCAATTGACACAGGGAAGTAAAAGAGTAAGAGTTAGTTTGGGTTAGGTGATGTGAGGTGATCTTTTCCCCCATAATGATTGGTCACAATTTTCAATTTGATTTTCTTCCCACAGACAGCTGCCTGAATTTCAGTTAATTAGTGTCAGGAATACTATACTATTTTGAATAGGATCAATTGATGTGGAAATTGACACTGACATTTAGACTACTTTT
This sequence comes from Mugilogobius chulae, assembly GCA_038363315.1. Taxonomy (NCBI): domain Eukaryota; kingdom Metazoa; phylum Chordata; class Actinopteri; order Gobiiformes; family Gobiidae; genus Mugilogobius; species Mugilogobius chulae. The sequence continues at coordinate 46,144,768 of CM076403.1, forward strand.
GTGTGCAATTAGTCCATGCATGTTACAGTTCTGGCTGGAAAAACATTAGTTTAGTATGCTTGCTCTAACTGAAAATTGAGATTGCACAAAGTTAGAAATGCAATCTAACGATCTATCAACTTTTGGCACAGCTCCATTTAGAGTACATTCTTTACTCTCATTGCCTGATTCAATTTATCAGGCAATCACTCCAGAGTTCACTCAGAGTTTTGTATTACAGGTAGACATTACTGCAGGTTGGCCTCAGTATAATTGAAGAATCTGCAATAATTTGATTTTAGAGAAATAATTTCATTCATTCACTACTGCTTGTTCCCATTTTAGGTTTGCGAGCGACTAGAGCCTATGCGAGTGACTTTGGGCTTTAGGCGGGGGAACACTCTAGCCAACTCATTGCAGGGCTAACACAAAGAGACATAGACTATCATTTACTATGCCATTCATTCATTAAAATAATTTACAGTTATCAAGTGACCTATAAATACATGACTCTGTAGGTGGGGGAAGCTGGAGAACAGAAACAGGGCTAACAAACTCCAATCAGAGAGATCATGAGACACTGATTTGGTCCAACCCAGGATTCAAACCCAAAATCTCCTTATTAGAAAGCCAGAACTTTTAACCACTAAAATTATTCATTAACCATAAATCAATACTGAAGAAAATGACTCTAAAAGGTGTAGTATCAAATGTACTTATGAATACAAAGTAGTAGTACAGATTGGACTCACAGTGTCTCCTATCTTGAGGTCAGCACACTTCCTGAGGCCCGGTAGAGGCTTCCCGTCCTGACAGGTGGCTGTGAAGGAGAGGCTCAGTTCCTCAGGGTGGTCCCACACTGACAGCTCCACTTTCGACCGGATATTCTGAGGACGACATGTGGTAGAAAGATTCATAAAGGCTGGGGTCTCTGACTGTAATATGAAGTAAGTGTGCAGTCTTCTTGTGTTTATATAATCGTTTGTGTATGACCTAAATCTATTTAAAACCATCTCAAATGAGTATCTAATTTTTATGTTCATTTTTGTATTGATTAGTAGGGCAACCAGTAAGACAGCCGTTTAACTCTCCACTTCTTACAATAAAAGTTATACGGAAACCACCTTAGCTCTCCGTGCCTTGGGTTAAGCGGTAGAGTGGAAAAGAGCGAAACATGGGGAATGCATTGGGTGGTTTGGCACATTTTGAAAGTAAATCTGGCCTCAACTGCAAAAAAAAGCAGGTTGTGAAAATTCGAACACCAGAGCCATGTACATTCCTGTTTGTTGCCAATGCAAAGTCATTCTTGCTAATTTACTACAGTGAACTGGAGAAGAATGTTGCTGTGGAAACAGATCTTATATTATAATGCCGTGATGACAATAAGACATGAAAGATGACCAGTTCAATGTTCCTTTTGGGGGGCAATTTCTTCAATTTCTTTGACATTTACAAGTTTCTGGTCAATAACAACAAAAAAGCCATGAAGAAGTTATTTAGTCCTGTTATGTTCGGACGTGTACCTCACAGCTAAAGACAAAAACAGCTGTAGGGTAGTTAACTGTGACAGCAGTGTTTCACTCCTGCTTTGTCAGTTTTCTCCCACACAAACAGGAAATGCCACTTTGGATTTTGGACTCACATTGTACGCGTTGACGATGAGCTGTATGACATTCTTGGAATCCTGGTCCAAGATTTCCACAGTTGTGCTAGGAATTAGTGCTGTGAAGTTCTACAAAAACATATCAAAATTATTATTTTCAGATATGTGCGTGATGGTTGCAAAAGTGGACTTTTTATTTTACCTTGTAAATGACATATAGTCGCTTAGTGACTGCAAAGATGAGAAAGATGTTATTTTCTGCCAGCTTCTCTCCCAGTAGTGCCAAAGAAGGGTAGTCCTATAAAGACAGCATAAACAGCCTCAGTTGCATGTGTTTAAAGTGCTAACACTCCAGTGACCCAATGTTATGTTTACATTGCCCTGTGAGCCTTTTGAAATCAGTTGGAGCCTACTCTTGAAGGCATTGGCCTTATTTAGTTTTAGTGCCAAAGCACAACTGTAAAAACATTTAAAGAAGAGTTGCAGAGAAAAGAGACTAGTGGCTAAAGAAAACCAACTAATGCTAACACAAATACGTAGCTATAGCTCCAATAGTTACACATCCGGTTATTCTATTTTTCAGGGCATCTCACATGAAATGTGTTTTGTTTTACATTTCTGCTGAATATAAGCTAAGATAATGGCCATGAAAGAGCTTCTTTGTGGTGTATCAACTGACAGAATGAAACTAAGCCTTACTGGCTCAAGGACAACAGATTAATGTGTAGAGAAAAGGTCTGGTCGAAAACATGGGGAACATATTTTTTAGACATACAGTATCTATAAGGAGGAAAGGATAAAATATTTGAAGCATATAATTATGAAAATCAGACTTTGATCTTCATAATGCCATTACATGCTTCAAAAAGTGATTGTGTGAATAATAATAAATGTGTGTGACTAAGTCCAACAATAGCTTTGTACCATCTGGGTTGAAGCGCTGTACTCATTCTGTTCATTGAGGTGACACTGTCCATCATGAGGCTGGACCAGTCCTCCCAGTCTGCCATCCAGGGCAAGGTGAGGAACATCATCAGTGGCAAACACCAACAAGTGATAGGCCTCTTTCCTCCAACCAATCTCCTCCTGCGAGTATATAGTAAACATTATAGCAAAGGCAAAACAATATGCAACCTTTAGTATTTTTGCAAACTTATATATTTTTAGTTTTAGTAATTATTATAGTTGATCATTTAAAACAGTGGACATATTTTTATCATTTCTTTTGGCAAATGTCTGCCCTATGGAGCTCAACAGTGACTCCCCACTTCCTGGTTCAACACACACGGGTTCCTATGTTAAAATGTATATTAAAAGTATCAAAACTTCCTCGGGGCTAATCTGCAATGTGGTGAGTCATGAGCATAAGACCTACACTTTTGCTTATACTTCGTTTATGCAGCTTTACGAAGTTATTAAGGCATCTTGATGAATTTTAAGTTATAGAAGTGCATTTTAGACTGAAAACAATGGAAAACAATTTGAGTTAGCACATAGCTGGCTAGCCCGTGATATGTCTTTTTACTCATAATTTTTTAATTTTTATGTCCATGGCACTTTACTATTAGGCAATTTACTTCCAGAACCAAGGCGCTGTTCCACTGTCGAGTTCCATACTAACTTGAAAGGTATTCAGCACAGTATATACATTTTTAACTAAGACACTAGAATTACAAAATCACAAAGTCATGATAAAACAAAAACTGTTTCTATTTTCATCCATATTGCACTTTGAAGGCTTCTAGTTAGATAATATGCACAGTATATAATATGTGCATATTATATACTGCAATATATATACCGTAATTTTCACCCTATTGAGCGCACCTGAATATAAGCCGCACCAACTAGATTTAAATAAGAAAAGGTAATATGTTTTAGCCCTAAGAATATACTGTATTTGATAAGTCTTACTATATAATAGAAAGGTAGCACTTTAAAAGACCTCCACAGTACCTACCAGTTAAGTGCCGTGTCAGTTACTAGTAACTAACAGTGACACTTACTAGTACTTACTCTGGTACTTACTGTGGTACTTACACTGGTACCTAGAGTGGTACTTGTGCCAGCAGTTACTGGTACATACCACTGGTAGTTACTGTGGTACTTACTGTGGTACTTACACTGGTACCTACAGTGGTACTTTGAGTGGTACTTGTACCAGCAGTTACTAGTACATACCACTGGTAGTTACTGGTACTTACTGTGGTACTTACACTGGTACCTACAGTGGTACTTTGAGTGGTACTTGTACCAGCAGTTACTGGTACATACCACTGGTAGTTACTGGTACTTACTGTGGTACTTACACTGGTACCTACAGTGGTACTTTTACCACCAGTATTGGCATGCTGGTATGGTCGTGGCCATACCAGCATGCCAAAGCCTGATCCCGTCAGATCTCAGAAGCTAAGCAGGGTTGGGCCTTGGCAGTACTTGGATGGGAGACCACAGAAGAACCTCAGGTGCCACAGTGGGGCAACTTCAGTGGTACTTACTACAGTAGTTGACAGTCAACTACTGTAGTAAGTACCACTGAAGTACCAGTATGTGTCACTTTAGAACAGGTCCCGTTGTTACTAGTACATAACTGTCAACTACTGTAGTAAGTACCACTCAAGTACCAGTATGTGTCACTTTAGAACAGGTCCCGTTGTTACCAGTAGTTGGCGGTCAACTACTATAGTAAGTACCACTCAAGTACCAGCATGTGTCACTTTAGAACAGGTCCCGTTGTTACCAGTAGTTGACGGTCAACTACTGTAGTAAGTACCACTGAAGTACCAGTATGTGTCACTTTAGAACAGGTCCCGTTGTTACTAGTTGTTGACTGTCAACTACTGTAATAAGTACCATTGTAGTACCACTATTTACCATTATGTATAATGGTATTTATCAATAAATGTTGGAATTAAGCTAAGATTGTTGTAAATTGTTTTCTGTTGTTTTGTTTACTGAAACAAATAATTACTTTGGTATGTGTCAATACCCAATATTGTTGTGACATAAATAAAGACCTTGGTGCTTTTTAACATTTGCATTTTATTGTTATTCATAATTTATAAGCTTTACTTTTTTTCATTTAGCACCAATAATACCACCACTGAAACATTGGTGTGGTAAGTGTACTAATAGTTACCACTGTAAGTACCAGTCACTGCTGACACAAGTGCCACCTTAAGTACCAGTGTAAGTACTACAGTAAGTACCACAGTAAGTACCAGTAACTATCAGTGTTATGTACCAGTAACTGCTGGTACAAGTACCACTATAGGTACCAGTGTAAGTACCGCAGTAAGTACCACAGTAAGTACCAGTAACTACCAGTGGTATGTACCAGTAACTGCTGGTACAAGTACCACTCAAAGTACCACTGTAGGTACCAGTGTAAGTACCAGTGTAAGTACCACAGTAAGTACCAGTAACTACCAGTGGTATGTACCAGTAACTGCTGGAGCAAGTACCACTGTAGGTACCAGTGTAAGTACCAGTGTAAATACCACAGTAAGTACCAGTGGTATGTACCGGTAACTGCTGGTACAAGTACCACTCAAAGTACCACTCTAGGTACCAGTGTAAGTACCACAGTAAGTACCAGAGTAAGTACTAGTAAGTGCCACTGTTAGTTACTAGTAACTGACACGGTACTTAACTGGTAGGTAGCGTGGAGGTCTTTTAAAGTGCTACCAATAGAAATTATCAAAAATAATAGGAGCCTAGTTAAATATTAAAACATAATTTGCTACAGGCCAAAACTTAAAGTGAAGCTTAACAACTTTACCTGTTAAACTGTTGTATGGTGTTTAAATAGCACCAAGTGTCTACTATTCTGAGTAATTTTTAGTGCAAACTGAGCCAAATAGCAAGTTTTACGTCCAAACTGTTCACTACAAAAGCCAATGTCCTTTTAGGACTCTGCATTATCAGCATGATCTATTCACTCATAACTGTGTGCTGGTCACAAACACCTGCTGTCAAACCAATCACACAGCTGCTGTCCACCCTCAGACCCTCCTTTCACCGTTTTCCTCAGGACTTTCAGGCAGAAGGTTTTGTTTTAAATGTGTTTGTTGGAGTTTAGCTTCAATTTGTGTCTAATCATGATACTTGTCAAAAGTATTTTTAAAGCAACTTAGAGCAATGAATTAGCAATGATTACCATGAGTCTACGTTTGTTAAAGGTGCTCTGTGTAACTTTTTGGCCAAAAATAAACTTGAATAAAAGAATGTTTTTGTCATTTAGACGTCTTTGTACACTAAATATATAATAAAAATCTGCATTTATACTCCAGGCCAAATAAGAGTCAATGTTGTGGCCATGCAAACCTGTTCATATTATGGCATACAATGTGTTTATCCTCATTCAGAATGTCCCAAAGTCTGGTTTTAACATTCCAATTCTACTAAATTGTAAAAATTACCTATCACCTCCAGAAACTTACACAGTGCACTTTTAATAACTAATACTTTGATAAAGAAAAATGTTCACAAAATGTTATGAGGCTGTAGTTTATAGCAATTCACAAATCACCCTTAAGAAGAGTCCTTAATATGGAGAGGCTTACATCGATTAGACCTTTGGACAGTCCCAACCCAGTTCGTAACCACTCAGTGTTTGAAATAGTATCACTCGAGTAAATTACAAGGCAGAAGCCACCAGGAGGAAGACATTCACTTCCTGCAGAAAACAATTAAATCGTACAAGGAAACATGACTGAGCCTGACTCGTCTTCATGTTTGGCCAGCTGCAGACAACACTTCCTGTCTGTCCCCTCTGGTGCTTTTAATTAACAAGCAAATAGGCCAAGTACTAGTCATGGGGGGCACCAGCTTTCTCTTACAGCTCTAGATTTAGTGTTGGTTTTCTAGACAGCATGTCAAGAAATGCAACTGAGATTCAAATGAATTATATTTTCATTTTGCTTTTTGCTGTCATCAAATCACTATGTATTGTTTTACTATACCAGGATTCTTATAAATACAGAAGCTTTTTTTTTCATAGTCACACATAGCTCATTTAACTTTGTGTTATGAAGGCCAAGACAATAAAACAGTAGATGACAAAAGCAAAATTACCTTACAAACAGCAGCCTGCAAGATGGCATCAAATCCTCCCTCTGGAGCATCTCTGTTGCGAGATACCATCTGCTTCTGCACCTCCTGATTGAAACGATCCACTTTGTCTGTTAATGAGAGGATGTGGCGAAATCCAAAGGTGGGGACGCAGTTGGGAAACAGTTTGTATCTGGGCAAAAAACGGACAGAACGCATGATTGAAAAATATAGGTTTTTGGTGGTTTTATTGAGCAGGAAAAGAAATGATCATTCCCTTCTGCTTTATTGTGAAGGCCACACTTACATCACAGCCTGGTCTAACCCAGATGTTTAGTGATGCGCAATGGTACAGTGCAACTTCAGCTTAAGGGCAAACGCCAGCTTTTCATCAACCATCTATTCTGCTTCCTTTCAGTTTATCCGCACATCAATAACACACCCGACTGTGGCCTGAGAGGGGCCATTTAAAGGGCCTGTTTATTAAATTTACATGTGAGATATCCATTATTTTTGCACTTATGGGATCTACCTTTGACACTCATGATTCAGGATTCTTGAATGAATAAAAATAGTCTGCAAATGAACTGGATTGTTATTTTAGGGAGTCTATTTAGTAAAAAATATAAACTTAACAATATGCCACTAACAAAATAAGATCGACCTAAGATATGATACAATCAAGATAACTGGCAATATTACTCACCCATTACATGGATTTTCTTGGTATTTGGGTGCTGTGTATGAAAAAGGAGACATGTTTTTGTCCACAAAAGAGCCAAACCCAAGCCTAAAGTTGCTGGTGAGTTTCCCCATTTCTTGTGCCAACTTTGTGCCCAGGTTACGGATTGTGTCCAGATCATCTTTCATAGAAAGAGAAAGATCCATCAGGTAGTATAGATCCACTGGGTAGTCTTCAACCTGCCGCACCTGCAGCTCAAAGAAAGTCTGGTCTCCTATGCAAACAAAAAGATGTGATGCTTTAGTCAATAGAGTTCTCTTATGTTTGAACTAAATGTGTGTTGACTATAATGCTGCAAACCTGGGCGTAAACTGAGAGAGATCTTCTGAGGCATGATCTGAACCACATTAGTGTGAGTCCATCCAGAGCCTTTTGAGCTCAAATGATCATTCTTTAGCACAGAAACGCTGCTCTGAGGAGACTCAATGTACCGTGTGTCACAGCCTCTTTTTACAAGATTTGAAGTGAAATCACAGCGAGAGGGCAAAGTGCGTCCGATTCCAAAATCCTATAGAAAAGAATAACTATTATTTCAGTGTAAAGATGGACAGCAGGTACATTCTATTTAGTCATTAAAAAAGAAGAGATTCTACCTCTTGTGCGCACCAGGCGCAGCTTGGATGGATGAGAAGACATTCTTCACAGGAAGTTGCACTGCCACTCATGCACATGTTGAGACCTGAGGAGCATGTCAAGTAAATATGACAGGTGTGAAAAAAGAGGATCGTAAAGACACTCATCTTAGTGAAAATGAAAACAGTACAATACAAAACAATGTAGAGCAAACAAAAATATGTATCTCACCAAACAATGTGCAGTATTAAAAAAGATCTATCTGGGTGTTAATCAGTGACGTGTAACGTGGACAAAGCCTTCCATGACCATGCCGTGTGTCATTACGAACACACATAATTATCCAATGTTGTGTGTTCAATTGGTTCTGATACTTTCCCCTGTAAAGCTCTGCTTATGTGCATGTACATAATCTTGCATTATCTTACCTTGTGCGTTGTAAATGAAGGTTTCGAGGAGAACACAGCACAATGTTGCTCGCTGCATCCACATCCTCCACATGGTGCCACTCTCCTTGTGCACAGACGCCTGATAAATAAGATTTTGTATTTGTATTCACGCCGTCCAGTGGACTTACTGTGAGACCTCCAAAGCGCTCATTTGTATCTGTCCTCTTTTGCAATAGGTACAAAACTGAAAAATGCATTTAATCCATTCCGCCCTCAGTCAAACTTGAGCGCCATTCTCTTCCCAAATAAAGGAATCGTGACAGCTTTCCATTGTTTGGGAGCGCGTTGAAGGCGCACTGTGTCCAGCAGATCTATGGTCCACGGTAAGTTTGAAGGTCTATGTTCTTCCACGTCTTAGCTCCGTCACCCACTGATGACAACAATTTGTTATACTCGTATCCATCTCTGTAGACCTCTCACGCGGTCTGCCAGCCTTTTAAATGTGTGTCATAATGTGTAGACGACTAGGAACGACGCTACGTACTTAACATATTTACTCCTTTCACTAACTTTGCTTTTGTAAACCGTCTACCCGGTTTGAGTCCAACACTCCGCCCATTCGCTACAAGGGATTAGGTTAACCCATTCACTGCTTTGAGGCCACAGATTGAAGCAGAATAACACTTGTGACATGCAGTCTAGAGTCAATACTGACATCTGGTGGGGATGAAAATAATAGCACTAATCATACCGAGTCTGCATAGCAACTGCTGAGAAAGATTTTTATTGGTCAACTAAAGAAGGTCCTATCCTATGACAAATGAGAGGACAATAAAACGGATCAAAAAATAAACTGCAAAACCAACAGAGGGAAATCTATAAAACATTTACACTCAAAATGAACAAAATAAGCAAAAAGATTTTAGGTGTTAGCGGGCCTGATCAGGAGGTCAGAGGTCATGTCTCGGATGGTCCTGAGGGGCAAGCCACTGAGTACACCTCTGTATTTGGCCCTCAGCTCCAGAAGAGCATCTACAATTCTCTGCCGGCTTACACTTGGGTGGCGCTGCGTCAGCTCTGACATGAGGATATCAAAGCTGCCCATGGTGCCATAGTGCTGTGGTACAAATGTGCCCTGAGCTGTGGGTGATACACATACCACCTTCTTCTTGGGACTGGATGAGGATGATAGCTAGTAAAAGTAAATTAATGATTAATACATATACGACACAATACCTGGCATACTATGAGTCTCACCTGATTCTGGGTCTTGCTCTCAGGTTCACTGTTAAAGCCGGAGGATTGACCCTGATCTTCTGATCTGCCAGAGTTAATTCGTTCAACCTGTAAACTTTGTCCTTTTACTCTCAGGCCATTGAGCTCCCTCAGAGCAGCTTCAGCAGACTGCTGGGTCTCCACTATCACTATGGCAACACTAAAAAAAAGCAGAGAAATTGTATTCTCAACGATAGAGATGCGTATAATATTGCATTTCGTTTCATCCATGTCCAATACCTCAACTCCTTAAAGTTGGATATGTGAACATCTGACACATTGTACTTCTGAAACCACATCATAAGGTCCTTCTGAAAGATTAATAATATTGTTTACTACTTTACTATTACTACTATTGTAATTACTGCTCTCTGCTGAACATTGTACAAACTCCTTCATACAGAAATATTGTCTATTAGTGCACTCACCTCAGTAACATTAGAAGGTAAACCAGTAACACAGAGACCTGCACTGACAGCTTTTGATTTGTCAGTTGCTAAATGTAGACAAGGTAAAAAAAAAAATTATATATACATACATGCATATATATATATATATATACACATATATATAGGCCTATATATAAACACACACACATACACGCACTAAATCTGTGCTAGTCCTGTTTCATAATTAATGCAAGGTTAAAATGCTTTATGATTAAATAAAAAAAACTCAATAGGACTGTAATAGTATATTTTTTGTTTGTCCAAATAATTTCTTCTTACTTTTAATATCAGTTTCTTCACTTTCTCCACTTCCTTCTGATGAAAGATCTTCCTCTGCATCAAACCAGTCCTCACTTGAGACTGAATCTTTCAAATCAATACATTAATCGTTGCGCCAAAAACTATCACATAATTAAAATGTAATTGTTAAAGTTACCTTTTCCATCTGTTCTTTGGTTTGAGACTTTGTCCTTAGGGATACGAGTGACCGCTCTCTTGGCAGTGCTTGAGTCACATTTAGTAAAATCTACCATTTCACCATCCTAAAAAAGAAAAAAAAATATTACTCTACTAATATGATAGATTAACAACAAAAATAATAATTTTATAAAAAATAAAATAAGGAAAAAATAATATTCCTTTTATGGCAATTTGGTGCAAACTAAATGTAGCTTAGTAGAAAAAAAGATTCAAAACTGTTTTTACTGACAGAAGATTAGCAGTTTAGCTCCAGATTCAAATAGAATAACTAAAGAACAATTTGACATGACTGAGTTTGAATCTCTTTTAATTACCGGTAATTGCTTAGCCCTAGTTCAAATGCACTTTTTCTGAGTCAGAGGTCATAACTTCCCAGTTTCTGAGATCACATGAATGCAGCATTATTCTGCCTTTAAATAATCAGGAATGTTGTAAATCATATATTAAATATATACTGAACTTGCCTGCGAGTTGTCATCACTAGAAGATGTTTCTTTCAATGTATCATGTTGTTGAGAGCTGCATAGAATAAGACAAAAGAATTTAAAAAATCAATTTCAGTCAGATAAAGGCTGCAAAACAAAAAATATTGTAAGCCATACCTAACAGACATCTTCTGAATATCGCTAGTTATCTGTAAGAAAATAAAACACAATCGTTCAGTATTGTTTTGTTTTTATTACAATACTGCAATCTGACCGTTGCAACTGCAGAGGCATCAGCTTCCACTCTGTCAGTGTACAGAGGCTTGAGGTCCTGAAGAGAAATCCCAGACAGGATCTTCTCCCTCATCTTGTTATACTCAGTCTCCAGTTTTTTTAGATCATTCACAATTCTTGCAAAAGGAGATGTAATTCTGAAACAAACAAAAAAAAAGCTCTGTCTATGTAGAGAACACCCATAACATCCCTTTAAGTCAAATAATGCGATGAATTACCTTTGCATCTTGACTTTCTCAAGTAGTTCATCTCTCTCTGTCTTAATTGTAATGAACTCCTAATAGAGAAAAACTGTTATGCAGTGCCACATTAATCTGGTCTGTCAGTTGGATTCTTTCGCAATATTTGGTTTAACGGCCTAATCACATTGCAGTTGTTGGAGGGGTTGTTAGCAGAGATGACAGCAAGAGCATCTGAATTAAGCAAAACAAAGATCAAAGAACTCCCGTGGATGCATTTCTTTTTTGAAAGAAAAGCAGAGAGTTGTCTGTGTGTGTGACATTGTTCAGAGTTGTCCGTGTGTGTGACACTGTCATTGTTCTGTCCCATGTGCAGATTGGATATGCCAAACTTTTTGGCATATCTCGATAATGATATTCAGGCAATAATTTGTTACTCCAAAATAAGTGTGCTAAAACAACCTTAAATATTCCAATAAGCCAAAAACTGGTTGACTGACTTTGTTTATTGTGATTTTCACGTTTTGACTTAGTAAAAAAATTTGAAATAACAAAACATAGCCATTATTTCAAGAACAAGATATATTTTTTTTATAAATTTAACCCAGTGTGTTTTTTTTTTATTTCAAAAACAAGATTTTAGGCTTGTTCCTTAAGCAATCTTAGTTCAAACCAATAATAATCGACTCAAAACCTAAAATACCCTTCATTCCAAGCTTAATTTCAAAATTAAGTTGGTAATTTCTTTCCATTTTTTTTTAAATATCAAATATTTGTGCAGGAATCTTTCATTATATCATAATTACTCTGAATAACTTATTGTACTACTTCTAATAGGAATATAAACTGGTTGCATCTACAGTATTGGAAAGTTGATGGCATAATTTTTTAACTTTTATTAGAAATTTGCTTTTTTGTAGCATGTTTTTACTGCACAATATACTCGATATTAAATGTTTGCATATCTTAGAAACAACATTCAAGATATTATCTAAAATTCGATATATTGCACAGCTCTAGCTATAATTGGTTAAGCCAAAACTCAGGTAGGCACTGGTTGATAAGTTACCCAATCAGCTCGAAGTATTTAATTTAATGTCCCACTTTTTCCCAAATGCTTTCAAATGAATAACATGGAAGAACTCAAATTGGATTTCAACATATATATTATCTGACGTTAGCCAGGTTAGTACTCCATTAAATCTTAGTTAACAACTACATTTACATTTACCTTGGTGAGATAGTCCAGATCTAACATAAAGACTTCTGTATTGAGATGCTTGTCTGATGTTTGTTGAGATTCAGTTTGGGTTAGTGTCGTCTTTGTTATTGCCTGCTCTGTGCCAACCATAGCATCACAGGTGCAAACGCAGGTCATGGGGGAGGTGGATCTGTCTTCAGTGGTGCTGATGACAGACTCAATAATGGAAGCTTCTTTTTCAGAAACAGAACCTTTTTCAGGACTTTGATTCGGGACACACAGCACAATGCTTTTATCTGCCTCCAGGATGCTGTAGAAGTTTTCATTTCCACTGCTATCATGATTTGCTCCCCGAAAGAAGGAATTGACACTACTGCTATGAAGTCAGGGCTATTCAGTCGAACACTGAAAAAATATTGCTCATTAATATTTGAATCTCAGTTTGTATTTCTGCTATACATGTTAGTTATTAGGAGCTATAATATATTTGCTAAAGTATTCTTAGCAAATGCAGTATTATACAATGTCAACTACACTTACTCAACAGCAGTACTTTGAGGGTGCACTCCTTGTATGTGCCTTTCCAGTTCCACATCCAAAGACAAATTAGCAAATTGTTCTGGGTTTGTAAATCCATTACTAGTGCTCGCCATTGGCCATGTCAATTTACTCAGCTACAAACAAAAAACGTCCAATTGTTTAACAAAAATATTGTATGCATTAATAATTCAGTAAACATAAATAAACATGAGACTATACAGTTACTGATTGACATACAAAAATGTTATCAAGATATTTTCAATTACTAAAGATAACTTTTGTTATATCATAAAAATTAGAAATATTACACATAAACAATTGTTATTCTAAAGCAGTGAACTTGCCTCTTGTACTTTGGGGTCTAGTCTTTGCGATGCAGGGCTGCTGTACATTTGATAGTGATTGCCCTGATATTGGTTGTAACTGTTGACACTATTGCCACTCAGTGGAAAGTGCTCCCTCAACTCTTCAGAAACAACCTCTAGAAAAGTGAAAAATGGGAACAAATTACACACATATCATTTATTTCCTCAAGCTATTTTGGATCACAACACAAACATTCAGATACAGATTTATCAGAGGATTACTTTGCTGAGAGTAAAATGACAAAAAAAATTATAGGTATGGAAATATAATGTACTTTTCACATAAACATGATGTTTTGATAGCTCTAAACCAGGATGTTTTCTTAAGAACTGGTGAAGTCCTCCTTCATCTAGAAAACAAAATAACACTATTGATCTATATCCAGAAGTGTCTGCTAAAATACAAAATTTTATTAAGAAATACCTTGGATAATCTTTCGATCCGGAGGAGAGAGTGCAAGGTACCAGCCAAGGAGCTTAGAATCAGTGAGAGCCAAGTAAATATTTTCATAAATCAACTTGAAGGCAGAATTTCTCAGATGAATAGTTCTGTCAGCAGTGACTGTTTGTAAGGGAAATGGGTAAAATTACACTCTAAAATGCATAAAGGTTGTCACAATCATAATGATAGAGATTTGTTAAAAAGAAAGCTAGTTTGTGTGTACCATTTCATAATGGACATTTCATAATGGACATTTCCTAACGTCATACTAGGCCTGGGTGACATGGCCAAAAATGTATATCACAATTTTCTTGGAGCCAGATCACAATTTTGATTTTATCGCGGTCTTGTGTTATCTATTTTTCTATAATCCTACGATCCAACAAATGATGGATCGTCTGAGAGCATTTGAGATGTGGAGATGCTTAGGATTACATGGATGGACAAAGTTACCAACAAGGAAGTCAGAAGACGAATTGAATCTGAAGATCTTTTTAAGAATATTCAGCAAAGAAAACTAGCTTTTTTGGCCACATTATTCGTTACAATGGCTTGCAAAGAATCCTTTTAAAGGAAGGATAGCAGCAAAGAGGGGCAGAGGGAGACCACGTTTGATGTGGACAGATAACATCAGACAATGGACGGGACTGAATTATGGTGCCGCGATCAGAAGAGCTGTGAATCGAGACGACTAGCCAATTGTGGCATCCAACCCTGTACAGGATGGAACATGATGACAATCCTTGAGGTAAATACAATCTTTTGCTTCTCCAGAAAGTTCCTCTTGCACGGTCAATGACTAAATCCAGCTGTCAAAGGCTGACCAGTGTTGAGAGATTTTCAGAAAGAAACAAACCTTTGAAAAAAAAAAAAAAAGACGACCAAATCTTTGAAAAAAAATCCAAAACATGGGACCTCAGCCCTTCAGTAAAAAGTTTGGTCATAAATATATTTTAATTTTGTAAATCAAACTGGGGAAACTTTGCAAAACATTCACCTTTTTATGACTCAAAAAATCACAACCAACAACAAACTTCATAAGAGACTTTGAAATAAGAAGCTCAAAGGCACAATAAAGAAGTGAACTTGGCAATTCTGAGGCTGAGAGAAGTAGGTTAGAAAAAATAAATCTGTATTTGAACAAAAAGATGCATTAAATAGAGAAATAGAAAATCATGAATTGACAATTTTATCAAAAAAGCAGATTGTCAGAAGATTATGCTAAAAAAAAAAAAAATCCAATCGTGAGATGAGCTCACAATTCGATTGTTTGTCACGATATCGCCTAGCCCAACATCATACTATAGGAAGAGTTTAGGTAGAACCCCGGTCCATTATTCCAGTTGTGTGTGTTTGATTGAAAGTTGTGTGCCTTCTGACACATACCTGGTTCTCCACCGACTGTTCTGGGCTGTGGTTGTGGTTGTGGCTGTGGGGGTAATGACGCTGGAGCTGGAACCACTTGAATTCCAGTAAAGTCATTTAGCATAGCAGCTTGTCCACTAGCATACAGTGCTTGGTTGACAGTGCAATGAAAACAGGTTCCCACTGCCTGAAAAACAGAAACAAAAAGAAACATGTTTTTGACATAGTGAATAGATCTTTTCGACAATCAGTTCATATTTGATCGTTTAGCTATATCTTTTAGTTTAAGGCCACGAGCCGCGCCACGTGGCGAAATCCAGCGATCAAAGTGAATAAAACATCAATATTATTCATCTAACACGTTTATAAACTTTACCTGCGGTGGTATGGCTGGCATCACGTTTAATGACCTAAACATTATTCAGAAACTAACTATGCGGTTTTTAGCTAAATCTGGTGCGCTAATTACCAACAAGTCCGAAGAAGTGAGTGGGCGTAGCTTGGAACAACTGGCATCCGTCAATTTCTTTTAACGTTAAGCTAACTAACGTTAACTCATACATTAACAATCCACGATCGGTTGCTTAATTACATATCAAGTATGAGTTGCTTGGACAAAAACAAAAAAACATAACAAAAAACAAGCGAATCAATAAAACAGAAAAGTAATTTCCCCATGCTCTAACTACAAAATTGTTAGCGTTAATGTTAACAGCGGCTAATGCTAATCGCATTAAATCACAGAATATTATCACAAAATAATCACTTCACATTCCATAGTTTTACCAAATCAAACCATTTGTGTTTCAGACAAGATTTATCTTAAAAAAAAAAAAATCACTTACTTGATGAATAACATTAGCAGGTTAAGACTTTAACAGGTGATCTGCAAATTCAAGTCAGGTGAAGTTAACTAGGCCTGCACATCGCCAGAAAAAAAAAAAATTATAATAATAATAAAATAAAAAAATATATTATTATTATTTAAGACTAATAAAATAATAATAAGGCAATCAAATAATTTTATTTATATAACATTTAAAGGCAAATAAAATAATACTAATCCTACTGTTTGTAATAACTGATTAGGTCCACCAGAGGGTAGTCGTTCATTGTGGATCTATGCTCTGATTTACTGCTGACATGGGTGGAAAGTGTGTTAACAAACAACTACACAGGAGTGTATAGTTTTACCATCATTTTAGGCTTAACTTAGTCTTTAAAACCTCAATAACAATATTCAGTGATTATAGCACCCTGCAGACACACATTGCATAGATATGCGCACACCAATGTACTTGATACAAAAGCCATAGCCAGACAAGCCTGCTGTAAACCATCTTACTGTGAAGTGCTTTGACTTTGTCTGTGAATGCGCTATTCAAATAAAAGCTTAATAATGTACAACTTAGCCTATGGCTAATCTGTACATAGTCAAACCTGAATTTGTCAGAAAAACGTTGTACTGCTGCTTTCAAAAATATTTTGGATTGTGTTTTTATCTTGTTTTACATCTTAAGGTTAATCAAGCTTTCATATAGACTGATATACAATCATGGAGTTGTATGCTCTCCTCTGCATCTTCTGTGACTGAGTAATTATTCACCCAGAAATGCAGTGCAGAGATCCAGGAGAGGCATGTGACTCTCAAAATGAACCAGGTCAAGCAGTCAGACCAGACCAAAGGGGAGGGAAGAGAGACATACAAAATGATTAAACACACAGGAACCGCAGGCAATGGAGCATGCTAGAGCATTTATTGTACCTATAGCCACTGGGACAACACAAACTCAGCAGAGTAAAGAACAGCAAGAAGATACAGCAAACTGTGATCCAACAGAGCACGTGATATTTCAATATTTCAGAGGACACAGTTGAGCCAGTTTTCGTATTAGTAAAGTTTAAAACTGTTAGGCCCTATATCAAGTTGTAAATGTGTTGTAAGATTTTAGAGAGTTCCATTTGTAAGAGCATTTTGAATGGTAAATTCCACCACATATATTATTTCTTTAGGCTATATAAGTTTTCAACAGCAACCTGCTCAATGTAGATTATTCTCGATTTGTCGTTGCAAACATGACATGCTGAAAAATTTTGGAGGTCAAAAATTACCAGCACAGCTCCACTGAAAAAAAACAAAAACATTAATTTGGAATATTCTTCAATGCGACAGATAATTTTTGTGGTTGAATAATATAGCTACATAAACATTTTCCTTGTATGCAAGCAGACATAGCCTTGTTTCAAACAAAAAGAATCTTTTTTGTCACATGTGAAAAATGTTTTTGGTCCAACAAAAAAAAAGTTTACACAATGGGCATTTAAATTATTACTATGCAATGCCTTAAACAACAACGCTTGGATATTTTCCACTGCGACTTAGAAGATATCTTTGGAGTGAATAACTTTGTAGACTGCTAACATTACAACTTGCTTGCTATGGCATTCATAAACATTAGCATTCAGTGTTGTGTAATGTACTGTAAAATTTGTAATAGGCCAACATAACATTGCTAGTTACAGGGAGAAAAATGTAATGCATTTGTATTACAATAGCACTCATGTCAAATGTAACTGAGTTACACTGCTTTGGGTAACTTTGAGCTAACTGCACATTTGTTAAGACACTGCACAACACTAATCCTGCTACACTGAATTACAGATCAAGACCGAAATATGTCACAAAATTGTTTATTCACCTTTAAAAATGGGGTAGCTGATTTTCACACTGCAGACACTATTGAGGTTTTAAAGCTGACAAATTCCTCTCTTAAATCCTTTTAATATTGACACGTATTCATTTTGGGTTTGCAATTATGGTCAATAAACGTATTTTTACAAAGTGAAAATGGAGAAGACCACCCAAGTACAGCCAATCAGAGGGTTGCATTTGGCTCCTGATTAAAACTTAAAAAAAATGTATTCAGTTCAGACAGTACACAGTGGTCTAAATTTTTCACAAAATGCTGCATTTATCATAGACTTTTTAGTGAAAAATGCTAAGTTGAGTAAATTACAACAAAAAAAAAACAGTCACCACAGAATGTCTTAAACACCCTTTTTGTGGTGTTTTGATCCTAAAGTGTAAATTTCAGAAGCATATCATTACAATTAACCTACATGCAAGTAACTAAGCTACTCATATTGTAACTATAATGTAAGGTACACTACTTAGTTTCTGAAAAGGAGAATATATTACAATGACAAGGTAACTTTGTAATGCGTTTCTTCCAACACACAGCATTGTACAGCTGGCAAACCTGATACATAAACCTCATTAACAAACCAGCGCAGTCACATTAGGATCAAGATAGTTTATTTTAAAAGGTACATCTCTATAGAGCCAGAACTATATAGCTTATACATGAAAACAAATGCAGCCTTATAGCAAAAATATATACTTTATAATAGTTTGTCCTTGCCCCGATCGAAAAACAGGTAACACAAAAATTTGCAGAGAATATCACAAATAATCTTCTTTGTCAAAAACTGTGAAGCGATATGTTGGTGACGCCATGCAAATAGAAGCTTCTTGTTGATAAATTAAAAATGGCAGAAAATGTCCATTCCGTTGTAGCAAAAAGTCAGTAATTTTGTTTTTGCATGCAAGGTTTCACTCCTGTGGTACATTGGTGCATACATGTACAATGCAGAAGAAAATCTCAAACACGCACACAAAATACAAAAAAGGAGCAATTGTCTTATACATTGATAGCAATAGGTATGAAAAAGTGAGCTTGAATTGACCTTTTAATTGGGAGTGCTCATTTTAAATGCTGAGAAAATAAAAAAAATGTTGCAAAGAGACTATTGCTTAGTACTTTAAATAAAAGCAGTATCAATTGTGTCCATGTTGCAAGCAGAACATTTACATAGAACCAAACTACAGCATGAAATACATCGACATCCCATAGAATCTTTTGCTCTGGGGAATAAAAACAAAACGCACACACATTATGGCAAATGTTCAAAGCAAATATCTACAGANCCGTTAGGCGTTCTGTCCATTTATTCAGATTAAATATTGGATTCTTTGTCCAAATCCGACAAGACCCACGAAGTTTGGGTTCATTTATTGCGCTGGGGCCGCTGTGCACCTGTCATGTGTCCCTCCGCTGTGCGCTCGCATTCGGCGGATGGATATACAGACTGGACGCGCTGAACTGAAGAACTGCTGCGACACTAAAAGTAAAATAATTTAGTTTAGGCCTATATCGGTTAAAAAGCCGGCGCGGTTGTGAGAGTAAAAGTGTGATATGAGGATAGGCGGCTATGTGGCGCTTGCACTGTGGATTAAAGCCAAGAAGAGAGATGTTGTGAAAGAAGAGTTGAGAGTGCGCCGGGGGCAGGAGACAGTGCTTTTGGCAACAGGTAAAACACACTAAATACGCTGCTTCCGATGTGTTTTACAACAGTTCTATGTCTGCGTAGCACCTCCGCTTCCTAAAAGTTTTATTTTACGACAACAAAATAGATGAATGAACTCTTCTGCAGATTTTAAATGCGCAAAATCACGGTGGCAAAGCGGGACGAGCATTTCTATTTAACTAAAGCCTCATAAAACCTTGCCAAAGTTTCCTTCAGTCTAACGACCCAAATGCTGCGGGTTTGAGCCGGACTGACACGACGCCGGGAAGGAGCGGGTCACTGGTCCCACTCATGACTGACAGGGCAGCGGGCAGCTGACGTGTGTGCGCTTCGTTGTGAGTGAGAGCGCTCCACCTCAGAGCAGGAGGAGAGGAGAGGAGAGATCTGTACGTAGAGCGTCAGGTGGACCACGGATGTATGACAGGACAATGCTTGTGAGTAAAACAACGTTTCGCTGGTGAAAGAATGGCTGAACAAACTGTATTATTCGTGTGTGCGATCAATGGCGGACTAACCATAAGGCAAAGGGTTGCACTTGCCTTGAGCTCCCAAATTGTAGGGGCCCCCAATCCCTGCTCTAATTATGCCATCTAGGGAATGAATGAAGTGACGCGCGCTCAGACTGTGCCAAATGGTTTCCCCCGCAGCCACAGGACGCACGAGCTCTCAAGGTTCACATTAAGTGAGTTACGTAACTTTGAACAGCTGTAGTAAAATGTCTCGTCCACACACAGACTTGTAGCGGGCATATTCTGAGAGAGAAAAGTCTAAACTCTGTCCCAGTTTTTATTTCGTACCGATAGGATCAATATTGGCGGAGATAATTAATTCTAAACACTTTAAAAGTTGATCGCGGAAAAATCTAGTCCTACACGCGCGAACACCGCAGTCCAGCGGAGAGTTTTCCAATTAAACGTTGTTAAATAGTGTCCGCAAAATGGTATTTAGGTTTATTTCATGTATGACTCTGGCCAAAGTAAGAAACAAGACACTTCTAATTGTCTCTCTGTCAGCGCAGCAGCAGCAGTGCAGGTGTGAGTGGAAAGGGGGCGGAGCTAGATCTACACAGAGTGATCTGAGAAGCATCAGTTTAATATTTATTTAAAATAATACGGATAAACTGTAGACATATTAAATAATAAGTATAGTGTGAGTGGGTTGGTTGGATAATGTGATACATGTTAGATTTAAACTGCATCAGGCTCATAATGCAAAAGATTGATTGTTGTTTAAAAAATGACAACAAATGTTTGTAATTTGCTATAATAAATGTAATTTGGCCTGGCCATAGTAATAAAAATATATATAAGGTGGGGTAGCTAATTTTTTTAGTTGTAAATTAGTTAATTTTGTGTTTTCCACTAAATGTAGATGATAAATGCAGCACTTTGTGTAAAAATGAGACCACTGAGTATTGTCTGAACTAAATATTTTTTGTATTATTTTTACACCAGGTTAACCCATAAAACCAGCATATTTAGGCTGTGTTTGTCTCATAGGCTTAAACAGCCTGTTGCACATCATGATGTCATCTGGTGGTAATGCACTGTGATTTAATCCACACAGCTTTACTCTAACCATTTTAACATTTCCAGCCTTACATTTGAATTATTTTAAGACTGCAGCTGTTTTTTAATCCTGTTTTAGCCCATTTGCATCTATTGTACAATAAAAAAACTTTCTGTAATTAACTGAACAAAAAGTGGAACAAAACATTCAGTGTGTTATGTTACTGTATTGTACAGTATAATGGTGCATGCTAAGTCTGAAACTATCACCTAACTAGCCTTCATCCCCACACAGTGGGGATGAAGGCTAGTTTGGCCTATTTGTCACTTCAAAGAGTGGTTCTAGATCTGTAGATGTAGGTCCACAAATAGACTCTAAAATACACCAACATACCCCAAATTAGTCAGATTTTAGCCAAAATTTCTACTATTTGCGAAGGTAAATATAATTTTTAAATCAAAGGTGGGTCACCCTGTCTTTCAACTTTTGTTCCCCAGTCCACCCCTGGGTTAGGCTATGTTCTCCTCTCAAAATGAAAACACCTGTCATTAAGTGACAATGTTACAAGTTAAAATACCTCACTTTTCAAATATAATTTTAACCTTTGTAGTCAAGATCTGCTTCACATTGAGTCTACAGATATTATTTTATCCCTGTTTATTCTCTGTTGCATCTTTGCAACAACCAAAGAATTTGGAAGAGTTTCTTAACTCAACTAAAAATAGTGTAATGCAGAATCAAGCATTTCATTATGTTTGTGCTATAGAGCTTGAACATTAACAGACAACGTAACATCTTTATAGTATTAAACTAGGACTAATTACATAACTCTAGACCAAATGTGTCAAACACAAGGCCCAGGGGCCAGTTGTGGCCTTTTATGGGACCCTTAAAGTCCTACAAGTTTTACTTTAATCTTATATTTGTGCCAGGAGTAATGTGGGTGTCTTAACCTAATGAAATGATTTGTCTGAAACTTAAAAGACTCAGTAATTTTTCAGCCTAATGCTGATGTATATTCTGTAGTTGTCACTTCAATAAAAATGCAAAAATCAAATACAGAAACTATTATTTGTTGTAGGTCAAAGGTTAGTAAGATTCATTTAATTACAACTGGCTCATCAAGGACAATCACGATGCCAATTTGGCATTGTCAAAATGAGTTTAACACCCTGATCTATACTAAGGCTGTGTTTGTAAAGCTACCATAATTTAAAGACATATCACACTGAAATGATAATAATAGTAATATATCATAAACCATTGTCAGGAGCTGCACCCATAAAAGCATAATAAATTCCTCTAAAATCCACCAAAGTGCAGGAAATTACTTCTGTTTTCAGCAAAAGTTTCTGGGGGAGGACCCCCAGACCCCCCTATTTTAATGCACGAGTTTAGCCTATTTCTTTACTCAAAAAGGATGTCCTCCCTATCATAGAAATCTCAGGATCTGGGGCTTATAGCCAAGCTGTAAAGTAATTGCCATTAAGATCAAGCCTATTGCATTTAAATATAGATATCACGGTATTATTACAATTAAAATGCAACAGAA
This sequence comes from Mugilogobius chulae, assembly GCA_038363315.1. Lineage (NCBI taxonomy): Eukaryota > Metazoa > Chordata > Actinopteri > Gobiiformes > Gobiidae > Mugilogobius > Mugilogobius chulae. Next base: position 46,167,550 of record CM076403.1, read on the forward strand.
ATTTGGACTGCGAAAAATTTTCAGTCAAATCAATTTTTTTTGCTTTAACCCCTGGATTAGGTCCACCAGAGGGTAGTCGTTCATTGTGGATCTATGCTCTGATTTACTGCTGACATGGGTGGAAAGTGTGTTAACAAACAACTACACAGGAGTGTATAGTTTTACCATCATTTTAGGCTTAACTTAGTCTTTAAAACCTCAATAACAATATTCAGTGATTATAGCACCCTGCAGACACACATTGCATAGATATGCGCACACCAATTTACTTGATACAAAAGCCATAGCCAGACAAGCCTGCTGTAAACCATCTTACTGTGAAGTGCTTTGACTTTGTCTGTGAATGCGCTATTCAAATAAAAGCTTAATAATGTACAACTTAGCCTATGGCTAATCTGTACATAGTCAACCTGAATTTGTCAGAAAAACGTTGTACTGCTGCTTTCAAAAATATTTTGGATTGTGTTTTATCTTGTTTTACATCTTAAGGTTAATCAAGCTTTCATATAGACTGATATACAATCATGGAGTTGTATGCTCTCCTCTGCATCTTCTGTGACTGAGTAATTATTCACCCAGAAATGCAGTGCAGAGATCCAGGAGAGGCATGTGACTCTCAAAATGAACCAGGTCAAGCAGTCAGACCAGACCAAAGGGGAGGGAAGAGAGACATACAAAATGATTAAACACACAGGAACCGCAGGCAGTGGAGCATGCTAGAGCATTTATTGTACCTATAGCCACTGGGACAACACAAACTCAGCAGAGTAAAGAACAGCAAGAAGATACAGCAAACTGTGATCCAACAGAGCACGTGATATTTCAGTATTTCAGAGGACACAGTTGAGCCAGTTTTCATATTAGTAAAGTTTAAAACTGTTTATATATCAAGTTGTAAATGTGTTGTAAGATTTTAGAGAGTTCCATTTGTAAGAGCATTTTGAATGGTAAATTCCACCACATATATTATTTCTTTAGGCTATATAAGTTTTCAACAGCAACCTGCTCAATGTAGATTATTCTCGATTTGTCGTTGCAAACATGACATGCTGAAAAATTTTGGAGGTCAAAAATTACCAGCACAGCTCCACTGAAAAAAAAACAAAAACATTAATTTGGAATATTCTTCAATGCGACAGATAATTTTTGTGGTTGAATAATATAGCTACATAAACATTTTCCTTGTATGCAAGCAGACATAGCCTTGTTTCAAACAAAAAGAATCTTTTTTGTCACATGTGAAAAATGTTTTTGGTCCAACAAAAAAAAAGTTTACACAATGGGCATTTAAATTATTACTATGCAATGCCTTAAACAACAACGCTTGGATATTTTCCACTGCGACTTAGAAGATATCTTTGGAGTGAATAACTTTGTAGACTGCTAACATTACAACTTGCTTGCTATGGCATTCATAAACATTAGCATTCAGTGTTGTGTAATGTACTGTAAAATTTGTAATAGGCCAACATAACATTGCTAGTTACAGGGAGAAAAATGTAATGCATTTGTATTACAATAGCACTCATGTCAAATGTAACTGAGTTACACTGCTTTGGGTAACTTTGAGCTAACTGCACATTTGTTAAGACACTGCACAACACTAATCCTGCTACACTGAATTACAGATCAAGACCGAAATATGTCACAAAATTGTTTATTCACCTTTAAAAATGGGGTAGCTGATTTTCACACTGCAGACACTATTGAGGTTTTAAAGCTGACAAATTCCTCTCTTAAATCCTTTTAATATTGACACGTATTCATTTTGGGTTTGCAATTATGGTCAATAAACGTATTTTTACAAAGTGAAAATGGAGAAGACCACCCAAGTACAGCCAATCAGAGGGTTGCATTTGGCTCCTGATTAAAACTTAAAAAAAAATGTATTCAGTTCAGACAGTACACAGTGGTCTAAATTTTTCACAAAATGCTGCATTTATCATAGACTTTTTAGTGAAAAATGCTAAGTTGAGTAAATTACAACAAAAAAAAAAAGTCAACAGTCACCACAGAATGTCTTAAACACCCTTTTTGTGGTGTTTTGATCCTAAAGTGTAAATTTCAGAAGCATATCATTACAATTAACCTACATGCAAGTAACTAAAGCTACTCATATTGTAACTAATAATGTAATGTCAACATTTATACGTATGAAGGTACAGGTACACTACTTAGTTTCTGAAAAGGAGAATATATTACAATGACAAGGTAACTTTGTAATGCGTTTCTTCCAACACACAGCATTGTACAGCTGGCAAACCTGATACATAAACCTCATTAACAAACCAGCGCAGTCACATTAGGATCAAGATAGTTTATTTTAAAAGGTACATCTCTATAGAGCCAGAACTATATAGCTTATACATGAAAACAAATGCAGCCTTATAGCAAAAATATATACTTTATAATAGTTTGTCCTTGCCCCGATCGAAAAACAGGTAACACAAAAATTTGCAGAGAATATCACAAATAATCTTCTTTGTCAAAAACTGTGAAGCGATATGTTGGTGACGCCATGCAAATAGAAGCTTCTTGTTGATAAATTAAAAATGGCAGAAAATGTCCATTCCGTTGTAGCAAAAAGTCAGTAATTTTGTTTTTGCATGCAAGGTTTCACTCCTGTGGTACATTGGTGCATACATGTACAATGCAGAAGAAAATCTCAAACACGCACACAAAATACAAAAAAGGAGCAATTGTCTTATACATTGATAGCAATAGGTATGAAAAAGTGAGCTTGAATTGACCTTTTAATTGGGAGTGCTCATTTTAAATGCTGAGAAAATAAAAAAAATGTTGCAAAGAGACTATTGCTTAGTACTTTAAATAAAAGCAGTATCAATTGTGTCCATGTTGCAAGCAGAACATTTACATAGAACCAAACTACAGCATGAAATACATCGACATCCCATAGAATCTTTTGCTCTGGGGAATAAAAACAAAACGCACACACATTATGGCAAATGTTCAAAGCAAATATCTACAGAAATACAATGTGGGTTTTGTGGGAACCGCATGTCTATATGTAGAGTTCGGACAATCCTCTTTTAGTTAAAGCCCTTTTAGTGGATTTCCAGAAACAATGTGAAACAATGGGACCAAAAGGCAACTGTATACACAGTGCTGCAAAGTTCATCCCATATATTTTAATTTCTTGATTGTTTCAATAAAGCAGATTGTCACAAAAAAGATGTAACAACTCAAGCAGTCTATTACCAAGGAAAATATCTGACAGCTTTTTAGAAAGGCCTTGGACTTTGCTTTTTTGGTTTCCATGGAAACAGTAGCTCCATGCTTCATGTGTAAAAGCAGGACTATGTCGATCCTCTGTGGTTTCCTCCCTCGTTCGTTCTTAGCGGGGGACAGTGTTGCAAAGGTGTCCGAGGAGAAAAGCGAGCAAGACATGTATTTTCAATTCATGTTGCTCAAGAAGCTCAGGCATAGAGAGTCTTCATATACACAATCTCATTTCAGTAGCCATAACTGTCTTGGAAAGGTAGGCCCGCCACACACTGCTCTCCTCCTTCCAGCAGATAGGGGGCAGTGTCCTCATAGTGAGCTAGTGGAACAGTGTCATCGTCCAAACCAGGGAGACTGTCTGGGTCGGCCTTCAAGTTGGGCCGCTGGTTGTCTGGGAAAGCCATAGAAAAGAGTGCCTCTGGGTCGCACACAAATTTGTACACGTACCTTTCGCCTGCCACCTGAAAGAAAAAAGGTTGAAAATGAAAACAAGCACCAATTGTGTTTAGAGGGAAAGGTGGAAATAATGAGAAGTGTTCACTGCCGTGTGTATGTGATTTTATTATTGTGAAAACAAAAAAACTCAACGTGCCTTTACCTTCTGCATGATGCCCTTCTCGTAGTAGTAACGCAGAGAGCGACTTAGTTTGTCGTAATTCATAGCTGGTCGGTTCTTTGGATGCCCCAGCGACGAGCCACCTGAAAAAGCATATGAAAATGAATTAAAAACAACTCTATTGTTGATTTATTATAATCATTTTTTTAATGCCGGAACCAACCTCTTCGGGCTCTATAAGCTTGAACTCCATGCCACGACCTGTCCAGGCGATGAAATGTCCATTGGCTGGATCATCTAATAAAGTGACCAGAAACTGCCAGAGCTGAAGCGAGCCGCGGCGCTGGTATGGGGGACCTTCTCGATAAACTGACGGCTCCTGCTTGATCTTCCCTTCTAGTCTTTCAGGGACCACACATGCATCATCAAAATAGAGTTGTGAATCTCTGTCAAACGAGAAGTCTGAAACAACAAGAACAAAACCAGACATTGTTAATCTAATTTGTTTTGGTGAATGTGGAAAAGCAGTTTAGATTTGACACCGAGGCCACAACAAGAACAAAGCTGTGATTTAGTGCAAATGCAAAGGGATCCTAAAGTCCATACATGTAGCAGCTGACCTATATTACAAAGTTCTATTACTTAGTTCCTTGTATAGCTGAAGTTGAACTAAATCTGTAAAAATAAACTTACTTTCTTGGTTACTTTGATAAAAGCTTCCAGCTCTCCCAAATGATGACTGACATTGGGGCACTTCTGTAAAAAGAAAAAAGAAAACAAAACAAAAAATGTATTAGACAGTTCTGTTCAGCATGACATACATAAATCACTAAATAGCCTAGTTTGTCTTTTACAAATTAGATATTATGGATGTCTCCAGCTGGACTGAAGCCTAGTTTTCAGGGCTAAAGCAAATAGCACCCATCATCCTTTGAATGTTGACCGAGCCCTTAAATAGGATTAGCCCAATGGGCTATATTAAATCTCAATGACAATTGAGTTAGACCAGTCCTCACCCTCAGGGGTCACAATCATCTGAAACTCTTAGTCTGTTTCTAACCAATGATAAAAAAAACGCCCTCAATCAAGACACCAAGTGGCTGCTTTTTATTGTCCTCACGTTAGAGTCCGCAGGATGTCATTGTGACTAAAAAGACACTGTAAATCTGCATTTTAGAAAAGCACACACAGTGGAATACAGAGTTTTCTGAGCTCAACATGTCGCCTATATCTACCAGTCTAAGAGTCGCTAGACATCTGTGACGTACGTATTTAAAGGCCATAAGCAGCTAAGAGGATTTGTTATTACATCACTACTAACTGCAGCCGCCAAGCAGAAAGCATGTAAATGAAACCCAGTGACATAGCAAAGATTAAAAAAGTAGTAGAATTTCAAGGAAAAGATAAAGTAATGTAGTCAAGCAAACAGCAGATGGGTGCGTGGGCGTTCAGATCAAACAATGTAAAACTGGACTAGCTTTTTCCTTTTTCTGTGCAGATAAATACCACTGAATATACTATAGTATATTATATCTGTTTAGATCCTTCACGTCTAACATACTGTGCTTCAGGTCAGCTTGTATCCTTAGTGCAGTGGCCTAGATCTATTCCAGGTAGTCTCAGTGAAGATTCCTGCACCTAGCTGGCTAACCCATTTACTTTGTGCTCGTGAAGCTTAGGCTGAGTGACAAGACCCACTTTCCTTTTTCTGACAGAGCTTTGGAGGAGTGAGGGAGGTCGATTATGCATGTGTGCTACAACTGGTGTTAAAGTAACACTCATGTGTAACTTGCTCAGACAAACAAGACTCTCAAAGATCAACATTAAGTTGCCTTTATGTTATGGCACTTACCAGAATCAAAGCAGAAGTCCCGGGGCTCCTGTTTGATGCTGATAGGATGAAATGGTGTTTGTTGAGGGCCAGCAGCCATATTGGGAACACCCTGCTCCGTGTACCGAGGGTCAAGAAACTCCTGTTTAAAAACCTTGAGGCGGTACAGCCACCAAAGGCTCAGACATCTGCCTGTGGTATGGAGGCCTGCTGTCTCGGGGCAAAGCACTGCTGCTAGGGAGCTGCCGGAGGAACTGTGGGCGCCCTTGGCTTTCTGATTGTTGAAAAGGGAGACATGGCTCTGACATCTGCCTTTGAAACCTAAAAACAAAACAAGGTATGTTACAATTTTATCATATGTGTATATTTTGCAGCAAACAACAATAGAAGTCAATACAAGTCAAGATTACAACTTAATAATTGTGAAATCCAACACAGACCTGTTGTTTGCATCCTGGTTAAGAGGCGTGCAGGGGACAGCGAAGGGCAGGCTGTGGGCTGCTTGCTGCTGGCTTGGGGGCTGCTGTGTGGGCCTTGGGGTGGGACTGGGCCCATGTTGATGTGAGGGAGGGGTCTGTTCCCCCAGCGTGTTGGACGTCCCACATGGAGACACTGGGGTTGAGGGAGGCGTTAATGGCTTGAACCCAGGAGAAGGTTTCCTGTCGCAGGCACTGTGGATAAGGAGACAAGTTAAAAATAAAATATGACTTTTCTTAAATCTGAGATGAAGTTAAGTTTAGATGCAACATACCTGTAGCTGTAAAGGCACTTCTCTGCGTAGGGCATGGGACTCCTGTCCTGACGACAGGGGGACAGATCTTTGGACGGAGTCTGCTCTCGCTTGATCTTGGTGGGTGGAGGGCCATGAAACATCACTATGTAGAGGGAAAATAACACAAACAGACAACACAGTGCATTAGATAAAGCCCAGATCTAAGCTAACCACAGTCATAAACAGAAGTGCACTCTTATCTTAACCACATCTTGAAATGATGGACAAATGGAGGCATGGCCAGTGTCTGTATTCCCTCGACTGGCAGAGACACTTAGCAGCTATTTGTCTTGAGCATTAATGACAGTCGACTCAGGCCTTTGAAAACAACATCCATCCAACACTGTTAGGTAGCATGATCCTAACTGCACAGTACACACTAAAGCTATCAAACTGCTCGTCTGCCTCCCATTAGGGCAAGCCAATACCAATATCCATGAATCAGTGCGCTGTAATCTAATGGTGCTGAATGATTTTCTTTCTCCCATGCTGTAACCATTAGACACTCTCTGCAGTGCTCTGTCTATCGGCTGCAGTTTCCGGGGCGCCACATAATAGCCAGGCAGAAACTAGATCCCTTGGCACTGAGGAGCAGCGGCCAAATAAATCACCTGGGGCGCTGATGGACCAAAGAGGGCGGACAATGGGCACGTGAGTCAGAGCAAAAGGTTCGGATAGACTTTTCACACAGAGAAGGGAGCAAATGGGGACAAAATCTCAAACCAATTCTAATATCTGCTCTTTAAACATCGATTAAGTCAAGAAACAGTTTTTTACAAGGCACAATTCCAAAGTTTAGTTATGTTAATGCTTCTGGACAAAACTAACAACTACATCAAACTACAGTAGAGGCCAGTTTTTTGTCTTGTAATCCAGAAGATGCAAAATAGACCACCAAAACTTACAGTGTTTTCCTCCCACACACTAAAACTAAAATTAAATGCCATAAAACACCCCACTGGGCATAATTTGAAACATATTTCACACCAGTGGACCAAAAACACAATGTGGATTTTCTTATCTTTCAGCCTGTAATAAACTGAAGACAGAGAGGCAGCACTACGCCTTGGAATCTAGCAGCTACAATGGATCTGGCAACAGTGGCTGAGTGCGGGAAAGTGTGAAATCAGATTAGGACTTGGGCTCATGTGATGCCCCATGCCAATCGGCTGATTACACTCAAAATGGACGAGAGAGAAGCATGGCCTGGTCTGAACTGCAAGTGAAAAACCAGGCTTTGTACAAAATCAGCATGTGGGGAGAAGGTTATGGGTGAAGCAATAGTAGAGAAAAAGCATTAGTAAAAGCAACAAGGTACTCACAATTATCGGACTGGAAATCTGGGACAAACTGTTCATCATCAGGCACCTGAGCTGTAGAATACATCAAAAGATCCAATTTACATACAAGTCAGGAGATGTTTGCATTGTGCTTGCAGTTTGTTTGAAAATCTTAACTTTAAATGCAAAGCTGTTCTCGTTTTTAATCAAGTTCTTTGTTATTAAACTTAAACACCCATTCTTATAATTGAAATCAGAAAAAGTAGTTACCTTCAGCAATCCAGATCTCCTGTAGTTGACTGAGGTCTTGAAAAAGTTCTGAAAATCAAAACAAAATATGTTAAATAAGCAGCCTTCTAAAAACAAAACATACAAATAAACAAAACATGTAAATGCTGAACCTTCTGTGTCCTGTGCAAGTTCGGTCTCGATAAATTTCCTTTTCCTGTCAGTCAGAGGTCTGTTGTGAGGCTCCTCCACGCACGACTTGTGCTGTCCAGAGAAAGATGAAGACATGTTAAACCAGTGCTCCAATTATCAGAAGACGTCATGCACAGAGGACAAATGTAGAGGCTGCACGTTTACTCAATAACATTAAAAAACATATGTGCAGGGCGGTTGTGTGTCCACTTACATTGGGTGGGATTATAAAAGGGACTTGCTGGTCATAGAATCCATCCATGATATCCACAACGGTGTGGGGCTTGGATTTGAAGGGGAGGGGCGTCAGAGCCACCTGGGCCAACTTGTGGATGACTGTAAATAAAACAGAATGCTCACTTTAATAGATGCTTTATGCATGCAGATACAGAAAAGACATAGAATTACAGAAACAGTGGGATTAGAGAAAAAATAATAATGATTGATATTTTGTAAGTAAGATAAAAATAGAGAGTGCTTCAACTTTAGAGAAAACATGACTATTTGGATGCAGAAGCTTGGTTAGAGCGCACGTAACGCTGTTATATAAGCCACACTAACTGACCATCTGTGTGCGCTACTTTCAACAGGAATGCTGCTGCTGCTTGAAGACCTACTCTTCCTTTAACACAAACGAAAAGGTCTAAGTAAATCTGCTGTGAAATTTTGTGCAAATGCAGCGTAAGCCTATAGGATGCACTAGTCAGAAGGACGAGAGGAAAAGTTCCTTTAGTTTACAATAATAAGTGTGCGCGCTGCTCCATCCCCTTGAGTCGCACAGAGTGATATGACTCACTCCTCTATCTCAGTTAATGGATGACGAATAAAGGATAGCTGCTGGGCAATGATTACAGGCGCCGACTTTATACCATTAGAGCTTTCTGGACCACAAGAAGAGAGAAGACAGGGCTTTTCCACTTTTAACAGCTAACTGCGTCACTGAGGAGCACAGATCGGCAACACAACTGTTTTAGCGCAAAGAAAACTAAACACTGGCCAAAGTTGTGTCTTTGTTGTTTTAGCTCGAAGGTAAAGTCAACAGACTTTGTGGTGCGTGTCATCCTGGAGTTTTTTAATCGCACGCACAGTCATAGGAAATGTTCCATTAAACTTCTTAAACGTACGAAAAGCAGCGCAGGGGCCCCAGGGGCAGAGACACCCCCACGGGCCCTTTCTCCTCCCTCACGCCCTTCCCCCACCGCCTCCCGTTTCTTGTTTTTCTCAATGAAGTGAAACTCGATCCGTGTGGAAACACGGGGAGGAAAGAAATGTCTCGTCCATTCATAAAACAGTGTCCTGCCTGCGGAGAGACAGCTCGCACAGGCGGCCCACTTTAGTCAATCACCGTAAGCACTTAGCTCCTGAACTCGCATCCTTCTAAATTTAGCATGATTAAAATGGTTGCTCAAACCTAAATATTTCTAGGCAATGTAAAGATGGCGTGCGCGCCAGAAGTCTTGAACACTAAAACATGTTTCTCCATTGCGCAAATCAAAGCTTGTATTCCAATCAAAGCTGCAGCCTACCTTGTCTGTGCTGTGCGCGTCCTCTCGCAGGAGAAATGCAGAAGATAAATCCCTGAACAGAAAAGGCGATGTGCGGAGTGTGGGTGAATCGTGTGCGCTCTGATAAACTGCTGCGCCTCCGTCGACTCACAAAACTTGACTGAGCTTTTCGTTAATGGTCCGAGCCAGTTTTCCCCAGGGCTCGAGCTGCGCGCAGAGACAGGCGCTGATTGGCCGAAGTCATCTGTCTGTTTACACTGCAGCCAATTGGCTCCCAGGCGCTCATTAATAATACATTAAGGCCTCGGCAACCAATCACAGCGAGGCACTGTCCTATTTTTATGAATGGCTGGACTTCATTCACATTTTTTTTCCCAGCTCTCACTCAAAGCTGCATTTAAAGGGCCAGGCCAAGTGGAAATGTACTGAAGCGTGAACTGATGTCAAAACGCGATCACTCAAAGTATAAAAAACAAAAACCTAATACTTTATTTGTTTGTCTATTTTTTGTGAATGATTTTATGGATCTCTCATGCAGGAATATGTCTTAAAACAGGCTACAAAACAATTCTAAATGTATCAGTAGGCCAACAGATTGTAAATGCTAAAGTCACTATAGCAGGCAAATCCTATATAATTGTAAAGAGGGTGGTAAATCTGTCCTGGGTATTTTTGGTCTCCCAAAGGATCAGTTTCAATATCATCGAAAGAATAGATGACCTTCATCATTTGTTGTCTTGTCTTAAGGGTTTATCTTATTTGCTATTTGCAGTGAATGTCAATGAGAGTGGCTATTGATGTTATAAAGAGCAAATCTATAAATGCTTGATACCTCTGTAGTGATAGGTAAATAGATGTGTACAGGAAAAAATAGGGCTGCTCTTGACAGCTATGTTTGTTACAGCTATAGGCCTTAATACTGGAGACAAATTGCTAAAAGTGTCGACAAGTATGTGAAGTGTGTAGGCAAATAACATCTAAAGCCAAAAGGTGTCATAAATAAATAGCCTTTGCCATTATCGCCTCAATTCTTAAATTAGGAGCTATCATTTGGCAACGCAGTTAAGCCCCGTCAGACGTGAAAAAAATAACCTATGAAAAAACTCAAAATGTTGTTGTTTAAAACAAAAAATATGAATTACAACCATTTTATATCACTGTTCCCATGTGCATTTCTTTGTACCCCCCCCCCCTGTGAATTTTCCAGCTAATGTTAAAATGTAGTTTACATGCATACTTCTCAAAAACATTGAACTTGTTAACTTTATTCTTTGAGGTCAGCCAGTGTCTAAATAATATTCTGCATTAGGATGACAGTAATCCTGTGGAATCCTTTGCAAACTTCCTGACTTCTGCATGCAGTCAGTACTAGTAGAGGTATATTTTATGTGTGGTCAAATCTTAAGACGTTGTTGTTAAGCTCGCCTTATTAATTGTGGTTGTATTTAAACCAGAAACCAGAGGACAGCGCTGCAAAGCCAGTGAGTGAAATTGTGGTGGGTGGTCACTCGGAGGCGTGCGAAGAGAGCACATTGTGTAGCTGTTATTCTTATTCTTTCCAAAATAAAGGTGCCATGTGCAGATGAGATGTGCTGCTTGTGTACATATACCTCTGTCTGTGGTGGGATGGGGGTGTAATGGAGGCACAGTGGAAGGCGTTAATGTCCTCTGAACTCTGGCACCTGTGCTGTGGGTTAGTGTCACACTTGACATAAGACCTGGTCAGTGCTGGCAGCCGGTCAAGTGGGCTAATCCCAACTTTCTCTGTGATAAGACAGAAGAGCACACATATAGATGGGTCAACAGTACGCTCCTGTTGGCAAGGTGATGTCATGACAGAAGCATGTTCAGATGATCGTTACTCTCGTTGAAATCATTTTTTTTTTTATTTTTTTTTTTTATTCTTGGATAAATTTAGGCAATCTGATTTTAGCTTTACAGTAATTCAGGATTGACATTAACCATTTCTTTTCATGTGAGGGTTAAAATGTTATTCCTAAAAGTGATATTTATTTAGAAAAGGGTTTACTGGTATAAAAGCATTAATAGCATTAATAATTATTAATGAACAAATGACCAATGGCCAATGAAAAAGCTTGAACTTAGTAGCTGCTGTTACTTATAATGAGCCATGGTAATTGGTAAAAATAAATAATTAAGTAAGCAAAATAAACTTTTTTATCCATCAAATTGTATTTGTTCATTGTTCTAAAGGCTATTTAAGATAGTTATTGGAGTAGTTATTATTTTTTTATTATTTATTTTACAGTGTTTTGCTTTAGTGCTTGACTAAAGTAGTTTTATTTTGAAATCCCTTCTTGTTCTGTCTTGTAATATATCACACAAAAACCCAAAATGTGACCGGCTCAGTTTGAACAGAAATATTTCAGATCAGGGACCTACTTTTTTTTCCTGGAAATCAACTTTTACAAAACATAAAGGGCAGTAAGCTATTGCTTTTAGGGGTCTTAGTAATTTGAGCTTGTATGGTTTAGTGCCTGTAATAAAAAAGTCAGCATTGATTTAGTTAGACACCAACATTTACTATCCAATATGTATGCCTGCTTTAAAATACAAGACTAAAAGCCTGCTTACCAGCATAGTCACTCGGGTCTAATAATATGTATAGTATTCTACAAGTTGGAGATACCATTTTGGATAGTAGCGTAAGTAGTGTAAAAAATGCTACATAAACTGATGACATTTTTTGCATAATAAAGTAATATCCTTTTTAAGTAATAAACAGTAAGAAGATTCCAGAGTATGTTTTGTTTTAAGGCAGCTGCAGTAGAGTCTGTAAAATTACATAAGCAGATACATGTTTAGTGGAGAATTTGGTGTTTTACTTTTATAATAAGTTAATGAGTTGAATGTGGCCCAAAATTATTGACCATTCAAAATTGTGCAATGTCAATGACAAAGCAGTTTTCATTATTGTAGTGATTTTGGCACTGAGCACATTTATTGTGAATAATAAATGATTCTGACCTATTCCTCCTAAACATTTGTCAAAAGTTTGTTTCAGTGCATTTTTCCTGCTGCTGGATGCTCTGCAGAGACAAGATGAGGCTTGCTGTCTATTAATAGCTTTGGGAGTTAATTCCTGTCTTGTTATCTTAACCGCCTAAACCAAGAAGCTCTGCCAAAGGGAGACTGTCATTGTACAACAGACACGCTATTGTTTTTCCAGTTTTCAATTCAACCTTTTCTTCAGCAAACGGATACATCTTTATGTAATTTACTGCATTTTTATGTAGCTATTCAATCTCGCTGATTGCAACAAGAGGCAAACACTTGGCGAAACAACAAAAACAAAAGAAATGCAGTTCTTTTGTTCTCAATGTTAACCTTTTAATCTGAACTAATATAACTTTTTAGACCATGGCACAAAAGCAAGTACATTTGACACAGTTCAAATCAATTGGAGTTTTTTCACTTATCAGTAGTCACTGTTTTGTTCTTTTTAAAAGTGGGATCAAGTAATTGTTTTGCAAGTAAGTCTCAAGTCAGTATCCACAAGTTCCCACAAGTCAAGTCCAGGTCTTCTTCTTTTAGTTAAATTTTATTTTATTAATATTAATATTTTAATCAACTTACTGAATACAGCTTATAGTTTTGTAGATTTTTATGAATTATCCTACTTAAACAAAGTCCAGGTCACAAATAAAGAAGTGAGTAAGAACATATTGCAGTTTGTTCATGTAAAAAAGGCTATTTTTTTGAAGAGAAGCATCAAGTCACAAGGATTCAAGTCAAGTCCCAAGTCACAGACCTCCAACTCCAAGCCAGGTCTCAAGTCTTTTTCAAGTTTATTTCATCAAGTTAATTCTTAAGTCATCAAAAACAGTGACTCAAAGCATGACTTGCAAGTCTCTCTGGAAACAAATTCAGCGAAAATGACCACGTGCTCTTTTTGAATCTTTTTCTTTCTTCAGTTATCTTTTGAAGTTTTGTGCAGGTTTTGGTTCCCGTGTTCATTATGTCAAAATCTTGAAACAGATCCATTTTGCAGAACGGCGAGAATATAAATATAGTCTTTACATTACATTGTTTTGAATCCAATCCCTTACATTTAAGATTTTTTGTTTTAAGCATTTTATGATTACTGTATACCTGACTTGGATGAAAAAAGCCCAGTAAGACAATTTATAATAAGAATATACACAATAATTGAGTAGTATATAAGTTAATGTGTTTGAAGAAAATATTTAATGTTTCTAATGCAGGTCTAAGTTTTGGCAAAATCTATTTAATATCTTTTACTGTCCCTCAGAAACCCTGCTATAGCTGAGATTGGTTAACGTCTTGATTGTACTTTTATTGTGATGGTCTAAGGCTGTTGTCTTGGTGCTTCTCCCGAGCCTTTGTTTGTTCTGTCATTGTCATCACAGATTTCCTCACTGTCTCCATCAGTGACTCACTAACACAATATCTGACCCATGCTAATGTAAAGGCTCTGTTACTATCAGGGCGCGCCTACAGCAGCACATTAGTATAGTGTGGTTTATAATGGCCTCATCATATCACAAGGGAGCACCAGTCTGATGGGTTCTTTTCAAATCTAAACAGAAGAAAGAATAGTGAGAACCTTTCAGTCATTTACACTTGTAAATGAGTAAATGTGAAAGTTTCAGGCACTAGACATAACTGAAAATGTTGAGTTCAAAAGTACCATTAAGTCATGATTTGGACTTGAGCCAGACTGGAGCACCTCTAATTTGATAACTAGAACTTGACTTGATAAAATGCACTAACTTGGACTTAGAGCATTGTAACTTGAGACAACTTGATGGTTCACTAAAAAAATAACTGTAAAAAATACAAGATGTACTTATAATCAGAGGGCTTGGACTCGGCTTGGCTCTCTGATTTAGGACTTGACTTGCACTTGTGGAGCACTGACTTGGGACTTGACTTGGACTTGTGGAACACTGACTTGGACTTGACTTGGACTTGTGGACACTGACTAGGGACTTGACTTGGACTTGTGAACACTGACTTGGACTTGATTGGACTTGTGAACACTGACTTGGTCTTGACTTGGACTTGTGCAACACAACTCGGGTCTTGACTTGGTCTTGTAGAGCCTGCCTTGGGTCCTGATGTGGACTTGTGGAGTACTGACTGAGTACTGACTTGGATTTTCTCTCTTTGACTTGAGACCTGTCTGACACTAAAACTTGAGACTTACAAAACTTGGTCCCACTACTGCTTTTACAATTTGTGCACCTTGGCTACTTCTGTTGTGATACTTCAACCAATCAGCTTCAGATTTCTCCACAACATTCCAGGTTTCCAGGCCATGACAGTTTATCCAGACTGATCATGTGTAGAAGTCTGTTCAGTTTTTATTTATGCATTTGTTTAAAGGGCTGCATACCCATAAGCTTATGCACTCAGTGTTCACTTTAGTCAATGAAGCGTTCTCTTCTCACAATGGCCAACTGTAGAATTCATATTGATTATTTTATTGTCCAATCACATGATGCTGTGTGCCCTTGACCCTCACTGAGCACAAATACACTCCAAAATGACCCTGGGGCAGTACACTGTCAATCCTGATACAATATATTGTCTTTTTTCAAACTGTCCCTCCAGGCTGAACACACTGTACAAAGTGTATGTATTTTATTGTCATTTCCTTCTTTAATCTCTATCTGTCTTGTTTAATTGTGTTCACTTTGTTGCAATATATAGGCCTGTGATGTCACTTGATACAGGTAATGTGATAAGGACTGGAGGACATGTACTTGCGCGTTGGGGGGAGGTGGCGGGGGAGGGAAAGATGTCCCATAAACGCTATAGACGGCACAGATGGAAACCAATGAATCAGCGTATTAGCAAATCACAGTCTTTCAATGTGTCCTAATTAGATACATGTATGACGTAAAAAGAGAACTGTATGTTATAGCCTACATTTTCTAATGGAGGGTCTGACTAAATATCTCATGTTTGAAATGAATTTGCTTGGGACGAACTTATCATTACATTTTCTCAGTTTCAAAGATTTTCTTTGGAAAAAACATTAGAGCTAAGATGTCTTTTTCCCCCAACGCAGATATGTTCCCTAGCCCTACCTAAACCTAACCTCACACAAATTTCTTTAGTAAAGATTGAATGAAATAATGAAATAATGAAAATGAAATAATGAAATAAAATAAAATAAAATACACTTTTCTAGCCAATCAAATGAGATTAAAAAACGTCTGTTAAGTTGATTTCTGTAAACTCATCTAAAATCTCATACACTCATAAAAAACAGTCACTTTAACACTGACGTTGGTAATCTCAAAGTTTCTCTGCTCCAAGCTGTTAAGCTCATATATATAACCTAAAATTAACACAATTTAAAAAGTAAATGATAAATATAGCATATTTTACTTTGTTTGTTCTCGTAGGTGTTACCGTAGTCAAACACAACGTTTATGCGCCTGCGCAGAAGCTTCAGGGCATGCACACATCGACTTTTGACTCAAATTCAGCACTGACTCCGATTGGGGAGTGACATGCACCATAGACATATATAATTAGTTAACGTGCGGTTCGACTCTGATGCTATCAAACACTTAGCATCTGAGCTATCCGATATGTTTTGAAGAACTCCAGAGCGTTCTGTTTGTTTTCCGATAGCTGTGAACATTAGCCCTCAAAATACAAAGTTATGAAAAGATGCAGAGAGTGTGTATATATACAGTATATAAAGCACAACTGCTAATAAACTTTATGAAACTTTCTTAACAGACTTTATCTCATAAGTTTGGCAATCTAAGGCTATAACTGACAGAGAACATTTGTAGCTGTTACTGGCACCTTAAATAATGAAAATATAATCAAGCTAACAACTGGCATGATTGACTCAATTTCAGCAAATTACTTTGAATAGGGAATGACGAGGAGAAGAGAGTGCGATAAGGTATAAAATTACATTTGTAAATAATACAAATTAATATTTTGTTAAAATATAGATTTTTTAACTCAAGTCAGACAAACGCAATATTTTAGACAAGTTTGGTGCACATAAGCTGCTTCAATTTTAAAGTCTAATGTGGTTGTTTATCTCACCCTTAAAAAGAAAACCATTTCCAAGTAGTTTTTGTGGGTGAAGTCTTTTGAATTATGGCATTACGTAAGTACACAGCTGTGTTCCTGTGTCCAAGGACATCTTTCTTGACTCATCACTTGAGTCTTTATGAAAAAATCAATGACATTTTTATAGCTAAATCTTGCTAGCTTCATTTTGTTTTTTTTATTTAAAGAAAGAACACTTTACACCTATAGCAAGAAAGTGTTGCTTAGCTGTAAAATCTTTCTGACTGGCCAAAGGATTGACTCAGCGACACAGATGCAGGAAGGTCTGAAGAGTAGAATGACAGAATGAGACAAAAGTTAAGTTAAAAACATAGACAGACAAAAACAAAAACATTACAATTGGAGCATGTCAGGACATTTCGACTTAATCTGAAGGAGCAGGTCTGAGAATCCTTTTTTACCATGAATCATTCTGGATGATTAAGAGATCACACTGACTTAGATGAGTTGAAGAAAGTGTATTGAATTTCAGTTTTAAAATGAAATAATTTAAAATAATTTTCAACAGAATTTTTAAAAGAGTGAAAGTTCTGTTGACAGACACATGGGATTATGATTCAATGTCAACCCATCTCGCAAGAAAGCGTATATGTACCACAACATAACAGGACATGTCAAAATTAGCCCCAGTTCATTTCTATGGGGTTGTAAAGACGTGTTATAATGTATGTATATTTTACAAAATCCTTATCCTAATCTTAACCCCCCCCAGCCCTAAACTTACCCATTAAAGCTAAAGAAAATGTCCCCACGTGGCTTCAAACAAAACTCGTGTTATTTCATGCTATGAAGTATCATGTTTATTTTACGCTTTTTCATATCGTGCAATATATACAAACATATACTGTATATGCAAAAAAGGCGTGAAATTGTGCTCTTTCTATGTTATTTATGTGTTGTGACTCAACTTGAATTAGTTGTGCTAAAATACACTTAATTTCCCAGAAAACGTCTAAAAAGAGGTAAACAGTTTAGCTTCCCAAACATAGCAAAGCATGAGGTGCGTTCCCCCTCAGCAGGCCACGCCCCCAAATATAAGGTGTTGCTGACTGTATCTACCCAGCTATTGAATTCTACAGGCTAATCACAGCTAAAACGGAAGTGTGCTGCCAAGAAAAGTGGGTGGGGCAGAATAAGGTGAATAAACTGCTACCTTTTTCACATGCTAAATAGTAGATTTGTGTTGACTTACTACAAACAAGTGAAGGCTCTATATATTGTGTATTTTTTTTTGTATTCTTTTAAAAATCTAGTTGGTATGGATTATGTTATAATAAATTTTAACCATCTAACTGTGCAAATAGCAGTCCTGTTACCACCACTGCTAAGTCTCCAGAGCAGTCTACCTTTTATTGCAGAGCACTGTATACAGTCTACCTTTTATTGCAGAGCACTGTATACAGTAGTGATGACGCGCGTGTTACAGTGTCATAATTACAAAGCTTACAAGAACAGCTCTATTGACTCTGGGGCCACCTATCACTTCAAAGCCTGGCCATAAAGCACAGATCTAACACTCGCTTCTTATTGCCCGCAGTAAAACACACAAGTTGTGACAGAAGACACAGCTGGGGGCCCGACTTTCTCTTTTTCACCAAACTGTTTATTTTCCCTGTCTTTTATACAAGATTATGAACATGCTAGCAAAAAATAGAATCACAACAAATGATAATAAATATATCAGATTCAGCAAAGCAAAGAAATGATCATTTGGATGCACACGCGCTGTTTTGTTCACTCTTAGTTTTGAGCAGGCATGCGGTGATGAACAAAATATTATAAACAAATATACACTTTAAAACTATTCTCTCAATAACTGTAAGTACTGTAAACATGCACTCTTTTTACACTGGCGTCTCTTGCACCCAGGCTCCAACAGAAAATAAATGATAAGCTATTTCCACAGTGATGGTTTTACAAAGTGCCTAGTTGAAACGGTTAAGACTGGAGTTATCAAATATGTGTAGAAATTGTTGTGTTTCTTGAATATTGAAAAAGTGGATACGTTTTTGTGGGGCCTGGGTGTTAGAGGGCGGTCCCAGTGTGGTTAAAGGGAGCCAGGGTCAAAGCGTTTTGGCCTCACCCCACAGTGGTGCTCGTAAGACCTGTGCACAGTCACTCTCTGAGGCCACGGTTTCCACGGTAACACAGTCCGGTGTTTGAAATGCTTGAAGAAATACCCAAATGTCAAACAGTATGTGAAAGTATTCATTGTAAGGCAAGCTAAATTTGTTTGTGTTTTCAGTAATGGGAAAAAAAAAAAAAAAAAACAGAAAAGTTTTAGATTCTGCGGATGTCAAGATTATTAAACTGAATAAATATTTGTGATTATCCAATATATTTTTATTACAAGCTACTAAAAAGTAAACAAAATTCAATAGTTTTATATCAAGCCTAAATAAAACAATTGTTTGTTTTATTGACATTTCATATAAAGGTAACTATATTGTGGCAACACCAACCGCAAACAATTGTTTAATCATGCTTTTTCACTCATTACTCAATTTTGACATCCCTCTAAACATATACTTTTAAAATGTTGCCTATTCATTTCATAGTTGATGAAATAAAATAAGTAAAATTATATATTAAAGGAGACTTATTATTTCACACTTGTTAAATGTAAAACACAAAAATGATCTAAAACGACTAAAGAAACAGGTCTATTAACTTCCTACTCAAAACTGCAAAACCGATAACCCCACCTCTTCAATGTAAAATATAACTAATAGGCAACACATTTTAAATAATATTTGTTTTTGTAATTGTATTTTGGCCGGGGAAATATAAGATTACTCAAACATGGCTGGATCAATCTGAATACAACTTTGTGGAAGTTAATCATGAGGGAACACTGTTGTAACAAACTAAGAAAAGTGGATTTTACATACTAAGTCTCCTTTAAATTAAATCATAAAACAACAGTAAACTAACAAATAAAAATGGCAACAGTGCACAGATCCAGCTATCACAGTTCTTCTGGCATCACTTAATAAAATATAATAAAATCTGGCATTGGCAGTCATAGCACTACATGATAATATCTGACAAATCGCCCTGTCACTCATTGAATCACAGTTTTTAGATCACAGATTATCCCTAAATGTGTGGAAACCTCCAGAGAGTGACTGTAGCAGCTCTGAACAGTGAGAATACTGATCCAAACCCTCTAAACTAAGACTTTTACATCAACATGATAAATTCAAAACACATTCAAGTGTACAGTATATGTGAGCTACACCTACTTTCCAGAAATATACATCTACTTATTCTTATATGATATTATTTGCAATATTTTGGGGAACATGATTATATTCATGTGATACATTCTTCATTATAAACAGAGACCTATTGCCTCTTTTTAACAGATTCTTAACAGATATTTCCTTTGATACAAGTGTCTATTTTTGGTACGTAAAAGAATAATGAACGCGTTACAGGCCGCGGAGGGGACAGTGATGTTTGACAGTGTAATTAGGCGTAGGATTTCACAGGAGCACACGCAGTCTCTGTAAGTGAGAGATAATTTTAGGCCTCCTGTCAATGCGCTGGTAAATAAAACCCCAGGGGCCCAGCTGTAACACTCTGGAGAAGATTTATTTCAATCCACGACCTCATATTACAGCAAAACCAAGCGGACGAGCTGAGTCAGACCAACGCTGGAATAAATTGCGCATAAAGTAAGACCAGAGGACCTCCATTAGCATCCTCTATCATTCTCGAAAGCGTGATTTTTTTTTTTTTTTTGGCCAGTGATGTTACGAGGCCTCTAGTCCAGAGATGTGTCCCACTGCAAAGCCACAAACAAAATAAGTCAATAATGTATGAGGCATTTTCCGTGGCGCTCTTCTGCTCAGCTGTTGTCAAGGGAACTCCATTATTTATACAGAGAAATGTTAACATCATTCCAGTCTGTGTGCGTTCTACTGTAGTTTTTCATTCTTATCCTTGGAGTTCATACCAGTAACTGAAGTTGTATTGGTCAGGCAGTGTTGTACTGGTGTGGTTTTGCCCACAAATACGTGATGATAAATGGGATGCTTCCACAGGGCTTGGTCAAAAAGTCTTGTAGTTTCGAGTGTCCTGATTTTTGGTCATTAGAAATCCAAAGAAATGACTGTATTTCTGACATACTTCATCTTATGGAGCTGCCTAAATGCAAAAACTACTTGAGTGTGTGCATATTGTACTTCAATATGTGCGTCAAAGTCTTAGTCGCGGCTTCGATTGCGTTTTTTGAAAAAGAAAAACGGGGTCTTTTGCGGTGGGCCCAGAAGCATCGGTACCTGGTTCTTGTGTGTGATTCGAAGCTGAAAAAAAAAAAAGACAAAAATGAAATTACTTCCATTGTTGTAAACAGTCCCATGTAATCTTTTCTTCATAGCAAACTAGTGTCTTCAACAAAACGCAAATTAAGTGATCTGAAGAATTAGTAATACATGCTTTTTGTTTCTTAAGTGAATGATGACTTGGCCTAACAGCAGGAGCCTTAGATCACAATATCTATTTAAAAAGTTGTACGTAATTGGGATTAGTAATACAACTTGAATACACAGAGCGCTGCAGATCAGTGTGTTTTTGTTGTTGTTAAATAATACAAAATATAACAAAAACAACATCTCTATTAAGATAATGAAATACAGTTACCACAAAACTATATTTTTAAATGCGTATATGTTATAATTGTTTAATAGTCATTGTTTTATGCTGCATCCTATCACCAACGAAAGTTCCTAATTTGTATTTTTGTTCATTTTTATTAATTGTTTGGCTGGAGAAATATGTCTGATCAATGTTTAACTGATGAGTTTTATGAATTGTACTTACTGTACAAGGAGGTTGCATCCAGGGCTCACCATCGATTTGCATTGGCAATCGCCGGGACGTCCTGAGATTAGAGAGAGAGTGTGCAAGAGAGAGAGAGAGAAGGGGGGAGGAGGTGAAGGAAGAGAAAGAAGAGGAACAGAAATACAGGGAGGCAGAGAGAGAGAGAGTGGGGAGGAAAGCAAGGGAGAAGGAGGAGAGAGAGAAAAAATGTGAGAGAGCAGAGGGAGAGAAAGAGGGGTAGTAGGAGAGAGGTACGAGTAAGGGAGTGAAAGAGAACGAGAGTGGGGATTAAGGGAGCGAGAGGAGAGAGTAAGGGAGGGGGACGAGAGAGAGAGCAATAAGAAAAGAGTGAAAGAGCGAACAAGAGAGAGAGACAGAGAAAAAGAGGGGGGAGAGTAAGATAAGGGAGAGAGGAGAGATTAAGGGAGGGGTAAGGGAAGAGAGAGAGAGAAAGAAACGGTGAGAGAGAGAGACAGAGAAAAAGGGGAAGAGTAAGAAAGCGAGGGGAGGCAAGAAGAGTGAGAGAGAGAGAGAGAGAGGAGAGAGAGAGAGAGAGAGAGCACAGGTTGTGAAGGTCAGATCACACACACCTTAGAGGCAGTGGAGGCCGTTCACACTGTCCCAGTACAGGGTCACACACTGCACCCTTTGTTCCCTTCAGACTCATTCCCAGACAGGCCCCCACTGTTCAAACTCTCAGCCTACTGTACACACACGCAGTCAGAAGTTAGTTTAGGGCCTCTGTTCTCGCCCCTGCAGCTAAAGCAACAGTGTACGGGACAATGATTACAAAATACTCTTCAGTTCAGTTCTTGGAAAATGAGCTACACCAGTCAAAGAAGCTGTTGTTTATACCACCTTTATTAGGGCTGAAGAAGCTTGGGAAAATATCAAATGATAAAAAAAATTATATACTTTTGCAGTACAAATCATAAAATTATCCAGGAGCAATAATACCTGAGAGAATGAATAATAAAGAGGTAAACTAACACAAGAACCCTATACATTTCAGAATTAGGACTGGGTCATAAGGGTACAGTCTGCATCACTCTTACAGCCCAAATGTGTAAATAAATTCAACAATGCGGTCTAAATGCTAACTTGATGCTAGCATTGAATGCAGTAATTTAACATCTACAGAAATGACCATTTGCTTTTCTGTGATGTCAACAATAGACACAGTTGGATCAATTAATAGTTACAAACAAAAAAAGTGTTAGTATCAAGACTCCAACAACTACCTCAAATAGATGCTTGATGCTTTATCTATTGACATTTGCTTTGAGCATGGAATTGGAATACAACGTTTTTTTCACGCACTCCATTGATTCTATAGTGGAAGAAAACAGAACTACATTCTACAACATCGAGTGTGGAGGCTCTACAAGATTAAAACATACGGAAACTAAGAGATTAGAAGCAATATTCAGTTATTGTATATCATAAAGTTGATCAATATTTTATACATATTTTTTTTTTTTTATTTAGTTATATTTTTTTTTTATATACATTTTTATCAGTTACATTGTACTTTTTTTGTATTTTCAATAATTATTTTATATATATTTTTGCATGCTATGTTTTATAGACATTATTGGACAATATGTGAGCAATAAGAAAACAAGTACTGTGCAGTTGCCTTTCACCTATCTTCAGTCATGAGAATCTTAAAAATCAAACATGCATTGAGCTATTTTGACCATCCATTGATCAGTACATTTCAGATACACAACTCACTGTCTCTGCCTATCTAGAACTTCATTTAGTAATAAAACCTCATAGAATGAATATGAACTGGCAAATTTAGCATTTTAAAATAACTTACAGAATTTTACATGTGCTTCAATCAAATAACATGATTTTTTTGTACAAACAGCCATGTTGTATGTTGACATTTATAATTCAGCAATAGTTTTTGAGGACACAGAGCACTTTAGAAATACTCATACATGTATATTTCAGAGAAGAGAAGAGTAGATGCTATAAAGGACTGACCTGATGGTGACACTGGAACACTGGGCCAGTCTCCGTCCTGCGCTCTTCAGGCCAGTGTAGATCTGCCCCATTTCTATGGCCCCCTCCAGACCCACCACCTCCAACAGAGTGTCACTGAGGTCTGCAAAACAACACCATTTTCATTGTAAAGCCGGTTGCACACTAGAGGAGGTTCAAAATGTTCAATGATTTTTAGACATGTCAAATCAAAGACATAAGGACATTTTGCAACGATTATTTGTCTCACAGTCACATCATGTTGCAGGCAGAACAGAAACACCACAGAAACGCCACCTTTAGTGACAATTTTCCTGCAAGCAAAGTGCAAGTGCCACGTGTCCAGCACAGTGAATAAAAACATATCCAGCTGTCTTCGTGTGCATTGTTAACTCTAATAGTGATCAAACAACAACAATGAAACATGAGTGGATTAAACCTGGCTTGTAAAGGTCACACGAGAGTGGGTTTTCATCAGAGGGTTACACTAACTCACTGTCTAACGAAAAGTGGTGTGACTTTCATTTTTTTACATTTTCAGAGATGTTGTCAAAAGGCAGAACGACAGGTGCTGTTTGGATGTTGTTCTTGTCATACTGTACATGTTGGAAACCTAACCCTAACTCTAAGTCGAAACAGAGTCACAATGACAAGTATTGCAATGACAAGATAATCTCCTAAGAGAATCGTTACTTGGGCTACACCTCCCAAACTCTTGGAGAGATACATCGGAATAATTTAGTGTGGAGAAACCATTACCATATAATAATAACTTAATTATTACAGAAGAAAGCATCTTGTTTTCTTTAAAATGACACAGCTATGAACAGAGCTCAGAGCTATAGGCCAAGACAGCGGGTAGATAAAAACAAGAAGCTTCTGATCATTCATGAAAGCAGAACAAATATCAACCAAATAACAACTAAGGACTAAGCCAAAAACACTGCTATAACATGGCTAAAACAATTATGAATGTCAATTTGATATAATATGCTGGAGTAAATGAAGTTAATAAATCAATCTTATCAGACCTTATTCACCACGCTGTTTGTTGATTAAACATGATAACATAAACATGACTGCAAACAATTTGACATAATATGCTATAATGTCCCCTCATACTAGCACAAAAACTCCATACTGTTTTTTAATAAAAACAATAAAAATGTATTGACTACTGCATTGTAAAAGTACATTTTATGGACTCTTCAGACAAGGCATGTTTGGTTTATTCCCAAAGTAATTCATAAAAGTTTAGAGAATGTGACGTATATGTTAAAACAAAATCTTTTCTGTTGCTTTCTAGACGTCACCTCTGATGACTAAAGCCTGAATGAAATCTCTGACACTTCTTTAGATCATTCATGTAAGCACAGAGCAATTTTAATGCCTTAGGTTATGTTAAAGTATTTGTGTGATTTTCAGTAAAACTATGAAACAATTATCCATATAATTTTAGATTAGTCTTTAAACAAAGATGTTTTTTGAGACACTATATTCTGTATTTTCTACGGCTTAATTGACTTATCTGGTTTTGCTCAGTGACACAAATTATCAAAAACGAGACTGTGAGAGGAATTTCATCTCCACAGCTGGTCCGATAATTTGTGAGCTGTCAAAATCAATTCTCATACTCACTTATACATCTGCGCTGGTGTCAAATACACTAACTGAAACTGCAAACCTGCTAAGCAAGAGAGAACTTTCACAAAAAACTGTCTTCTTTTCACAAATATCAAACATTTTGTGTCCATTAAACCTCATTATGTTGAATGCCGTTTTGAAGAAATATATTTTGGACTGCGTGTCAAAAGTCTTTTTTAATGTGTGCTTTTTAAGTCCAGCATGAGTGAATGTTTGGACACCAGGTCTAGACAAGTGGGTCTGTCAGTGGAGAATAAGCAGGGGCAGTCACAGAACCAGTGCGACCATGGCCTCAGGGTTTTCACCCAGACAGGCCTGCACTAGCCCTCTGCCTGCGCTGGTGACAGAGCCAGCTCTCTGTCTGTTGTGGAGTAAACAATGTTAATAATTCTCCAATCTTGTCAGACCTTACTCAGCCCACTGTCTTTGTTTCAGATAACATAAACATGATGCAACACACAGCAAAGCCAAAAACCGGAATAACTGCTTCAAAAATGACCTGCTACTTTTTTTGCTTCAACTGATCAGATGCTTAAAACATCTTTTGTACAAGTTGAGAGACATTTCCGTAAGTGTCGGTAATGTGCATTTGGCATTTAAAGTATAGAACAACTTTGAACAGAGTTTCGGCACTGACTGTGAAATATAAAGCATTGATTGTGTGTGACTCAGTGCCTCTTTACAATTTCTGAAGACAAATTGAAAGAAAATGTCAACCAGAAAAGAACAAATAACACTCAACGTCTGATTTGGAAATAAAATGTTGTCTTAGCAAGAATTGTAAGTAGAAAGTACATTTTGCTAGAACAGAACTTTCTGGTTAAAATCAACATAATCCACTTTTAATACAATGATTAAATGCTTTACAAATGTATATAACCATTCTGCTTTAAATGAAGACTGAAAAAATTGAATTCTTAAATATTTATCTTTACAAAGTGAGCTTTACAAAATGTATCTCTAACTATGTTTTGGCCTGTCTACTACAGATACTTTAGAAATATAATGTCCTAAATAGGTTAATAGATTATATAAAAGTTTGTAGTTTCAACATTTCTGGTGTAAAGTCTACCACACACCTGCTTGTCTTCATGCAGATTGGTAAATCTTATTGCCATGGAAACAGGAGATGCCACAAGGCCCAGTCACAACTTAAATTTATAAT
The DNA here is from genome assembly GCA_038363315.1 of Mugilogobius chulae. Taxonomy (NCBI): domain Eukaryota; kingdom Metazoa; phylum Chordata; class Actinopteri; order Gobiiformes; family Gobiidae; genus Mugilogobius; species Mugilogobius chulae. The sequence goes on from CM076403.1 coordinate 46,193,874, forward strand.
AATGATTTAGATAGTGCTTTATAGTGCTAATATTTATATTTATATTTTTGAGCATTACAGAGATTTGTAGCTGAGTAAATACAAGATAGATATGCTTAATGCTATAATATGGACAATTTACCTTGTACTTGTAATACTACTTTTAATTTGACATACTAACATACTGCAAGATTAAGGCTGATTTGCAACGGCTATCCCTAGAAGAGCGTTTACAATCCAGGTAAAACATCTTCATAAAACTGGCAGGTGGAAAACCAGAAAAGTTGAGTTGTGCACAATAAAGTTTTACAGCTGGAATAACTATTTGCACTTTGGGGCAAAAGGGGCAGAAACAGTTCTTATCTGAACACAACAGGTAGAGCATTATTATTACATAAGACCTGTTCATTACCAGTGACACCATGCTCTCCCTGTCACAGAGGGTCAGATGTTCGCCTCCGTCAAATGTTGTCTCAAGACCCCGAGAACAACCACAAACATCCACCATATGTGACCCCCACTTTCTCATCCTTCCAGGAAATCATGGTAATAGGATTCGGCGTCCATTAAAATGCAGCGGACAGTTGGGAGGCTAAGTGATCGAGACAGGCTCTAGCGACAGATGGGAGATGTAAAACTGGCTCTGTCATGTGAAGCAGAAGAAAAAAAGGTTTATTTCTGCTTAAACTAGCAACGTGTAAGATTTAAATATTAACTAAACACATTTACTTCACATTGAGGTAGTTTTTCAAATTAAAAAGCTTTAAAAAATGTGTATTGTTGCTGTGTGGAGGTTTATCTCTGAACAACTTTTAACTCTTCATGTGATGTTGTAGAAGACATGACTGTGTGATATTGACAAAAAACAAAATGAATTATGGTGTAAATCCAACAGCAGATTGCTTAAATATGTTTTTAAATGTATTAGTTGATAAGTTAAATTTCAAACAAATGTTATCTTTAAATGATCGATTGTAATATTTGTAACTAAAACAATACTCAATACTCCATATTCAAATTTTGCATGTCTTCAAAAGAACAGTCACTATATTTTTTAAATGTTCATATATATATATTATTGCCCACTTATACTCCAATGATCCACATTTTCTTGAAAACTGATCAGGAGAATGCTCTAAAGATTTACATGTTGATTATGGCTGCTCGATTATGGGGGGGAAAAAAATGATTATTTCAATCATAATCGAAATCAGGATTATAAACTCTTAGATAATTCTTATATTCAGAGAATAAACTGATACAAATAAATAGTGACAATCTCACAGAAATAGCTTGTACAAATGTAAAGACAATCTGTGAGCAACTTTTCCACAAACAAAAAGACATAATGTTGTGCACGTCAAACGCGTATTCACAATTACAATCACAGTTACTTGATTACACATTTAGCAATTAATTAGAGCAATAATATAAGTGAAATTGAAATGTGATGAATTGTACAGCCAAATGTCTAGTTATTTTTCATTTTCTCTTTCACTTGAGGTTCTGTGACAAAGAAATAGTACAAAATGCATTAATTTCATGGACTGAAAGTTTGGAATCAATAAAGAACCCATTCAATTATATTGGTCATAAACCAAAGCCAAGAGAGACACAATATTAGAGTAAAGTCTTATTTTAGAAGTTTATATTTGTATTTTACATTAAAATTATGCCCCGCCTTCTCAGCCCACCTACACCTCTACTTCCCATATCCAAATTTGGGCATGGCATCCTGCCCGAGTCCTGGAATGGGCTGATGGAAGAGTAACCCACTGCGCTGTTTGCACCTCACTGGTTCCCGCCTCATCAGATCTGCGCGCTTTTGACTCTCAGGCAACCAGCGCTGTTACTTTCTCAGCGAGGTAGAGCTAAGAATAGACCAGAACAGTCTCTTACATAAGCCTGCCACGGTGCAGTGCATTATGGGATGGGATGGTTAGAGCAGTGCCAAACAGCGGGGCAACTCCGATTGTGACTGCTGCGTACACTAGTTTCCCATTGTCAGTGTACAGTCAATGAAAACATGTTTGAGTCCTCAAAAAGATTGCACAGTAGTGTTTGCTGATAACTCCTAAATAATGTATTTGATAATAAACCATGACATAACAGATCAGTAATTTATGGTTTGTCCATTGCTGATTCAAAATTAACCTAAAATGGCTTAGAAATATAAACTGGTTCATTGATTTCCTGTTTAAAAGCTACTGTATATAGAACTAAGCTCTGTCTCTTCACTGTGAATTTTAACTGTAACAAGCGCCAGATTTCAAGCTACACATTATTATTGTTGTAAAATGGTTACATGGCCATTTTGTTAGAAGGGGGCGGGGATAGGTGGTAAGTGAAAAGAGAACTTTTTAGAAGTTGAGTTGCAATTTATGAAGAAACTGACAAATAAAAGTTGTAATTACAGGATGTAATTTGAGCTCTAAAACAAAATCCCTCCATGTATGTCGTCAAAAATCTTAAATATAATCATGTTCACTACTGATGGAAAAAAAAATAAAAAAAATACCGCACACATCTTATGAGGACAAATTAACGCCTGTGTTTTTTCCACTTTAGGCAGGGAGTTATTTCAAATATGAGATGAGCTCAAAATCCTGGTGAAGATGCAGTTTATTTGTGTAAGAGGTGTTGTGCTATAATTATTAGCAGTGTCCTTCCTTCGCCCACGGCCCTCCCTCGCTCTTTCTGGCCGGACAGTTATTGTCTCGGTGTGGACAGCACAGTGGCAGATGGTCAAAATGGGAGCCCACCTTTCCTCAGTGCCCCAAACACAGGCCGGGGGCACAAGGGAGAGCACTTGGACCAGTGACAAGGAACAATATGTTATGAAACTGTTGTAAACATACCACACACATATCACTGTATTTCTGCTTCAGCTGCTACTGTCAACACACAAATGGACACAAGAATTTCACACCACAAAAATGTACTTTTCTATTTTAGAAGTAAATCTGCTTCCTTCAAATGCGTATGAAGATCGAGCCAAATGAAGAGGATATGTTTAGTAGTTAAAACCTTCTTTAAAGGAGACTTATAAGGCAAAGTTGAAGTGATAAAATTCTATACTGTATTTACCTCATCCTTTTTAATGCAGTTGGCAATGTTTGTACAGACTTTAGACTGCCACAAATGGTACACTAGATTACTGAATCGTCTGTGCACTGAACTTCAAAAATGCTTCTAAAGCAAAATGTAACTTGTGCCATCTGTGGATTCTTTCTGTTGTTGATAAGTCACCAGTTGACAAGTTTTGACATCACAGAACAAAGCAGTCTGTGTCATAATTACCAGTAAGAAATTTAAAACTTAAAGTGAAATGACTTCTTTAAATAATGAAATGAAAATAGAAATAATAAAAGGCTGGATAATTTGTACTTTTGTTCGATAAAGAGCAATTACTAAGGTGCATATTTAAATTCACATGAAGCCAGAGTAATGGAAAGCTCCAAGCATCACAGGTGCTGCCATTCATTAACTTTAAGTTAAACTACGACTGAAGGTCAATTCTCTCTCTCCATGTGCCCTGACATCAGCTACATATTGGATCTATTTCAAGCTGCACTTAACAGCGGGGTGGTCCAAAGTAATTATAGGCTGCAGTTTTCAATTGTGTGTGCGAATAAAAAAAACAATATGAAGTCTTGGGTGCTAAGTCTTAAAATAGTCATCTTTGAGGCTAACGGCGTAGGAGGGTTAGGCCTTGAGAGGCAAAGGGTAAAGTGAGGACATTATTGAATAATATAGATTGTAATAAAAGTTGTCAGGAACAATTCAAAAAATACAATGATTACTTTTAAGTGCTGTGGTCACAAAAAAAACAATATATAAAAATGTATTATATAGGGATGCTTAGGTATAAAAAATATATTATTCACAATTGTTTAATGCAACTTTTTGCTTTGAAAGAAGACAGAGCGCTCTTGCAGATGCAGACAGTAAACGGATAGAATGAAATAGGTCACGTATCCCAGAAATTGATTATCGAGAAGTGCAGAGAAGTGTAAAGACACTCTCTGGGAGCTGTTTTTACAGTCAATAAAACACATGGATTTAAAGCCTATGACGTTTTTTTTCCAAGAATGACTTATTTTGGTTGAATGGTCCCAGTGGAAAATATTTATTACAGTTTTACAACAGTTGAGTTGCACAAAATAGAAATGGAAAATGTTTTACTTCTAAAGCTGAATCCCAACTGTCTCATCAAAAAGTGACATTATAAAAAATTAAAAGACACAATTTCCTGACAGTTTAAACAATTATTAGACCAAATGAAAGTGGTATCAGTATTAACAAATGACAAATTATTGAGTCATTTATGTGGATTTTTGACCTCTTCAAACGAGGAAGGAATCATTGTGAATAAACCCATTCTAACAAAATCTGAATTTACTTCAGTCTGAGTAAAAGACTTTACTCAGTGATGTTGATCCAGAGTTGCAAAATGCTTTAAAAATAAATGTTGATTAATTGATTAATTGTTATTACAATAAATTACCGTTATATACACTAAATGGTCCATTTTCTAGTAAGTTAACTGAATTAAAAAAAAAGTATATTCAGTCCCTACACTGGTATTGACCAAAATCTGGTATCAGCACATAAAGCCAAGGTACTGAAATTAATATCAAAACAAAAAGAGCTCGATTGATGCATCTCTAAACATTACAAAAAATAATATTATCGACAAAGCAGGATTTTGACAAATAAAAGTACATGTCACTTCTAGTATTTTGTTGTTTTTCTGAGACTTTCCCAAACTCCAAAGCAGCGGAGTCTCTATAAGCCACAATAGGAGTCCCACTGGTCTGAGCAGCAGGCAGCCACACTCGCAGTCTGTGCATTAGTCTTCCAGCTGTGCTACAAACAGGCCTCATTCAGGTGTATGAGAGTGGAGAAGTACTGAAACACGTGTGAAAGTACTGTGCTGTTTGAGAAAGTCAGTGAAAATAATCGCCTCAACAGGTCCGGGCCAAGTTTTCGACACTTGTAATGCTAACGACCTTATATACAGCTGGAGGAAGTTTAAGAAATTTGATGCTGAAGCAAAGAGGAAACAAACATGGGAGGAGAGAGATGCTGCACAGATAACTACTCAGTTCTCTGCGTAAATCCTCTTCCTGTTAACATGCTGCATTTTTTACTTTCCACAAACATCCAGGACAGCTATCTATCACAAAGAAAACAAGCACAACCTGACTACAACAATGCTTGCTCAAAAGTAGAGCTGGCAACTTATAAATAAACATATTGAAAGACAGTGCACAAACCTATGCATTTTTGTTAGAGGTCTTTTCTTCTTGGTGAATGGGTGTAAAAATGCCAAAAAAGCCTGTGGTAAGCACCTGAATCTAGGGCTGCAACCAACAATAATTTTGCAAAATGATTAGTTGCTTAGAATGCAAAAGAACTTAATACACAATTTGACCCAAACAAAGCTCATGTAATGTTTGTTAAGGACATCTTGAAATTGTTTATTTGCAACAAAACATATTTTCCATCAAAACCACAAATTTTACACACTTTACATGAGTTTGAGTGCTAAAACTTCTTTTCTCAGGTCATGACATAATTTTTTTAAAGGTGAGGTAAGTGATTTTCACACTGCGAACACAAGTAAGGGGTTAAATCTAACAACTTCCTTTTATAAACCTTTCAACACATGGTTAATATCCACCTGTATTCATTTTGGTTGCAATTTTGGCTTAAAACCCACTTTTTACGAACTATAAAGTGGAACCGAAGAGGACCACCCAAGCTCAGCCAATCAGAGCGCAGCATACAGCTCCTGATCATAACTAATATTCTTTATTTTTAAGTTCAGACAGTACTCAGTGGTCTAATTTTTTCACAAGGTGCTGCTTACATCATAAACTTTTCATGGGAAAGCACAAAGTTTGCTTATTTACAACTAAAAAGTTAGCTACTCCACTTTTAAAGCTCTATAGTAAATCGCTGCAGGTTAGTTGCCAAAAGCAAGTAAATAAATGATTAGAGTCAAAACCTTTTAATGTCTGGTTTGGTTGTACATTACTATGGACCAGAATCCAGAGGGGTGGTAGTACTTTTACTAGGACTGTTCGGTCACATTTACTTCAGTTGATTTTAGGAGAAAATGTACTGATCATAATGTTAAATAACAGACGACCAATCAGCTCTTTTTATGTGGGTCAAGCAAATTAAACTGATTTGATTGCACTGTGCATTGTGAGGTTGATTTGAGACATAGCAGGGGGAGAGGTGGGAGTGGTGACTAGACCTACTCTTTGTAAAGCACTGCTGAAGTGTGGGTTCTGGATCACAGGCAAAGCCACCTGGGCCAAATGAATAAGTCAATTATTGATTTATTTTCTAAACAAAATCCATTATAATATTTTGAAATCTTTGTTGTTTAAGCTGAACAGTTGATTACATACTGTATGTTTCTGCACAGCCCCTGGTGAAAACGGATCAGTGGCAAATGAAATATCTGTGTATAACGTGTTTAAAATGCTTCTGGCCTGCACAGTCCCAATGTATATTTATGGCAATGTGAATTACAGACATGTTATTGTAAAGTGTATGTTAAAATCTGTATGTGTGGTCTGTCGTTTAGAACAAAAGCAGGGCACTTCAGTCTGAAACGCTGCAGGCTTCTTTCACTCTGCCTGATTGTATTATCTGTGCTAAATAGATTTGAAGATTTTGTTTATTGTTCCAGAGAAAGCTTAGTGCCATAAACAATTACTCTTACAATAAGCATGCACGATATCCACAGTGGCGCACCAGAGCATACACACACATTTGAGTCTTGTTTTTGGTGGCAGAAGAAGCACATTTTGCAACAAGCTGCAGTAAATGTGTCATGCATGTGCTAATGGTAAATGTATGCAGGACTGTTTTGTGCATAAGGAGTTAAGTTCTCTCTTATCGTGTAATGAGATAAACAAAATCCTTACACACAGAGAGCAGAGTGCAGGCCTTTTGAAGACCACAATAGGATTATGACTCAGACTCAGGTCAAGAGACCAGACTAGGCCAAGAGTTTACATGGATGCAGCCAAGAAAGAGTTGCACCTAATGCTATTGTTGACAGGTTAATGCACAGTAAGCTGGCAAGATATGTCTCTATGTTATTTTCTCACATTGATCTAACACAATTTCTTATTAAAAACAAAAAAGAAAATATTTATATGAATTTTCTGAATACAAACAAAAACGTACAATGTAGTCACTTCCATATAACATTAAGTTTATCCCTTCTGCAGACTAAGAGCGAATGTCAGTGTACGCCTATCAATTAAGTGTTATTTGAAGATATTATTTGTGTATATATATTTTTACATTAAAATAATGTTTTAAAATAATTATCAAGGTCATGGTTGTGTTGGGAAGAAATATATATTTTTACTTAGACCAGGGTTATTCAATTATGGTATATTTACCAGTGGGCCATATTTTACGTAAGGATATGGTCTGAAGGCCGGACTACAAGAATTTTACATAAAGTATCCACATATCATGAATGATTTCTTTCATTGTAATGAATACAAAATGCAATATTGTGTTGCCACAAAAACTTTGAATTAAAAAAGGACTAGGCCAAATCAAACCAAGTCAGTCAACAACAACTAAGGTTTTGACCATAAATGGCATAACAGAATCTGATGCATGACATGATGTAGACTTGCTGTAAATGATGCATAGTACTGAATAGATAGCTGTTATAGTGCACTTCCAACAAAAACAGTCTATCCAACAATATGGTCAAGTTGTCCATGAAGTCTTTTATCCCAATGGGCCAAAGATATTGCTTAGTGGGCCACATTTGGCCCCCAGGCCGCCATTTAAATAGCCGTGACTTAAACTATATAGTGCATACTAAGAAAAAATAATCAGAAAGGAATAAATTTAATGACCAAGAACAAGTGACAAAAAATTACTATTACTGTAATTGTATTGTATCTATCTCTCAATATTTAATTACAGAACGCTCAACACATGTACAAATGTATTTTCCAAAGGATAACTTCATCTAATCAGAGTACTGCATTTTGAATAGTTTTAGATTATATTACATCATAATGCATTAAAAACATAATTTATGACAAATAAATAGGATTAAAACAACTTTGTTCTGCATTTTTGTTCAAAATAGAGAAGGAAATATAGTATGTGCTGTCACAACAAAAACTGTTTTCTACTTGTCTCTACCACAAAATGAAACAATAACTATACTGCTCTCAAGGTTCTAGATTTGTATTTTCGGTACACATTTTGTGTTACTTCCCAACACTGTGAATAGCTATAAAACACTGCCGGCCGGGTGAGAGGTGGTCCGGCTCAAAAACAAGCAATGCCAATCATTCCAAGAGAAGGTGGTGTGAATTGAGTGAATTGTAAAAAGGATTCATTCCTGAGGCTAGAGAGGTCAAAGACATGTTTTTCCCATTCATTTATTTTTTTGTTACTGAGAAATCATTCACTTTAGTAGATCAGGGTCAGGTTATAAAACAGCCTGTTCGGACTGAGTCAACTTTTTATCCTCTTTCAACTACCCAATGAAGTTATGTTTTTCAAGGTGATAAAAACATAATTTTATCAAGCTTATGTAAAAGAGACATTGAATGACGTACAAAATGTAAGGCAGTAGAGCGAGTTTAAGTATGCATTACTGAGGGTATTGAAGACACATATTTATTTATTATTATTATTTTTTTAATTCAAGTTTAACCTGTTTTTCCCCACGTTGACAACAATTGTGTTATAGCAATGTTGTGGCAGCTGTGGTGTCCATCTTGTGAGTGAAGAGGCAGGCAAAATTTGAATTGGAACACTAGTCAAAAACAAAGCCAGGAAAATAATAAAAAAGTTATTAATTAATATATGATGATGTGAATGCAGAGACCTCGGTCAGTCTGTTCCTAGGCATTTTTTCCCCTAAATATAAACATTTATGTCTACCCAAATACTCCGCTGGGCCACTGGGTTTTCAAATGCAGAATTTAACTTTACTATCATTAGATTATGTGGATACAGCTATAAAAAAAAAAAACTAGAAATGTTTTTTCAAGAATTTTCACATTAGTTTGGATGAACACACAAACATAGTCCAATTAGCAAAGTGTTTAAGTTAAGATTAGAATTTAAAAGTCTAGCTTTTTTCGAGTACGGTTTCGAAGTTGGAAGGCTTGTTTCAATGGAAATTTAAGAGGATCCAAACTACAAGTATCACTGGAACACACCAATATTCTGTTATAACTGGATAAGATTTATGAGGACAATGCACAATTACATTAAGTACAAGCGGAGATGATTGTGCCAGATTCAAGTTTTGTACAGATAAACTCCATCTGTAGTTCTAAGGAGGGGATAGGAGTGGTGCTATTGAACATGTTTTTAGTGGTAGGGGAAACTGGAGTACTCAGAAGAAAACTACACAGACACAGGGAGAACACGCAAACTTCACAATAAAAGGTCAGAGCAACCCAGGAGTTGATCCTGGGACCATCTTGTTATGAGGCCAGATCGCTAACTGCTACTATAATTTCTTTTACAAACTACATCTTGACTGATGTAAAAATATGATAAACATTTACTACAGGGACTTTTCATTCTTCTCTTAAACAAAGTCATATTTACAAAAATAGGAACCTGTCCTATGTTCTTTAAGCATTCAATAGAAAAACACTGTGTCATGATTAAACCACAAAAATCTTTAAATCGAATGAAAAACAAAGTGATGGTATGTTGACGCATAGGTTTTCACAAACTTGTACAAACTGGCTGCTGTCACAAACATGACTCATCCTTCTTACTCATATGATGCAAACTATGGTATATTTTTTCACTTTCAGTTTGCTTTACTCTGCTTGTGTCTTTGCTCACTGGTCTCCATGGAAACAGTCAGCAGAGACAGAGGAGTGAAGTGAGACCACGCACACAATGTTGAAAACTGGTGACCCAGAATTTTAGATTTACAAAGGAAAAGTACTTGTGAATATGAGGGATGCAATTATTTCAATTAGTCGACTTGTGAAACCATAATTTCTATGCATCAACCAAATGTCAGTTCAAATAAACATGTGCATTATTAACGAAAATCAGAATATGTTTATGTTTTTTTATGCCAGTGTATTTTTTAATCTGTTGCAACAGCAATTACAGTGTAAATAGGCACTTAAAATGTATGAATTTAGTGCATATATTTATCTTAAAGGTGACCTATTATGCAAAAAACACTAAACATTAATTTACTCACAGTCGTATTTGGATTGATTCATGTATGTTTGTGTAATCTTGTATTGTCCTGCAGATGATGCCTTAGGGATCACCTATCTCCACCCACTTGTCTGTATTCACTTGATATTAGTCAAAAAGAATTCAGAATTGTCCTATAGTCACTTTCAAACAATAAAATCTGCTGCTTGTTAACAGTGAAATGTGGCGAGGCTTTTCAGTTCCGCAGTTTCGAATAGAAAGTCAATAGATTTGTTTTGTATTTTTAAGGTGTTTAGCTCAATTTTGAGTTTTACAATTAGGAAAATGTAACTTACCAACCTACATATGGCAAAGTTTATCACTAACTAATAACACAAGGGGTTAATAAGTTAGTGTTTTTGGTTTATGTTTCAATTTTCCTGCTGCTCTTGAAATAAAGGTTCTCTTATATTTGTAGTATGTGTATAATATCGATTCATTAATATAACCTTTTGTCATTGTTTGACTCACCTTGAACACAAAACTTGAGCTCCTTGGCGTCGGTGACAGTGCTGGACGGCAGGCGGTCGGGCACCTTCTTACTCATGCGATTGTAGTTCCTCCTCTTCTTCGATTCACCCCACAGGTTAGAACCGCCGTGCATGCTGGGAATGTTGAGGACAGCAATGCCCTCCAAAGAGGTGTTACTGAGGTCCAAGATGATTCCGTCACACTGAGAAGAAACGTATGACAAAGATAAAACACTGAAACATTGGCTAAAGCATTTCCACATATAAAATTCAAAATAACAATAAATTTATGAAGATAATAACGTAAACACAAATTCAGCTATTATTTTCAGGCAGTGTTTCAAGTGTGCACTTTTTCCAAGCACTTTCTATGATTCAGTTAGTGGCTACGCAAGCAAGTTTTTTCTAGTTCGCAAAATGGCTGTGGTTCACTAAAGTAATTCTTGGGCAAATAAAAACATGTCTTGTGAACTGATTAGTCGACAAAAAGAAGAGTGGTGATGACTGGCAAAAGCTCTCCAAACTATTTATTATCACACAAGACTAAATATTAAAGGCTCTATGCACTTCTATTGCTTCCCTAACAGACATACTATAACTTTTACATCTGCTCACTTACATACTGCATTCTGAGCTCTTGAAATATTCACCACAACAGGTACTTTTCACAGCTTTCGATATTAGAGACAGGCGGAATATATCGGCTGGACGATATTTAGGTGCCAACATTTAACATTTTTTGCATTTCAGCCATATTATTTTGGCCGAAATTGAATCATTCAGTTAGTTTCTTTATCATTACATGTCTTAAGGTAAAGTTGTTTTCTTGTTCTATGACTTTTGCTGCGGCACAAACTTTAATAAGTGCTTGTTTGTTTGTTAATACGACCTCATGTGCTTTAAGAAGAAAGCTATTGGCTCTTGTCTCTTTGCAGCTGAAATACAGTTTTAGAAGATCCACTCTGAAAATGTCTTTTAAAGTACAAAACTGGTGCATCTTCTCTTTACTTGCTGTGAACTTACTTAAATTAATTAGTTCACTAATACACATTTTGATCAACTACTAAAACACTCTTTCCTCATTAAGCAACAGCAGCAATATTTTTTTCTATAATTTGGGTGAGATTAACATTTAAAGGTTAAGTTAAGGAACAACTCATCTTGTGTGATTTGTTAATAATAATTAAACAAAAAATCAGACTTTTACTAATAAAAACATGTCCCAAAAGAATTATTTTTGGTTGTATAGTGTTTTGTGTAACCAGGTGATAGAACTGTGTGACAGAATCAGACAATCAGCCAATCTATGGAGCATCAAAAAGACAATGTGCTATAAATATGCCAAACTTTACAGCACATGACAGGGTTAGGCACTGAAGTTGTAAATCTTTATGATGGACAAATGAAAAGCAAGATATTCAAATAAGAAAACACTATGTTGCTAAGATGTTTTCTAAGAATAAAACCTTGACCTCCATTTTGTAAACTTACACTCACCTCCACTTCTATGCATTCATTTAGTTTCTTGCACGTGGCTGATATTGTCTCAGTGGTGCCAAATTCAAAGTACCAGAGCTTATTCTTCATTCTGAAAAATGACAAGACATAAACAAGTTTAGAGACAGGTGTGGTGAAACATGCATACTGGCATAACTATTTCACAATATCTGACGACTGAATGGCAACACAAGTCAACACGAACAAGGCACCCTATAGCGATTAGGTAACTGGTAAATAGGTCGGGCACGTGAGACCCCAAACCTCTGCGTCAGCCAAACCATCTGTCAAAGAGGTGTTTCAATGTTGTCGACCATTTGTCAAATACAGCGCATGTTTTTGCCTGTGCAGGAGTTACAGCGTCAACACTGCCTCTCCAGGGGACAGAGGAGAATCGTGGCCAACAGAGACCAGCCGATCAGGGTAAATATTATTATGATTCATAGTGTTCATCACACAGAGCAGGTTGGACTTTGTCAGAGGTCACTTTGTGCGTGACGTGTGAATGGTAAAAACATATGTCAGATTTCTAACATAATGAACATTGGAATATGTGACTGGGCTAGGAATCACACATCCTGCCTCAGAGTTTGATATTATCCAAGATATGTCTCAAGATTACAATGTCAATTTTATAACTAAATTAAAAACAGTTAATGTTTTAACACTAGGTCTCACACAGGTTAATGACTCTCTTAATCATTAAAACATGTCAAACATGTATGACTAGACAAGTTATTTTTCTCTATAGTAAAATTATTTCATTGCTTTTGATAATTGGTATCAAGTCAGATCCAATGTGAAATATAATAGTTAGGAACAAAATTTTCTATATAAACATGCAACATAAAAGATTCAGTTTTGTGACGATGCAAAGCCATTCAGAAAAAAGACAATTTCATAAAGCTTTTGTTCCAACAAATTTTATGATAAAATGTTACATGGTGGGAAAAGCAGATAAAAAACAAAACAATTTAAATCCAATCAGTCAAAACGAATGAAATAAATAATTTAATTGCAATAATGTCTATGACAGTGTGACAATAAATGATTGTTTGTTGTTGTTTGTGTCAAGAATGCTGCTCATAAATTTGATAATTTTGTTGAAACAAGAACCAGCTAACAAGTCTCTGAAACAGCCAACCATATTTTGTCTTCTAATATTTTTGCTTTGTTTATAACTTAGTACAATAGCTAAATGTCACAAGTTTTCACACACCTAACATAGGTAAGACAACAAACATTCAATTCAAGAATTAAGGACAGGAGAATATCTTGTGAGAAACAGTTTTCACAAGATTATGCACAAGTAGAAAATAATCTTATGAAATTGCATTGCTTGAATAAAGACAATAAAAGGGTCAAGCCTTGGTGAGTTACACATTTGTCCAAAAAAGCAGTACTTTAAAAGCCATCAAAATTATGAAACTAACTGTAGAACTTTATTGCAATTGTGACAGTGACAAAGTAAGTCAAATTCATTTTACCCCAATCTGGTGTCTTGTAAAATTGTGTCCTGTCCCAACCCTAAGCATTTCTATTTCTAACTTCTGCTTGCTGCTAAACAAATTATCAATGGGTTTTGTGTGAATGACACCTAAAACTACTGCGTCTATAACTGTCAGAAGATCTTGCAGTTGTTATCCAGAGTTAGCTGGGTTTATTGGCGTAGGTGAGCTGTGTCAAGCCCTGCCAAAGCCATGAGCTCACACTTGTCAACAGAATTTGTAACATGTGTGCGATAGCTACAGTGACATGTGACTACTATGTTCCAGCTGGAAGCTTTCAATGCCCTTCAGCCGAGACCTTACACCTACACCATGTTCTCCAAACACGACACATGCATTTAAATAAGAGTCTTTCATTATAATATTTCATAAGAGACAGGTTGTTATGATTGACCTCTCACCCCGCATCACGTCTGAAATGAGTCACGTACTAATTTATGATACGACAAGGTGCTGCTGATACTGACAACACGGCTATTGACACAACAGCTGCGTTATGGGGGTACGCCGAGGTTAAGCGCTGTTACGGCATTGTGAAAGAGGCTTGGACAATATCAAAACGTGAATTACACGAAAAATTGAAAAATCAGTAATGTAGACACTTCAGTTTGAAACTTCTTGATCTCAAAAAGGTAAGGCAAGTTTTTCATCATGTAGCCTTTTAATAAATAAATGTAGAAATGTATGTGTACAATAAGGCTAGTTGTAGTGGCTAGTTGTAGACATTTTTGGTTGATCTCAAGAGATTATATGGATTGGTTAGCTAATTAAAATTGACAGTGATCTCAAAATATATATTAAAAAAAATCAAAGCTTGGCCATGAAACATTTACAACACTGGACAAAAAACACCACAATGGTTGACTCAAGCAACCAAAGCATCACATCCCAGGCAAAGATGGACCATTTTTACTTAAAAAACGGGAGAAATAAATACTAAAAGGTATGAACTGTAGTGGAACTTGTTTTGTAGTTAATATTTTCTAGAATTACAAATGATCAGCAAATTCTTTATTGCATTAAAAATCTTGTTGGATACAAGTTTTTAAAGCTTGGCGTAGGTGTTTTGTGGACTAAGAAAAAATGCATTCTGTGTTTTTAGGGGGGAAAATGGTTAGGATTAGTGACCAGGGCTGATATTAGTCTAGATGCACATTTATTTAGTGAAATAATAAAACATCTTTAGATAAATTGGTTGTTTGCAGGTAAAAGTTATATTTTCACTGATGATGAACAACTTTAGAGTTGTTAGGGGTAAAAAAAAAACTAAACTTTTATTTCAATTTTGTAGATCACAACTTAAATTTGCTAATAACTATAAGATATTAGTTTGTATAGCTTTTGAGTAGTCATTGAAGATTTATGCCAGTGAGGAACCAACACAAGTTGATGGGAAATTGGTTTAATTTATTAGCACAAAATATACAAACCAATATAGTTGTCACCAGAATCAGATCACCTTTTATTTGATTTTAAGTTAGGAATTTAAGGTAGGATGCAGCGACGTACAGTGAGTATCTTTTTAATCACTTAATATTATAATCAATTTCAACAAAGTTATAGAAAACAAAATACAGCAACTATTATTTTTACGACCAGATGTCTCAAACACCTTCAGCTGCTGTGCTCTACCCGCCTGTTCCTCTCCTGCCTAATTGTCTCCCTTGCTCACCTAAATACTTCCCCAGAAACCTCCGCCTCTGTCAAATCAGGGGATTATGTCCATATTTGAGATCACAATTAGGAACTGTAGCGACGCTCACACTGCCTAACCTCATTAAGCCGCTTCCACATGAGACGTACTGTAAAAAACGCAATTAAGACTTAGCTTTTTCTTCTCTCAAATGGACGGGGCGAGCAACGGGGAGACCGACTTACTTCTGTAAACCTTCCCGTGTTATTCCCACGTCTCTGCATCCAAAAGCAAGGGGCCGAAAGCCTAAAAAAGAAGCCCCCTTTTTGCTAATTGTCACGAGGAAACCAGTTTTATCTTCTTATTTTGTCTTGAACCCTGGGGCTTTTTTTTCTGGTAAAGAGGCTAATGAGGTCGCTTGAGCATTACTTCAGTGTTTGACAGTAAGCACACAGCTGATGCCTAAACACAGATAACAGCTCTTTGTACCTTAAATGTATCTAGTGACTGGATGGACAACTTTTTTTTGTAAAATTAGCCAAAAAAATTGATTTAGGATTTTAAAATGTTTTGAAGATTGTTTTTTTTTTTTTAATATGCATCGTAATTGAGCATACCTGAATAATAGCCACAACAACTAGATTAAAAAAAGAGGGAAAGGTAAATATTCACTTTTTTGCAGTAAGTCAATGAGAATCTATAATTTTAAATGTAGTGTCACATAGTCCAGAAATTACGGCACTTCCTGATTGTGGCTAATAAAAGTATTTTCCAAAAGATTATACCAACAATAGGTGGAACAAGCAAGCATCATATTTTATGATGTTTGTCATTTGTGTGGAATAAATGTTACTTATCACCAATGCTGATCAAAATAAGCACTGAATGCAGAGTAAATTATTTTTAAATGTTTTTGACAACACAGTAAACATTATCATGTTTATACAGTATTTTGTTCAACTTGAGTAGTCTCTTTCAATAGAAAACACAAATAAGATCATGCTAGGAAATTTCATAATCGTTACCTAGCAACCATGCAGTAAAATGGGCCAAAATAAACACTCTAAAATGACACAGAAATAATAACATGAAAATATATGAAAGGACTTTTAATTGTGTAGTACTAATGTTTATAGGGAAAGAAAAATGTGTCTGTTGTGTAATCAATTTAGACAAGCATTTGGGGGCAATAAACACAATTTCGCTTAAACTAACACACACACATAGTTAAAATAAATTGGCAATATAAAAAAATAAAGATGATAAACCAAGACACTAGGACTACAGTGAGAAATAATCACTGAGCTGCAATTTATATTTACAACAGATATTACTCCACCCACTGAATTCAAAGAAACCTATGAGCTAAAATAAGCTGAAATATTTAACGCAAATCAAAAGAGTAGAAGCACAAATAGATTCCTTTGAAAGAGATAGCGGTGACAAGTCTTGTTTGGACTAAAACAAAGAGATCACATGGTCCATCGCAGCTGAGTGGCTTTTAAAACTGTCCTGTTGTGTTTGTTCCCACTTCAGCAGATAAACATCTTTTTTTAATCTCTAAAATAAGCATTGACCCTTTGACTCTCAGAAACCTCAACCCTGCCCCTGATTTTACGCCTTTTAACTCTCCCAAACCAATAAGACAGCTGACTGTGGAGCCTGTGGAGTGACTACTTTCTTTATCAGCTTAAAGACAGGATCTGATAAGAGAGCTACTGTATCTATGAGTGCTCTGAAACATGACCTGATTAGTTTCCAACTGTCTCTATCGATCGGTGTCTTATCTTTATTATATTACAACAGTTTACAAAAGCAACACTTAGATTTTAGCTTACCAACTGAGTCTATATTGTTCTTCAATGATAAACTTATCATTGGATTAGTCAGAGTATGAAAATAAAAGTCTATCAGCAAAGTAACCCACATGACATCTGAAAAATACTCATTGCATAAGTCATCAACAAAGACATTTAAAAGTTATGTAAAGCTTTATGTTACAATTTTAAAATCTGGGTTTTCAAAGTTACATAGCTGCTTTTCAAACCATATGAAAATCTGTTTCTCATTTTATGAAATTAATTGTAAGCAACAGAGCTTGTTCTGCCATTTTTAACGTAGATTAAAGAATAGGGCACACTCACACTTAGAGCTGGGAGATATATCAAATTTTAGATAATATCGTGAATGTTGTTTTGAAGATATGTAAACTGAATGTCAAGTATTTCGCTTAGTGAAAAAAAGAGACTTCAAAAAGAGACAGAATGCCAATATTTCCATGCATTTAAGTCATTTAGTCAATTAATATCTTACTGGGGTCTTAGTCAACCAAAACTGTATTACTTTAGTGGGATAAGAAAGGTTTGAAGCACTTTCCAAATTTATTACAAATACTACATTACGCCATTACATTTTTAACTTGTAAAAATCTTGTTTACTTGCATTTTTTTCCGCGCAAATAATTACATAGCATGAATCTTTGGTCAGGGTTAGGGTTAGTAAGTTTTAAAAGTTTTCATATTAGTAGTAGTTTAAAATTACTCGACCAATTGAGCAATACAACATGTCTTGAGTGCAACCCAATCATTTTTGATGATTAAAAATAAACTGATATGTTTAAAGACATGTGTGGATCGACAAATAATCGTCTGAATATCATAATCGAAATATGCCAAAAAATGATCAAGATATGTACTTTTGTCAATATTGCCCAGCTCTACTCACAATAGACTTTTTGAACTGTGTCGTACGGCGCTCCATAGTACTCACGAAAAAAAAAATATTTATCTCGTAATTACGAGATAACTTTCTCGTAATAATGGCTTTTCCCACATTCTGTATACCCACACGCTTCGTATAGGCTAAGCTAGTGACTTTATCCACAACAAGTAGTCTTTTCTGTGCTAGCTTGATGTTTCTAAATAGCTAAGATGTACTTGTGGATTTCGTTATGTTAAATTAAGTGCCTGTGGTCTTCACTGCAATGTTTACGGTCGACAAAAAGTATGAAAATAGCTAATAACGTGACTGTCAACTCACGATACAGTTAGCATGCTATTATAAAGACGGCCAGTGTGTGGAGCTGTTCACCCACCAGAAAGAAGCTAGTGGTAATCGGCATATTTTTTAAATAAAACTCGATCTTCTTGACTGTTGACAGTCAGTCTCACTCATCCTTAGAAATGTGCGGCAGTTTTTCTGTGGCTCCAGCGTCTGGTTTTCAATTAATTTGGCCAAAAAGAAGAGAAATGCTGCACATTTGCTACACTTCCGCATGGATCACCCAGAGTGGGCGGGTACTGCAAAAATGCCCGTATGTTGCAAGTCAAATGATGGCGAAGTGTAGCAAATGTGCAGCACTTCTCTCCTTTATGGCCAAATAGATTGAAAACCAGACGCTGGAGCCACAGAAAAACTGCCGCTCATTTCTAAGGATGAATGAGACTGACTGTCAACAGTCAAGAAGATCGAGTTTTATTTAAAAAACCTGCCGATTACCACTAGCTTCTTTCTGGTGGGTGAACAGCTCCACACACTGGCCGTCTTTATAATAGCATGCTAACTGTATCGTGAGTTGACAGTCACGTTATTAGTTATTTTCATACTTTTTGTCGACCGTAAACATTGCAGTGAAGACCACAGGCACTTAATTTAACATAACGAAATCCACAAGTACATCTTAGCTATTTAGAAACATCAAGCTAGCACAGAAAAGACTACTCGTTGTGGATAAAGTCACTAGCTTAGCCTATACGAAGCGTGTGGGTATACAGAATGTGGGAAAAGCCATTTAAATTATCTCGTAATTACGAGAAAATTATCTCGTAATTACGAGAAAACTATCTCGTAATTACGAGAAAGTTATCTCGTAATTACGAGATGTTATCTCGTAATTACGAGATAATTTTTTTTTTTTTTCGTGAGTACTATGGAGCGCCGTAGTGTCGTATTCAGGTCCGATTGCAAACAGTTCTTTGGCCCACATGCAACAAACCGAGGTGCACAGCAGGCCTGGCTGTGACACCATTTGCCAGTGAAGTTTGTTTATATGTCACCTAGAGGCATGGTTCAAGCACTGTACTAACAGCAATGCTAATGCTTTAGCAAAGAAATAAGCAATGTGACCAATTAATGATTTATTATAATGAGAAAACACAAGGTTTAAAAGCGATATGTGTTTCTCTGTCACAGATTAAAAACACTACAGTGAGCACAACAGAAAAAGACAGGGACAACGTTGTTGCTGCCACAGTGTAATTCAAGGTGAGCACAGATCCGTTGTTTAGTGCAAAGATTAATCACTTAATTCTTCCTAAGAGAAACATCAGCGCTCACAATAAAGTAGTCGTGTTTGTGTGTGTAACTGTGCCATGCTCTGGCCCGCATTCGTTTGCACTCACACTAGACAAACCGTGCTTTAGGGGGCATTCTGGTCTGGGCATGGTTCATTATGCCAGTGTGAGTGCATCCATAGATAAATTGTACAGTTTACAACAAAGCTGATACATTTAAAATAGATACAGTCTGCTTCTGAGGGAATGCTACTACAGTAACAATCCTCCATGTGGGAAACATTATCTATTCAACATCAAAGCTTTCTCATCCAGTGCTGAACCACCACAAGAGCAAACTTAAGATATATTATGCCTCATGCACACCTGTCGACATGGAGAATAAATAAAGCAAAAGCAATAGCCCAAATTTGTAAATACTGTATATCTAACAATGATGTTAAAGTACGGACCGTACGTTAACATTAATATCAAACAAAAACAACAAAATGTATTGCGACTTAGTTGGGGCTCAATTTGAACTAATTGTACTTAAAAAACAAACACTTAATTTACCGGGAAAAAAATTAGTATGTTAGGTGTATCCTTTTAAGTCTTAAGATATTTTATACATGATGTGAATTTGTTGATGTTTTGTTATGTCTTTTTTTTTTTTTTTAACTGTCACAAAGACGCCAAAGGGTAGCAGGTGCAGGGCAGTGGCCAAAAGTGGAAGGTGTTGATACCAAAGCTCTGATCTCTAATCCATTTAGGTCTAGTGAGTTTTACTGTGGTAAGAAGCTTATGAAGAGGGCTATCTAGGACTTAGAATCATCAATGGAAAAAACACAAGGTTAAATGTCTACAATGCAAAGGTGTACCGTCCTTGTTAACAAAACACTTCAAATAAAGCACTTCAGAGTTAAAAATCAGATTAGATTCAGAATATCATCTTGGCAAAAAATTACACAAAAACTATAATTGTAGAAAAATAATTGAGTTGAATGGTTTCCTAAATAGGCACTAAACCTGTTCTGTAGAGATGTTAATTAATACAATTAAATGTTTCTTCTATTGAAACGAACAAGGGACAGTTACAAGCTGCAGTTTATCAAACCCTATTACACTGATTGAGGCAAAAGTAAAATGAGAATGGTGCATAAGTTCAAAGTGGCTGCGTTAGATTGGGTCTTCTTGATTGCAGGTGAAAAAAAAATTGTCAAATATGATTGAGTCCTTTTAATGCAACTTCAAGAGGTTACATAAGAAGGGGAAACAATTACAGCATGATTAAAGGCTCTTGAAATTTAATTTTGGATATTTTAATGTCACATTGTGGAATATTCCAGACATAGCAACAACATTTCTATGGAGACAAGCACGAAAAGAAGAAAAGGTACACAATCCAATTTCAAATTAGTTCATCCTCTCTTCCAGTTAACAGTTAAAAATACTCAGAAAAAGCTTGGAAAGCAACATAAAAAGACAGAAATAATGGCAAATGTGCTATGTTTGTTGTAGGTTTGCTGAACTTCTATAAGCATACATTAGCCAAAAGAATCTAAAAAAAAAAACAAGCTAACAACAGTAAACTGCTGAATCACTGGTAAATGTATCTATTGCTATTTTCAGTATTTAACAATTTAAAAAATCTATTGGTTTAACATTAAGCCAACAGAAACTTCTCATGTTCTCACTCAAGCTCTTTAAATACTTTGAGACACATTTTACACTTTCCTTTACTTTCACAATCTTAATAGAAAGTATTTTATAAACTGAATGCTAATTATTCTCCGTTTTACACCTTTTCTCTTTGACATTTACCATTACATTTTCAAGTGTGAAAAGTCATGTCTTCCCACACTGGTAGATTTCATTCTGTATCTTCTTCACGTTGTCCCACACTCCAGATAGCGCTCACATTCACACTCGGAAGGCCAGCACTGTGGAAGTCATTAACACCAGGGCTTTGGGCTCCTACAGGTCTGGCCCACTGTGATCATTAGCCTCTGATGGAAGAGCCCTGTCTGAGGTGTGAGGAGTCGCACTTGAGTGTCCCTCCCCCAAAGGCCTGGGGACACTCGGGGGAGGGAGAACCACAAAACAAATATCAATGCATATAAAAAGTCTCCTTCTTAATAGTTGGGCTGCTACTGAGGATATCTTTGCTAACAAATGTTTACTTAAAAAACACACAATTGACACAATTTCTTTATCATCATCGCTGCTAAATCAGATTTTTTTTCTCAACTCAAGGAATGTTTTAAGGCCTGTATAAAGAGCAGTTCAATTACAAAATTGCTGACAATTATTATAAGTGGGCTGCAGTTTTGTGTTGCTTTTTGCTTGCATTTTTTGAATTGTATGTACCAGTGACTGAAACAGAATGTTAATGTGTACCGCTTGTAACTTCCTGAAAATCTGGAAAGCTGGTGACACACAATACAATGAGGCTAAAGTAGTTCAACTGGCCACAGGGTTCTCTCTCAGAGTCAAAGTTCATACATCATTTGTTGCTCCACTGTTCACAGACTCGTTACATGACTACACTGTGTCAGACACTCTGGTAACAATAAAACCTAAGTTGTCAAACACAGGCTAAGATTTACAGGATAGTGCCAAATGCCAAGCACTAGTTTACTGGACTAGTAAATGAATATTGAAACATTTTACTAAGTCTAAAGTCCACTCCACGACTTTGGCCATCTGCGATCAAACAATTCTAATTTCTTGATGCCACACTACACAATATTAAGAATTATGAATTATAAAACCATTTCTGTCACAATGAGCCATGTTTCACACTATCAGTCTGAGATTGGTAAAGTCACTGGAGTTTTACTTCCCAGTGGGGCAGTAGTGTTTTTGTCTTCATAAAAATGCTAAATGATAGAGAAACAGCCCTGTTCACGGGAATGCACTACTGTTGTACTTTGAGGTGCACTTTAGCTAGCTGATTATACAAGGGTTCTAAGATTTTTTTTTCCTTTATCACTATGAAACCTAAAAGTCAAGAAGGGTGAAATAAACACCTAACACAAATACTGTGACCATATGGTCTATCTTAGTTTCACAGGTTTTGACAAGTTAAGTATTAACTTGATGAACTTGTTACATGATGTTTCTGACTTGAAATATTGATGAAAGAAAAAAGGTTGTACAGCTTTAACAATGTTTTATTTTTTTCATTGAGAAAACGTATGACTAGTTTTAATAATTGGCTTTTTTGTTTCTTTATAAGACAAACAGTCAATTGCAAACTACAAAATAACAACTGCAAATTTTTTAACCCCCAAAGCAGTTTTTAGTCTTATGTTTGATTTTACTTTGAAGCCATACGTCCATCAATTCATCTGTAATTGCAAACAAGAATCTACATTCTACATCCTCCACATTGTCACCTATCATTAGTTGACCCTCAGAAATTATTTAGTGACCCTCGCAAAGGTCCCGACCCCAAGGTTAAGAACCACTGCTGTAACCTGTCAGAAACGTCTTAAAACCAGAGAAATACTACATCAAATGTGATTAAATGTAACCAGGCCAAAACTACGCACTACGCATCTCAACTACTTTCTTGCAGTGTTGCAAGAAGATCAGCATTCTTCTTGTTTGTACTTTATGCCTAGAAATTGACTTCGTATGGGTAACAAATGAAAATAGGCAAACAATAAATAATTCAACTAAGCACACAACAGGCAGGGTGTGATGTTTGAGGAAGATTGTAAAAATGTGGATTTGAAAGGACTCAACGCCTATGCCTGGGGGCGAACATCATCACAGTCATTCACCTCTGGGCTAAAACTTCTAAAATAATGTGTGTTAGCTGACACTTTTTGCTCTGTAATCGACTGTGAGCAGACAGAAATGTGGCTGCAGGAGAACTGTGTGTTTCTTCACCTCTGTCTGAATACAAATGGTTTTACACTTTCTGACAAAGCTACAAATCACCAAGTTTAAACGTGGCAAGAAAGAGCTGTTCACACATGCTTTAAGATTTCTATTTTATTTAAGTTTTCAAAATGTTGCATAAAGAAGGTAAAACCCATAAATAACCAAGCTGGAACAATATATCAGTTTGCAATATATCTGATTGACTGTATGATTCGTAAACCATGTATCTCAATTCTTTCATTGTATTCACAAATATGAAAATTCTCACATTATTAGTCTGACTACATCTCCAGAGCTCAAAAACCTACATTCCACCTTGTGATGTCATCAAGTAGAGTTTCATAATTAACAACCAAGTCTTTAGTAGGCTGTTTTTCATCCCCTCACTTTTTCTATGATTTTAGTTTGACTTTTGTTTAGTCTTAAGTATTTTATATGTTCTGTTGCACCACAAAATTACACTGCTTAAACAAGGCTAAAAACCATAGCTGTAGCAAATCCAAGTTTGAAACCTTACAAATGATTTCAGTTGAGATGTGTACAGTTTAATAACACAGTGTAGTGCTTTTTGTATCGCAACCTATTGACATCACAACAAGAGGGAACAGAGCGTTTTCAGTTAAAGAGAAGAATATCTAATAATGCAGAACTTAGGAGTTAAAATAGGTGAGTGAAACAAAACACTATAAACTAAATGTGTTGTTGATGAGAGAATGACATTATAAAATGGATCAAATATGTGTATAATATGGGCACTTTAATCCCAGGTTGCTTTAGCAGATCTGTGTGTTACAAAAGGATCTCTTAAATATTTTGCGTGCCCCATTTCATCTGTATTGACGTAAATATTCTTTTTACGTCACAGCTCGACCCCCCACACTGCAGCCGCATTCTTTCGCACATCATCTGACTTTTGAAATTGTGCGTCGCTATCAGCAGGGAGAATATGTTATGGAGAAATGTAGGTAACTCTAGCGGCCTATCGGTTTCATTTTAAGAAAGATTAGGCAACACTGCATTGATTTGACCGGTTTTGTCCCCTTGTTGACCTACTGACCACCGTGGCTCTATGTGATATTAGGTTTCTAGATAAGGGTCAGCTTGTTAACTAATTACACAGAGGTCAGGCAGTGCAACAGAGAAGACAGATTGTAAGAAATCTTTTGTGAAAAATTCAAAATGTCTGTGGAGGATGGATGCGTTACCTGCTGTTGAACTTCTCAGGGTGCTTCTCTCTCATAAGATGGAAACGATGTGCGATGGAGGCGTCCTGGAGAAGAGGAAGAAGAAAAAAATGAGTTTTTGCATACATATCAGCCGAATGTATACAAAGTTTGGTCTGAATACAAAAATACTTGACATAACGGTAGTGATACTGGGATATTCGTTCTGACAAAATTATGTTTGTGCTTTAATTGCGCAACAATGAGACTTTTTACTGGCTGAATTGACCCAGAACATCACATAATGCTTGAAATTGTATTCATATAAAGTTTTTCAGTTTTTATTTGCGCAATAAATAACAGTTGCACAACACTATGTAATCCTTTTTATGACAAGTTAACTGAGTTTCCATTTTCAGTTCCTATTCTGGTATCGACTGATATCAATAAAAACTATTTTTCTAAGTATCCAGATTACAAAAATGTTCAGTTTTTATTTGAAGCCACATTCGTTGTACCATTATTAAACTATTCATTGTATAATCAATTTAGAAATCTTGCTTTTTGTTACAACAACATTCACAGCATTATCTAAATTTCAATATGCTGCCTACCTAAATGTATTCTTGTTAGATATTTTGATCAATTATTTCATACTTGATGATAAACCAACCATGACAATAGCACCATGTGTATTCTGACCCCTTGTGGTTGGGGTAATGTCAGTTTCAGTAAAGAAAGTTCACCTTAGAAACTAGGTCAAGTCAAAGTATTTAAGTGGATTAAAATATAGATCATCCTATTGTATTTTCTAAAAAGGTGCATACAAACTACAACTACACTCAAACTTTAACATTAAAAAGATAATCAATGCACTACAATGAACAACAATGAAAGAAAGGGAAAAGAAAAATAATGAAAATATTTAACATTTTTAGACAATAAAGACTGTTGTTACATAAAGTGCTGAATTAATAGTAAAATTTACTTTTTTGCCAACATTTGACTCGCAAAACAAACAAGAAATCACAACTCAGTCTGCACTGGACCCTGTTTTCCTGGCAGTGCTTAACCCTTCACCCTGAGGTCAAAGGTGAATGTAGTCCTGATCAGTCACAAGCGCAGCCTCAGTGACCCGCTGCTGTCTGCCACACTCTGACTAATGAATTTACCTTATTGAACTGTGCAGGACATTTCTAGTGGTTTCACATTTTAATTAACCACAAAAACTGTTCATAATCAGTTGTTCACAGTGTATCTTTCTCGTAATCTCATTTGTAAAGGGACTCAGAGCAAACAATAGCAAGATTTTGTCTTTGAATCATAAAAAAAAGACATTTTAAGTCCTGTGATTTAGCCAAAACAAATCCTGATGCACTCAATTCGGAAAAAAGTAATAAAATTAATTGTTCCCTTTTTATTATGCTATGGCTGTTGTTTTATATTTGACGAATTTGCAACCGACCACATAGAGTGTCAGTTTGTCATTGCTTTATATTTTCTTCTGAAGGTGTCTTTGTAAACATATATATAGTATATATCTATTTTTAGAACATAATAAGGAGTGTTAGTGAGTTTAAAATGAAATGTATAAAAGCATTGTGATTTAATAGTAGCAAAATATATTAAATTACACCATTAAACAAGTCTTTACTGTATCTAAATCTAATTTTGCACTGTTACATGCTGTTCAGTTTGTGAAAGACACAGCAACATTTTACCTTTAGGTGCACCAGATCCAAAAGATAGGATCTCCAGAGAACATTATCGTTTGAACCGTAAAAAATAATATTAATTTGGCAATCTGTTTCGACTTCAATTGAGAAATATAAATCTCAGGATGAAAGCATCAAGAGTTCTGCACTAAACCAAAGTCAGATAAGATGGAGAATATTGTAACATATGGTGCAGAGGACGTATCTGGTCATTGTGATTACAGCCCTGAGGAAACCAATACTTCCTTTCGACATTATTCTGGTAATGTAATATGACAGCATTTACTGTACAGCGTATCAGGTTGTGGCATCTATGGGAAATGCTTGTACAATCCTATGAAGAGCTCAATTTTATCCAAGAACATATTTCTGTACAATCCATTGATGACCGCTAAAATATAACATTTTCTCTCTTTGACAATGAGTTGTATCTGTGGTGACACTGGCACTGAGTCAATTTAAGCAGGTTTTCAGTTCGAGCAAAAAGGGGAACTAAAGGTTGTGACAGAACAGGTGGACAGATGCAATTAAATGCATCTTGTCTTGTCAGTTTCCAAACCGTCCATAGGCGCTGAGACTCTGAGTGACGCACTTCCTTCAATAAAGTGTTGTTTTTCAAATCTTACAGCTTCACATGGTAAAAATAGCAGCACTTCATCGTTTCTGTTATTTTATACAAAGAGGAGAAAAAAAACAAGTAGAAAAAAACAAATATATATAGAAAAACAAATTAAAGTTTCGTATTATATTTATTTTAGACCCAAAAGTTTGTTCTCAAAGAAATGTTATCAAAAAAGGAACAAAAGCAGGACAAACTGTTTTTCCTAATTCACACTTTGGGATCAAAACATGTTTTTCTTGTTGTTGCATGTGACCAGTCTGTGCAAAAATCACCAGCCATTATAGTATGCCTGTTTGAGTCTGGTAATCATCGTAATTATCATCATAAACTTCAAACAGAAACGTAAAAAGGTCCCATGGAGGCCTAATCTGCATGTCTTCAACTTCTCTGAATTATTTAATGAAATTTACAAATCAGCAGTGTTTTTTACAAGTTAAATACTGTCTCAATATCAAAGGGAAATTGCACATTTTCCTTTAGTTTTTTGTTGTTGGTTTTAATCAAAGTTAAACCAATACAATAGAAAACAATACAATACAGCGACACTAATATGTAGTGAATAAAAGTGTTAACCTGAGAATGGAGACGCCAATCAATTTTAATTCACACACGTATTAACTTCGTCTGTGATTACAGGTTACATACAGAGAGCCTGAGGTGAAATGTGATACTATTTAAAGTTTTTTAATACCAAAAATTAAGACTCCATGGCAACCAAATTGGCTAAACCAAGTCATTTCTTTCTTTTAATGTGTGGAAAATATGTTGTTTTTTTTTTTTTTCTATAGACTTCCTCGGAAATGAATACCCCTACATTATGATTAAGACTTTTGAATACTTTTAAGGACCTCATTTTAGGCTAATTTAATTTCTCAACTTATAATATTTTTAGGATGATTTTTTGGCCATGCATCTGAATCCAAAGAGCACTGACCAGAGCACAAAAACACTTGAGATCACACCTATTTAATAACTAACTAGTGTATTTATCGGTAAAAGGACTTGCATTTCAAAGGAAAGTTTGAAAAGTTAACTCACTTCAAGCCTTTTCCTTGTTGCTAATGTGAATATAAGACTTGTAAAGTCTGTAAAATCTAACCAAAATAATCAGACCGTTAATAAAAAATACATAATTAATTACTTTTTTTTTTTTCTTATTAACTTTTCTTCTGTGTTTAGTTTATGCTGCATTCATGTGGTCCTCGGGTACTTGGGTTTCCGAGATGAGAGATTATTGGCTCTTTTTACCTCAGAAAGTTAAAATTTTGTTACAAATTTTTGATAAAAATCTGTGACACTTTTAGGTAATATTGCTAAGAGTGAAATCTGTTGTTAGCCTGGCCAAAAGATAACAATTAAATGTTGTTTGTATTTACTTTAGTAGAAAGTAAGAACAGGGCAATCTGGGAAAAAATATATAATACTGTATAAATTTCTGTTTAAAAAACAATTCTGTATAATTTTTCTCACATTGATCGATCTTGATTTTTTTGATTTAGTTTTGCTTAAACTTTTCAAAAACCTAATCAAAACGGCATTTATAAATATAAACAAAAACGATTTTTAATACTGAATGTTTTTTACTTTGTTTTTATTGAAACTTTTTATATTATTAGGCATTCAGTGACAGATATTTTTAAGTTCAATGTAAGTCAGAATAAGCCAAAACATTACTAAAACATTCTTTAACAAAAAAAGGTAGTGAATGCTGATACTAATATTAAATTACAATCAGTGATCTCCAAATGTTCCAGTAAGTCTGTCCCTTTTCTTCTGTGTGTCTTATTTTTTTAAAATAAAAAAGTCAGTCTAACTTCCGACTCCAATCAAATAATTGACTATTTGATGTGGCTGAATCTTGATTTCTTGATATTTCAATTAATCGCCCAACACTACTTATATAAATAATTAATTAAACTACAACAGATCTACATAACCAATATTACGTGGTGTTTTACGTAATCTAAACTTTTATTATTAGTGTGGCTTTAGGAGCGTCCAGGTGTCACTCAGCACGGTCATTCATCTCCGTGGTAACCTGGTCTGAACCTGGCACAGCTCACTTCCTGTCACCGATACTTCCACTGACCTTCAGTGAACGGCAGTGCTCAAACCTCGGCATCCTCTTACACACACTTCTTGTTTTTGCCTGCTTCTGAACAAATAAAAACCAACAACAGCCAAGTGAAAAATGAAATCAATCGCACTTTTGTTCCACAAGTTTCGGGTCTGGGAAAGGGTCACATGGACAATACAGTCACAAAACAACATCACAACTAGATGTTTGCCAGCTGCTGCAGATATAATATTGCCGAGTCAATTGCCTCTGGTTTGGCAGGGCTCAGCAGCAAGCACCATCAATGTTTGTGAAGATCATATCCTCAAGTCTAAATTTAGAAGAGCAACAAAATGCAAGCATACTTTTTTTGTTTCCGTGTTCAAATTCTAACACTGTGAGAGTCTGGTTTGTATCTGCATCAACCCACAGCGATCCTAAAAATAAAAGTACAAAAAAAAGGGATGTAAAAATAGTGCAGCGCGATGATGGCACTGAAGATTCTACTTACAACTTACATTTTTAGTCACACATGATGACTAACTTCTACATATCGACTATATTTGAGAATACTTTGAATAGACTATACATAATAATAGAAAGGCTTAAATTATAGTGAATATACAGATTTTGGTGGGAGATTGCCAATGCAGCAGCTGGATAACTGATGAAAACAAGAAAACAAATTTGTGCCATGGGCTGACCAGAACCAGGGCTTTCTTTTATAACTGTCGAAATTATAGGTTCATAGTTAATAGTCAGCTCACAATACAATCGTAGAAATTAAAAAATATATATATTGTTAAAGTTTTGAAAGCCAATTTATTTGAATCTATTTATTTATATATATGTATATTATTAATTTTATACATAACAGACAAAAACAAACTTTGGTACAACTTTATAATAGCTACACCTTAATTACCCTGGTAAAGCCTTAATAAAGCATGACTAAAGTGTTAATAATTCATGAGCAAATAATCAATTAATGGATGAAAACGTTTATAAAGGCTTAGTAAATACTTACTTAAATAATTAAGTTTAGGATTTAGGAGTTGAGGAGAAGGGCTTGTGGTAATTAAGTTGTTATAAAGCCTTAATAAACATTTTCGTTCATTAATTTCTCATTTGTTCATAATGAGTTAACTCATTATTAATGCTTTATTTAGTGCTTGCTAAGGGTAATCAAGATGTAGTTATTTTAAATAGTTACCCAAACTTTTTTGTCTGCTTAAACTGTGGCTATAGTGTTCGAAGCTATTACAACAAGTTTTGTTTTCTTTTTTCTTTCTCACTAACTTTGCTTGGAAATATGTATTATACATTCTCTCAATTTAGAAAAACTTTCCTTATCTTTAAGAAAACTTATTTTAAGCAATGTTTAAAGCTCCCCAAAATACAGTAGCTATTTATTTTATATGTTTTATATTTATATATTTATTCTGACTAAACAGGGACTGGAGGAATGTTGGAACTAGTTCTTGGTACTTTCGTGTGGGAAAACGCCTTTTGTAAAGAACTCCAAGAGCATTTACATATGCCAGAGAGCATTGCACTGTAAAGTGATAAAGTAATATCCATTTCCCTTACATATAGAGTTATAAACTACAGATACCACAAGACTGTTTCATACGGAGATAAAATAGGCCATACTAATATCTACACAAATGCAGTTTTTTACACTTTAATAAAGCACTATATTTCTGCAGCTCTCAACGTGACCACAAACTGTTTCAGCCTCACTCTCCTGCTAGAGGTACTGTTCCACATTAAGAAGTGTCACTTAACACACAAACTCATCTTTCAGGGACTTCACACCTGCGGCTGAGGCCAAACACATACTTAACTTTGCCAGAGTGTGCTCCATAAATCT
This sequence comes from Mugilogobius chulae, assembly GCA_038363315.1. Lineage (NCBI taxonomy): Eukaryota > Metazoa > Chordata > Actinopteri > Gobiiformes > Gobiidae > Mugilogobius > Mugilogobius chulae. The sequence goes on from CM076403.1 coordinate 46,224,803, forward strand.
GTGCTCAAAAGAAGTGCTGCAGAGCGATCAGTTTCCTCAGTGCAATGAGAGGTGGCATCTTTAATGGCCGCTGACATGGTGTGATTTCCTATTCTCAAATTCCTCGTGCAAGATTCTTTCCAGAGTGCAAGTCAAGGAGTAACCAAACAAGACAGCACTGCTAAAAAATACTCAGAGATACCTTTTTGAACACTCATTAAGGGTTCTCAATTTTTTTTCCCCCTCACAATGAGACTTCTATGGTGTCTGCATCTAATTATTAAGATTATCTTCTTCAAAGCTGTAGGAAAGAGTTAATTAATTGTGCAGAGAAGCCTGAACATCACCATTTTTTGTGAAAGTGAGAGATAAAATAGAAAAGTTAAAAAATATACACATACTTTTCACAGTTTAATCAATAAGGTTTTTGTAGCTTTTACAATATCATCAGCTAAAATTATATAACAGAAAGAGTTCAACTTGGAGCTAGAAATGTCTTGGTACTATTGCTTTCTTAAAATCGCACAGGGATTTTTGGGGTGAAATCTGATGGAGCAGAGAGCTGAGAAAACAGGAGGCAGAAACTTTGCACATGCCTTGTCACTATCCTTTCTGCTTAGAGTAGCACCACCAGAACCCACGCACAGCGCATTTTTTATACAACACACATTTCTCTGCCAAAAGACAATAGCGCAAGAGCAAGCAACAACAACAAAATATCCGGTCTTAATCATGCAGTTTTATAATGTGCAATATGTGTTTACAATGTGATCCAAACACGCTTCTCTAATCTGCACACTTTCTTAAAGAGATTATGAACTGATTATGATTCTTTTATTTGAGAAATGCTCCTCCACATTAACTGAGTTGCAAAAGTAGGAGAAACACACTGATAAAATGAGTGTCTTAGCTTTTTTTTAACTAAATTTTTCTTCCTTGAAACTTTTTTTTTTTTTTTTGCAATTTTTTTTGGGAAATTTAGGGCATTTTTACTGTTGCACAACCAATAATTCACTTATCAAATATACTAAAAACTTATTTTTAAGGATAAACCATGATAAGATCAATTGTCTGTGATCCTAAAGTCTGTGTAAAGTGAAAAACATAGGAGAAGCAAAGGTGTTCTTGTTGTTTTTACTTTTCCACCACTGTTTACCTGACTTTCTCTTTTTACATATAAGATACAGCCTCACTATTTAGCAGTGGTTGTTTATGTTTATTATCAGATTACAAGTGTTTTTTTCCTATTTTAGTGTAGTTTTGACAATCACAGGAGAAATGTAATTTGTCTCCAGTGACCCAAATATATTTTTGACACTCATTGCTGACATTTAGAATGCTGTCATGTCATCTGCATAACCTCTATTCTTATTTTCTAACACACAGATGAGTACAGCAACACATTATGACTAGACAACAATATGTAAGCACAAATGTGAAATCCTGGTCTGGGTGTAGCTTTTTCACAGTGTTTATTTTAAATTAAAAAAAAAAAAAAAATTATATATATATATATATATATATATATATATATATATATATATATATATATATATATATATATATATATATATATATATTGAAATCACATAATTATTTGTATTTACAATGTCCTGGCTATATCGACCACATGCTCCACACCATGTCAGCCTCTATTAAGTCAGTGAGATAAAGGACAGATGACGGCTAGAGCTCTCAGACTCGGCCTTGCCAGCCTCCCGTCGCCAGGGCAACCGTATCCCGAGTAGCGAGCTCTGCGATGGGACAGCAGGAAATGCACACCGTGTATGGTTAGTAAAGCAGCTTTGAGGGTTAGTAATGGCGACATTGGTTGGAGTGAGTCACTGATGGGTTTGTTCAGGTGTTGTGCGCTGCGAGATACACAGCCATCTGTCACTGGGATGAATTTGGTTAAAGGGCCATGCCACCAGAGCGAAGGAAGGGGTTTTTTACTCCACTATCTTCCATAATTTTAATATCTTTAAAGCACTTGAACTCACTTTAAAATGCATGTTAACCAAAGAGGGGAATACAAGCGTTCCTATTTTTGTTGTTGTGGTCTTCCACAAATAAAGGAAATAAATAAAGAAAAAGAAAGAAAAAATTTATGTTTACTAGCACAAGAACGAGAAACTTACATCTGCAAACTGCATGTATTATACCCTACTCAAACTAATTATTTTTGTGTTAATATCAAACTACACAAAATTAACTTGTGAAAACACATCATTTAGAACCCTCAAACCACACACACACGTTGTTTATTTAGATGTAACTGATTAGTGGAAACTTTCCTAATAAATCATGTTTATAGCTGTGGATGGTTCAAGAGGAAAAACAGCAGATGGCTGACTTTAACTGATGACTCAGCTCAAAATCTGGCACAACCTCAACTCCAACAGGCCGGCTTTTATTGGCCGACTGAAATGTAGAGTAATACTAGCTCAAACCAAGTATGGCCTTTACTGTATTATACATCTCACCAAAGAGTATTAGCTAACGGCAGATGTACTTTGTCAATAAACTATATCAAAAATACATATCGCAGTGCTGTACAATTTGCCTAGAAAATCCAGATGATATAGAATTCCAATATATTGCATGGCCAGGAGTTACCAGAGATTCAGTAGGCGTGAATGACATATTAGCCAGTTAGGGACGTGTATGTATGAAAACAAACATGGTTGCTTACAAGAAATGTGAGTAGAGGAAAGAGAAATTTAGTTCTAAATACAGACAACCAATGAGTGTCTTTGTTTCATGTGCATTACGCAACCAAAATTATTTGATTGCACAGTGCGTTGTGGAGATAACTGTGAATTGTGGTGACCAGACCAAATTCTTGGAAAGAATTGCATAAGTGTGGTTCTGGCTTCCAGGCAATTAGAGATTATCCAATCTTCATTGGAATAGGCAGCAATAATGCTCAACTTAAGCTGTTATATTATGAAAGTAAGCAAACTTTGTCAAGAAACAAGACATTAACTCTCTGCAAACTATGTCTGGTTAACTTGAGGGACATATGTCACCTTTGTAAGTGAGGACAGCTGAGAAGTATTTGACTACACTTACAGATAAATCAGTGACTAGCCCTTGTTTATCATCTCACATAAATGTCTCAGAGCCAAACACCAGTTTCTCCATCAGGACACACCATAAAAGGTTACCTAGCAACTGCAGCCTAGCAGCAAACGTCTTTCCTCCAATTAAACAAGAGCTGCCCGAGCGGGAGCAGATATTCACTGATGAAAACACTAATTGCTTGAGTCCACGCAGACAGGATAATCCTCACATGGAAAGACAAGATACAATATAAAAGGACATGAATGAAGGTGTATCTGCAGGTTCACATTTTTCAATTCTGAATATCATGTATGCAAATGTGTAAAGGCCACGTCCTTCCAACTGTCTACTTACCACTCCAATAGAGAAGTAGTTGTTGACGATGCTGTAGGGCACTGGGTCTCCCTTCTCCTCTTTATCATCTGGGACAATGTCGATGTTCCAGCGGTCCAACACCACCTCTGTGCTGTGCTCAATGTCCCGAAGAAACTTCAGTAAACTGCCACCCTCATATCCTACAAGCAACAGGCCACAACAAGGATCTATGTGGTTATTATGTACATGTAGCAAATTATTACATTCATGAAGTCACCAATTATCAGTTTTCTAGGTTTATTTGTTTACATAAATGTTTATTGCTAACACTAGTTCTATAAAAAATTATGAAATAACAACCAAAAAATGAAAATAAAGTTACAAAATAAAAAGCTCCTATTTATACAACAACACAACAAATTGACAGTCTTATTTTTGTTGACACGTTTTCAGTCTACAGAGATTTCTTTGGCATCAATACATGTCAACTTATTGACAAAATAAATTTCAAAGCTTTTGTTGGTCCTTCAACAGCACAATCAAGCACTCATAAGCAGTCACTCCAATAATTGCCCCACAGTGGCACAGCACTCAACGACTGGCAAAGGATTTACAGCACAAGTGCTTTGCATATTAACTATTTCTAATTTGTGAATAAATGCTTCTCTGTATTTCCGCTCTGAATATATTATTTTCTTGTAACAAACAAGCAGCAACTTTATGTCCTGACTATTCCAAAAAAAAAATATATATATATAATATAATACTCAAACTAACTGATGAAAAGCTGTATTTCAATGGTTTGCATTGATTGATGCAAAATTGTACATGCCCTTAATAAACATTAAGTATATAAAAAAGCAGTTTCGTTAGATTTCAGCTCCTACCTCCTCCCCAACGTAAACAGCGAGCCAAGTCATTCCCTGTGCCCAGAGGGAGGATGGCCACTGGAGGGTGTCTGGCAAAGTTGGCCTTGTCTGAAAACAAACACAAACAGATGACCTACTGTGTGTGTGCTAATAGAGTCCCACTGTGTCCAAAGCTCCTCATGGGAAGTCATGAGAAACAGTATTTGACTTTTGCATATTAAAAAAAACATTGATAAATCTTTTAAATTTCAAATTAATATGTAGTTAAATAGTTGTCAGAGGATAAATTATTTATTCAGGCCGACTAACTCTGTATTACCTATGCAGTCCAGTATCCATCCCACAGTCCCGTCCCCTCCACAAGCTAGCACTCGGAAATCAGGGACATCATGAAAGAAATTGAGCCTAAAAAGACACGAAAAAGAAAACAATTACTGTAATGTTTGCACTATTGAGCACATCACAATATAAGGTTGGCTAGATTTTAGGCTTGCTTATACTCAAGAAATTACAGTATTTTTGACACATTTATAACAGAAAAGTTTTTTTTATCCTCTCACAGTTAGAAAAGTGTAAAGCAAAGTAGAAAAACATATAATTTCTGTATGTTTCAATTGAAAGACAGAACAGGGGAATATAGAAACAGAATATTTAATCAATACGTTTCTTTAGTGACTGTGCTCCTTTGAAACGAGTGTTGGCGAGTGTGCCCTTCAAAGAGACCTTTAATGGATGTTGGGACAAAGGTGTGAACGGGAGCTTTCATCTCAGCTGGCCTGAACAGATGCATACAGACCACAGCCTCCACCTGGCTCCACGGAAACAGCTGAGAAACACTTCATACACGCCAAAGATTAAGGGGCAAAAAATATCTGATTTAAGACGCTGCTGGGACGACAAAGTCAATAAGTAAACCACGCTCTGTTTCCAGGTGGAGCCAAATACAGCTGATTAAAAAAAAAAAACCAGATACTGTAGAACAACTCAACTTATTGAACAAAACAATTCCATCCATTGGAGTTTCTCAATCATAGGGGAAAGCAAGATTGTGATTGGGAATGATAGCAAATATAAAATAAAGTATATATATTTGTAGTACATTATACATCATTAAAAATGTTTTTGTGCGATCATGTTGGAGGTACACAGTAACGGTGGGAGTGTGGGACGAAGCTAAGATGAGACGAAAAAAACAATGCACCACAAACTGAAACAAGCTTGGTTCACATTTTAACTTTAACACCATTCAACCTTTGAGGGGAAAAAAAAGGAATATTACAAAAATCATCAGATTCTAAAATACCTGTCGCTGCTAAGTAAAGCCGGTATCACTTTATATTAATTATACCTTATTTAGCCTTACTAAAGTCTTATTAAAGCATGAATAAAGAGATAACAATTAATGGACAAATCAATTAATGAATGGAAGTGTTTATTAAGGCTTAGTAACTGCTCAATAAAGGAGCTAAGATTAGGATTTTGGGTTGAGGGGTAGGGCTTGTAGTAATTAAGTCGTTACTAAGCCTTAATAGCCTATTTTGTTCATTAACTTCTCATTTGTTCATGAAGAAATAATCCATAATTAATGATTTATTAAGAATGTATTAAGGCTAATGAAGATGTAGTTAATATAAAGTGTTACCGTAAAGCCTGCATTGTTTGTTGCAATTGACAACAATTCACAAAAGTGCAATGACTGTGATAAACAGAGGGTTCTTTCTGTGATAATTCTCAAGTCCCATCATAATTATCTGCATTATAGTCAAAATTAAAAATACAAGTCTTACTTACTTACTCTAGATTTATTGAACAATTAACTAATGATGTAAAAGTTATTGTTTGTCATTATTTAATTTTCAATGCTTCAGTTTGATTTAAACAAGAGATGATACTGGCTGAATTAAAGCTTCTTCAATAGTAATTCTGATGTGTGCACAGTAATGGATAAACATTATGAAAGACACACAGCACAGGGGTGTTTGTGACACACTTGTGTCATGTACAGACTGTCCCAGTGGACCTGAATGCGTCACTGTGACCCTTTGCTCCACAATCTCTCGAGTGCAGCTCGTCGTGACGAGTGAAAGCCAGAGACACATGGGACGAGGAGAGAAAAGCGCTGAGAGGGGCGGGGCTTCACCTTCAAGGTAAAGAGCCTTGTTTTCATTGTGCTGCACTGAGCAGTTTTCTCACATGAATGCACTGTAACAGAAACAGGACTTTATTCAAGTACAAGCTGTGCTCAGCACAGCAGCTATGGCCACCTTTAGTGACCTCTGCCTGGATGAACTCTACATTAACACAGCATCTGTCTGATGGTGCCTATCTTTCAGTTGAAATGCACTGATGAGGAGCACACCACATGTTTCTCTCCAAGCAGATGTTATTGTTATACATTTCTGTTACTTTAATCACAAGTGTTTTGCTTAATTTTTAAAAACTTATTTATTTTTTCCTATTTTTATCTTCTGTGCTAACTGGTGAAAGCAGTACATCTGCTGGCTTTATGCAGCCAACTGCAGCGCTGTGCTTCCTACTCTCTATATATTAATAAGAGAGTAAGAAGCACACTACTAATATCGAAATGTATTCGGAGTATTTCTCCACATACCTGACCTTACCTACAAATTTATTGCAATACACTAAAACATACCAGGAAAAACATTATTTTAGTTACACACTGCCCTTTAGGTTTTACAGAAAACTTACCCCACCATTGGTCCGCCTTGATCCAAAGTGTAGACCTGCCTGGGATTGAGCAAGTACCTGAACTTTCTGAGAACCCTGAAAAGAAACAGATCATAATGAATTTGGATTTGAAAAGGGTACATTTAAGCATACAGATAACAACACTGTATTTTTTATATTGATACCTTCAGTATTTGTATTTTGTTCATGCAGACGGAAACATATTTAGTCTTTTGATCATTTCTTGGGCAGCACCTGTTCAGTCGAAATTTGCTAATGCTAGTTATGACTAATAGTTTTATTTTGTTATTTTTTTGCTCTTCTCACTCTTTCCTTTTTGCCAGCTGTGAAGAAAAAACACAAAGACTCCTTCTAACCATTACATACTCTTTCGTCTCAAACAATTGTGTGAAACAAAACAATCACAAAAACATTTAAGTCCAGAAATGATCACTTTTGCTTGATTTTAAATATTACTGTAAGAATAATACCAACATAAAATTGGTTAAGGGATAAATGTTCAATGTTATTTAAGCCAAATTGTTCATTCAGCAGTATACATTTCTTTGTAGTTTTTTCCTGCTGCTAAGTATCCATCTATGTCTAGCTAACATTACAGGAAATTTATGTCGAGAGTTGAACAGGCCCAAAACACAAGTTAATGGTGGGAAAGCAAATGTGTTAATTCTACTTTCTTTTCTCTAAAATTTTTTTTCCCAAATCATCATAATTTTCTTTCTCACTTGTTTTATTAAAAATGCATGTTTAATATTTTCACTGAATAACATATGGAAGTTGAGAGATTAAGCAATGCTAAAAAGCAAAGACTTTACTTTTTAATCTAAGCTCATACAAAATGATAAGTTCCCCATGCAACACAAGAGGCACAAGATTTGTGTTCCAAAATAAAATGATTTTTTGTTCTTGTCATGTCTATTATTAGTCAATAATTTTCTTTTGTAATGGTAAAAAGAGCATGTTGCTATGGTAATGTGTCAGGCTGAGGCAGAGCAGCAGGGTATGATTGGTCTCTACTGTGTGCTAAGTGGTGAGCAGCGCCACACTGAAGACATGTATTTACTGCTTTAGAGGCACTATAGACTTTGTCACCTTTAAATTACAGTGTTTAGCCCGAGCAGAAGGGACAGACTGATAGGAGCAGGGCCTGGTCTGCTAGTCACAAAAAATATTACACAACAACTACAGCAGGGGTCTGCAACTTTTTTCACTCAGGGAGCTACTTTTGTGAAATGAAAATGAAATGTTGGCAGTCACAATAAATTCAAGTCAACTCAATATTTTTACAGTTAGTTACCATTAGTTTCCAGTATATAATAAACATCATCCATCTTGGTGCACATAGTACATAAAGTGTAAACAGGTATGTGCAAAATGCAATATTCAACATACTATGCAGAATTTCTAAATTCTTTGATGAAAAGGGGTGAAGAGTTACCTGTTGGAGACTCCTAAACTAAACGCTGTGGTTCTTTTGGTTCCTAGTATTTAATTGTAATTTACTGTATTGTTATAAGTTTTTGTTGTCCAACCTTATATTTATGTTTAGCCTATTAGTCTATGCATAATGTGCACTGCAATACATGAATTTCAACTTTGTGGGACAAATAAAGGCTATTTTATTTTATTTGCAATATAAATTCACATGTGGTGCATTTTTTTTACACTGCCTCTCACCAATCAGGCTTTGGGAGTTTGGGGGAGTGGTTTGTTCTTTACAGTTCTTTACAGTTCTTTTACAGCATTTTAGTTGTTCAGCCATTTTGTTGCTTCTTCTGTTTTTTTGAACTGAGAAATAAACTACACTTGCTTTCAGCTTTCAAGTGTCATTTGATTGTGTTTTAAAATGTCTAAATTTGTCATGTTTGTTTATATTTTTAAAGTTGGGATACCTACCCTTCTTTAAAACAGAAAAGGAAGTAGGTACTTAAACATTTTTATTAGCGACTCATGTGACCCTTTCTCATTTGAAAAGATAAATGGTTAAAAAAATAACATGACAGCATGTAGAAGTATATTTTCTTGTTTTCATAATTCCAGAATTGTGCTTTAAAATGTGTAGGTCAAACAGGAAATTATAATGTACCTTAGTTTGTCTTTTAATTTTTTTCAAAACTACCTGATTATGTTTATAAGTGCATCTCTGTTCTAATGCAACTTACCGCTCTCCTTGCCTCCCTCCACTTTTTGGATTTACCATCACCAGAAGCGGGTGAGTCCCTGGGAGTGGGGTGATCTGAAACAAATAATAATATATAAATTAATTCTTGCACAGCAGCCCACACAGGAAGTACAGTGACTAGTTTCAATGAGGAAGAGCTTATACCTGCAGTGCCTGTCCATCACCAGGGCTGAATTTAAACGTCTGATTGGTGTCGTCTGGACTAGTGCTCGGCGGCGAGTCTCCTTCACCACGCTTTACCACTGAGTGACGATCCTAGACAAAACAAGTTTTTTAATGGACAATGTGTATTTCTCCTATATTTAGCAAAATCCACTCCAGTGAGTTTTAACCAATGTTAAAATGCGATTTCCTGATCCAAAACATACCCAGTTATTGTGTTTTTTAGGTTGTCGAAATCTTCAAAGCTAAATGTACTCTGTTCCACTCTGTGATGTCATTCAGTGGTAATTATTTTAAGATCAAGAAGTTTTGTTTTTTGGTAATTTAGTGAATATTGTGGTGATCATGTTTTCTCTCACCATTGGTGTCTTTTCTCTATAGATGGAATTATACTGATTTACTCTGCAGTTCACAGAAACAGATTAAGCTGTCACTTTTTTTCAAATATTTGCATTTTACATTTTATTTATTTATTTTTTTGAGACTAACACAATAAGTGTCTGATATTTTTCATTCCAACATCTCCAGCTTCAAAGTTAAGTTTTTTTCTGTAAAAGGTGTATGACAAAATAACAACTCATTAGTCCGTTAAAGGTTTTATCCCTCATTGAAGAGAGTTAGCAAATTAAATAATCTCATACAAAAGAATTATGGCTAAAGTAACTAATTAGCTCAAAAGAGTCATAAATAACATCACCAACATATTAACAAATATATAAATATTCAGATATAACCTTGCGTACTAAAAATAGATGTAAATATGTCTATATAGCTTTTGTGTTTGTTCCGGACACATATGAAGTCCCAAAATAGTGTCATAACAGGGTGTGAAATTGAAACAGGTGCTAGTCATAACTCCAAGGCCTGGTGTCCGCTTCATTCAACCATGAAATAATCACTTATCAGGTATTCACCCAGCTGTGTCTGCCCTGTATCTGCTCTGTAAAGGAAACTCATGTGGGTGTTTTTTGTTTGTACACCCAGCCCTGCCTGTTTATAGCCTCTTCTGCTTCAGCACACAGCATCTCAAACCATGGGGTTTTGTTTATTTAGACTGCAAAAACAGATATACACCAACTGCTTCTATGTAGGCGCTAACATTTTTAAATACTACTACTGTAATTGTGTAACTCAAACTGATCCACAGCTAAATGCTCAACCCATGTTTTTATTTCATTATTAGTTTACAAAAGAACATTTTGATCTCACATTACTTTAGAAAGAACCTTATTAAAAGTGTATTACTTTAGAGGAACCTTATTAAAAGTGTTTCCTAACTTTTTTTGCTAGTGTGTTTGCTAACTGCAAGTGAAGATTTAGGAAATTCAACTGCCACATGACAAATAATGTAATCATTGAGCTGAATTGTTACTTACATTTTTCAAAAAAAAAAAGATTCCTATTTAGCCTTAAGGAAATAGTATAGTGTCATGCAGGTGACAACACAGTATAGTAAAGGTAAGCAGTGAGAAAATGTATGAGATGCAACTAAAATAGGAAAAACAGCTACAACTGACTACAACTCTGCTGTAAACTGAGTTTGAATCAAATCAAATAAATAGTGGTAGAAAAGCAGATAAACAACAAGAGCACAGAGGCTTCTCTCACTTTTCTCTCACATTTAAACTTTGACTTATTCATTGATCCATTTCATCTTAATTAAGTTACACAGCTAAAGTGATAAAAAAACAAAAAATTTATAAATTACGAATCTTATTATAATGGAATATGTGGATGTGTTTTGATGGATGCACACACATTAATACAAAATTTTAGAAATGTGTGTATTATTAGTAGTACAGTATTAGGACTAGACACAACACAGGATCCCACTTTATATATCAAATGTTATACAGTATATTTTTGTATATGTTGTTTTGAAGACATTAGTTAACATCAAATAAAGTACAGTATGTTACAAAAAAGAGTATTCAAGTAATAAACTTTCACACAGAAGTTCCTGCCTTTTTGTTACTAGTTCGACAGAAATGTTATATTTGCCAGATAATGAAAACTAATACATTTACATAATACACACGATTGACCTAATAACATTGTGTGAACATTGTGAATATTGTCATCAAGATGCATCAAAAATATGCCTATTGGCAAAATATTAATTGCAAATGTTTGCAAATGCAATTAGTCAGTTTTTGTCAATATTGTGCACTCCAGACAGAAATTGTTCTCACCAAAACGACAGGGCAGATGTACGAGGGCAACAGCGTGTGGTCTCTCAGTGCTCCTCCATCACATTCGGGCTTGACATTGGACGCACACTTATTATGGAGCTATGGGAGAAACAGAAGAACTGTGGGAGGGATCCATCTGTGACACTGAGTCAATCAACAGGGACCCACATATGAGGTCATTAATCATCTATAAGGAGTGAAAATACAGTTAAAACAACTACATAAGTGTCTTTGAGATCTGTGCATGACTAACTTCAACAACTCTCCTTGTGAAAAAGACTTCCAGTTTCAGGATTATAGTAGACTAATGTAAGGCTGCAGTGCCATCTTGTGGAGATACAAGGTAGTATAGATGACAATTGACCGACCCGCATTCACAGTGCAAGATAGAGTTAAGTCTGTTACTCAAAATGAATATAAATGACTCACAGTGATTTGACACCAGACACAGTGCAGTCCCGTCAGACCCTGATAACATTTGATGCTTCTGTGGCAGCGGTCACACTTTGTAGGAGAATTCCCCTCCATCCACACATGCTGCATAGCCTGGGAATAAGAGAAAAGGGGATATGTATTTTTTTATTTATTGAGTCCAAATTCTTGACAGTTACTTTACTGATATCACTATACATTTACAGTACTTATGCACATAATAATGAGCTGTTTATTTTCTATATGAGGCTAGAATATATGCATCATGCAAACATTTATGTAATAAACCATTTGTCATGAGGTCTTTTTTTTTTGAGTGCAGGTTAACCGCAGTTCTTCTTCACAAAAAATAATTTCTGTGCCAGAGTGTTCCAATAAACAATTCTAACAATGTTTCCTTACCAAAAACACAGCTTGACCTAAGTTCTCGTCATTAATAGTCTTAGATATTGGCACGTTAAGTCATAAGTCACATGTGTAGCATCATTACTTACATTGGTGTGTCGTCGTGACTTGGCGTAAGTGCTGATGCAGGCAGCGATGTCTTTGGACACACAGCGTTCATGTACTGTGTATTTGCATACTGAAGAAAACAGTGAAACAACATTTATATTAGGGACTTGTTTGTTTATTTCTTCTAAACTAAAAAGTTTAGATAATTTTGAAAAAAACGTTTTGAACTAACGGCCTAAAAGAGCTCTCTGTAATAAATCTGCATGTTCGATATCCCCACATCATCATGCAACAATAAATCAATCACATAATTACATCTAATGAGTGGCTTAATGTTAAATAATGATTTTCCAAGGACTTTAATTAAATTACAACATTAACTCCGAGGCACTCAGGCCCTACAGACAACCGCAAAGAAATGCAGACGCACTGATAATGACAAATGTGACAGGCTCAAAAAGGGAATTTAACAGAGACAAACTAAATGGTGTAATCATATGTCAGACAAAGGAACAGAGACTTACAGGAGCAGCACAGGCCCTGCTTTCGGACTCCCAGCAGCATGGTATGGCAGTAGTTACAGTACGCTGGTTTATTGAAGTGCTTCAGACGCCACACATGCTGCCCATCTTCTTGTACATTCTGCAGAAATAAGACATAATAGATGGAAGTTTGGGACATGCGCTGTGTTTCTTATAAAACAAAAGTTAAAAATGGTGACGTCAAAAAGTTTAAACAGAAAATTATATTCAGAAACGATAACGTTAACATATTAAAGTAGGCAAAAAACAATTGTAAAAAAGGAAAACAAAAACGCGGATAAGAAAATTATATACAGACTGTCTGCGCACTCTCTGTAGCTTGGGAGATTCAACTCAGGAATCTCCCACACAGAGTAGTTTTTTATTTCTTTTGTAATTGGATTTTAGGTTATTTTGACTGAACCTTCCCTTCACATACAAGCTGCATTTTTGTCTAGAGCAAACAGTCTCACCGTGTCCATGCCCAGCAGGACCAGTAAAGGGATAGTGGTGAGGCCTCCACGGATCCACTCCTCCAGCGTGACTGTCCCGTCCCGGTCAAAATCAATCTCCTCCATCATTTCTTTCAAAATCTGCACAGAGACACTTTCTATTAAAAAAAACACTAACACTAAAAAGAGCAAAGTCGTGATCAATCAGCCAAACTGAGAAAAGTGGTTTAAAATAGACTATGCCCTATTTAAATAAGTGTCTGACTGAGAGGTTTTGAGTTGCAATCAACGGAGAGCAGGAGGGAGGCCAGAGCACACAATTCTTAAAAATAAGTATGTTTTCAGCCTATGAAATTGACTGTTCTTTAAAAAGTAAACATTATAATATTACACTTTTAATAGATGAACAAATACAAAATGTTTGAATACATTTTTGCTCTATAGTTTTTTTTTTAATGAAATGTTGAATTTTAAATATGATTACTGTACTTCCCATTTTCCTACCCTCAGACTTGATGCAGTTTGGTGCTTGTGCCTGTACAATTGTACATTCACCACATTAAAATAAGACTAAAGGAAAACTAAGCCACAAAACTAAACCAGAACAAGAGCAGAAGTGATTTTTTAAATTTAGGATTAAACAACAAATGTATCCTTCAAGACTACTTACTGGTCTCAGTTCTGTTGAATCCCACTCCAGGTACTCTGCCACATGTACCATCTGATTTATGATGCGATCCAACTCCTAGGAAAAAAAGTAATAAATACAATCTTTATGCTAGCACTCCTTGTGTAATCAAGACAGAAATAAAGCGTCTCAATATCAGAAAAAGGTGTCACAATTCTTGCGAGAAGACACACGATTTTACAATTATTTAACTTTTGTATCATAAAACCTGATTACTGAAATTATACTTTCTGAATAAGTAAAACTAATATAACATGAACAAGAACTTTAATTTTTTCCAAAATGATATTTCTGTCTACAGTTTTGATACATTCTTTATTTATTATTGATTCCATAGAGGAAAATAATGGTATGTGCTGTGTAAAAACTTAGAGGAGCGTGGTACAAGTTTTGCTATTACATAACACCTATGTAACTTACAATTGTCACAAGCTAAGTTGTATTGATGTAATAGGTGCTACAAGAGAGAGAGAAGGAGGAGAGAGAGAGAGAGAGGAGAGAGAGAGAGAGAGAGAGAGGAGAGAGGAGAGAGAGAGAGAGAGAGAGAGAGAGAGAGAGGTGGGACTCACAGAGCTGTCCAGCACACCATTGCCGTCTGTGTCGTAGAGCCGGAACATGACTACAGGGAAAGACAGAAAGAACAGACATCCCCATGATGACTCAGATAGGACTGCCACATCATTAGCAGCTTAACAGTGGCTCTTGGCTTGTCTCCAGATGGCCACAGGGTTAAAGAAGTAGAGCATGCTTCTTGTGGGACCAGTTAGAAGAGATTAGCCTTGTCAGAAAGAGCTCATATAGAAACGGCACAAGTCAATTGCTCAGAGTGCTGCTAGGCATGTCATTGACCTGTCCCGTCAGACTACGTGTACTGTATGTTCCACCACATGGGAACTACTTAGTGAGAGAAAGTGTCTTTTTATTACTCTTTTGTGGCAACCCAGGTCCACATGGCTACTTAGGCAGAAGCAGAACTATTTAAAAAAATACAAAACCAATAAGATCTTCAATTAGTATATTCTTAAATAAACTTCTTTCTGACTTGCCAAAGTATATGGCTTTGCTCATCTTTTCTTAATGAGATAATAATGTCAGGCAATGATGAACAAGGAGAACAATAGGATGTACAATAGAAGTAAGGACAAATCAAGGCTATTCTCCCAAATCTGATAAAGTAATTTCCTCTTTATGCACACAAGGCAGTGATTCTCAACCTGCAGGAATGATTCAGAGAAAAAAATCTAAAAAGCCGACAGCAAGGAAGTGAGTTTTATATAAATACATAAAATGATTAAAACAGCAGATACTTTGCATAAAACGGCAATAAGCAAGAACTAAGAAACTTTAATGCCCCCAGGAGTGCCATATAAGGCCACCCAGAACATTTGTCCCAATATAAATAATATACAACACCAATTTCACACATTTTTTCTATCATAAGTCACAGAGTTCAAAGTTTGTGAAAAAAGTAGCAGCTTATAGCCCAAGAAATTACAGTATATACTACTACTTACTACTACTACTACTACTACTACTACTACTACTACTACTACTGCTACAACAACTACTACTACAGTAATAACCTGCTAAAGTAGCAATTCCAAGTCATCCAGACTCTAAACTCCAGGTTCTCTGTACTTGATAAGTTTCAGTAGTTTGGAAAATAACCCTAACTCAAATTAAAAACTCAATTCTGCAATAACCAAAGACAGACAGCTGTAGAGGAATACATAAATTGCAGACAACGTGTTCTTTTAGGATTTGTATTGGACGGTATTGGCAGATTTCAAACAGCAGCTGCTCCCCTTCTGAGCACTGACCAGTCCCGCCCACCTCACTCCATCCCCCAGTCTGTCACTCACACTCCAGCTTGTCCTCCGGGGTGCCTCTCTCCAACAGCGAGAGGTAGCAGACGATGTCCTTGAGAAAGACCACCTGGGGGGATGGCAGGGGGGACAACTTCTGCGGCGACGGGCTCCTCCGTAGCGACAAATGTTTTTCCGAGTGACTTCTCTCTGTGGAAGACAAAATGGGAGCAGTTACAGCCTAATTTATCACTGTATGAAACATCGGGACTGGTGTAGTTACAGGTGGACAAAGCAGAGCAATGGAGAAGAGACAGACAAAACACAGTGTACAGAAGAGGTGGAGGCTGACCCAAACAATATGACACCACGTGAGGGGTTAGAGTCTGTGTGAATAGACATTCAGGATTAGCAGAACCTAGAAGAGATGAACCAGGCCTACAAAATAATTCAAGCACACAACAGAGACAGGAAAGCCTTGGTGTGGAAAAAGGATTACTAAAAGAGTGAACCAGACTGGTACACACGCCTCTAATAAAAAAAAAATTTAAGTAACACCAAGTAAGTTTCTGGAAGGTGAAGTCAACTACACATTTCAATAAAAACAGAAAATTAATACTATACTTTCAAACATTCTTAATAGAGAAAATTGTGTTTTATGCTTGTTTTATGCCATTATGTGAGAAAATAAAACATAAGCTTTTCTTTGAAAACATACAAGAGGAATCCCTCCTCCAGAACAGATAGTAGTTCATTTTGTGGCCATGCATAGTGAAACTAAAATCAAGATAACAAAAACACCTTTATGTACTGTTTTTGGTCAAAATGGTTCTTAAATTGACCAGACTGATTAAGAATGTATTCGAAGACTCATTCATCTTCTTCAGGATGTGCAATTCCTGTAATTTTTGGTCTCAACAGGTCAAATATATATTCAACAATACCACAGGAATTTTTTTTTTTTTTTTCTCAAAACATTTTATTGTGTATTTACAACTTTTTCCCCTCCACCAACAAATCTCCCCTCCCACCCGCTCCACCATCACACCAGCCATAGTCCTTGAATACCACAGGAATTTAACTAAATCTAGGCCTGCAATAAACCTAGATAATTTGAACAAAACATTATTAAGGGCCCAGAAATAAAATGCCCCATCATATGCTCATATGGCAAAAATAAAAGCATTTAATTTGGAGAATCTGTCAGACCAGTTCCTAGCTCTCACATATCCATTGGCACACAGTTATATCCACATTTATAAATTATGGTCTACATTTACAGTATCAGAACATCCTTAAAAAATTAACAATGGAAGAAACCTCCTAGCACAACCAACCACAGGACAGCTTTTTGGATTTTAAGGGCTAAGATACTTTGTGCTCACAGTGATCAGTGGTGGAAAGTAGCTTTAATTAGTAATTCAGTTAATCAAATATTAACAATTACCGTAATTTTTGAAACTATTGAACGCACCTTTATATAGCTGCACCAACTAGAGTTTAAAATGGACATAAATAAGCCTCACTTGCTTCTCTTAAGTCAATAAAATCTATAATTTAGCCGAATATTATACAGATAGTACATTTCAAAACTGGGGAAAAAATGGCGCTTACAGTCTCAAGATTAAGGTGTAATTTCTATAAATCTAATCTGCTGGCAATGGCAACATGTACAAACCTGGAGAGAGTTTGGGGGACACTGGTGACCTGGACGGGCCCTTGTTGGGGGTCAGGGCATTGTTATTGTTGCCCTCAAAGGATTTGACTTTAGTGCAGGGCGATCTGTGCTGCCCCCCAGGTGTCTGACCCCCCTTCCCGGACCGCTGTGAGGAGGAGCGGGACGAACATGGGGATGTGGTGGCCCCTGAACCGGCTGTGCTCATGACACTGTGCTCCGGAGTGTGGCGTCCCATGGCACACAGGATGCTTTTCCCATTCATGCCTAGGATCAACAGAAACAAATTTGGATAAACAACCAAACATGTATGTGAATCAGAAAAAAAGTAATTGGTAAATATATAGGCGTGACATACACTTTCACAAGGCGCTTCAGACGCAAGAGTGTTAAACCAATAAAACAATTACAAATACAAAATACATTTAGTATCCATGGAAACACAGGCAAATTATAGTCACACAGAAATCACAAAAGCACCATCACAACATGAGGCCAACAGTTTGAAGCCAGCAGTGCTCTTGTCCCATTTAGACGACCTCACCAGCTCCTCAGGTACCTGTAATGGGGGCACAGGCCACTTCAGTCTGTATAGAGATGCCTGCGTCAATGGAGCGGGTTTCTGCCAGTGTTTGGGTGGAAAAAGGAAGCAATGGGATATGGAATAAATGAAGAGGTCATTCAAATAAATCATAATTAATATCTGAGAACTACTTTCAGATATAAGGCAGAAAAGAGTTATAGTCTAAACTATAACTGCTAAAACACACAATCACAGGGAAAGTATGAGCATACCAAAAATGCACAGAATATTGTTTAATAAGAGTAGCCACAAGAGGGCAGTGTTGTATATGTATGTTTTTGTACGTCCCTAGAACTGTAATACAGGGAGACAATACAGAGATAAAATTGCGGGGGAAAAAAATGTAATAATAATAAAAAATGAATAAATGTTTTGAATACTAAGCGACTATCTGAATATTCTGAAATCTATTGCAAATATGCTTATAAAGTCATTCAACAGAATCAAAAACACCTTGGAAAAAAGAGAGAAAATTTCTGTGCAGTAAATTTGATGTACTGCATATGTTCTAGGGCTGTAAGCTTCTAGTTGAGTCGCTTCATGAGTTGATGGCATTTTATTGGAATATATACAAATATATAATGTGACTTTATAGCATAAGAAAATCCTGTTTAGTTTTACTTTTTTCTGTACAAATACTTAGGGCTGCAACAAGATTTTCAATTATTCGCAATGAATCGATTACGAAAATGTTCGTCAACCTTCTTTAGAACTTGAGTAATCATTAGCTGGTCTTTATTAAGGTTTTAAAACACGCCATAAGCTGAGATTATACAGCAACAACATGAAAATTGTGTACATACAGTGTTTTATATGTAAACGCTTATAAATCTACATCTTCAAAACATTCTTAAGCAATGTTACATCAGCTCAAACATTAGCAAATTTTTGCTAATGTTTGATTTTTGCATTTGATTATATCAAAAGATGACATCAAACAATATCCAAAATGATTGTTAGAGGCAGCCCTACAAAAAGTTAATATATATTACATCTTGTAATAAAGCCACAAATTGAGATATTTTGCTAATTTTGTCACACACACAGTTGACCGAGAATTAATTTAGTCGACTAGTCCTAATATGTTCTAACAATTTTAGTACTGAAGCCTTCAAGTATTCATAAAATATTACAAATATTATTATAAATAAAATAATCATTATATAGAATTTTCTGAAATCTGCATCCAAGATTGTATAAATATCCCAGTCTAAAATCAACAAAATCTCCGAAAAACAACGTGACAGATGGAGTGACGTCGATGTCATGCAGCTAATATAAAGTTTGGGCTGCACTTTGACTCAGTGGAGGTCTCAGCATTGCGTCTGCTGTCCAAAGTGTCATGCTGCCTCTCACTTAGCCTCTGTGCGCTTGCCTCTTACTTCGACAAGCATTATAACACACAAATAGATTTCTAATTCAATGGTCCATCTGTCTCCTCAGCTGCTCAGTATGAAGGAGCAGACAGGCGCAATGAACTCGGAGCCAAAACCCACACAGAATCTTATGAGACAGGTGGAGGCAGACATAGAGAGACAACAATCACTGCTTATCTAGTGAGGCCAGTGAGTAAATAACTGTAAAATACCTATAATGACATCAGCAATGAAACGCTCCAAGAATGTATTTGCTATACTAATATATTATTATCATAATAAATAAATGCCACTTAAAAGCAATACAATTAGATTTCTATATTTAGCTACTGAAATATAGAGATTTTATTAATTGGTCTTTTTGGTTTCAGAGTAAAACATTGGACCTATTACCCTTATATTTATTCAACAACAAGAGCAGTACGTTGTTACACCTCTCCAAAGATATGACCTGTAAATTGATCAAGTAATATTACCTGCATGTCTCAATAGAGATAGACTTCTTAAATTTTTTTTAACCTTCACTTAACCAGGAAAGTCCCACTGAGATTCAAAATCTCTTTTGCAGGGGAGCCCTAGGGAGGGCAGAGTACTGTATCGTGGAACATCCCAAACAAAGCAATAATCTATCGATTAATACATGTGTGGTGGAAGACAATATAGCTCAAATAAGTTACACTATGCAGCTTTAAAATAATATTTCTCCTTATTTCAGGTGACATTGATGTCATATATTTTGTTTAATGTAGTAGTGTAGCTTGCAAATATGATTTGATGAATAGAGACAAAACTTACCAAGAAGACTGGTCCCAGCTCTGGACTGGTCCGGGGAGCAGCCTCCAGACTTACTCTTGAAAGAGGTGAACAGGTGCTGACACAACTCCTCTGGGAGATCGTTCTCCAGGTAAGTGGCCATGAAGAGCTGAAAACCTTCATAGTCAATGGGCTAAGCAGAGAAGACAGGGAGAGAAAAGTTACAAGAGGTTATTTCAGTGTTGTGAAACGAGAACAAACAAAACATGCTGCCAGTGTTCTGGCTTCACTAGAATGACCTTTAGAGATCTACGTATATTTTGCATGATATAAAACAACTTAATTACAATATGATGTTAAGCTATTACATAAACAGTTTCCACATAATATTTTTAAGTCAGCGAAATGTCAAGCCAGGTCAGAGACAGACAAAAACAAAGATTTGAAAAAATCAGCAACATGTAGAATACCTTTCTATAGCAAATGATTCAATGGCAAAAAGCTGCTGTCGTTGAAGATTTAGTGCTGGTAACAGACAAGTTTATGATATCATTAACCACCAGTCACACACTGTAAAAGCTCTGAGTTTCCGTTGAGCAACCCCATGACCTCTGACCCTGGCCTCCATGATGGGGACGGCCCTTCTGTAATGATGAAACGAGCGTATGTTGTGTCGGTGACAGGATGTGCATGCGCTCCGCTGACTGACACACACCACACAGCATGCAGAGCCAGGGGGTCGGGCTTACTTGGTTCAGAACATCTTGCTTCTGATTTACAGTCGAGAAAGTGAAAAAAGGAAGGAAGGAAACAGTCAATGCTTTTGTAGACGACGGATTCTGGACTGAGCCAAACTGGATTCCTTCTTAAGATGAAATTTGTTTCTGATTTGTCACTGATTTAGTGAATATGAAGCACTTACAACAATTTATGTGATAAATATTTCAAATTACTGTAATTCTGTGTTGCATAATGTTTTTGATTCATGAATAGCATATCTTGTTGTAATTATTATATTGCGGATTTCATATTGTTAATTTTGTTCTAAGTATTTTTTAGGTTTTTGTCTTGTGTCAACAATAGTCTGTATTTTGTGCTTCTGTCCAAAACAATGTCTAAGTAAAAAAAAAAATTACATAAATAAAAAGTGCTGGTTCTATTAAGTCATCCTGTTAAAATATGTCTTTAATAAGCTTCTATTTGCTGTCACTGTCCATTAGCAGAGAACTGGCGTGAGGGGATCCTCCAGCTAACCCTGACATAACCCAACGTGAGCCAAGAGCAGGCACTTTCCTTTTTTGGACAAACCAATCACAAGACTTTAATTTGCTTTGCACGACTCCGCTCCTGTGCACTGGGGCCACATGAACCACAGTTGTTCTCACATGAAACAGTAAGCGCTCCAGTTTTGCTTCATGAATATACCCAGATGTGTTTGTGCAAAAAAATCCCTCGGGACAGCACATTTAGAGTAACTAACATTATGAACCCCTCAGCAAACCTACCCTCAATTGTGCCAGTCTGTAAACATTTCCCAAGGGTTTGCACAATTGACATGCTTCATTTATTCTTTTCATTTTGACTTACTTTTGACTGATTTGAGTAACTTTTTATAGCCCAAAAATGTGGCAAATGTCTGGTTATACACACTATCTATACACATGTCCATTCAATAAGGCAACACTATTTACAGCTTTTGATCAGCTATCGTCACAATTACTTAACTCGTGACAATAATGATAATATGATAATTAAATGACAAAAGATAATTTGGGGATTATGGGATTAAAAGTCACCATATAGATATAAACCTATATTATATAGGTTAGGAGTCTTCCAATTAAATCGGAACTTCATCGGGCCTAAATGAAAGATAAAGGTCTATTACATGACTAAGCTATAAAAAAAGTCATGGCTTTTTCCCCAAAACTTGAACTGAACAAATACCCACTTAGACCACCTGTGAAAGACAAACGCAGCCACCACACCACATGAAAAACACAATAATTTAAACTGGGATTAAACACCTAAACTACACTTAGAACTACAATCCAAACCAGCTGTAAAATTGCAAAACTCTGTGCCCACAGATGTGTCTGATTCAGCTATTATTGGAGCAAGCATAAACTGTCACACAGCTTGGTCTCTCTCTTGGTCTTCTCTCAATTTCAGCAACCCCAACAAATTTTCACACACAACTTTCTCCCACATACTGTATTTCTGCTCAAAAGAAGTCGTGAACATGTCACTAGTCCAGAACTTATTTCTCTGAACACAGGCTGACTCTGATAAGGCACTTTTCCCTTGTTACCCATACAACCTGTAACATGACAGTCACACGATAACCTGGCCTGCATAAAGCCCAACACTTTTGTCCAAATCTGAGAAACCACACAGCGGACCCATAAACCCATAAAGCATGTATCAAAGTATCGGTGGCTACACATTTTGAACTGGCAGGGTAAAACATGTTGTATGGAATACATTTACACTGGGTTACTCTTATTGGTATTTGCTCAGAATCCATGTGTCATCTTCAATGTTGTACTTTTCTAGTGATACTTTTTTTTAAAATTATTATTATCATTACAATTTTAATTTTGAAGCTTTCCTGTGTAGTGCAGTTAATCAACTAGAGTTAGTCCAGCAGATTTCTTTTTTAGGACCTATTAAGTAATATCCACTTTTACCATGTTATAACAGTGTTCTCATCATTGGTTTACTCAACATTGTATTTGGATTGATTGATTGATTGATTGAGTCATGCATACTTAATAAATCTTGTATTGTCCTGGAGCTAATGCTTGAATGCTCTGTTTTCTCCTGTCGCCTATACCCATGCACTTGACAGTTTTTATTTCCAATTACCCAAATAATTCATATTTTAAATAAAATGTGGGTTCAAAACTTTCATGTAGCCACTTTCCAACAATATGCAGCAGACTTTTTCTAAAAGTTACAAAGCCTATTATCCATTGATGGTACAACTGTAATATTCCTGATGAAGTGTTTAATATTGTGATTATTTTCAGTGATATATAGTCAGTGATATCCAAAGGCTCAATCCTAGTTTGTTAGCATCACAGGCAAAATTTCAACTGACAGCTGGTTGCTCTTTTCATCACTCACTCAAAATCCTCAGACAGCACCGACCCTTCGGCGGAAATAAACCCATAAATGTAGTACAACGCGGAGGAGGGAGGTCGCCTTGTGCCACCAGCCCAGATAAATAGATTCCACAACAGCTGGGACAATGCACTTTGGAAGCACTTCATTTTTTACGTTGACAAATGGGAGCAGTGGGCTGTGGGGGTGCGATCGGCGCCAGGTGACAGTCTCAGACACACAGAGCATAAGGTCTTGTGGCGCCTTGGTACTAGCCAGCCAGTTACTAATGTCATCACAAATAAATACTCAGGAGAAAAGCTTCGGGCCATTCAGGGACTTGTTCAGACGTAGAAATAATTTGCTTGTGTTGTGCACTGTACAAAATTGACTATTGAATCAGTAGGCATGCATTCAAAATGGTAAATTTGCGTCAGTACAGCAGGTCTGAAGTCAGTTTTTTAAGGGTGATTCAATGAAAGATCATACGTCACAGATAAGGTTGGCCAACAACACAATAAAAAATCTAAATATAATCTGATACCTGCAGCAATGCTGGTCGCATGTTAGTGCTGTTGTTGGTTTCAGCTACTTTCTCAGATATTTTTAAGGCTATTTCGATGTTTTTGTTGCATGTTTGCTTCCCTGCAGTGCAATACCACAATTTGATTTTCTTTTATATGTGGGACAAATAATGGCTATCTTATCTTATTTTAGCTCTGAGTGACTGATTTAACCAATTACAACGAAAAAAGTATTTTCAAAGCAGCACATGATATTAGTAACAACTTAAAAATGCATGAATTTGAACATTATGACCTTGGCTTCAAACAAGTGTCATATTATTTAGCACATTGCTCATCTCTATACAGAGAAGCTATTTTAATAATCCTAAACAAACTTCAGTGGAACAAATAAAATGTGTGAAATTTAAGGGACAATATTAGCTCTGAATATACAAACATCATTAAGACAAGCTGTTCCATTTTAGGCTACATTTTTTGTTTAGCTTCTTTTGACTATACAGTTTGACAAGAGTCAGTGCTACGTTTCAATGCATGTAACAATTTATATTTTATTATTATTTTCTTTAGCAATTTTGAGATTTAAACTACATGCAAAGAACAAAAAGTCCCTGCTTTCTGATCAGAAATGAATTACTCAAATCTAAGTAGGCCATTTTGCTTCCCCATGCTACATTATATTCTCACAAGTACAGTATTTTGTACTGGCTAAAGATTCAGACAGTTTAATTGACTCAGAGCCAAGTGCCTTTCTAAAACTAGGGCAGAATAAGAAGTTGGGATGGTAATAATATGTGTCTGCAGCAGTCGTCCATGGCTCAAAGCTCATTTGTTGACGTCATGGTTTGATGCTGAGGGTGTGACCGCTTTGGCTTTTCATCTAAAAATGGAGCCAGTGACTAAGCACCTCAGTGATGGATATTACACATGAATCAGACAAACCGAACAAGCCGCAACACCCGCTAACGTCTTATAATGTGTTTCCAAAGCGCGAAAGGAAAAAAGATGTAGGGAGTTATCACCGAAAATAAAATAAAATAAAACACTGTCGGGCGGAATGACTGCTTTACGGTGACTTACTTGCTCTGGGTTGTATTTGGAGAGGACACCATCTCCGTGAAACTCATCCAGGACATCTTTCAGCTTCTTTGTTGAGTCTGCAAAGAAAGAAATATATGCATTGTGTTAAAGCAAGTTCACACAGTCATCAGTAGAATTGCTAGTCAGCTTAACGTTAAGCTAACAGATAATAGACTAGATACTGACACTAGCACTTTGTGTACATTAAACCTTGTATACAGTTATACAGGTTTTTACCAATAGTAGTGCAGTACTATACTTTTTTACACAGTTTAGGCTAATATATCTGAATTTATTGCAAACTGACATTTTAGTATGTAAAAAAAAACTTGAAAATGTTAAAATAAAGGTAAACACAAATCTGACACTAGCCAATACATGTAGAATCAACTTTAATGAGATGTTAACCATGTTACAGCATTTTTCCCTCATCATTAACTTCATCAAAGTTGAATTGTGCCATTCTCCACCCACAACCTTGTAATTAGTTGTGATTGCTTGAAAAATCCCTCTGTGGTTTTGAAAAGGATGTGAATGAACTTGTGTCTACAAACATTATGCAGATGACATCTAAATTTTAGCAGTGAGTGGCAAAATTGAATAAGAGTCAATAAAGACAAATAATTTCTTCTAAGGACTCAAAACACTACTAAAATAGGAAAAAGCAGCTGACTAATAATAAATATAAACAATCATAACTACAGCAAAATATAGAGTTTGAAACATGTAAAAAGAGATCATCAGACAAGCAGAGGTGGAAAAGCAGAAAAACTACAACAGCACTTCTGTTTCTCTTGTATTTCTCACTGACGCAGACTTTGGGATCACACACAGTTGAACTCATGATCTTTCTATGCTTAAATAAGGTGTTTTTTGTCAGTTTAATGAGTGAATTCTTTGTTGTGTGACAGAGAAACGGCAGTTTACAAACAAGCTAGCTAAAGTCTGCACTATTGCCGTGACAACAGAAAAGAAATTTTATAAAATTTCTGCCAAACAATGCCCCCTGGAGGAAAAAAAATATAGAAAAAAGCAAAGAAACACTTTTGTATGATAAAGTTCTTTATCATACATTTTCCAATCAAAATGTTGGGGTCCATTTTTCAAAAACAAAAAAAAAGTATGACTGTACATAACATATTAACAAAGTATAGACCCATTTACTGTTAGTAAACAAAGATGGCTGCACGCGCTAACTGGTGCCCTGAGTGGTGCCCACTCTTCGGCTTTTCAAGCTACGCAGGTGCCTTTTCATTAAAAAATCGCAAAACTCTTTTTAAAAACTCAATTTAACGAACAGCAAGCGACTCCAGATCCATGTACAGTTAGCTACAGAATGTTAGTGACGTTAGTAAGTGTCCTGATATTTACTTATATTTGATGGAAAAACTCGTGTGCACAAGAGAAAAGCTTTGAACATACAAATCCTTTGTTGAGTTTGACGATGTAATTTGCGGAAAAGCACATTGACATTGCTTAAGATTTTTGTGCAAGTTGTGTTAATTATTTATCAATTATCAGTGGAGAACTAAACTCACAGTAAACTGCACCTGTGGCATTATTTTGTGCTGATTTCTACAGAGGATTATTGTATAAAAGACTCCGAGCATATACTTGCATGACTCTGAGGCGATGTATTTGTTTTGATAGTGATAACTCATTTTTTCTATAGATTTTAGCTGTAAGCTAGTTAGCCCTAAAAAATCACGAGTTATAAAATGTGTCAACTGATGCAAACCGATGGAACACAGTAGGAATGGTCAGAGCTTCGTTTGAAGTCATTGTTAGGTTTTCTAACCGTTTAATATCGTTAGTACAGCTTACTCGTTTTGTATAGAAACTTATGGAGAAACTCTGCGGAGGGCACCAGTGCGGCTCCGCCCCCAAAATGACGTAGGCTCTGAACGGGTCTATAGCATTTATCAATACCAAAGAAATTGATTATAGGACAAAGCTGACCACGTGGTAACACTGAAGAAAACTATTTGGTTCTAAAATATACAATAAAAATCAATAAAAATTATTGAGCATTACAGGTGAAATTTTTGTAACACTAACCTGTTCATATCCATGCAGCCTCACAACCCTTCAGATGTCATTGAGGGATACTGACCAACTCTAATGACCTCCTATAATGACCTTCTCCACCATCTTCTGCCAAACAATTACTGAGGACAAATGGACAAAGGGAAAACCACTGTGTGTACATGTGCATACAATCCCCACTATCATCCTCCCATCTATAATAATCAACGTGAGCTGACAGTTCACTTCATTATTTTTAGTGCTCTGTATCTTTTGAGGGCATCCAATTTTAGTGCTCTATTAGATATTCATGACAACAACACAAAAGGAGTGCAGGATATCAGGATGGCTAAGAGAGATATGATTAAAGATGGTGGAGATATTTAAGAAACTGGGAGACGTGCTGTCAGAGCTGTGCAAATACAAAGACTTGTAACATTAGTCTTGTAAGATATTGTGGCTAATCAGAGAACAGAACAAAATAGATACGCAAACCAGTGATTGTCATGGAAGTACATTTTTGATTTGTTTGAATTTGACATCAATTCATTCATCATTCACTATCAAGCTTTGTGAGGTTACAAAACGAAGACCATTATTTTATTATTATTATTATTTTAGTATTTTCCAGATAGATAGTCATTCAAATAGGGCTGTGGACTTTTTGTCACTTAGTTGATCAATTGGTCGATGGTGTCTTCGTTCAACATAATTTGTAATATTTAAATAATTATTTCATTTAGATTACAATACACTACAATTTAATATAGAACAGCAATAGAAAGGAGTAGGCTAGGCTAGCTGAAGCTTTTGGGGGAAATCATTAGGGTTATGTCTTTTTAACATTTAATCGCAGTTTCCTATGGAGCTCAACAATGACCGCCCACTTCCCGGACCCCACTGCAAAATCTTGGACCCCATGTTAAATTTCCATAGGGGTTTAGAAAAAAATAAAAGTTTGACTACGTCCTCGGGGCTAATCAGCTTTGTGGTGAGTCATGAGCGTAAGATGTACATTTTTGTTTAAAATCCATTTCTGCAGCTTTTTAAACTACGAAGTTATTAAGACATTTGCCGAATTTTAAGTTATAGATGAGCGGCGATCCAACAACAACAACAACAACAATAATAACAACAAACAACAACAACAACAGACAACTTAGTGGAGTTTGGTGAACAGACAGGAAACTATTAGACAGAAAAAAAACACTGCAGACTAATTTCCACCTGAATAGATACATTAACCAGATATCTCTGCTGGGGGAAATTTGATTTTAAGTTATTTTATTGTTTAAAATTGTGTATAGTCTCCTCACTCGATTGACAGGATATACTGTAAGTCAAACAAGAATTTCTTGGTTACATTTGGTGTTACTAAAAATAAACTTGTGCGGTAACAGTGGGTGATTAGGTATAGACACTTGACGCTACTTTAATCTCTTTTGCAATCTAGTTACTCCTCATGTTGTATATTTAAATGTTTATCAACTTAACCATCAGAAACACTACCTTTAAGCTTGTGGTGTCTAGACAATGTTGGATCAGAGCAGCCAAAATGAGATGGAGATTAACCAGAATCCACTTTGTGTCACCGGGTGCGGAGGGTAAAAAGTTTGATAAACCTTTCTGTCTGGCTAACGACCTTCTTTTCAAAGTGTCACATCTGACGTGATTAAAATGAAGAGATTGGATGTTAGCTGCTCATGAAAAGTTCTTTCTGCTCCTGCACAGACCGGATATTATGCTGTAAAAAATAATGTAAAATGCTACAACGATTCATTACCTGCAATGACAGAACATGAGAAAGACAGATGCTCTTTTGACTAACAAATGGGAAAGTTAACTACAGCTGACTGTCATCGAAACAATGTGGCTATGTATGTCCACTTCAAAAAGTGAAAGAAAGTCATGTGTTAAAACTGACATGCAAGTCTGCAAATCACTTTCTGAAAACATTTTAATGAAACATTTTTAGGTTTTCAATAATAGAAAGATTGAGAGATCACAACCCAGTCACGCCAAATTGTCAATTAATTGTGCTTTTTGAATCGGAAGCTCCACAGCTAATGCTGTGTCACAAAAAACATGTGAAACATTTGTTTTTGTGTTAAATGGCAAAGATTAGTTTAGTTCCAAAAAAACGTTTTGTTTATTTTTGGAAATGCTAAATAAAATCTAAAAAAAAAATTAAGATCAATCAACTTGAGAAAAGATGATGATGATTGATTTGTTTCCCAAATCGGTGTACATTTTAAATGTGTTTTCTTACTTAAAGAGACACTGTGTGTCTACCTGCATAATATAACTGAAATGGGAAGTTAAAAGCATACTTTGGAACAATCTTCATGGAAGCTTTATGCCATAACGTGGAAGATTACAGCAAAAGCAACATTACCATAGAAACAAGCAGGAGGCCTTCCTCCAGGACATAAATGTATCAAGAGACGTCACACATTTTATAATGTATCTCCATTTAAAGTCCATTTGACAGATATTTTAAAATTTTTCTAATTTTGACGTACAGTAGTTTGGTGTGATAGTCTTAGTGGTAAATATTTATCATAGTTTTACGGCAATTAAGGTGCAATTTATGAAGAAATTGACAACCAAAAGTAGAAAGTTAAAGTAAGTAATTTAAGTTCTAAAACATAATCTCTCCATATATGTCATCAAAAAGCGCCAAAATGCAAAGACAATTCACACACAACTGACACAGTTTCCCTGCAGTTTTCCTGGAGTTTAAGCAATCATTTAACACAATTAAAGTCTGATAATTTGTCACATTGTCACTTTTGTGTTATTTATGTTGATTTTGGCCCAGATTTACAATGTGATTGCTAGGTAACATTTGTGGATTCCTCTCCACATACATCATATTTACTGGACAAAAGGCAAAAATAAACTTCACCAAAACCACAACATTGGGTAACAAGCTAAATGTTTCATAACATCTTATTAATATGCATGATTACTATGTTTTACAAAAAATGTAGTCTAACCTGTAATATGCACTTTAACAAAATATGCTTTTATTCAACTCTGTTTTTTTGTTTTGTTTTTTGGATAAAAAGTTACATAGTGTGCCTTTAAAGTTTCTGGCATGTGCATTCCTTGGTACGTATACAATAGGTAAAAAAATGCAAAATGAAAATTAATCGTGAGTAAACAAAAATAAGATCCAAGGAATTTCCTATGTTGTACAAGCTGTTTAACTTTTCTAAATCTGACGTGTCAACAGAAGCTAGTTTGAATAAGGCCTGGGATATTCTCACATGAATGACCCACCACATCATTTGTTTCTTCAAACAAAGCATGTAAGCGACAACCATTACCCACAGGCACACGGCCTACGGCTCTCACATCATCTCTTCTCCAAAACGAACAAAACAAGTCTTATCTGTGATTTACACACATGAATACTCACATTCGCTGTACTGCTGCAGTTGGCTGAACTCAGCTGGGCTTAGACACACCCAGCCTCGATCTCCCATGATGCTTTGGGGCCACAGTCTGATCTCCGAGCCTTTAGGAGCCAGTCAGGAACCAGTCAGCCCACGATCCACGCCGAGGGGATTGACGTTATCCTCGGATCGATTGGTGAACACAGAGGGCAATGGGGAGGATTTGGGAAGTCATGACTGTCCACGTTTTAGCATGCTCATCACAAGCACTAGATCAGAATACACTTCTCAAGAGTGGTTCATTACAACCATTTTATTGGACATTGGAAAGTGTGAATTGGTGCTCCAGCTTCTCATTCACACAGAAGGGAGAAGAATCCAGGTCTCCAGTGCTAATTTCTTGCTATGGCACCGGAAGAGGTAGCACAGTAGATCTCTGCAGTGGAACAGATCTACGGAGAGACAAAAACAGAGAAATTTATATTGGCAGAGGACCCATTAGGGATCACGTTCTCTAAATGTAAGAGTAGAACTATGAAAATTCAAGGCCACATACAAACTTTAATGATCATTAACACTTGTTTATTATAGTTATTTTAAGGGGGAAAAAATCATGTGCTGAAAAGCAAAACAATGCTAATTGGTGCACAAGACAATCATGCTCTATATGTCTGCAGATTTCTCAAATAACACCTATTGATTGAGAATGACTCACCCATATGCTCACATTCTCACACTGCTAGTAAACACGTTCATGCAATAACAGTTCAAGTGACCTCTCAAGAGAAGAGGGTAGCAATATAAAGTCTAAATTATGGTAGCATTAAAGTAATGAGAATTAATTTTCTACCGCTTTTTCACCTTTGGGGTCACAGGTGCCTGTAACCTATCCACGTGACTTTGGGCCTTAGGTGGGGAACACCCTGGACAGTGGCCAACTCATTGCGGGGTTATCACATAGAGACAGAAACAGACAAACAGTTCACTATCTCATTCTCTCATTCACTAGGGGAATTTTGCTGTGTTTTCAATTTACCTAATGAATATCTCATAAGTCAAGAAAATGACTAACTTACAGTATTATAACTTTAGTTATCACTGACATCATTCTGTACAGTCGTTTCACACTCATATTGTACTTCCTCACAACCTAACAGCAACCTAAACCGCCGTAATGTTTCTATTCTTTTATTTATCTTCAACTATGACACCCGCATCATAAATGCACGTCTCAAACCTTGATGCTTTCCCCTCAGTTGCAGCACAGAGAGCGCAGCACGTGCCAATCAGAGCGGGAATCTGTTTTGCCCTGCGCGTCGCCTGGCAACTGTGACGTCACTATGAATCCTGAGAAAGAGGAGCCCCGTGACGAGATGCAGAAACAGGCTAAATACCCCACGTCTCACACATATAAACGTAGAGATATTATGAACCTTTGTCATCAGAGCATGTGTGCTGCTTACTTCAAAATGTTACAGTCTGTAAGAACAGTATACGCTTTTTACAACTGATAATAGAACACGTTTCGATGTAAAGCATATTGATATGATCATATTATCCCGTAAATACCAATATCGACAATTGGGCTTCAATAATCTTCTACCAGATGTCGACCAGTACCTTTAGTGGTTACTGAAAATGGCTTTTTTTTTCTCAAAACACAGAAAATGTCTAAGAAAATTGTGTTATGTAATTTATTCTAAATTTACTTACAAAAAA
This sequence comes from Mugilogobius chulae, assembly GCA_038363315.1. Taxonomy (NCBI): domain Eukaryota; kingdom Metazoa; phylum Chordata; class Actinopteri; order Gobiiformes; family Gobiidae; genus Mugilogobius; species Mugilogobius chulae. The sequence goes on from CM076403.1 coordinate 46,256,863, forward strand.
ACTTCTGCGACGACAATGTCAAACATTTTGAGAAGCTCTGGGTCAATAATGTGAGTTGTTACATCCAAAAAAAGTCCAACCAGGTTATCAGCTGAACCAGTATCCCATTATCAATGCATCGCTCCAAAAGTGTCTGTGTGTACTCAAATAACAAGCTCTAGTGTCAAATTTGACAAACACATTTTAAAGTCCTGCACAAAGGCAAGTGGATAATAATGCGATCACGATAGAGATAAGGGACTATCCACAGAACATTAAAATGTAAGAAACAAGATAATATTGACAAATGAAAACCTCTTACTACATAAGCAAAACTTTCATTCAGTCATTGTCAGTGTTCTACACATTATTCACACACACTTCACATACACACTGCCTGAAACTATTTATTTTACTGCCCTTTATAATACAAAAAAAGAAACATGACATTTCAACCCTGAAAATTCAATAATGCTTTGTACACATGGAAAGACTATAAATCATTAGCATTTCTTCTCACGTCACCTTCTTCATATACATTTCTTATGGTACATTGTTTTTTGCCTCCAATTAGTTGACTTGACATTTTAAACGGTTTGATAATCAAAGTGAGCATTCGAAATCAGGCAATCCAATAAGTTTCATAGTATTTTAATACATAAATGGCCAGGATTTGATAAGGATTGTAGATGCAAATTCAGTGGAGAGAGAATCAGAAACACAATGCTACACTTGTCTGGTTTATATTTAAAACTAAAATCTTAGTAGAGAAATTATATCTATTTTCACCAATACCACTGCAAGATTTTTTTTTTAATTGAGAAACAATGGTTTGATTTTTGCATCTGAATAAATTGACGTACTAAATTTAGCACAAATGTATTTTGCAATACATCCAGACTATGGCCAACATTTCTCAAAGAGGAGTATTTGAGTAAGATGGTTTCTATTATGAGCTGTTAACCTTATCCCATTCTTTATCTTTTTATTAGCTCTTTTTAAACACTGGCTTATCTGCTCCATGGTGTGTGTTCACCAGCCGGGCCGGAGGAGCTGCAGCAAGGCCAAATTAGGAGACTGATGATGATTAAGAACCACAGACGTCTGAGGTCATAATGTAAACAGAAACATGAGCCCACACTTATGAACGAGACCTACAATGGAAGGAAGGGAGGGAGGAGTGGTAAAAATAATCAAGTGAAAGTGCTGTTAAGAAACAAAAAGTATTCTTAAATGAAATTATGTTAATAATGTTAAAAACTGAGAAAAGAGATAAATCTCAGTTTTACAGATTTTCAGCTAATGTAAAAAAAAAACTGTGATTTGCAGCACCCCTTAAATGCAGAAGGTAAAGAGATAAAATGAAAATATATGACATAGCTCACAATAAATATATTCTGCAATTGCAAATAAACAATCTGGAATCCATATTTCTAACTCAGAGAAAAACTTGTTACAGTTACACAATCGATTGAAATTTGAATTAATTTGAAATTCAAATTTGCATGTTTGTACAGCTCTAAAAATCACTGATCTAGTGTAATAAATACATTTATCAATAGAGATCCAGCAGCTTAAAAAGTTGTTGCTTTTCTGTTTACTTATTTACATAGTCTTTATGCAAATGTTGTTCTCTGGACATTTGGCACAACATGCCAGTAAGCTTTTATGTAAATAGTCCCAAATACTCAAGTACTTTTAAATACATACTAATATTTACTAATTGCATTTATTTACTACTACTACTACTTTTATAAGAATGCTTCAACATTTTTGTTATCCAACATTTGTCTTGTGGCTTTATAATAAAGGAAGGAAAAAAGTTGTAAAACTTAATTCAAAGTATGCAGTGATCGAATCAAAAGGCCAGAATCTATAAGTTTTGCTCATGCAGCTACAGACCTATTCACACACACACACACACACACACACACTATAGTTGTATAATACAAATAATAATACATTAATAGCCACAATGTATCAACAAACAAAGTGTGAACTTGTGCAAGATCTAACTGAATGTGCTGTATTATGTTGAGACTGATGGGTGGAACTCTAATATGGACACTAATTATTACTGTTTACTGTCCAAATGTTCATAAAAAAACACAAGTTCTGAGCACTAACACCAGTGGCTTTGTTTTAAATGTAACTTAATATGGTTTATTTTGTGTTTTATAGAAAAATAAAAGTTAATATAGATAAACAAAATCAAATAAAATAAAAAATTGTGACTGCAAATTCAAAAATGAATCAAATTGTGACTTAAGTTAATCGACCCATCCCTAATAATAATATATGCAAAAGCTTAAAACATGTTGTAGTGAACAATTCGGAGGCACAGAAAATATTAGGTAAGTGAGCAAAACATGTGGACTGATGTAGGTATAGTTTAAGTTTAAGATTATTTTTGATTACTTACATTTTTAAGAAACCAAAAACCGGTTATAGCACATTTAAGTTACAACATTGTTCTAAGATAAACATAAAAAAATCAAGCAAAAATAATATGAAAACATACATGTTAATATCAGACCAGATACTGAAACTCGTTATAACATTTATGCTCTAAACCAAGCATTCTTGCATCTTGTCACTACTGCAAAAGCACATTTATGAATTTACTTGATAAGTAAATTCATTTTAGGAACACACTTTTTTTTGCTTTATACAGTATAAGTGATTTGTAACTGTTTCTGCAAAGGAACAAGAGGCGTCTCAGACTTGTAAAACAAAACTTACGCCTACTGTACTCCACAGGAAGAGTGTGTAAACGGTTTGATAACAACAGCAAAGTTCACGACCCACACGCACATGCTGCACACACGTCGCTGTCACGTTGGCAACACTGATGGAAACCTCAGGAAAATGCAAGCATATGACTAAAAGGATAGCATTTTTTTCAGTCTCAAACTGCCGACATTTACAGCACAGAGATAATCTTCATGATCCAAGCACTTGCTAAATATAGACATCAAGTTATAACTGGGTCGGTAGCTTACTGAACATCCACAAATGTAAAATTCAAGCTTTTCTTTGCATTTGAATTATGCAGCAGCTGCCTAATGAAACAATGCCCAGATAATACACCCCGGTTTAATACTCAAAGAGGATTATTGTGAACTTTGTGCCCTGTATTGACCTGCATGAGCTTTTCACGCCGCAACATACGAGGTTGAAGATGACGAATAATGGCCACTTCAGATCAAGAGGCCTCAAATGAAGTTGATATCCAAACCGCATTTTCCCACACACTCAATTACATCACCGGAACAAACTCCTCATAAATGAAAATGTGTTTCATTGAATGTGTATTAGTTTCATTGAATGTGTATTGTTTCATTGAATATGTATTGTTTTATTTTGATTTCCTATTATTCATATTTGCTAAAATTAATAATCTTGGGAAGTCCTCAGAGACGACTGTTGTTGTGATTTTGGGCTATACAAAAATAAATTGATTTGATCATAGAACATAGTAAAATGTCTGTCTGTCTTTACATTTCAATATATATCAAAATGTGGAGAACACAGATTTGGATTTGTTTAGTTTTTAATCATAATATGACTGTGTTCTCTCATCATCAGTTTACTCAAAATAGTATTTGGGTTGATTCATGCATGTAAAGTATTGTTCTGCCTACTCTGACAACAGTCACTTTGCCTATTACAGTATTTTTCCGTTGAGAAATTTAGTTTTATGTTTTAAATGATGTTTCACTAAATTAAATGGCATTAAAGTCATGATTTTACTACTAATAACTATAAAGTCGCATTATATAGGCCTGTTGTTTATATGTAGAGCATGTACCTCACTACATCAATCCTACCAAACCAATTTGTAAGGGAAACACTGAAAAAGCATAGTAAAATATGCATCTTGGTATAACTAAATTTTATAATCAAGAGTAGGTCATCAGTTCTGCAGCTCTGAATAAGAAGTTAATGGACTTGTTTATATTATTATGTATATCTAAACCATTTTGTTCAGCGCGGTGAACAAAATGTAAATTACTGGTTTACATATGTCATGGTTTATTATTACTAAACGAGAAGGTGATTGGCTCTCTCAGTGACTCGAGGGCGTGCAGGTCAAATATCAACTGACCTAACTCACCCTGGACATGGATTATTTGAGCCACTCCCCTTTGGGCTGTTCCCTCTGTTGTTAAATATTTAAACACTTACACTTCATACCACAATTCACTTTATTAAGTCATGTCCACATCATCTCATCTATTAGCACTGACAGTTTGCACCACTCTTTTGATTACTGTGCCTACAGCCTATTTTATTTCTTTTTTGATTATTTTATCTTATAATTTCATATGTCCATAGTGTTTTATCTTAACTTGTTTTATTCTATTATTGGTATTATTCACTGGTCTATGTTGCACATGGGCATCAAGGCAAGTTTATAGTTTGTTCAATGACAATGGCATTACAACTTTTTCTGATTCTGATTATAAATACATGAAAAATAGATCCCATATAAATGACTAAAATACTGAAACATCCAAAAGGGGATCAACTACGAGCCAAATCATATTATTATAAACACGTTATTAATATAAAGAAACATAATAAATTCAGTTGTGATATTAGATTGTAACATGATTACAGCATTGCAACACTTCCCACACTACATTTACATCTTTACATTTACAGTGCTTAGTTAATTAATGAACACATTGTACTGAGCAACATGTATGATAAGTGTAATAGCAAATCTGTCTCTTAAATGACCACTTCTTTCTAAGGAAATCAAATTGGTTAATGTTTTGGTAAACAAGGCACTTGAGACTCCTGCAGCCTGCTGTTGTGCTTTGTTCACAGCCATTACACCTGTAATGACCCATCAGGCTCTTTGTAATGGAAAGATCTCGTTGATAGAGTGTGATCGACCAAGTGCCGAACACACTCACTTGTTTTAAACAGATGGACTAAATGAGCAGAGGAAACTTCATGACGTTGCTCATTTCTAATTTCTTTAAAGAACCAAATAGAAATATTTTGATTATGTTTCATTCAGGTGACAGTACAACAACAGTACAAATATTAATTTTAGTATGTCAGCAAGAAATTAAACAGTTGTTGTACTGTATGTTTTGTAGCACAAGAAAATAGGTTTGAGACTTTGCATTTGCATTTGACATTGTCTCCAAAAGTACTCCTATATAACTATATTGAGATTTACACAAAGTATTGCTCCAATGCATAGTGACAAAGATAAATACAGTGGGCCTTTATGATAAAAACACTGTTTTTAAGTGAAAGGAAAGTTCAAAATTGCCATAAGAAGAGGCTGTGACCATATTTCCTTCTTCAGTGTGGCAACAAAGACCAGGGCAAACTGAAATATGTCAAAAAGGCAATTAAAGACAGATTTAGTGGCTAATATTGTCAGCGAGATTGAACCGCATGGGGCCCAGTTGACCTTAGAAGCGGCACAAAGAGCTATATCTTTTGCCTTAAAAGGTCTGCTGTGTGAGAGCGTGTCCAGTCGAGGCGCATAGATACACTCTCACACCATCGTTCCACAATTTTCCATTCTGTCTCTCTTTCAAAGCATCTCATGTTGTCTGTAATAACATCTTCTTTTCCTCAAGACTAAAAAGTATTTCTAGCTCTTGTAGAGTTCTTTTTGCCTTTGCAGAGAAAAACTACTGCCGGACGTTTCTGTGCTTGTCATTAAAGGGGACCTATGACTATAAAATTTTCGGAATTTTGAATCCTTTTATAAAAGTAATCTCTCATCATTAGTTTCTTCAAAATCATATCCAGATTGATGCATGTATGTTTTGAGCAATCTTGTATTGTCCTGCAGCTGATGCTCAAGGGCTAAAAAATCCCTGTTTTCACCTAACAACTATTCTCAACCACTTATTTCCTTGTGTGATCCTAAATAAATTAGATTCTTAACAAAACATGAAAGGTTCAAAATTGAACCCCCATTCCTAAAAAAGTAAATTAGTCATTTAAAATCTGCTGCAAGAAGTTATAATTAGAAATGTAAAATATATAAGTACTAGTGAACTTCTGGATTTTGCGATAGACTTCTTAATGCAATGAGCGATTCTGAATATTTGCACGTAGATAGTTGGGAAAAGGTTGTGTCAAAATGGTGTTAAGTCAAGTTATGGCTCATTATGCAAAGCAGTGCATAGCTGACCACTAAGTTGCAAAAAGGGGGAAAACCCAAGGCAATCTTCATTTTAAAAGTCTTTATTTATCTGGGCTATCTCATTGTTGAAATATTATTGCTTTAAAAGCAAGTGCTGATCTGTTTTTGCGTGGGAAACAAGATTATTTTAAAAGCACTTGCTTTTAAAGTAATTACACATTTTAACAATGAGATAGCCCAGGTTAATAAAGGCTTTTTTATTTTTTTATTGAATGAAGAGTGCTTTGGGTTTTCCACCCTTTTTGCAAGTTTGTGTTCCCACTCACCAATGAGCACCTTCGGACTTCACTAAATGTGAGATTTATGAGATTGAACTATAGCTGGCCACTGTTAAGTAAAATCAAAACAAATGAGTCTGTATTTGTTCTTAGTAAAAGGCATATCATGATTTTGTCTGCTGCCGTTCTAATCAGTAACATTTGGGCTCTTTTAGTCGTTTAGTCAATTATTGATGATGTCGTCCTGTCAAAATATTCATTAGCTGACTAATTGTTTTTTGGGGGTGTTGAGTCATTTCTTTTCACAACAGCAGAAAGGAGAAAGGAACATGTGGAGTGAGATATTTTGGGAGTTTTGGCAGATCTTGGTAGAGAGCAGATGAACGTGACATGCATAAAAATGTGATGTATGTCAAAATGTATGAAAAAAAATTAAGAAAGGGAAAGGGGATTTTGGAAGTAATCTTAGCTGAATAAAAATGACACACATTACTCTAAATACATCTAAAGTTAGGTCAAAAATGGGAAAATGAATACCAGTAGAAATAATAATACCTAATAATTATAATAACTTGAGTGACAACTGAAACCCCTGAAAATGTAATCTACAAAGCTATGGTTGAATTTAGTTTCACTTTCACAACATTTTCCATTTTCTGGCTTGAGACGTAGCTCCTTACTTCATCTAACAATTCTTCACGCTAAAGACAGTGGCCTGAGATAACACCTGAGCTATGTCCTAACACGGCGGTGCGATGTGCGATTAGCCGCGCTCACATAGGCCCTGGTCTTTCTGTTGTCCAACCTACAGGGGACAGGCGGATACAAATACCACGAGTATTTATGGAAGGCCCTGGCGTCATGGCAACAGGGGGATTGTCTGCGAAACACCGAGTGAAAGGCCAAGCTATACACAGCTCACTACAGTGTATTTAAATAGGAATGCCACATTATCTATCTATGTACAATGAAGGTGGAAATATACAACTTTGAAGCCAGAACCAAACTTTTCTAACACACTGTCCCAGTTAAGTGGCTACTCAAATGCGGAAAACATGAATTTCTGTTAAATAGGACTGAAAGTAAATGAATATGAGTAAAAATCAGTCTAGTTACAGTTGACCACATCTGTTTCTCACAAAGCAACTTAAAGTTTCAGTTAAGTCGCCAGGAAGTTCTGTCACCTGGCAACCCGCCCCCACACTTAGCTTTACGCTTGACACGGTAAAGCAAAATGTACAGAGTTAAATCAAAATTTTCCAATTATTAAAACGTTTTACTACTCCGAACGTGGAAAACGGGAGCTTTGGTAAGAGCACTTTGGGGAAAAAATATACTAAAACTTAAAAGAATTAACTCCATATTAGATTAGTGTGGGCGGTCAGAGAAAAAAAATATATATAACGCTAAATTGATTTTCTTCACTTTCACAATAGCTTATTTATTTTATAGCCATGTGTGAATGAGAACACAAGCATAACCTGGTTCATAAACGACAACACAATGATGAGAACATGGACAAAAAAAACACTGGTACAGAAGAGAACTGAGTGCAGAATTAGATTGATTATCTTTCTACAATTGGAAAAGAGGAAATTAACTTACTTGAAAGACCTAGCTAGGCATTCAAGAGCTGTTGGGAGTAGTTATAGTGAGCTCAGTCAGACTGTGGCTGTGCTGTGGACCCCTTCAGCTGGTTTGGTTCTGGCCCCAGGGAGGCTCCGCACAGACTAAATCAATTCAGGAGTTATTTTAAGGTAAATCATTTCCCTTCTACAGTGGCCTATTGTATCACAGTATAGTGTTTCTTTAACCATTCATCCTGTAGACCAAATACAGCCAGTCTCAGTTGTTTATTCTAATCAAGCTTAAAAGACAAAAAAAAATACCTCGCTATAGCTCTGTGTTATCGGCATTTTTCTCAAAAATATTTTCTTCAATATTCTGCCTCAGAGTTTGATTTTAGCTCCAAACCACATTTTTTCCTGACAAAGGATTGGTTGTTAAACTTTCTTTTCAAAAACCCCAACCAAGTAATTGACGATTCGACTTGACTGAATCTTAATCTCTTGATTTTTGCCCCGTACAAATATACAGTTAGCTTTACTGTGACTATCTCAAAGTTGTGAAAAGCACAAATATCACCACCACATATATGTAAATAGGACGTTCTTAATGCATCAGATAAGTTAAAAGCTGTATATAGATAAATTAAATAGCTGTTAAAAAGTTGTTTATACAAGTTGGTAAAACTAACTTGTCTTTGCACATATAAGACAATTACATTCCATAAATCGACAACGCTTTCTATTGTAATGTTAGATACATCTTTTCCTTCAGGAATGCATGGTCAACCCACAACAAAGCTTCTGGTGAGTCTTCAACCAATCATTTAATCATTTGTTACTTGCATTTTAATTCAGTGACTTTACATTACTGTGTGTGTCTTAATCTTTCCGTCAAACATAAAAAGCCTAATAATTTCCAACAATAACAGATACAGATTAGACGTAACGTACATATTTGAGGCGAGTGAATATCAACAAAGGAAAATGTTGCTCTTGCAGTTGCGGAGGTATGCAAAATGTAAAATGGAGAGCAGAATCAAAATAAAACTAGAGAATTAATTTTACGTTTTGTTGGTGTGATAGTCTACAGTCCTATCTGGTGGATTTCCACAACACTGTCTGAATATCATCCAACAAAATATCAAGACATTTTGGTCAATATCACCCACGCTTAATGAGTACTCACTGATTTCTCCCACTATTGCCAATACAATTTCAGCAGCACGCTTGACCTACTAGAAGTAATTTATTTTAACCTTGAATTAAGTATCAAGGCTACTATCACTCTCAAACTGCATATTATGCCAAAGACCGGAGTAGTCATAAAAAAACTATTGGAATCTTATCTATGTAAAACAAAATGCGGTCATTCTATATATCCAGGTCAATATTGAAATTAAAAGAATCAATTTGAGTGTTTTTCCTTCTGTGTCATTCTAATCACAGACTCTTTAATCCGTATGATGAATTGGTGTGTGAACAGATGACCAGTGGACCATCTCAACGGACCTCCATCGACCCACAACCAGCTGCCTGTCCTGTTAACGCACCTTGGTCGTGAATGACGCTGTTAACGCACCACATATATAGATGTGCTTTACTCTGGTGCTTGTAAGACCTACAGAACGTGCACTGCATAACAGAAACACATTTTCTAATCCAACTCATCCCTTGTCTCCTCTCACTTCTCATCCTCTCCTTGCTTTGCCTCCTGCCTCCAGCTCTGCCCCTGTCACAGCCGGGCACTGATTTGCTAATGTTTATCACCAACCAAGTGAATGCTGTCAAGGAATAAATAAGCGTTGCATTTACTGGTTGCTTGATGAGATGTAATTAGGTGTGCCGACTGGAGATTAATGACAAGAAAGTCGGTCGCAGGGGCTTCTCAGGGGAATGAGCCTGGAATTAAAAAACATATACTCAAATGACATCCAATACTGTTTAATTACATTCAAAATCAGGGCTGTGGCACATTTGTTGCAACTTGCTATTTGGGAGTGTATATCCCAAACAGAGCGTCAGTCTGAGCAGTGAGCTAACTCTTCTTGTCCTGTGTGAACAGAGCAGAGCTGGTTCCCACAGTATCCTACGTGCATCCAAGACGTTCTAGCATCCACCCATGACATTCCTAACAAACTATAAACGCAACAATAGCCTAATGATGACAGCTGAATGAGCTCTTGCATGCTTAAGCGTAAGAAATGCACCCAGTTAAGAGTAATTACATTGGAAGACAGTAAAAATAATGACATTTTAGTGAGGAATGAGCATTGATTTGAACATTAGGAGCCCAAATAAACGCCAATCAAGCAGCACTCATGATTGAGCCTTCTGTCTTACCTCCGGGTTATCATGGCAGCTGCTGTTCCGATCCATATGACATCCCTGATCGTGAAGTCTGCCGCCTGCGAGTGGAGAAGAAGCGATGCCGTTTGCACAGTTTTGGATGGACTCGTCTTGCTCGCTTCCTGCGCAAAGGACACAATCAGATGAAGCAGGAGACACTGGCGACGGCTCGCGGCACGAACAGCGGTAGCGTGCCTCTCATTTCGCCTGAATTAATTAAGGTTTTCTCTTCCTCTCTCCTTTTCTTCGTCTTCTACCCTCTCTCTCTTTCTCTCGTTCCCTCGTTTCACTCTCTTCCTCTGTTTTCGTCGTGCGCACGCTAAGCCCCGTGCGTCTGTGCGTCTCCCCGTGCGCGACAGGCAGCTTCCTCCCCAGTTTTCTCTCGCCTCGCTCTTTCTCGTGTCCGATCAACAGCTGTCTCTAGTTCCCATCCACGACCAGGGATTAAGGCGGTCTCTAGCCAACTGCATTTCAGCGGTAATTGTTAACTGCCCGTAATTAGGTAGTGCGTCGTTTGCTGTGACGACTTGGAACAATTATTGGACAACATAAGTCTCTGAAGATTGCGGTGCTAGTGCTACTGAGTTTAGAGTTCAGTGACAAATATAAACAGCAATAGTCTACTAATAAAAACAGCAATTACAATTTAGCTCACTGAAGTTAACATGAGGTTAAGCCAATAGTCTATTAATAATAGGCTATGATTAAACTGATGTATTTAGGACTCATTCATTCATTCATTTTCTACCGCTTAATCCCGTTAGGGGTCGCGGGTGACTGGAGCCTATCCCAGTGACTTTGGGCCTTAGGCGGGGAACACCCTGGACAGTGGCCAACTCGTCGCAGGGTTAGACAGACAACCATTCACACTCTCATTCACTCACTAAGGGAAATTTACAGTGATGCCCAATTAACCTGGGAGGAAACCGGAGTGCCCGGAGAAAACCCACGGTGACACGGGGAGAACATGCAAACTCCACCCAGAGAGATCGTGAGATGTTGATATGGTCCGACCCGGGAGTCGAACCCACGACCTCCTTATAGGGAAGCCAGAGCTCTAACCACTTGGCTACCGTGCACCCCGTATTTAGGACCCATGTAAACAAATATTGTGATTTATTACCACTCCATACTGAGTATGTGTGAATGGACGTCAGAACTAGAATAGTAATGTCTCAAAGTGCAGTGCACAATTATTAGGATGATCTGGCACCCATCGGCTTTTGGGGGCATGGTTTGTTATTCGAAGTATACATACTGTGTTCTGTCACTTTGTAAGATTATTACTTCTTTTCTATACACTGGCATGATATATAGGTATCACTTGATCCCTTCTGTCACAAAAGCAACTTAAATTTCTTTAGGCCTATGTTTGTAAAATTGCAAAACGTGGCAAGTTGTTTTAAACTCCTAAATATCCAGGACTCTCTGATTCCAAAAGTTGGCTACCGCATAACACAATTTTGATAATAACGTTTACTACTATTATTATTTGTAGCAAAAGTTGTAACAAAAGACAAAAAATATTTATTTACTTTTGTCTAGTGCAAAAAAGAAAATTATTTGCTTGTAAATGCCCTTCAAGGGGATCAGCATAATTGTATGTTACACACATAAATACATGAACAAATAAATAATAAAGACTATTTAAAATAGATGCTGCAGGAATACTTTGGAATAATGTTCGTCTTATAACCAAATTCAGAAGACATCAGAGCAAGACTTATAGGAGAGAGCTTTCCTCTTGTGTGTCCAGAGTTCAACTTGATGGTGACCGTAAAGCTGGGGCTGCAGGACACAGAGAAGAGACACTTTTACCCTGAAGACTGCTGTTCACCTCAAACTACACGCAATCTGTTGCCCCTATTGACCTTCTCTATTTAATATCTCAAATTTGAATTGCCCATTGAGAACAAATATTAGCCTATTGATGATTGTGATATTAATATTGATTGAGCTCTTGTTTTTCTCATATTTATGCATTGCATACAAGACACTAATGTTATTGCCAGAACTTGTGCTTGCATTTGATTTAGTAACAAGCATGTTTTTACATTCTACATGGCCTACACAGCTAGGTTAAAAATTATTTGTGTCTGTAAGCTAAGATTGACATGTCATCTTTTAAAAAATGAATTCTTTTTGACAATAAACAATAGTTATTGTAGATTTTAGAATCTAAAAGAGTCTCCCCACATACTCTAGTTTCTAATACATGATATGGGTCATTCTGTTATCATATTATTCAATGAATACATTTACATAATCCTTTACAATGAGGTCAGACAATGAATACCCCACATATGTTATGAGGGTAGCTCTCCATATTTCACCTATTCCAATTATCATGTAACCCAATAAAGCCTTGTCCTGTACTTGACATTTACAGCAGGTAAAGCAGTGAAGAAACCTTTGATTCTGTCAGAACTAACAGCTACACCATCCAACCATCCACACAGCATGTCTGACCTGGTTCTATTAATTTTTTCAATAATAATACTTGCCCAAATGACTGCTTGTCTTTGTGTCAGATATCTGGGTAATGATTTTTAACATCTTGCATACTAATATCTTTTTGTATTTCATTGTACCACTCAGTTTCACTCACATACAATGTCATGTAATGTCTATTATATTGGAAATACAAGTGAAAATGCTTATTCCCACCTCTCCAAGTGACCACTCATGCCTCTTCTCTAGTAAGAAGACAAATAAAAAATATGTTTAGATGCTACATGTCAACGGTAGCAGTTTTATAGATCTTTTTGTCTCTTCGCGTTAGCAATCTCTTTCTCACCTTTACCACGTCATACAGACAACATCCTGCTCTCTCAAATTACTTTAAAAGTGTCACTGGATTTGGGTGGCTTTGTGCTTAGGCTTGTGGTTCACACAAGGGTTAGAGGTTGGCTTATTTCACGTAATCACGCACTGCTTCCGGTCAGTCTATAAGAGACCTGTCCCCTGAGAAACAGTACTCTGTCGCTCCACTTCTTATGTTTCCATCTTCCTGTAGCAGCTATTGGCTTTTGCTTTCATCAAACCGCAATGGCAAAATAAACGCAGGACACTGAGTGCAAAATGGAGTGAGATTTTTTTTGAATTATAGGACACTTGTATCACTTAAAATGGGAAACTTTTGAAAGAGGTTTTTGTTTCTTCTTAGGGTAGGATTTGTTATTTTTCACATATATTCAGTTCTGAAATATGAAATCTGACCCGTAGGATTTACTTACTGAAAAGTGCCTATGCCAGGTTACCATTTTAGCAATTTTGTACAGCTTAAAGTTTACTTCCTTCACACTGGGAAGTTGCTTGCAATGAATTGGATCAAAACTCCCCTGGTGTAAGTTTTTTTTACATTTCAACAGACTAATTTTGTTAAATAAATGCTTACAGGTTCATACAAATGTGTTTCTTGAGAAACAAATTTTCTTTTACTAAATTATTCAAATTGTCATACACACTTTAAACAGGTGCAAAAAGCCTTGTCGACATGATATTTAAAGCTAAACGCAGACTTTTTTTTTTTTTTTTTACTTTTAGAGAACAGCAATATTGAATCCCCTACCTTATTTCATTAATGCTTGTGCTGATGTCTCTGAGTGAAGTGGCATCCCAACAATGACATAGCATCAACAAAAAAGTTCATGTCCCCTGAGAGCAAAGTCACATTGGGTTGGTTTAAAATACACCAGTAACCTCCACAGAGGAGCAGACGGGTAAGGTGCTGCAGCCAAAACAAATAGCCCAGAGCTTAATTTCAGGCGCAGACAAACAGGTTAAAAATAGCAACTGTTAGTGATGTGCGTTTTTGTGATCAAAAGCAGAAAAGCAGATTGTTTTCATCTGGCTTACATTGACTTGTGTTACAACCCACACAGTAAGCTGCAAATAACTTCACTTAAGTTTCTAAATAAGGAAATAGATGAGGAAATATTGGTTTAATGTAATCATTTAATTTAACAGCCTAGCTATATATACACTGATGCTTTGAAACTCCCACTTCATATTTTAGAATTTTGACAGTGTGGACAAGTAACATTTTCCTTTGGGCTTATGCTATGGCCGATGGATAACCGTTAGCATATAGAACATAAAAACAGTATATATACATGTATATATGCTGAAGGATTGAACCCAGACTTGGATGACTAGATCAATGGATGTGAATTAACTGTATTAAAAGTGAGTCTTGTGTGAACAGAAAAAAACATGCAGAAAAAACATGCAGACTTTTAACATTTTCAATGAAAATAAATCAAATAAATAAAGTTGTATTATTATTATTTTTTTTTTTCAATATTAATTCCACTTCATCAGCATCCAAGCCTTGTACTGTCAAGAGGACACTATTATTTTTATCATCTGGTGACTTGCACTAACATTCTGTGAGAGAAAGTGGCTCACTATTGTTTGTACAGAGGGTCTATAATTTTGCTCCACTTCTCAATGACAATCAATTTATTCAAGCAAATCTACTTAAAAACTAAAAAGAAAAATATCTTGCTTTAACAAAGGAAAACAGTGACCTGTACTGATTTAGTGATTCACTTAGACTTTCCAATCACAGTGTGGGTTTATTTAAAGTGTCTGGACCTAGATGTTTTCTTTATTATCACTAACAATATGTTGAGCCATTGTAAAACAAATTAATATTTTATTTTTTAGTTTAAAGATTACAAGTCAACAGCATATCACACCTGCTCTAGGGAAGGTGCTCAACACTAGAAGAAGCAGATGGAGATCTGAGTTGTTTATTGTTGTAACTCCAGAGACTCTCTGAGAAGTGTTGTGGTTAGAGTTAAAAAAAAAAAAAAACTCCTCCCATGTCTAAGCCCTCGTCTGCCATATCACTTCCTCTGAAGACAGAGCAGCACAGCCTGTATGTCACAAGAGACAACAGGAGGGCATTCATCTGTCATACAACTCACTGTTAGGAGTTAAGATTTAAGCTCCAGTATTATCTGATCAGAACTACCACTGCTACTTATTGTTATTTCTATTACTGCTACATAGGTGACATAATACTAGTAAGCTGTCTTGTCAACTTAAGGTGTTAACAAAAGACCACAAAAAAGACAATTTTTATAGAGTTACAGCCAGCAATGATAGTGGTCAGAATGCAAACACACTGAAATTTACAGTGGCTGCTGCATCCACATCAATTTAGAACATTAAATGCCTCAGCTAAGACACAGCGACATTTCACAGAGAAATATGACCGAGGTGTCAGGATAATTGCGAATGGAAATTAACAGCAACAGTGCAGCAGTCACTCACTTCCTCTCAGTCCATCCTACTCATCTGAATTACGTTCAGCTACATCAACACCTCCTCCACAACACATGAATCAAACATTTTCAAGAAGCAGTCATCGACACTCTTCAGAGCCCTTGGAAACATAAATTCTTCATAAATGGATTGCAAATGTGGCTGAGAACTGACAATAAAAGCACAACATTTGTGTCAATCATTCATCATCTGGAAAAATCACTACTTTTTAAAATGTTTGATAATTTATCTCCCAATTCTATGAAGCCGAGCTATGAGGCAGTTCTAAATTGTATAACCTTTCCCTGAAATCTTGAATGAGCAAATGTGTATTTATGTATTATGTGAATATTATTAAGAAGGTAATTACCTAAAATCTAAATAGATGTGCAAAATCCCCTCTGACAGTTATTTAGCATTTAACATGTCAACAAAATGAACCAATAGATTTTATTTAAAAATCTTGCTGCTTAAGCTTACACATAAAACCCCTTAACTGTACTATAACTGTTTTGTGATGAACATCGGTAGGCCCCTTGGTAGAGCAATTATCAGCATTATACTGGGTTGTCAGTTTCGCTCTATGATATTCTTATGACTCACTATATCTGACAGAAATATTTTTCAGTTGCTCACATAAATCCTCAGTTCAAATAACTTTTTCTTTTTCGCTTGGACTTGACCTGCTCTAATTTATGCAGGTAATCATGATCAATCACGCACTGCCAATAGTGGGATTTATACATTTTTTGGAATATTGAACGGCTTGCGCCCTCCCTGAAGGGAGCAAAGCAGCAGACAAGCTATGAAATGCACTAAAACACAAAGATTGGTGTCTATTGAAAGCTTCTCTGCAACTGCTAAAAATATGACAAGTAAGGGATTTTTTTCTGACAGATTCTCTGATCCAATACCGATACTAATGATGAATCAAGTTAAACCTTGCAGAAAGCAGATATTTTTTTTCATAGTGGCTTTTGTAGCAAATCCATAGTCCATCCCTGAGAAGAGCGATGTACAGTCCCAAACAGGCAGACAGATGTCTAGATAGAAAGGTCAGTTCCACTGGAACTACTTACTCAGTAACAACAACTTGAGCAAAACACAACAAAAATAATTAGCTAAAATTTCAAATGCAACTAGCTAGTTGATATTTATTTTTAGTATGTACAACACAGAAGTGAGTTGAGTAGTCTAAGTAGCCGGATTTGTTTATAATTCCTATCTTTATCATGAAAAAAAAAAAAAAACTAACCCAGAAAGCATTCATTTTTTTCACAGAGGCTGTGCAAGAAACAGAAATATTCAAACAATGTTATATTGTCAACATACAGTATTTCATTTCATTTGCCGTACATAAAGATAAGTTGGAGTCACTTATTGTTGTGAAAGTAAAACAGTGCGTATATTTAATACACACAGAGCTGTAAAGTGCAGTAATTTGATTATCACACATAATCTCAAGCACTCTTAACTTGCATTGTGCAGTGATGGGTGGTGGGCAGGACATTGAACACTGAAGAACACTAATATGGAGCGGTGTCTTTGATAGGCTCGAGGTAAGCCCCTGTCTGATGTCACCGCCACACTTCAACACTCACTCACTGACCACTAATGAGAAACACAAGCCTGGATATGCAGTCATGATGGATCAAGCGTAAAATTGATTCTCGAAATGTCGATAAACCTGGTGAATATTGGCTTCAACTGGGCAAGAATTATAATAGTGGAGTTTTATGATTTATAGTGTTCTATAGAAATGTAGATTGTGTCATCAGCAACGCCTCATAACATTTTCAGAAATAAGTCAGTGGAAAATGTACAATGCTAGTAAAAACAGAGACTTCAGACTTTAGCCAGGAAACTCTCTCAGTCTCTGTATTATTTTATACAACCACTGGTATAAAATAATACTGAAACAGAAAACCCAGAAACTGGAATAACTTGGTGCGGAATTTCTACATTGGCGCTTAAAGAGTGTAATAAACGCTGATTCTGTTATTTAAAGTTT
Organism: Mugilogobius chulae; assembly: GCA_038363315.1. Lineage (NCBI taxonomy): Eukaryota > Metazoa > Chordata > Actinopteri > Gobiiformes > Gobiidae > Mugilogobius > Mugilogobius chulae. The sequence continues at coordinate 46,274,443 of CM076403.1, forward strand.
GTCAACAAAAGTTTTTTTTTTAGTTATATGTACAGTAGATACTTTTACCTAAATATACACAGTGATGTGTACTTTCAACACCACTACTTTTTTTAGCTGGACTGAAAAACAAAAGCATTTTTGTAAGTTTTAGGCCTATTTTTCTTTTACAAACTAACTGTATACAGACATCGTGCCAACAGTTTATACAGGTTAAATTGGTTATACAGAGAAAAATTACCTATGAGATTACTCCCAATGCCACAAAATCTACACAACTATTAAGATCACAATTTGACTGTTTTATAATTTCACCTGTGTAGATACATTTTTAAAGAAATACTTTTGTTTTTTGTTTTTATGTGATGATTTTACTTGGGTATTTATTGCTCCTGTATTTGTAGTTTTACTACAAAAATTGAGTTCTTAATCCACCACTGATTAGGACATGCATTCACATTCTTGCCTGAAAAATCCAGAAGATAAAATTAAAAAATGTTGTGTGGCCACCATATCCCTCTTTTGAATTTTAGTAGACGTGATTGACAGATTATTTAGCCAATCAGAGACACGCATCATCTCATTATGAAAACCAACATGGCTGCTTACAACAACAACAAAAAATAAATAGAAAAAATCATGTGGAGCTGAAAATCATCACAGATTTCTCCAGAATCATTGACTAAAGCAAAAAAATATTTTAATGTGAGGTGCGTGAACTTAGATTTTGGTCTAAATGACATCTCCTTTGTATCATATGCGTCACGCAAATAAACTAATCTGATTGGCTCGTTCGTTATAGAGTTGATCTGAAAAACAGAGAGGGGGGGGGGTGACCAGATCCACACAATTTGCTGAAGTGTGGGTTCTGGATCACAGGCAATTTATTATTACAACATTTATTATTCTCCAGATGATACACTCATTTGAAGCTCTTCATTTTGCATAAAAAAACAGAAAATTTGCTGAATTGTTTTATCATTGTTGTTTGTTTGTTTGTTTGATTAGAACTTGACTGTTTTATTTGCGTCCACCTGAAACACCCACTATATTTTTTGTGGATACACCTGAGGTTTGTTCCATGTGGACAGGTCCTAAGATGGCAACATTGTGACTGATTAAACAACCAAGTCAAGGACAATGAAGGGTCATAAAAATAAAATGTGCTTCTGTGACTATAATGCTTGTGCTGTAGGTAGTATAAATTTGCAGTGGTGTTCTTGTTACAGATTTGCGGCCTTATAGTGCTGACCTCAGCTCCCTGCACATTCTATGAATTATTTAAAGACTGACTTCAATTATTTCATGTTTAATTCAAGGAAAAATGCATAAATTGTTCTTTAAATATTCAAATGCATCAGACCTCCAGAGATTCTTCTTGTAGCTGTGGATTCTTCTGTGTCTGTGATCCATATTGAAGGATTACAAGGTAAAGCGTTGTGTATTCTTTAATAATTTTGCAATTTTGCACAATTTTATGGGAGGATAGTAATGTGAAGTGCCTTGCTCAGGGTCATGAGTATGCAGTGCAGCCAGGATTTGAACAGGGACAACAAATCTTTTGTCCCTTTGGTTGTCAGTGATGTGAAGCCACTATTGTCTGCATTTAAATACAGTGTAAATCCTGCAAATATTATTCAAATTTACACACATTGGGGTAAGGGTTATGCAAAAATGGAGGACATTTTGACTGTATTCACCTTTCTCATGTGGAGTGTAAAAGTGGTACTTACTTGGACTTCATGGTGACAAAAGCTGACAGAGGCTATTAGTCTGACTTGGCAACACACACAGCATGGGAGCGAGGTTTCTGCTCCAAAATGGAAATGTCACCAAGACCTTTGTACTCAACCATTTGACATTCAAATCAGTCATTTTCCATTTTTTCCAAAGTCATCCCAAGTGTTTTGTATGGACATTAATAACCAATCACGCAAAACAGATAATTACTGACAAAACATTGTCAATACATGACTCTTAGCTAATGTAATTGTCCTCTGAACAGAATAGGGTTTGAATAAATCATAAAACATACAGTGATTATAAATTATCAGTGATATCTCTGTATTGTAATATTGATAGATAGATTAGCCAGTAAGGGATGTTCATGGTCTGCATTTAAAAAAACACTCCTGCCTATGAGAGAAAAAAAAAGTCAATAACACAGAGGAGCAATAACAAATTTCTGCAGAATAATGAGTAAAGCACACTGACTGATTCTGCAGGTCTTTTAATGTGAGGTGAGTCAAGTTTGATTTGATGTAAAGTTTGACTACATGACTTATGACCATTTTTTGTTTCATGTGCGTCATAAACATTGACGCATTGAACATTGTGGGTTTGACTCAAGATGCGACGGAGGGAGTGAAAAGTAATAAAAAAGCATTGGTTCTTGATCAAAGAAATGCAGAGTGTACTGAGATCAGTTGTGGTGAATGAGCTAGCAATGCAATGCTTACAAAAAGATTACAAATACTATATATATTATTTTTTTAAGTCATTTTTGAAAAGAATAAACCTTTTAAAGGAGCAAAATAAATGCTGATCTTTTAGGATTTTTTTAAGCAGCTGGTGTTATATGTTGGACTGTAAATTGATTTAATAGCAGTGCAAGGACAGCCATTATCAGTTTATACAATGCACTGTCTGTCAATCATAAGTAGGAAATGAAGACAAAGATGCTATAATGGAGACACTCTTGAACAAACTGTTCCTTGCATCTACAGTGAACAACTGTGTCATGACAGGAACAAGAAACAGCATAATGGACTATTAGCAAATTAGAGAATTCCCAGCTGAATGGTCATCTGATTTGAACAGCCACAAAGCTTTATGTAATCTTCCCAGATCATTTTGTCTCATTTCCGCCCTAGCACATGGATATACTCCAGCTGGTTCAAGTAAACATGCTCATGTTCTCCAATGCCAAAAATGTCTCCTAATATCATTAGCATGTAACAATAATGCACAAATCCAAATGTCAAGGGAGTCAATCAACAGAATTACAGAAGAAGTCAATAACAGAACACATCAAGCAAATTCCCAGCAGTAAGGATGTACTGTAAAGTGCTTAAAATGCATTTGCACTCAGCATCCTGCTAAAATTTGATAGTGATGGACAGAAAGTACGTTATGAATCCATGTTTCCACTATCTAACATTTACCAAATGCTTCATAGCCAACATATACCAACAGCATTGCCACAACTGTTGTACTAAATGTGGATTTTCTTGTAGTCATCAGATACACTACAAAAATAAATGTCTAGTCTTGCTTAAAATTACTTGGATTCAGAATTTGAATCTGTATTTTAGCTGTTTTTACTAGATAAGTTTTAACTGCAGAAATGTAGATGTAGAATATGTCACTGGTTTCTAGGCATTTCAGACCTGTTGCAAGAAACAGTGTGTAGAACAGTGGGGGCTGGAAAAAAGGTTGTGAACCACTGGACTGGAAGATCAATACAATTAATCTATGACTGGATCCTGAATTTATCAACAATTTTATATTCAAAATTGAGGCTAAAGTCCTAGAATCAAGAAATGTTATCTCCTCCTAAAATATATTTTTTTGCAATAAATTTCAAATGGAAACTTTTGTGCACAAAATGGGTTGAATGTAGGGATGCACCGATCCAATATTGGGATCGGATATCGGTGCCGATCCAGGACATTTTGCTGGATCGAGTATCGGCTCCATGATATCGGTTCAGGCGATATCATAGTTGTGCCTTTAATTGGACATAAAGTCTCATATTATTGGACATTTTATTCAGATTAAGTTGTTAAATTGTGGCCTGCACTATAACTAACAGTTACATAGCACTATATGACAAAATGTCTTGCGTTTTAATAAGAAAGAAAAGCAATTTCAGTCCTGACACTAGTATCGGTTGATATCAGGTATCGGTAGATATTAAAGCCAAAGTATCGGAATTGGTATTGGAGCTGAAAAAGCTGGATCGGTGCATCCCTAGTTGAATGTAATGAAAATGAATGAAAATGTTTAACCAAGTAGCTCACATTCTAAATAACAGCTCTGTAGCGATCGCCATAACAACAAGTAAAGAAATTCTCAACTGCTGTGAGGGAAAACACAGAAACAACTTGCATCTTGGACCTTGGACCCTAGGCAAATGCAACATCAGCGATAATAAGACAATAGATAGAAGCAAACCCTAACCCTAACCCTATCTATAGGACAGGGAGTAGTAACTGCAAAAGCCCCTTCCAAAATCACTAAATCTCTGCAGTTTTTAATTAAAAAGCTCCACTTTTCTCACGTATCCCAGCTGCAGAGTGAATAACTTACTATATCGCTGCTGGCAACCTCAACACTACACAACAATTCATTAGGCTCTCTAAAACAATATCTGGGGGCTTGTACACCAAAATAAAGAATAATATTAAGGGATGTAACAGACAAAACAGACCTGAACACAATCAAATGTTTATCAAGACATCAAAGACATTTTCTTCTTTACTCAGTGTTCCCTTGGGTCACTTTAAAAAAATGTTTTTGGTAACACTTTAAAGTACCGCCCGCTAGTTAATAGGTAACTACGGGGGTACTTACTGGTACTTACTGGTACTTCTGGTGTTAGTACCAGTGGTAGTTACTGGTAACTACAGTGGTACTTGTAGTGGTACTTAGAGTCACAAGTACTGGTAACTAAAGTGATAGTTACCAGTATATTTAGTAATAACTACAGTGGTAGTTCACTGTCAGTTACTATAGTAATTGATAGCTAACTAACACTGACAGCGGGTCGTATTTTAAAGTGGACAAGGTGGTACTTCACTGTCAGTTACTATAGTAAACTCACTCCCTCAGGTATAGGAACCCACAAACAAACTGGGCCAAGGGGAGCGTTCCCTTTAGCTCAATGCGTTTGTCAGGTTGACCGGCGTGTGGGAGACCCGGGTTCGACTCCCGCTCAGGACATGTGTAAGACCATACCCGTTACACTATCAATTACTGTAGTAACTGACAGTGAAGTACCACCTTGTCCACTTTAAAGTATGACCGCTGTCAGTGTAGTTAGCTATCATTATGTAGTAACTGACAGTGAAGTACCACCTTGTCCACTTTAAAATAGACCCGCTGTCAGTGTTAGTTAGCTATCAATTACTATAGTAACTGACAGTGAAGTACCACCTTGTCCACTTTAAAGTACGACCCGCTGTCGGTGTTAATTAACAGTTAATTCATGTAGTAACTGACAGTGAAGTACCACCTTGTCCACTTTAAAATACGACCCGCTGTCAGTGTTAATTAACAGTTAATTAATGCAGTAACTACCAGTGAAGTACCACTGTATTAAACTGTACAAGAAGACCAGCTGTCAGTGTTTTTTTTTTTTTTTTTTTGGAACTACTACCAACTTTTACTGTAATTTAGCTAGTGCTCAATACATTATTTACTAGTAACTACTGTTTAAAGCTCAACCAGCTGTAATATGCAAATATTTTTTGGGGTTTATTGATAAACATTTTGTAAATTGTTAATGTGTTTCATATCTATTGTGGCTGTGAGCATAATAAAGAGGTGTCTCTTTGTATTAGATTGCCCAGTGTTTGATTTTTATCATAATCTGTATTATACACAATATTTGCAGTAATAAACTTCTTTCATAACAGTCTTTACCTTTGTTTGTGTAGCATCACAAATAGAACCACCAAGTACACAATTAAGTATCACTAGAGGTACCCGTATAAGTACCACTAATTAGTACAAATGATGCCACCATAATCCCAATTATCATTCCACAAAAGTACCAGTAACTATCACTATAATTAATACTTAACTAGCCGGTAACTGTCACTTTAGTGACCAGTACTTGTGACTGTAAATACCACTACAAGTACCACTGTAGTTACTAGTAAGTACCACTGGTACTAACACCAGAAGTACCAGTAAGTACCCCCGTAGTTACCTATTAACTAGTGGGCGCTCTTTTAGTAACTGTCAATTAAGTACTAGTAACTACCACTGTAGTTAATACTAAATATACTGGTAACTGTCACTTTAGTAACCAGTACTTGTGACTCTAAGTACCACTACAAGTACCACTGTAGTTACCAGTAACTACCACTGGTACTAACACCAAAAGTACCAGTAAGTACCAGTAAGTACCCCCGTAGTTACCTATTAACTAGCGGGCGGTACTTTAAAGTGTTACCATGTTGGTTTGCATTCCACAGTGTATGACGGATGCTGACACGGTGATCAGAGGTTGCTCAGTAACTATAATTTTGATTTATTGAAAATACCTAACTTCTACAATTTTTTTTTCCTACTGTGTGCTTTGTATTCTTCTTTGTCCCAGACCCTTGAGCTCATATAAACATATAGTTCTACTGCACAAAGCTTTGCTGCTTAACTCCTATAGGCACAAACCTAAAAGTAATTTCTAAATAAGCATAATCATATGTTGTAGCCTACCATGCACAAGATTATTTTAAAAAAGAAAAGTGCCCCTTTTCATGATAGAGCACCTATTCCTCAAAATATCTGTGCATGTTCCAGGAAGAAAATGCAATTCACCTTAAGTCTGAACTCAAGTCCACTGTTAGTGACATGATTTATCAAGATGGAAACTCAGATAAGGAAAGTGTTCAGCTGTAATCTTTTGCAATCAATGTAACTCAATCAAGCCAAAAATAGTTTAAGTAAAGAGAAAATGCTGTGACATTATACCACAGTCTAAAGATCAAAGGTTGAGGGAAGGAAAACACTAGTTGATCCGGATCGGACATTTCTCTTTCCATCCAGAGAGCTATCATTAGATAGGGCTTTGGGAAATTTAGATTCCGTCTTCACCATGTTTTGCTTCTCAGTCTCCATAGTAATATCCTTTGAAATATTTTAGCTAATTTCTAAAAATAAACAGTGTCCAAAGCGGAAGGACAGAAAAGGTCATAAGTTACAAGAGAATCAAGGCAAAACAAGTTTTTAAAATTACTTTTTTTCAAATACATTCAACAAATTTGAGTTATTTTGTAGAGTAAACTCAAAACTTTACAGAAATGAAAGGGAACAGAAATATTTTTCAAGAAAATTGGGTATGTTCCAATTAAATTTTTTATTGTCAACTCCGTCAGACACACAAAGATAGTGTATATCTGTTTTGTGTAATATGTTATATGTACAACTTCCAATATTAAAGTTTGCATAAATTGCTCACAAATAACATGATTTTCTTTTTTAATCTGCACCCGCAATTAAGCACCTGGCTTGATGAATCAGGCCCAAAGAGTTTTCATACTTTTTCGTACTGTATATACAGTACTTTCCGGCTATGTTTTAGCCTTAGTCCTAACCCATTAGTCCTAATCTCACTAATGTGCTTTGCGTTCAAATGAGCAAAAATGCAACTGACCCCTAGAGAATTTCAGAGAATCACTTTTTCACCAACTCATAAAAAATAAACTATCATGTTCTTAAAAATGTCAAAAACAAAAAATTTAGATCCTCTTTGACTCTCAGCCTTTCTGAGACGAACTAAAATCAATTTGTACAGTAAACTTACACATAAAAAAAAAAAAAAATATATATATATATATATATATATATATATATATATATATAATATATATATATATATATATATATATATATATATATTTGGATTTTTCAATGGACTCCGCCAAAACTATTTTTTTAAACAGCTACAGCTTGTGAATTGGAATAGTTGAAACCCAACATGCATCGTGCACGCCTAAGCTAGTTACATCACTGCTCTGCATTTTTATCAAAGAAAATTAAGGCAGGTTTTAAAATCTAGCATTATTTTGTACAGGGCTTGTTTTCAGTTATAACTAGAGTAAATCAATCATCAGTGGCCAAAACTGTTAGTTTTGTTTGTTTGTTTATTATTTAATGAAGGGACAATGCATATCAAGAACAGAGGCATGGGGAACAAATCCCACACCTGTAAATATGCAGGATTATAGCCAGTGCTAATTTTCATCCTTTGTCCCTTGCTGGAAAAAGAAAACCCAGCCACATGCAAAGTCTTCAAAGAGTCCAGCCAATTGTTTTTGCTCCAAAGGGTTCAGAAACAGAATAGACAATTTTTGTCAGACATTTAACTGTATGACATGCTAAAACTGGCCTAGATAATGTCATAGGATCCCGTACCCATAAAAGTATCGATTAGAGTCGCACGGAAGCACTACAGAGGACATGACCTTGATCTAGCGACAGCATCTCGCTGCATATTTGAACCCATCGGCTTCGTGTTGTGAAGGTGCTGTCACCGCAGTCACTGAACAAACAGTGATGAGGAGAGATGAGGATTGTGAAGGTTACATGTGTCTGTTGTAGTAACCCAAAGAGGAAACAGTGGCCAATTTCATCAATAGTTGTGTACACTATACTGAAATAAGAAAAGACATTTCTAAACCATTTGACTAGCTTAGCTATTAAGCTTCTTAGACCTTAGAATACCTTTGTTTACAGTGTAAAACATACTTCAAAAAATTAAAACATGTTTTGTCAAAGCTGTCAGGTGAACGCAACAGAGATTTGTGTTTGGTGCCAGAGCTTGAGTATAGGGAGAAAAAGAAGGTGTTTTACTGCTATGTGTCTTCATTAGAATGCAGCACCAGGCTGCAGCTGCACACAGAGCGGCGAGAGAGGAATGATGAAACCAGGGCTAAAAATAGCAGCCTCCCAGGATCCCCCCTCATACAGCCGTGTAAACATCCAGAGAGCCAGCGACAGGCAGCACCAGCACTGCAGTCCTTCTCTCACTCATAAAACCCTGTTTGCTTTGGCACATTACGTTTCACGGTAAAGCAGCACAATTAAAGCCACCTGTCTGTAACGTCACAGATACAGCTAATTCAAATGATATACAGACAACATTAGAAAAGCAAAATAGCAATCAGAACAACGAGCATGATTGCTATCTTAATATGATGCCTGCTTTTTATACAGGCACATAATTTTAAAATACATTATGTATGTATAATGTAAATCCTAATTGGTTATGTCAAATTATTTGGAGACGTGTATACAAGCAGCTATGAACCTAGCAGTGAATTCAACAAAGAGGATGAATCTCCCATATGGCATCCTTTCTGCAAATCACAAATCAATTGTTCACATTAATAGCTGCACGATAGTTAGTTGCAACATGACGGAAACTATGCAAATGACCATATAGCTCAATAGAAAAAAAAAACAACAACAACATGTGACTCTGCTGTTTCACGTGTACAGCTGTCTCAAAGATAACAAAAGGGAATCCTGGGGCGATCAAGAAATAGATTCCCTCTGCAAAACATGACATTTATGTGACGCTTTCACCTCTCAAAGGAAACACGGACCAAATGCAGATGTGTTATTGATAAAGGCCCAGATCAATGAGGTCAGTACACCTGAGTGCATACATCATAGGCACCAAATTGATTCACCATGACAACCCAATAAAGATCATAAAGGATGTGTGTGCAACAGAGATGGTAGCAGCTTCCCCTGGGCGTAAGCATAACAAAACCATTCACATGCGTCACGAAGAACTGAAATATCATAGAAGTTTGTTCCACAGAAGAGGGAAAAATGGTTGATCAAAACAATTTTAATTCAACTACTTCAGCATATCTCATTAGCAACAAAATGCAGGTGCATGTCATCAACAAATGAAGTGAATCCCTACTAACTGCATTGTGCATCATTGGTAATTATGTGCAGACAAGTGACAACATAAGATCAACCCAGTTTCTATACGTTAATTAAATACATTAAGCAGTAAAGACCAGAAGCTAAGTTATCATTCAGGTATATTCAACTAAATAGCTATAAATTACAAAAATTTTGGAAGCGCAGATTCCTTTTCACCATTGCTATTCTGTAACAGCTACAAGTAAAAATATTCACTTTAGACATGAATGAATACTACTAGCATTTCGGTAAATATAACGCAAAACCAAACAAATAGTAATAAAATGCTTAATAGTAAATGTTTCTAAAAGATATAATAATTAAGCCTTTTACCACACACACCCACACACACCCACAAAAACACACTACAAAAGCTTCTTCAGGTGCTCTGATTCAGAACAAAGCATAGATACAGTAACAGAGAGAAATGGGTTTCCATGGCAATATCATTTTTTTTTCTTCCTTCCCAGAGTGACATCATGTTAGGTTTTTTCTAAACCCTATGTGTGAAGGTGTGTGAGCCGCTGATGTCCTGGATACAAGGTGCCAGACATCCATTTAAGCTATTAATGTCTCGTATGAATCATTATTGATTGACCACTGGCTAGGCTGCACTGAGGCCCACTTAATATAGCACAAAAACATGACAACAGCTAAAACACTATGATATGTAAAGATACAATGTAAGATACTTGTTATTTTTAACACACAGTTTAATATTTGGAATATGCTGCAGGTACTGTATAACACAAACCTGTGCAATTGTGCCATCTACTGGACTCATTGCAAATATAAGCTTGCATTTTGTTACATAAAGGTAGAAAGCAATTCAAACGTAAAATAAAATAAAATAAAACAATAATCATAACCACAAACATGTAAAATATCAGTAAATATTAAACAAAAATGATGTACATGTTAGCAAAATGATAAATGAGGCTTACAACGGAGAACCTTGGACATAGGATCTAATATAGGTGTTTTGCAAAGACTTATTATGCAATAACATGAAATAGTATGATTAAAAAAGAGGTGCTTTGGCAGGCGGCACAAACTCAGCATTATTTTCACAGGGCCTATTTGTTCCCAAGCAATTAAGATTTTAGAATGTTTTTTTTATAAATTTTGTGTGTTCCAGCAATCTGCAGCTTACAAGATGGTATTGTGTTTTACAACTGGATGGTTCACACTGAGAAAGCAGAGCTGGATGAAGGAACATTTTCTCAACTACTCAACAAAAACTAGAACATTTGAGATAGCAGGTGTGTTTGCTGCTGGCTAAAAAATGTGACAGGCTAAAATACTTTTGTACGAAAAAGAAAAAGAAAAAAAAAATGTATTTGTTTTCTGATTTGAGCACATAGTGTAAAAAAGTGACAAAATATTCTTGCTAAATCAATCTCTATGGAAGTAAGGGTGCACTGTAGGATGAACTGTTACAGAAGATATAAGGTACAGAGGGGCCCCGTCAGAAGCTTTCATCTGCTTCCATTACTTTTGCTTTGGAGCAATACTACTTGTAGTATATCACTTATGAAGCTACCTTTTAAATATATTGTTGGTGCATTTATTACTGAATAATCTTACCGGCCATTGCATTGCTTTGTTGCACCGGTGTCTGCCTCACTGTAGTACACTCATTACTCTCATTTCTGGATTGCTTGGCCTTGTTGCTTGGCAGACAACACTTCACTCTCCTGTTGACAAAGTAAATGGATTTTAAATTTAAATATATTTAAACATAGCCTTTATGAAACTACCCACGTCACAGTCTGTGGGAATTTTTGGCATTTTTGTGCAAATAAACACAATTTGACACAAAAGTAGATGCACTAAAGAAAAATATAAATGCAACCCTATTGTTTTTGCTCCCATTTTTTATCAGATGAACTCAAAGGTCTAAAACAGAACAAACTATGCTGGCATGATAATGCACAGCCCCATATTGCAAGGATTTGTGCACAATTTTTAAAAAGCTGAAAACATCCAAGTTTGCGGCATAGTCACCCGACATGTCACCCATTGAGTATGTTTGGGATGCTCTGGATCAACGTATACAACGTGTTCCAGTTCCTGCAAATATCCAGCAACTTGACACAGCCAGTCAGCCATGGAAGAGGAGTAGATCAACATTCCACAGGCCACAATCCACAATCTGATTCACTCTATGTGAAGGAGATGTGTTGCACTGCATGAGTCAAATAGTGCTCTTACCAGATACTGACTGGTTTTCTAAGCCACCCCAAAATTGCACATTTCAGGCTGATGTGCTGCACCTGTGAGATGGAATAGATTATTTCAGAAAAGGAGAAGTGCTCACTATCACAGATTTAGTCAAATTTCTGAACAATATTTGAGAGAAATTATTAGTTTGTGTACGCATAAACTGTTTTATATCTTTGAGTTCATTTCATAAAAAATGAAACAAAAACAAAATGCTCGGTTATTTTTTGTTCAGTGTAGATCACCTTATACTCCGCTGGGGGGCGTAAACTAGCCTGATGTTTTGCCCAGTTTTGTGCTTATTTGAGGGCTGAGTGGAGTCCACAAAGGGGCTTTAGTTGTGAATGCCCGCAGCTGGTAGAACATGCTGGCTGGACTCCTTTTGTGTTTTCAGGTGTTGTTCAGTGAGCCAAGCATCAGCACTAATAGTGGCTGGTATGCTCATAGCTCTTACTGGTAAATCCGACTGAGTCATCAGCTGCATAGCTTTATCCAGCCTGTTCCAGACTTGTGTGATAGGTCATGTAGCTACTGTATCTCACAAAGGTAAATTAAAATACTTCGAGAACACTAGGCCTACTTTTTCTTTCTGTAAATGTGCGTGTAAGTTTCTAATGTTAGTCCCAAGACAAGAAGTAAAATATCAGCAATAAAACAATGTTTGCAAAGGATTGCTACAAATGAGGCCTGCAAGATTCAACATTAAATAAGGACATGGACATATGATCTAATTATATGTTACTTCTCATGACAAAAGCTACAAGTGTTTACAAAGATTTATGCAATAACATATAAAATATGTGAGTATGAAATTTAAAAAGAGGTGCTTTGGCAGGCATCACAAAATCAGCATTATGGGCACACAGGCCTATTTGCTCCCAAGTAATTTTGATTTTAAAATGTTTTATGAGTTTTGTGTCTCTGCAAAGTGCAGCTTACAAGATGGTAGCTATTGTGTTTCACTATGTAATGGTTCAAACTGAGAAAGCAGTGCTGGATGAAGGAACAATTTTTCAACTACTCAACAACTAGAAAATTTGAGAAAGCAGGCATGTTTGCTGCTGGCTAGTGAAAGGAATAGGCTAGTGTATGTACAATTTTATATGAAAGAAAAAAAATATATAATTGTTTTGTGAAGTATTATTTTGTTGTCTAACGTACTACACAGTAATATGCAGGTACAAGTAATTTCTTTCTAACTAATGTTAATTCATAATTGTTCTTACTAGTAAAAGTATTAACAAATGAATACATCAAGTGAATACACTTGTTTATTAAAGCTATAAAGCATAATAACGTTAAAGTAACTGTGAGAAAACTATATAGTTTTTTAAAACATTACTACACGACATAAAGAGCCCACTTTGGGGTTCATGGCACCCCACTGTGATAGCGGCAGTATATGCCCCTCTCCAGTAGGTACTGCCGCCCTCTAAAATGAGGAAGCTCATATAAAACCCAGGCCCCACCCTGCACCTGCACGGAATGGACCTCATGCAGCTCCCACCGATCAGGCAGGTTTTCCACATCCTCACTGCACACCAGCGTCTTTCCATCACAGTTTGGCTGCTCATACAAATGTAGTTGGAACCAAGCAGAGTTCTGAAAATGATCAGAATACGTTAAAACAGGAAGAATATAAAATAGCTACAATCTATATGAGATTAAGTTAACTCAAACTCACATTTCGAATAATTCGACATGACCTTACACTGTCACTGTACCCCGTCCAATGCCAGTATTCAGAGTACTCTCCTCTGGTTAATACATACTGTAACCCTAGGTAGTTCGGCTTTCATACAGAATCCACGCGCCACTTTCTACATAAATTGAGTTACAGTGGCTCAAATAAACATTCAGCTCAGAACAGTCACTGCTGCACTCATAATAGCGGCCTTGGTAGTCCTTTTCTTCATAAAATATTATCTGTTGACAGAAAGAAACAGATTTAATTACTTGACTGGAGACATTAGAAATAAGTGAATTTACTGCGTATCTGTGCTCTCTTCAATAACAGTGTATCACCTTTCCTGTACGCTCCATGTCTGACAGATATCCAGCAACAAATTATCTTGCTGTTTGCCCAAATGTTCAGAGGCTGTTTTATATACAGTATGTTTACTGTACATAATATTTGTTTGTGTTTACTCACAAAGCAAGTGTAGTAGTTGACATTTTAAAATCTTCACTGTTCTAGAAAGTCAAAGAAGCAGCTTTGTGTTGTGTGGTTTGAACAGAAAGGGTGATATTGATTTATGGATGCAGTTCATTCTCTAATGTTAATTAGATAGTCACGGTAAACAGTGTTTAAATACTCATCATCTGGACAATGATTTTGAAAATAACATGTTACAAATGCTTTCCAGGAGCCAGACAAATGTTAATTGGCTGCTGTGAGGGAAATTACTTGAATGACCTGAAGCTACTTAAGCAGAAAAATAAAGAAGAAACAGAGAACTTTCAGGTTTCAACCAGTACCTTCAGAATGAAAATACTTTTGAAAAACTGTTTAAAAAGTAATACATGTGAACCCTAAATGGCATGGGTTCTTTAAAAGATTATAGCCAATTACTTAGAATTTTTTCTTTTTTATATTCTAGCATAAATGAATAATGTACACAAAAAATTTGTTTTGCCATCAGTGACAATGAGAAACAGACAAAGTGCAGACAGATGCTTAAAATACATTATTTATTTGCTTGCTGCTTTACAGTGCAGAACTTTACATCTGCATCACTCTTTTGATGGATCCCACAGTAGATCGAAGAGCTCCCCATTCACTGTGGTGCCTATAGTCACCTTTCTCCAGCAGATACTGCCGTCCACTGAAGTTGGGATGCTCAAAAAACACCCAAGAACCTGTCAGGACCTTACAAGAAAGAACCTCATTCCTTTGCCACTGTTCAGGGACAGACTTCATGTTGTCTGTCAGCTCAATAGATTGCCCAGCAAAGTTTGGTCGATTAAACAACCTCAGTTTGTATGGACCCTTTGCCTAAAAAGAAAATTTTAATCTCAATTAAAGATAAAAAAAAAAAAAACATTACAGACAGATAGACACAGACAAACAGCTAGATAGATCTTACACTTTTGATTATTCTGCAGGATCTCACACAATCATTGAAACCCATCCATTTTTGGAAGGCATTGTAGTCTCCTGGGCCAATGACATACTGGTAGCCTGTGTAGTTGCTGCGCTCATACAAGACCCACCAGCCACTTCTACCTTCAGGGAGTTGCATCGTCGAATGTAGCTGTGCAGATCAGTAGAGTCACCTTTACAGTCATAGGACCTCCCTTTGAAGTCCTTATCCTCGTAAAATACAATCTGTATAAAGATTAAAAAATAAATAACACTGCACAAAGACTTTTGATTTGATGGCTGAATAGATTTCTCACCTTCTCCATGATGAGAGATGATAAATGCCAGGCCCACGCCAGTACTCTTTATATAAGGTGAGACAAAGCAACCAAATGCATGGTTAGCAGTGCATGCAACCGTTATTAGAGTTCAAATGTTTTATCTAGATTCTGCCTTTTGTTCATACTCACTGAATGGCCTTTCAGCAAACAATAATAGTTTCATAGTCTCAAGTTTCACAGCTGTAGTCATTTTCCAATGATAGAGACTGAACTTGTAAACACGCAATAACCTCGTGGAATATTTTAAATGTGGGGTGCCCAATTTTCATGCTGCAAGGTATAAAGTAGTTGACCAACTACTTCCTAGCTCTCAGGAATCACATGTTTATTATTAACATGCATTTCTTTATTGCTGCTATTATGACTTAAGAGTACTTGTATATTTTTACAGAAAGCAAAAAGGAAACTGAAGTGAACTATCCAAGTACAGAAAATCAGAGGCTGCATTTGGCTCGTAATGAGAAATAAATACTTTGTTATTCGAATCAGTTATTATACAGTGGTCTTGTATTAATACTGTCTTTCAATTTAAATCCCTAAATGAAGCTTGAGTCACGTCTAAATCTTGTTATATCAAGTAATATTAAACATTTATGAAAAAAAAAAAAAGGGTTTGTCATCCTTTTCACATTCAAAAGACAAAAAATGTGCAACAGTCAAAAGGTCTTCGGCTTGGTAAACTTATTTTGTCCAGTTTGATAATTAATGTTGAATGCACTCAACAAAATATAATGAAAATTAAAGTTGACCTGACTCGTTGACCTGTTTTTACCACTTATTAGTCTTTTTAAATGTAAAACCTTTATACCAGCTAAAATTATTCGTTATGTAAAAACGTGTTGCAGTGTAATCAAGGCACAAAAATACAGATGATTGTTTCGGTCAAATTCTTTATTTAAATACTACACAAATACAAAGATAGGGAGGAAAAAGTTTTTTTCTATGAAGGAATTGTTTTGATTGGGTATAGTTCAAAACTCTGTAACCATGCGGAGGGATCCAGCAGTGGGTGTAGATGCTCCCCAGTCTGTGTAGTTGTGATACTCTCCTTGGTCAAGAAAGTACTGCTGCCCATGGTAATCTGGTTTTTCAAAGAGGACCCAGGCACCATCCATCACCACACAGGAATGGAACTCGCTGAACTTGAATGCTTCAAAAACTGATCGACAATTCTCATCACACTCAGCCGCCTGACCAGCGAAGTCTTGTTTGTCAAAAAACCTGATTTTCCAAGATTTTCCATAGACCTAAAATGAAAATAGGAAAGTCATTGTTGAAGTGCAGTTGCATTATGATGTGTCTACATTTGTGAGTGTGATATTTGTGGGTGCAAAAAAAAAAAAATGGTAGGCTGGTGCTATCAAAAATTTTTCACAATAATGTGACTTTATAAACAGTGTAATTATTTTCTGCACTTCTCTTACATTTTTAATGGAGCGGCAAGAGTTAATACTGTCATTAAACCCCATCCACTGTTGGTGTTCAGGGTAATCTCCAGGACTCAGGACATACTGAAATCCTCCATAGTTGGGGCGTTCATACAGCACCCAGCAGCCACTTTGTACTTTTATGGAATTGCAGCTGCTGAGGAAAGAGCGCAAGTCAGGGCAGTCGCTGCTACACTCATAGCTCCTTCCCTCAAAATTTGTATCCTCAAAGAAGACAATCTGAAAAAAATAATAATATAATAAATACAACAAAAAATATAAAACATTTGTGAAAATATCTGAAATACTTGGAACATTATAGTGATGCAAAAACTCCCTTACCTTCCCCATGTTAATAATGTTGCTTGTTTCCCGACTAGGTGCAGCTGAGTTGTGGTTTATATCGAAATGCAGAATGTGCAGACGAGGGAAAGTCATTGTTGCCTAAGTAAGCCCCATTTACATATCAGCAAAATGGTTTGATCAAGTTTGATTTCCTGTTGATAAACATTCATATTGTATAGGCTCTGTGTAAGACTTTTAATCAAACAAATACCATAATGGTTTTACCAGCAATTTACATGAAGTGCTAGATAAAGTACTATCTTACAACAAATTGTATCACAGTATTTTTTCTTAAATATATGCTTTTTAAATATAACACATAAAACAAAGCAAAACAAGTCTTTCACCTTTTCAAAAACAATTACATCAGTAAAGGCTTAGACCATTATGCATAATCTATTTAATACAGAACAACCTGTTTAAGTTTTCAGTTCTCTTTGCTGGTGTCTTCCATTTACTCTGGATCACGATGGCACAGATGAAATTAACCATGATCGCTGACCTGCCTATTCATCAACTTTCAGATCATTTGAATGACAAAAACAAGTTGGAGCGTGAAAAAGGTATAAAAGCCCACTGGCAGTCACAGGTTGTTGGACACATTCCCACAAACTCTCATCACATTAAACATGGGCAAGGTAAGTACACACTGTTGGACTGAAGATTTAACTGTTTAAATATACACAAACAAATGTAATTACACAATTCATCATTTGTTTTACTTTTTGCAGATCATTTTCTACGAGGAGAGAAACTTCCAGGGGCGCTCCTATGAGTGCATGAGCGACTGTGCTGATATGTCCTCCTACTTGAGCAGGTGCAATTCTTGCAGGGTGGAGAGTGGCTGCTTCATGGTCTATGAACGTCCAAACTACACTGGAAACCAATATTTCCTCAGAAGGGGCGAGTACTCCGACTACAACTCTCTTGGAATGAGTGGTTCCATCCGCTCATGCCGTCTGATTCCACAGGTAATTCATGTGCTGCTCAGTGTAAAGATGAGAAACAGTGGGTGTAAGTCTCAACACTATTGTAAAGTGCATTATTATAAAAACAAAAACCTATATATTATTGACCCAACTCAATTATTTGCTTAAATACAGCACAGAGGGTCTTATCGACTGAGAATCTACGAGAGGGAGAATTTCCAGGGTCAAAATTTTGAGCTGCTGGATGACTGCAACAACATCCAAGACCGTTACCGTATGCCTGACTGCCAGTCTTGTACAGTGATGGACGGCCACTGGCTGATGTACGAGCAGCCCCACTACAGAGGAAGGATGATGTACCTGAGGCCTGGAGAGTACAGGAGCATGAGAGATGTGGGATACAGTGGCATGAGAATCAGCTCTGTCAGACGCATTATGGATTCCTGTTAAAGCACTTCTCAGTCTCAGTGTGTTGACAAATAAAAGTGCATTAAATTCAACTGTGTCGCAATGCAATATAGAAATTATATCAATCTTGCACCTATGCATTTATTGATAACAATTTTGAAGGCCTATTTGCTGTTAATAACATTCCATCTAGTAGTATTAGTACAACATACTTGGGCAAAATTCTAGATTAAAAAAAAACACTTAGCTAAATCAAAAATTAAAAACCTATTTTTGTTCTTAATATGCTATAAAGACATTCAATATTATTTTTTAGTTTAGAGGAACTTTTGAAAAAGATAAATAAAAATATTTTTTTCTGACATTACCCTTATGCTTACACACACACATGAACATACACATGATTCAGATTGAGGCTGTTCAAGGGTTTCAACTACTTTTTATCAGGAAAGGATACATTGAAAATTAAATTTTTTACTTAATACTGAATACCTAAATTAAAGGAGACCTATTGTGTGTGTTTTTTTTTTTTCGTATCGTTTAGGAAGAAACTGTGGCATATGCAGATCAGTAGTTTACATTTTATTCATTGTAAAACATAATAATTACGCAAAACGACTTAGAAATAAAAGCAGGTCCATTGACTTCCTGTTCAAAAAAGCAGAACTTATAAGCCCCTCTTTAGTAAAAATGTTTTACTTTCAAAAGCCAGAGATTTTAAATTACCATTTACTGTTGTTGGAAAGTGGCTACTTGACAGTTTTGAACCTTTTATTTTTTCACTCATAATCTGAATTGTAGAGTAATCAATTCGCAAACAAATACAGACAAGTGGGCGTGGATAAGTGGTAGGTGAAGCCGGGGATTTTCTGAGCACTCAAGTATTAGATCCAGGACAATGCAAGATTACTCAAACATGCATGAATTAATCAAAATACAACTTTGATTAAACTAATGATGAGAGAACATTGTTGTAACAAGGTTAAAAACTAAGAAAAGGTTTTCATAATAACCTATTTTACATAATAAGTCTCCTATAAAAAGTATTATATTCTGAATACTTGAAATAATTTTAAGCTAAAAAGTAATATACATGTAAAAACATGACATCAATTTTGATTTGTAGTTCACAGTTTGCTTTGTCAGTGTTCATGTTAATTGTTATTAATAAATCAAGGAAGGAAAAATTGAGCATGCACTCACTTTTGGAGCTGTTTTTTGTGTACGTGTTGTTGCTTTTTTAAAATTTTATTTTATTTATTGTCAAGTTTTCTCACTATTTCCAAAATGTTTAAGCCCTAAATTGTGATAAAAATCCTCTGATTTAGAAAAGTAAATAAAATATAATATAAACAAATACCTCAAAAAAAAATATATAAAAGTAACTAAATACAGTTACATTAAATTAGTATTCTAAATACGTATTTTCAGTAAATATTTAGCTACTTTCTAACATTTAACACTTTTCAATATTTACAGTAAATAGTTCTGAAAGTCACCATTAATAAGTATGATAAAAGTAGAACACAGTTACAAATGACGATTTCATTAATATTGCACATTTGCTATGGAGAAACAGTATGATACGTGCTTGTATCTTGTCTCAAATGAAAATAGTTACCTTAACAGTGTTACATTTAAGAAAACATTAATCACAGCTAAAGAATAGGCAAATTAACACAATGGTGGAAATCAATATATTACTTTTTAATGTATTTTATATCAATTGCACAGTACTTGTATTTACTGTTATATGTTTTGTAATTATGATATTTGACATATTTTTTAATAATGTCTGCAAAATGTGAAAGTCAAACAAAAAGATCTATGGTTCTATATTACATTCATTACACTCTTACCAAGCTGTCACCCAGCAGTCTCGCTCTGCTGTGCTGCAGCACTTGGCACTGCACCAGAAGCACACAGTCTAGAATAATAACCATTTACAGACCGATTAACACACATTATAGCCTCGCATGCTAGCCTGCTGAGTCAGATGTGAGCACAAAGGCACCATACATCATTTAGCTATCATGATGGGTATAAAAGTGAGTGAGAGTTAAGGCACACCAAAGAACCAGTTCAATCAGAGATACCGATTGGGAACCACAATGGGCAGAGTAAGCATTCTTTTCATTCATAGTTACATTCATATACACTTAAGCCTATATATGTCAGAGAGAGAGGCAACTTCAATAATAAGTCTGTAAAATATTCATGTTGTTTTTGTTGTTTTGTTTTCCAGATCATCTTCTACGAGGACAGGAACTTTCAGGGACGTTCCTATGAGACCAGCAATGATTGTGCAGAACTGACTTCCTATTTGAGTCGCTGTAACTCCTGCCGTGTAGAGAGTGGCTGCTTTATGGTATATGAACGTCCAAACTATATGGGTCACCAGATGTTGGTGAGGAGAGGGGAGTACCCTGACAACCAGCGATTGATGGGAATGAGCATGAGTGACTGCATCAGGTCCTGCCGCATGATCCCAATGGTATGAAAATACAAATCTAAAAAAGATGCTATTTTTGCACAGATCATTTAAGTTTCATTACTTATCAATTTACAGCACAGAGGTTCTTTCCGAATGAGGATTTATGAGAGGGAGAACTTTAATGGTCAGATGAATGAGCTAGTAGATGACTGCGAGTCTATTCAAGATCGTTATCGAATGCCTGACTGCCAGTCTGCTCATGTGATGGACGGCCACTGGCTCATGTACGAGCAGCCCCATTATAGAGGCAGGATGATGTACCTGAGGCCTGGAGAGTACAGGAGCTTCAGAGACATGGGAACTGGCCCCATGGACATGAGGATTGGATCTATTCGACGCATTATGGAGTCCTGCTAAACAGAGCTTCAAGACTTGAAATTGTATTGTTTAAATAAAAATGCGCAAATAAATATATTCATTGACAAAATACTGTTGTTGGACTTGTGCATTAGGATTTGACATATCAACTGAATTATATCTTAAACAAATTTAAAAAAGCTTGTGCAAATTTAATTTTACCCTAAATTATATCATAACAGGGAGTTATTAAGAGCTCCTTGACATACATTTTTATGTGCTACTGTTGCATGGATTTTCACTATTAATGTATAAAAGGTAAAAATAGTAGTTACCAGCAATCAATTAGTGTGTGATGATCATATTTGGTCAAATCCATCAAAAATGTTTTTAAAGTTCATGTTATATAGATAAAATATTATATTTGTTTGATTATTATTTCAGTATTTTTCACAAATATGCTAAAAATGAAGGGTTAAATAAATAAAATTAAAAAAAATTAAATGTATACAGTATAGCGCCATTAAAAACAATTTCAAACTTGATGGAAGGTTCAGTCTTGTTATTTATGAAAAGGACAACATTGTGTCCATGACTCTGTGAAGCCCAGTTTTCTATGACCCTGCTGACTCATGCATTTGTACAATAGATGCTCTCTCTACCTTTTCCCCCTAAAGTATAAAAGTAACAGTCCACAGGTTCACCAGTTATCCACAGGTACGACAACTTAAAGAACAAGACTGTGACCATGGGAAAGGCAAGTAATAACATTTACTATTATCAGGACAAAAGTAAGACATCTGGATTTGAATATGAATACATTGACAATAAATATTATTGTTTTTTTCTTTCAGATTATTTTTTACGAGGACAGGAATTTCCAGGGCCGTTTTTATGAGACCAGCAGTGACTGCCCTGAGCTCACCTCCTACCTGAGCAAGTGTCACTCCTGCAGGGTGGAGAATGGCTGTTTTATGGTCTATGATCGTGCCAACTACATGGGAAACCAGTATTTCATGAGGAGGGGCGAGTATGCCGACTACATGAGCATGATGGGAATGTCTGATTGCATCAGATCATGTC
Organism: Mugilogobius chulae; assembly: GCA_038363315.1. NCBI lineage: Eukaryota > Metazoa > Chordata > Actinopteri > Gobiiformes > Gobiidae > Mugilogobius > Mugilogobius chulae. The sequence continues at coordinate 46,296,720 of CM076403.1, forward strand.
GTATGATCCCCATGGTAAATTTGGAAATGTAGCTCAAGTTTCTGAAAGTTCCTGAATGTTTATGTTTGATTAATACATTCATGTTATTACCACAGTACAGAGGGAACTACAGGATGAGAATCTACGAGAGGGAGCACTTTGGTGGTCAGATGTATGAGCTGATGGATGACTGTGACAACATCATGGACCGCTATCGTATGAACGACTGCATGTCCTGCAATGTGATGGACGGCCACTGGCTGATGTACGAGCAGCCCCACTACAGAGGCAGAATGATGTACTTCAGGCCTGGAGAGTACAGGAGCTTCAGAGAGATGGGCTGGAGTGGCATGAGGTTCATGAGCATGAGACGTATCATGGATTCTTGGTACTGAATGTCCACTAAAATCCATGAATGAAAGAAGATATTCATGTATTTTCGCTTTTATTGACTGGTTGTTTGGAAATTATAACAAAGGAGTAAAAGTAAACAGGAGTAAGAAAAATGTCAAAAACATTGGTGGAGGACCAGACTGTCTTCTTACAAATAAGAACAGTTTTGTCATTAATAAATACAATTTTGGTCAGTTTCTTCTGTTTCTTAGTTGTTGGTTATTTTTTAAAAATACCACATGAAGGCAAAAGAACATGAATAAATTGTCTTTGTTGCTAAGAATTGTCTAACTACTGTAAGCTCAAACCATTAGAATATACTGCGCATCAGACAGATTTTTAGCAAAAACCATAAATACAAAAGAAACACAAGCTTTATTGGATAGGAAAGTGTGAATGGGGATGAGAAAGACCTGCTGGATCTGGTCATTCCTCCCTCTATCATGTCTTCAGTCAAATCCATAATGTACTGTTCAATAAGATTTGTCTGATTGCATGCTGCACATGAAGCAAAGAAGCTCATCATTTAGAACCAAATCATGGCTTAAGAGAAATCTGTAGAATTTTTGTGTATCAATAATGAATTTATTTGATATTTTAGAGAGTAATGAAGGTAAATTTATTCAGTTGCACTTAATGTTTTTTTATATACTAAGGATGTGTCCCTCCAAGGTGGTGTAGCCTGGACAGGGCTTAGTCAGGGCACACATTCATACACACACCAGACTCATACTAGAAATGTGGGTGACATGTCTTGCCTACAGACACAAAAAGTTTCTCCTCTGTTGCCCCACTGTGGCACCTGAGGTTCCTCCACAGTCTCCCATCCGCGTACTGCCCAGGCCTAACCCTGCTTAGCATCTGACATCTGACGGGATCAGGCTTTGGTAAGCTGGTATGGCCACAACAAACAATGACATGAAAAAATGTGAATGTGCATTCTTCATGCCTAAAGTCAATTACAAAATGGAAAATTTACAATCTGCATGTATACTAAAGCATATGATTGATATTAGACTAGAAACTGTCAGTATATGACTAGCAATGTGTAGCTTTCAAATATAAAATAATACTGAGCCACACTCATTGTCTGGCCAGGAAGAAGTTAAGCATGTTCTAATAGAAATGTTATCAGCTTGAATAAGTTCTCTCGGAAACCCAAAAACTGTCATCAAAATGGGAAAATTACTATAATGATCAGATGGGTAGTTCACTGAGTCACTGATCATTGACAAGTTTCAGCATTTTGCAACTTTTTGGAAGCTGCATTGGTCCTCTGAAACACAGGACAAGATACTTGCCTCAAGTCCCTTTCCCCTAAAACAACCTGCCTTTGATTTACGACAGGAGCTCAAGCTTAGTAACAACTAACTGAACACTGATAAAGTTAGATGTTTGAGAGAAAGACAATTAATTCAGAAATGTTTTCACAGGATGAATTGCCATGTAAAAGTGCAACAGCATCCATAATGTGTATATACTTTACATGTGCGCCTTATGAACTGCTTTGGTAATTAGCTGAGGCACAACGGTTAGAATATCAAGCCTCACAAATGCACAAACCCCCAACTGCTCTGATCTCTGATATTAACCAGAGAGACACACTAACTTCACTGGTTGGACTACTCTCCCGCAAAAGTGGGAGGAACTTTTGTCCAGTGGAAGCCAAACACCCAGTTGTAGTTCTCTGTTCACTCTTGGTTGAGTTTCTCATTTCCTCCTCTCGAAAATTCTCTTCTGGAGTTCCTTTGCTAATGATGTAGACAATGGAGCAGAAGGACAGCACTAAGCTCTCGGTCCCTCGATCAAACCTTTTGGACTCATGGTTCTTGTAAGCCATACAAAGAGCCAAAAAGACGCAGGGTGCAAAACAGCTTCTTTTTGGGAATCTTCAGGACAGCCTTAACAACTACAGAGATGGAAGGACAAAGACATGGGCCAACGCCCTAAACTTCATCTCTCCTCCACATTTTTGGGGATGTGGACATTGATTAAGGCAATCTCAAGCAAATAAACATCCTGCCACATCTCAGCCACTGTCTACTCTGTCTGCAACCCCCAGCCACCATGTGCCTGAAGCAGAGAGCAGCCCATCTCCTCAAAGTGACCTCTTCAACCTGGAGACAAAGAAGGATTCAGACATCTTCAACTTTGGACATATAAAATGAAAACTGTCACATTGGGCTGGTATAGACACAGTTAATGCAAATAGGTTTAGATAAACAGTCTAGACTCTTATTGTCCATTTAAGGAAACTCATCTGCATAAGTAATTTAAACACTGTATGTAAATTTCGGTCAATAAATCTTCATAAACCACAACTTAGTTTGGTGTATAATTAATTTTCAGAATGGGGTCAATGGAAATATGAAAAGATCTGACAAGTTAATTAATTAATCAATAAATTGTTAATTAATTAAAAGGTTTGGTACTGAAATCAATTACTTCTCACTTTGGTGAGTGGTGCCCCGAACAATTAATTTCTATTTTGATTCTAAATATCAAATCATGAAGCTTTATCTGTACTCACTGTTCTGTGTTCCACCTTACAGAGGTCTGATAAATCTTTAATAAAATCCTAATTACTTGTAGTTGGACATATTTTGGTGCCCGCACGTGAGGCTAACGTAAAATATGTTTTAAATAAAAAAACTCACAACTTTGGTAATGTAACATTAAATTCTCAATCTCAACATAACTGAAAATCAAATTTGTTTTATTCAGATCATCTTTTCTGAAGACAGGAATTTCCAGGGGCGCTCCTATGAGTGTATGAGCTACTGTTTACACAACCATTTATTCCAAGTGAAACATATATTTATTTCTTGTAAAAAATATAAAGTGAAAATACACAGGCTACTGTATTAGCTAAGCTAAAGTGCAATTGTATATTAAAATATACATCTGGGTTACACTAAACATTATACTGTACAAAAGGATAGTTGCATTACAGAAACGTTTTAATTATATAAAACTTCATACATTGTAACTTATTAAACATGTATTTAAAATCTATAAAGAACAAATCTGAAACAAGTATCTTTTTGATAGAAGATACTTCACAATCTTTGAGAATTGGCAATATGCTTGCTTATATGTCTTGAATGCATAGACCAATTTAGCAAAGGAAAAAAAAAAAATACTACAGTTTACAATTTGTTACACTTTTAGGTAGATGTTTCCTTTTTTATTTTGTTTAGACAACCTTAGAAATAATTTACAATGACATGAGCAGAAATCAGAAATCTTTAGTCACATTTAAGTCACAAGAATGCTCTGTGGCACCACAATTAAACTTTAGCATGAGTGCTTCAGATTTGCTCAAGCAAACATATTAAAGATGTGGTAGCAATACTTCATCTGTTTATTACTTTAGAAAATTCTTTAAATTTTCAGCTTGCCCTTTTACAGTATACTGTCCTTTGAAAAGTTTATATTTTATGTAGATTATTATTATTTATTTATTTTTCACTTTTAAATAAAGACTGTGCTACAATATAGTAGATACAAATTTTATCACAGTTTGCGGAAACAAAATTACATCTGTGGCATGGATCAGTGTGAATTGAGGAAATTGGTTAAATTGTTATTAATATTATGCTATTGTTATTATTATCATTATTAGACAATTCATTGATTGATGCGTAACTGAAACAACACCATGCAGGAAAACAATCATGATCACATAAAGATTTAAAATACAAAGCTATCAAGGTCATACTGTTTATCTGTATAATGTATTCTTAACATGCCCATTGTAATGATGTTCCTATGGAAAGAGCTATTGTAATGCTTTCTAGGTGATCCAGTCACATGAAAATTAGACAAATGGCCCTCCATAGGCCTCAAATACGTGTTGCTGGGTCAGGGGGTTTGCACAATGGAAGCTGAAAATTCTTTGCTTTTAGTCAGGTATAAAAGTAACACAGTAAAAACAGCCACTCACACTGTAACATCCACACAGTCCTGTGAGGAACTTGAACACCAGTAGCCATGGGAAAGGTAAGCAAAAACAAGACAAAAAATAATTAATTAATTAAATTTGAACAAGTATGGGGGGGTCATCTATGATAGAAAAATTCATTGGTCCACAATGCACAATTTCTCACATTTCAGATCATCTTCTACGAGGAGCGTAACTTCCAGGGGCGCTCCTATGAGTGCATGAGCGACTGCTCTGACATGACCTCCTACCTGAGCAGGTGTCACTCCTGCAGGGTGGAGAGTGGCTGCTTCATGGTCTATGACCGTCCCAACTACATGGGAAACCAGTATTTCATGAGGAGGGGCGAGTATGCTGACTACATGAGCATGATGGGAATGAGGGATTGCATCAGATCATGCCGTATGATCCCCATGGTATGTGTAGTTCTATAGATATATTCAACTACCTATTCAAATGACTTACAAAAAAATGTTTATTTTTTAGCACAGAGGTCAGTTCAGAATGAGGATCTACGAGAGGGAGAACTTTGGTGGTCAGATGTATGAGCTGATGGATGACTGCGACAACATCATGGATCGCTATCGTATGAACGACTGCATGTCCTGCAATGTGATGGACGGCCACTGGCTGATGTACGAGCAGCCCCACTACAGAGGCAGAATGATGTACTTCAGGCCTGGAGAGTACAGGAGCTTCAGAGAGATGGGCTGGAGTGGCATGAGGTTCATGAGCATGAGGCGTATCATGGACATGTAAAAACATCTATGTGTAAAATTTATAAGCCAAGCTGAATAAATCTTTTTAAGAAAACTTCCATTTCTGTACATTCACTTGGAGCATTCAGCATTCACCTGCACATTTAAAGAAGACCTATTGTAATTTTTCTGTATATTTAGGATGAAACTATGGCATAAGTACAACAGTAATTATTATTTTGTTTATTGCAAAACACATTTAGCTAAAACAGCTTAGAAATAGAAACTGGTTTATTGACTTCCTGTTTAAAACTGCAGAACAGGCTCCTCATTGCTGAATTTAAATTTAAAAGGCCACTGATTTAAATATTACAATTTTTGTTGCTGAAAAGGGTCTACTTGACAATTTTGAACCATACATATTTTACTCGCAATTGTAATTGCAATTTTGAAAAGCACAAGTAAATACAGACAAGTGGGCGGGGATAGGTGGTAGGTCAAGACAGGGATTTTCTGTGCACTGGAGCATCAGTTGCAGGACAACACAAGATTACTCAAACATGCAGGAATTAATCCAAATAGAACTTTGGGTAAAGTAATGATGAGAGAACACTGCTGTAACAAGATTAAAAAGTAGATTTTACATAAGAGGTCTCCTTTAAAATCAACGCAAAATATTGCTGTTGGAGGCTGGATATGTCTCCCTGACGTGCTAACTGTTAAAATGTCACATTAGCTCACACAGAGCCAACAATGAGACGTTTGTTTTCAAAAAATACTAAATTAATTTCAATGTTGAAATGCTCATTGCAAAGTTGTACCAAAGAAATTATAAATTTCACTGTCATTTTGTGACACAAAATTTTTGAGTATTCTTTATGTATTATGTGATATCATCACTTTGAAAACTTCAAAAATCCAAAGGTGGACACAAGTTTCAGATTTGGCTTCTTAGTTTAAGCCGGTAAAACGTTTGCTATGAAAAGAAGTTGGTGTGAAAAATTGAGTCTTTTATTAGAGCGTTTAAATTATGTTAGACTACATTAAAACATACACATGGAATTAATGGTCAATATAAACAGTTAACATTTTGTTTACATTTCTCAAAAATTGACAGATTCGATGCAAGTTTAATGTTTTTTTAGAATAATGCAATTTGCTGAAATGTTAATTGGTGAAACAAAATGTGTCTTTTGGTGACTTTTTGTAGAGGTAATATTAACAATTCAACTTGAAGGTTTATGCATTTATTTCATAATGTAACTTACAAAATTAAAAAACATTATTATATTACTCTTTAATGATAAAAAAAAAATAAATAAATAATAATAATAATAATAATAATTATTATTATTTTATATTTTTATTATTGTATATTTGCCTAGTCTGTTTGACAGACAAAGCCATGTTTTGTATTCCAGATCACCAAATGACAGTGCTTATGTCATGCAGCAACAAGCTGAGAAATATTGGTGTTTCAATGAAAGACATAAAAATGTGTTTTTGACTAGTGCTTATAGATCTTATTGATCTATACGCACTAGATGTTATCATTTCAAACTACAAAGTTCATTTAAATTTAAATAAAAAAGTGTCTTCTTCTCTAAAGCTTCCATGGCATACCATTAAATGAGGAAAAAAAGTTGTTTTGTCAGAATTTTTAAAAGGTGTATAAAAATTTATGAAATAAAAAAAATACATAGAAAATACACCTATTAAAAAATCTAGCATTTATTTACATTCTATATTTTTTTAGCGTTTGAGATCCCTAAAACGGCACTGACTAAATTAGAATTTCTAAATAAAATATAACAACTTTTTGTCATGTGACTTTCTTAGTCAAGGTCAAGTTAACTGGGGGTAGAATCTGTTTATTTTTGAGAAGAATAACATTGATTGGCTTTTGGAATTTCTAGCAAAAATTGCAATGCCGAACTCACAACCTTGCCACTAGTTCACCCGTACATATTCTAATATACTCATTTAGGGCATTACCAATTAGAAAATAGACTGAAATAGTGCCGTTTGTACCATATTAGTCATACTGCAAGTTCATAAACAATTAGCTTGAATATATGCTGAGAAAGTTGATTTTTTTTTTGTAGAAGTAGCAACAGCCATTATATTTGTTTGTGTTGCATCATGGGCACTCAAGAAAAGGGAAATTTCTCTATATAAATAAACAATTAAAAGACAATGGTACCTAAAATGTACTGGTCAGTGCCAGAAAGCTAGTTAATCAGTAACAAAGTTATCTGATAAACGGTTAACAAAGTTGATCAAAAGACTTTCTAAATAAAAAATGGGTGTAAGCTACTTATCTACAGTGCTGTTTGTGATGTACATTTAAAATAACATAAACAGTACAAAGGGTCTGTTGAAAACAATCATAATGAGAGAAAAGGCTTTTAAAGTTAGTATTGTTGTGAATATGGAGCTTCAATAGTAACATGCTGAATAAGGGTTTCTCTGAGGGGGGCCACTGACTCTTTACGTGCCGGTATGTATAAAAGGAAAGGGTTAAACCAGGTAGAAGGTAGTGAAGCACAAGAGCAACAACCCATCCACAGCAAACATGAGCAACACTAGCATGAACATGAGGGGAAGGTAATTTATGGTGTATTTTAACTTTTTTTATGAGCACTTTGGATCACATCAGGTATGCTAACATTTTTTATATTGTAGATCATCTTCTATGAGGAGCGTAACTTCCAGGGGCGCTCCTATGAGTGCATGAGCGACTGCTCTGACATGACCTCCTACCTGAGCAGGTGTCACTCCTGCAGAGTGGAGAGTGGCTGCTTCATGGTCTATGACCGTCCCAACTACATGGGAAACCAGTATTTCATGAGGAGGGGCGAGTATGCTGACTACATGAGCATGATGGGAATGAGGGACTGCATCAGATCATGCCGTATGATCCCCATGGTATGTGTAGTTCTATAGTTATTTTCAGCTACACAAACTAAAATGACTAACAAGAATGCTGACCTTTACAGTACAGAGGGAACTACAGGATGAGGATCTACGAGAGGGAGCACTTCGGTGGTCAGATGTATGAGCTGATGGATGACTGTGACAACATCATGGACCGCTATCGCATGAACGACTGCATGTCCTGCAATGTGATGGACGGCCACTGGCTGATGTACGAGCAGCCCCACTACAGAGGCAGAATGATGTACTTCAGGCCTGGAGAGTACAGGAGCTTCAGAGAGATGGGCTGGAGTGGCATGAGGTTCATGAGCATGAGGCGTATCATGGATTCTTGGTACTAGATTTGTACAGTATATGTTCACACAATGTATATTTGACAACAAATAAAAAGCGTTGTAACTGGTTGTAACTCAGTGTTTGTGTTTTAGAGTCAAGGTCATGGCTAAGTTGTTAAAATCTTGCGGTTTGTTCAACAAGTCTCCCTAAAGTCCTAAAAAGATACCATTCAAACTAAGAATACTTATTCAGTAGTGTTCAACTTATTCTGGAAGTTTAGTTCTGTGCAACAAAAAGACAGTTCAAGCTTCACAGAGCTGCTGATCTCCAAAGAAAACGGTCTTATACATTCAACCAAGAGTGCACAAATTAACCTTCTAAATGCAGTATTTTAGCGCTTTCTCATTCCTATCCTATGTGAAGTGAATTCACTTAACCATAGGGGAAATATTGTAACCAAATCTGTAGCAAAAAGGCAAAAATGGGTGGGGCAGATTAAGGTCTTTTTTTTTATTTTTATGGCACATCTACTGAATTTGGAGAAAATGTTCCACACACATCGGGGTAGGAAGACATTTGGAAAGATTTTAAAATTCTAAACAGTAAATGTTCAGCTCTGGAATATTTAATAAAAAGACTTTGAAGAAAGATTGGCTTAATTATAATAATCATAAAAATATATTTTTTAAATTAAAGCTAATAGTAATCTAAAATGTAGTTGACCTGTGTATACTTATTTAGGCCATCTTATTTAGTTTTTTTTCTACAGAAAATACGGTTGAATTACAACGCAAATGCTTAGTTTTTACATTATAATAAACTCCAAAGTTGATAGATTTGCCAATAAAGGGAACGGCAGCGAATACTGCTGTCATCGAGCAAACCACATACTTCATACCTAAATTACTAAGGTAACAAGCAAATGTGATTTAATCCATAAATTAATTTTGAAAATCTCACATCAACCTAGTGTTACAAAACAATCAAACACATTCAAAAAATATTATTATTAGTGAAAAGGATAAGTCTTAAAAGAGCTTTTCTTGATTTTGTTTTTCTTTATTTTCTTTCTTTTTTTTTTTTAATTAAGCATTGATTTATTGTTTGAGATGAAAATTAATTATAGAGTGCCATCTGCATCTAATAGAGGTCAGGCCTGTGATATCACACAACAATTGGAAATTTAAAAATGTTAAATACTGACGTTAACACTCATTAAAACAGAGACCAACATTATAAAATGATAGATAGCTATATACTGTATCTACCAGTAGTGATTTATGACTTTATTTCTATGGCAACACTTGTCTTATGACGTTCCATCCCGCGAGGTCTTTGTGGCTTTTAAAAGTTGTGAAAAGTGTTTAAAACACATTGTGGTGAATATTCGGTAGGCTCAGATTGCATAAGTAAGTGGGCAAACCAAGTGGACTGATATAAAAAAAAATTGGGTATAGCGCCTTTAAAACGAGGGTATCTGATTTTCACACCACGAAACAGCATTTAAACCTGTTCGACTTGCTCTCAAAAATCCTTCAGCACATGGTGAATATGTTTATTTGCAATTACAGCTTACATACATTTTTTACAGACAGCAAAGGGAAACTGGAGTGGACCATCCAGGCATAGCACAGTCAATCAATCAATCACAGTGCTGTTTTTTGCTATCTTTGATTCAGATACAGTGGTCTGATTTTGTCACAAAGTTCGGAAAAGACAAAGTTTCCAAGGGTGGACGATAATACACTCTTTTATTAATAGAGGTCTGAGGACAATTTGCTAAAAGCACCCAGTAAATACTTTCTCATGATTTTTGTCACACTGTAACAAAAAATGGATACAGTGTTAGACCAGTCAAAAAACAGAAGACACCAAATCTTTATATCGCAGTATAATAATAATGACATGAACATTTAAATGTACTTTCAGTTATTGTTTAAATACAGTTTTCAGTTTAAAATTTGGGAACTTTAGGAAAGGGAATCTATGGTTTGTCAGTCAGTTGAAACATCTGGAACACGGTGTTTGTTCTTACTTGAACCAATTGTATTTCCAGAACAAAACCTTTAAGCTTTTGGGAACAATTATTGTGTATTTCTAGAATTTTCAATACATTCTATCATATTTTCCCTAAAATGCTGATATTTAGTTGAGGTGTAGCATTTTTTAGTCTTTATAATGCAGCCATGTGATCTACAATGCAACATGCTAACAGTAGAGTCTATTGCACTCTATACCATGTTGCTGGCTCAGGTATTTATACAAAGGGGGCCCGCAAACTGTATGGCATTGGGTGAGGTATAAATGCAAGGGTTAACGCAGAGAGGACAGTGCAGCAGTAGCAACAGCAACAGCAGCAGCTCAACCGTAACAATGTCCACCACAGACATGAGCATGGGAAAGGTAAATATTTTTATTTCATTTTTTTATTTACGCTATATAACATGTATGTAAAATAATAACTTAATATATCTTTCAGATCATCTTCTATGAGGACAGGAACTTCCAGGGGCGCTCCTATGAGTGCATGAGTGACTGTGCTGACATGTCCTCCTACCTGAGCAGGTGTCACTCCTGCAGGGTGGAGAGTGGCTGTTTCATGGTCTATGACCGTCCCAACTACATGGGAAACCAGTATTTCATGAGGAGGGGCGAGTATGCTGACTACATGAGCATGATGGGGATGAGTGGTGGCATCAGGTCTTGCCGTATGATTCCTATGGTAAGCATAAGCAACAATAACTATTCATTTAAAAAGTGAAACAAAAATGTACATATTGCATCATCGTTTACAATGTCTATTAGATTTGTAACTTTAATAAGTTAAACATAAATATAATAGATAGAAGAACACCACACTGTAGACATGTCTTAATTGGTAGAGAATACTTTTGTCCCACTGTGATATTTTATTGGTGGTTGCTAATTATAAAATTGACTTATAGTACAGAGGTCAATTCAGAATGAGGATCTACGAGGGGAGAACTTCGGTGGTCAAATGCACGAGCTTATGAATGACTGTGATAACATCATGGATCGCTACCGCATGAACGACTGCATGTCCTGCAATGTGATGGACGGCCACTGGCTGATGTACGAGCAGCCCCACTACAGAGGCAGGATGATGTACTTCAGGCCTGGAGAGTACAGGAGCTTCAGAGAGATGGGCTGGAGTGGCATGAGGTTCATGAGCATGAGGCGTATCATGGACATGTGCTAAATGTTTAACGGAGAAAAATATTAAATAAAAAAAAATAACAACAGTTTTTTCCTCTCTACTGGTCTTCTGCTGTTAATAAGTTGAAAAATAAATCGCCATCAAGTACTTAAAAGGTTGAGCTATTCAATGAAAACTAGTGGGGTTAGTTAGTGGGGATACTTGCTATGTCTTCTTTAAGTTACAAGAAATACTGGATACATTTCTTTAATATTGCAATAACAAACACTCAAATGTCACTGTAAAAACACAAAGTCAGTGAAGCAACAAACCAATACCATAGCTTGGTGTCAAGGCTGCTCAATTATGAGAAAAACAATACAAACTTTTTGCTTAGAGAGAAGGCGGAGCAAACAAATAAAAGAAAATGAACTGATTAAATGGCACTGGTTACAAATCTCACAAAAATGTACTGTGCTTGAGTGCACTTCTAGTATACTGTATTTGTCATTTCATGGCGAAGTTCCATAAAAACTAAATTTTGTTTCTATTTAGTGCAACATAGCAAAATAATTTAATTGAGTTAATGTTAATGGTAATCATCTTCATTACATAGTCCTATTTACCTTTCCTATTAGCATTGCAAAGGGCTCATTTACTGATAAACTATTTATAGATATATACTTAAAAAAAAGACTTTAAAGCTCTCAAACTAAACGTATCCGAAAATGCATAAAACACAAATTATACGGAAGAGAAGAATGAAACAACAAACTGTAAGCTAATTAGCCCTAGAACCTGAATTCAATTTTACATTTAATTCACTCCTTTTTGTGTAATTTGTGGTCTTAGTCCACACAAATATTTATATGTTAGGGTTTTAGTTTAAGGATTTTAAACAGTTGTAGAAGAAAACTACAGTGAGAGATATAGATGACAGTCAGGTCTATGTGGAGCAGGTGAACTCTGGTGAATCATTACAGTCAGGTATGAGCAGGTGAACTCTTATGAAACATCTTGGTGATAAGGCCATTCCTTCAAAAATATTCTTTCAGAGGATTTGCTGCAGCAGATATAAAAGCACCTAACTCTTCTATTGTGTTTGCAAGATTGCTCACTCAATTTAATTTTTCTCAAGCTACTAGGTTGGGTATTGCAGAACTGCAGATGGTTCTACGGAAAACTAGGAAGTACAACTGGCCAATTAGTGAACAATAAAGCCAAGCCATACTGTCAAACTCACAAATAAAGTCCATCTGTGTAGAGGCCATTTTGAACCTTAATTTTATGTTTTGCCCTCTTAAGATACATTTCTAGATAATTATAATTTTGTGGTATTATTAATTGACATTATTGTGTTGGTGTGGTGTGGGTGGGCCATAGGCATCATTACTTGCCAACAGGTAGGTAGTAGGCTGTACTCAATGTATCGATACGGGATATATCGTACAAGCTCATTGCAATACGTATCTTACAAAAGGTGTATCGGATACGTATCGGCATATTTAAATTCATATAATTTACACTTTGAACTGGACTGCAGATTTAAAGCTGAATCTATTGAGCTGAACAAGACTTATTTGTAAGACACTGTGTCTAACATAAAGAGTAGTTAGAAAATACAATTCCTCTGCATTTGACACTTGATAGTGACATAATAGAAATTATATCTGCATATACGTGTATCAGGATACGTATCGTATCGTGACCTTGTATCGGGATACGTATCGTATCGGAAGGCCTTGGCAATACCCCCTAGTGTAGCTATTCATTGGAATCTGTTTAAGCTAGCCAGTGCTTCAGGTCAAACAGTTTTTGACTGTGTTATGTGTTATAAAATATAGTTTATTGTGGATACCTGTGGAATACAACCTTCATAAATCAACAATAATTGCCTTTGTATGTCTGGACATTTATTTCATCTACCCACCTCTAAGCACACGTCAAGACCAAGCTAAACCCTGGCAGCTGAAGTGGCAAGTGCTATTAAGTTAGAATTTGATATTGTAACTTTATTTCCTAAGTTTACCGCACAGAAATGGCAACAACAGCTGCTTTTTATGCTCTACTTACACTGATTACATACGTCACGACCAAAAATCAGCAAGTGGATAAAAAAATATATATATCATCTGGAGGCACCAACATAATCCAACTCTCCAAATCCAACTTCCCAAATCCACTGCATTCATGTCACATGAAACAGCAACACTAACAAGTATTCACACAACTTTTTCTTTGCTGATTATTGTTGTAACACATGAACTTAGTGAGGAGCTAAGCCTTTTCTTATTGATAAATTGCTGATAAATTAATTATTCAAGACATTACTATAATGTACTGTAAAATTAAACTGCATTAATTTTATAAATGTATTTTACTTGTGAAGAACAGTCTGACCAAAAACAAAACACCTGTCAATATGTATCAGTGTTCTCCTCTAATCTCAAGGAGTCCTGTCTTTCCTCTTGTAAACTCCGGGAATTCTGGGCCCATTCAAATTTCCGAGCTGAAATTCTGGTCTGAGCAACATTCACTTTTTTCCCAGTTTCTGAGCACATGAATGCAGCAACACACACACAATGTGAAATGTATTCCTAAAAAAATCTGAATATTATGAAAATGTTGATCATAGGATATTTAAAATTATTTTAACTTTTCATTGGATTTTATTAAAATTACACAATGACTGAACACACCTAAAAGTACCTTCAAGTTGTTTAATTAATGTAAGTAAAACATATACATTGAGACCATCACTCATAAGAAAGTACCAGTTGTTGCTGGTACTTATATTTTGAGGAGGTGTTTAGCTACATGTCTTTGGACATGTAGGGTAGGGCATGGCATAACAATTAATACCCAATAAAAAAGAAAGGTAAATTACCATTCTAGTGTCAGCCTCTAATAATTTGATTAGTGGTGAATAGAATGCTTAGCAACAAGTTCCAAGGTTGCACAAGTAGACATGACTGAGACGTTTTGGGACAGTAATATGGGACATACTGTATGTCATATAAAAACACTATGTGTCATCCATACAGTCACGCTCAATGAAAAAAACAACACAAGAGGGCCTCAATGAACAAATGCAACCACCGCAAATCATGGAGCATATAAGGTCACTTTGAATCGAACAGTATGTGGGGCCTCTATTCTAGGTTGCTCTGTCAGGAGTTTGAACAATGGGTCATGCATCCTTTGGGTGTGGGGTCTGGTATAAAAGCACCCAGTGGCTATAGAGAAAACTGTGCAGTCATTTAGAGCCAAAATAAGCATAACTTCAACCATGACAATGGGCAAGGTGTGTACTATTTAGTATAAATAATTATGAAGTTAAAATCGGAATGGGTCTATAATAGTATCTAATAATTTTTGGTGTTTTCAGATCATCTTCTACGAGGACAGGAACTTCCAGGGGCGTTCCTATGAGACCAGCAGTGACTGTGCTGATATGTCCACCTATTTGAGCAGGTGTCACTCCTGCAGGGTGGAGAGTGGCTGCTTCATGGTCTATGATCGCACTAACTATATGGGAAACCAGTTTTTGTCAGAAGAGGAGAGTACTCTGACTACCAGCGCATGGGCATGAGTGACTGCATCAGGTCCTGTCGCACAATTCCAATGGTAGAGTAAATTATTTTTCTTTGCAAAATTTAAAGTTGAGAGTAAAAAATAAATAAATGTTTTACTTGTTTTCATCTACAGCACAGGGGCCAGTTCAGAATGAGGATCTATGAAAGGGAGAACTTTGGTGGTCAAATGCACGAGCTGATGGATGACTGTGACAATATGATGGACCGCTACCGTATGAACGACTGCATGTCCTGCAATGTGATGGACGGCCACTGGCTGATGTACGAGCAGCCCCACTACAGAGGCAGGATGATGTACCTGAGGCCTGGAGAGTACAGGAGCTTCAGAGACATGGGGATGAGCGGTGTCAGGTTCATGAGCATGAGACGCATCATGGATTCCTGTTATTAAAATGTCGATGTAAAGCAAAAGAGCAAATAAAATCCAGTTATTCTCGTTACATGGCCATACGTTTATTGTCATATTGATTTATAGATTATCAAAGAAACATTACTCATCATTTACGTAATAAATTATATGATCTTAAATCACAAGCATAGCTTTCAGTTGCATAGCTCAAATTTATGAAAGACACATTTATGTAAATGAGATTGAAATAAATTTTAACATTTTAGAAAATAATCTTTTTCACAGCCAAATCCTTATTCTTGAGAAGTGATACTGTCACTAAATACTGTATATCGGATAACGACAGAAAGAACAGAGGTCCGGAGAGGTCCTAAAATGTTTCCTAACTTATTTTCCCTCATCCACATTTAGTTTTAATTGCTACCGACCTGCATTTGTCATTTTTTGAGAGCGTGCAGTCTGTTCATTTCAATGTAGAACTATAAATTTATTATATAAAATAGGCTGGTTTGTGTAAAATATTAGTGTGCTTTGCTTGTTAGAAATAAAGACTGCCATTAATATGCTAAATTATACAGAAAAAATAACAATTATTGGTAGAACTTTTGTTTCATGCCTTTTTAAAGTTTTTTTAGAATGTTTTGTAATTCTAATTTTACATATATTTTAAAGAAAACAAGTCTTTGACTTTTTGTCCTAAATTATTATTATTATAATTTTTTATACTATTAATAACTCTAATATTATTATTATTATTTTACTAAACATGCTGTTTGTTAGTTTATCATATTTATTTAGCATATAGATCAAATGAAAAAGGAATCCAACAGATTTATGAATTGTACATGACTTTATTTATTTTATAACATTTAACACATATCAGTAATGCGTCTCATACTCATGAACCTCATTCCACTCATCCCCATGTTCATGAAGCTCCTGTACTCTCCAGGCCTGAAGTACATCATTCTGCCTCTGTAGTGGGGCTGCTCGTACATCAGCCAGTGGCCGTCCATCACATGGCAGGACAGACAGTCGTTCATACGATAGCGATCTTGGATGCTATCACAGTCATCCATCAGCTCGTACATCTGACCACCAAAGTTCTCCCTCTCGTAGATCCTCATTCTGAACTGACCTCTGTGCTGTAGCAGAAAAGTTAGTTTTTCAGTAAAAAGCATTTGCCATAGTGCTTTCTTAATAGTCATTTAGCATCTTACATAAGGGATCATTCTGCAAGATCTAATGGTGTCAAACATCATGCCCATACTCATCATGCGTTGCATGTCATGATATTCTCCCCTTCTCATAAAAAACTGCATGCCCATGTAGTTGGGACGCTCGTAGACCATGAAGCAGCCACTCTCCACCCTGCAGGACTGACACCTGCTCAGGTAAGAGGACATGTCAGAGCAGTCACTCATGCACTCATAAGAGCGCCCCTGGAAGTTTCTCTCTTCGTAGAAGACAATCTAGAGAATGTTATTTACAAAAATGTGAAAGAATGCAAAATAATATTTGACATAAATATACAGTATAAATATTTTTCTTGGATGAATAGGAGCAGAAAACTTTACCTTGCCCATGGTGATGGTTTAGGATGTTCCCAGTAAATGGTTCAACTTGCTCTGCCAACATCACGATACCCCCGTCTTTTTATACAAAATCCTAGGGGCCATGATGTGTTGTTATTCAAATGTACAAAGTGATGAATTAGCAGTATGACTTTTGCTGAACGAGGCCTATAAATGTGTAACAATGCATCTCTCTCCATACATTTCTGGCAGCCGTCGTTGCATTGTCTATTACAGCATTGAGCTTTGTGTGTTTTCTATTCTGTCAGAAGGTTCATCGTCACGTACTGTACAGTGCACAGTGATAATTTCTGACGGACAGTTTGTAAATGTAAAATTTAAAGCTCAAAACATTTGTGCCCTTACAGGTGCACTGTGTAACTTTTTGACCAAACATAGACTTGAATAAAAGCATGTTTTTGTCATTAAGATTTTTTTTGTTATACTACACAAATCCTAAAAATCTGCACCTTTACTTTGAGCTGACTTCCATGTCCTCAAAATGGACTGTATTTGGCTCCTCCTATGTTTTCAAGGAAAATATGTTCCTTTAGCTGTATGATTTCTCATTATTGCATAAAACATATTTATCCCATTTCAGAATGTCACACAATATGGTTTTAACTTTCAATTTATACTGAATGGTGTAGTTGACTTTTCACCTCCAGAATGTTACATATTGCACTTTTAAGCTTAACAAGATAAAACGTTATTTCAACATGATTGTCTCTTCATTCAAAGTCACAAACATTAGCACTTTTTATTAAAGATAAGTAGGAAAATTGGTACTTAACTTCTTTTGCAATTCCTGTAGATCAAAAAACATAAAAATAAATGTTTAAAGTGCTTAATACCAAACCTATAATGTTCTTCTCCTAATAACTTCATGTGTGTTGAAAATGGATACCCCTTCACAAATACCATTATTTATACCACTGGAGGTGAGCATGGTTAAGTTTATAGTAGCAATGATTTTTTTTAGGAATAATGGTCACTGTAATGAATAGAATTGCACAATGGGCCAATAAGACCCATTCAGAGCCTACATCATGAAGAAGCCGCAAGCATATTTTCAACAACAGCATAGTTTTACTTTCTGACCGCATTACTTACGCAAAACAAGCAAGCGATACGAAAGACACTAAAAGGTTAGCAAATGCAATATATTATGTAAAATTCAGCACAAAAAAATGCCACACAGGTGCAGTTTGCTGTGAATTTGTAGTTCTCCACTTTCCTGATACAGAAAACTTTATCAATGTCAAAGTAACTCATCTCCATTACTTTTCACCAATAAATATCAGGACACTGAATATTGGGATACTTGCTAGCGTCATGCTCCCATTCAGTGATTGTACAAGGATCTGTGAATTGCTTGCAGTTCGTTAAATTGAGCTTTTAAAGAGACTTCAGCGACCTTTCACTGGCAATGCACCTGCGTAGCACGAAAAGCATGGGATAGCAGCCCTACTCAACGTTGCAGGGATGCACGTGCAGTCGTCTTTGTTAACACAGTAAATGAGTCTATGCAAACTGAAATATTTCATTTAAAACTTTTTATCACGTTTTGCGCACTTACCTAATGCTTTCGGACATTCCAAGTTGTTCTCAAGAAGTGAAAGCACTTTTGACAACTTTTACAAGTCAACCATGTTACCATGCTAATGACAGTTAGCCAAAACGCTAACAACAATGACAAGCAGACTTTCTAGAATTTAATGGAGAAACGATAGGCTCAGGATTATGACATCATCATTCATCCTTAGAATGTTCCGTTGGCCTAATGTTAAACCAATAAAGATTTTAAATTGGTAATTAATGAAAATGGCATTAATTAAAAATATTCACACTACAAAATGATAGATAAGATTACCAGTGCTGACCCAGTAGTTTATTGCATTGTTGCACGGCTATTTTGTTCACTTTTTAATGTTGTTTTGGCTAATTTATTCTTATGTAAGTTCTGTAAATCTGACAAAAACATGGTGGATTTGCCATTATGTACAGTACAGGGCAGACCTGGACAAACATGCGGCTCGGGGGCCAAATGCAAGCAACCTGTTTCAATGAGGCATGTTTTTGAGAAACACAAATGTATGACGAAATTTAGGAGACAAAAACTTGGGCTACGACAATAAACTTCTAACATTTTGAGATAAAATTCACAATGTAACAAAGTCAAAGCCATTTGATTAAGATTTAAATTGTACTTTGGAACACAGAACATTGTTATAAATATAGAAATCTATTGTGTGTTTTTATGCAAACATTTCACCCATCCTAGTCCAAGTCCTGAAAATATTTAGCATCAAATTTGGATTTTAATCTCATCAAATTTAAAGTTTAAGCAATAAAATTGTGTCTTCTATGGCTTCAACTATATTCTCAGAAAAAAAAAGAAGTGTTTTTCTTGTATTATTATCATTATTATTATTATTTTATTTTTTGTTAAATCATATCTTTCCATTATTTATTTTCATAAAACCTTTAGCTTAATCTTGAAATGTTACAAGTTTATTGTGGTGGAGTCCTATCACTGACTGAAACAACAGAAGTTCACCTGCTCCACCGGGACTTGACTGTGATGTGTCTCCAGATTTCACCTCCAGCTGCACCAAATCCTCCAGCTAACGCCCTGACCAAGCCAAGCACATCATGGAGAAGGTCCTCGTCCATCAATCGGCGGTGGCACATGACTCCTTACAAATGCCCCCACGGCTCTAAGAATGGGTCAAATGCAGAGAATGAATTCCCCTCTTGAAGTAATCAAAAATCAATCAATCAATCAATCAATCAATCAATCAATCAATCAATCTATCTATCTATCTATCTATCTATCTATCTATCTATCTATCTATCTATCCATCCATCATCATCCATCATCCATCCATCCATCCATCCATCCATCCATCCACTAAGGTCTAGAGGCAACAACTTCGGCCAGAGACCCTGATTGGGGAATGACAGGGCTCACTTTTTTTTTATTTTAGACTGAAGCAGTGAAATTCTCAGAGAAATGAACATGCCGGCAAAATGTCACAGTTTTTGAAAATAAAGAAGCTTGTCAATCCCCAATCTGAGTCAGTGCTGAATTTGAGTCCAAAGTTGATGTGTGCATGCCCAGAAGCTTCTGCGCAAGCGCATAAACGTTAGTGTTTGACGACAGCAACACCTACAAGGACAAACGAGCTAGAATTTTTGTCATTACGTATTAAATTGGCTTATTTTAAAATAAATATGAGCTTAAGGTTTGAGAAATATGGGGACGTATTGCATTCATTTGAACGTTTGAACAGAAACGTAAGTTTCTGTTTTCATGTATAAAGTTTTGTTTTTTTATGAGAAAAGATTTCTGGTTTTATGTATAATCTTCCTGACCCTGGTCTTGCCATGAATGCAACAGTGGAACTAGCTTTTGTCATAAAAACAGGTTTTATTTTACTTGTAAAAGCAGAAACTTTTCACATTAAAAGATAAACTTTTCACATTAAAACAGAAACTTTTCACTTGAAAACATAAACTTTTCATGTTCAAACATAACATTTCCTTGTAAAAGCAGAAACTAATTTAACTCAAATAAATACAATAAGCTTCTATAGTGAAAAAACACATAATTTAACTGTTAATAAGCTTAAGCAAACAGCTCAGAGAAGTGAAACCGATGTTCAAGTTAAATTTGATGTTTTTAAAAGTGTAGAAAGCATGAGATTTCGCGTGACATTCATTCAAAAATGAAGGTTATTAATCTTTCTTAACAGACCTTTTTAATCTCATGTGATTGCTAATCTAAAATTACAACTGACAGATGACATGTTCCGCCGTTTCTGGCAGTGTAAGTAATACAAATATAGTCAAGCTAACAACTAGCATGATTGACTCAATTTCGGCAAGTGACTCCAATTGGGGAATGACAAAGCTAACTGACTTCTGTGAACAAAGCCAATTAAATCATTATCAAATAATAAAACGTTCTTACCACAGTAAAACAGTATGTGATGATTTCATCAGAAAAGTAACATGAGAAAAACATCCAGTCAGGAACACAAATCTGCTGCAACTTGCAGCAAATGTGCTAATTAGCACGTTTTAAATTGCGCAAGTTTTTCCAGGCTCGCAACGCCTTCTAGTTAGTTGTTTAAATTTACAATCATAAAGTAAATTAATCCAAGACGTGCATAACCTACCGGGATTTCATGTAGAAAACTTGCCTTTTGTATTGGTCAATCATTGTGTTTCTGCAGATTTCTCTTCATTCAATCAATCCTGTAGAAGACCACAGCAAAACTGAACTGTATGTAACGTTAGTCACGTCTTATAATTACCAATTTTTGTAGTTGTTGTTGTTCAAATTTACCTGTGTTATCAAATTTAGAATTCGCTTAGCATATTATTATGTAAATAGCCTGATAATTTATTATTGAAAGTAATAATATGTAGCTACTGCTGCTTAAGATCATGCGCTGTCAACACTGTGGCCAACACCAATAAATTAGCTAGCTAGCTAATCCTTGCTAACATCATAAAAATAGAAGGGCAGTTTCATGGCCTATTGACCTTTAACTAGCTTTATGCATAGACAATAGACGTGAAAATAAACTGAATATTTTGTAGTCAATTATCCTACTCCTGAGCTTTTTAGGTGGAACATACATCTAACCTATATTATAAGTAGCCTTTGTGTGTATATATACTGTATAAATTTGTATAAAATTGCCTGATATAAATATACAGACTGCCAGTTATCTCCCACAATGAAACTTAAAATGTTCTTTTTATGGCAAATATGACAGACTGACATTTTCATTTTCAATACAAAATTATTGTAGTCTCTTTATTACATGCATCAGACTCACATTAATTCTAAAAAAGAATAGACTACAGAAATATGAACTGTACAACAATGGTCAAGTTTCACCATTATCTTTAGTACCATTAGGCTATTTGTTCAAATGAGATTGGTATAAGGTTATACATTAATTTCTGATTTCGATAGGCTACTTTACTAATACAAAAATACACACTTTTACAAAGAGCTTAAAAATTTAACATCTTTAATAAACAAAATGTTTTATATTTACAGCAAGATTTGCTTAATGGCTAAAAATCTGTGACCCTCCGGAAGGATCCCACAATGGCACAGGTGGCACACCAGTCACGGTACCTCCTGTACTCCCCAGGCCTAAGGAAGTACTGTCTGCCCCTGTAGTTGGGATACTCATAGAAGATCCAGAAGCCATTCATGACATTACTGGAGTAAACATGACGGTGATGGAAACGGTCAGACACACAAGGACAGTCATCCATGAATTCCATCATATGGCCACTGAAGTCTGGTTTCTCATAGATTCGCAATCTGTAGGAGCCACGATACTTGTGGGACAGATGAATAAAAACAAATAAATAGAAATGTTGCATACATAGAAAACTGCAGAGGTCAAAATTTGTTTCTCACCAATGGAATCATCCGACAAGAGCGAATACAGCTACTGAAACCCATCCATCTTTGATAGTCAGGATATTCCCCTCTCCTCATAAAGTACTGGTGGCCCATAAAGTTGGGTCGTTCATAGATCATGAAGCAGCCGCTCTCAACTCGAATTGAGTTGCAGCGGCTGAAGTATGAATGAAGGTCTGTGCAGTCATTGCTGCACTCATAGCTCCGACCTTGGAAGTTCTTGTCTTCGTAAAAAATAATCTATTGAAAAAATAGTAAGACATTTTGTAATTCATACATTTTCCCTGATTAAATAAAACATTTCATTGAACAAACACCTTATTTCAAGAGAGAGAGTAACTGTACTCACCTTGCCCATGGTCTCCGTTGGAGAGATTCCCCATGTTTTCCAGGCTTTTTATACTACCTCTTGACAAACAAAGCATTGTTATTCAAATTGCCTCTCTTAGTTATAATTGAAGGCTACAGGCACATGTTTACCTTTTTGTTGATGCTCTACATTGGGGCAGAAATATGGATTTGTACTTGGAGGGGGAAAAAAAAGATAAATAATTAACTGGTATGGTGTTTTGACATGCATGTACAAAGGAAAACACTAGTATGGTATCCACACGTCCAGGGGACAATAGCCCAGAACAATATGGAACAACCCTCTGGCATTAAATAAGTTGTGTAACAAAGCAGGAAGCCACTCTCACCTCACAGATACAAATAAGTAAGTGTTCTGCCCTGTCTGTCTGGTGTCACCTGTAATGTAAATGTGTAAATGTAAAATGTATGTAAAACACATATGTATTGTATTATATTGTGTACTAGAAACGGTGTAGTGTAATAGAAACTTAAGTTATAAATGTATACATTCATTCATTCATTCATGTAATTCATCTGTGTGAGATTAACATTGATCTGCTTTCTTGAAGAAATGTTACAGTGTTGAGATCAGAAAAATTCCACCCCATAAAGACAACCAATTCTAAGTAGGGCACACTAATAAGAGCTGTTCTGGTATCCAGATACTATTCCTTGCACCTAAAAAAACACCTTATACAATTCACACTATTATAAAGTTAATCTAAAGTTATAAATACATTTAAGTTGGTTTATTTGTTAATGTCGATTTAAATAGGCAGTAAAACAAAGCAAAGACTTAAGACAAAGCATAAACTTGTAATTTATTAATTGTAAGAGTTTATTGTGGAAATCAGTTATTCTTCCCATAGAGCCCACTCTTGGGTTTAAGCCTCCCCAGTCGCTGTACCTTCTGTACTCTCCAGGCTGCAGCAAATGCCCTCTGCCTTTATAGTTGAGTTGGTCATACAGTAGCCAGTAGCCATCCATCACATTACAGGAATTGAAGTCAGACATGCGAAGCAGGTCATGAAGGTTTGGGCAATCATCCACCAGTTTATGCATTTGTCCAGATATGTCCAAGCCCAAGCGTTTGTAGCCTTAGTCTGTTGGAGCCTGTTGGAGCCAGAATAAAATGTTACACTGCACATATGAAAACACAACATGTGTGTGGGCAGGCATTCCTATATGTATATATAGGAATGCCTGTATATATGTATATACTGTATATATATACTGTATATATATATATATATATGATGTAGTACCTGGGGAATTATGCAGCATGATGCACACAGTCATTACCCTAATGGAATTACATCTGTTGAAATAGGAGAGGTCAGCACGGTCAGAGCGCCCCTTGAAGTTTCTGTCTTCATAGAAAATAATCTAGAAAAAGGAAACATTGTTTTAATAAAATTGCAAGAATTTATATATATTTATATTATGTTTTCACCTTTCCCATGATGTGATGTTCTGTCATCAGATACTGGCCAGTGGCCAGTGCAGTGAGCCAAACAACAGTGCTTTATAAAAATGGTAGAAAAGACTGCACTTTGATTACACAGCCTAAAGTATTGTTATTCAAAAACATTCCTCACAGAGTTGATAAATCAGGGGTGGAGTTTTTCCCTTTGTATTACTTTGATGTGTTTTGTTCATTCTACAAGGTTCAAAATTTTATCCATAAAATGCAATTGTATAACAAGCATCCGCATGATTATTAATAAAATAACACATTGTTAACAAAACAGTTAATTGTGAGATATGCTACTGAATTGTCCTGACTTGAGATAAAAAAAAAAAAAAAAGAATAGGTGGGTTTCACATTCTAGAATTCTTGGCAGTTATAAGTCAGGTGGAGGGCAAGAGGCACTTTTTCCTATTAATAACATTGGACTTTGCCATGGAATAATTCAAAAAATATTTGGCTAATTTAAAAAGTGGCGATTTCTAGGATGACTAGACCTATTACTTGTTTGCTTTGCAAAAAATAAACTGCATTTAAACAATCTTCATTTTACCTGCCCTCCACTTCACTGAAATAACATTGGCCTGTAGAATGTTGTGATGTCACGTGAAACCAACCTATTGCTAGGTCATGACTTCAGGGCTGCCACTTTTACCAAAATTTGGCTTGACACAAAACAAAATATACCCAACACCCTTTTTTGATAATAATAATAAAATATCTAAAGTTGTATTAGAATTCTGTGGAAAAAAGCATAAGGGATAGAAAAGCATAAGTGTAATTTCAAAACTGAACCCAGTTCTAATGTTTGGGAGATGCGTTATGGGCTGAATTTATCAGTAGGTGTCCCTGTTCGGGTCCCCAGGCCTTATGTTTAATTGCTCTAGCTTAATGTAAATAAACTCTAAATAAAATAAATATATTAAAAGAATACTGATAAAATCACACGTAGTTTATTTTCCCAAGAAAGATTATTACATTGCTCAAGGTAACATGCAAGAAGTGCATTTATTTTACATTTACTGTAAGCTGTAATTAATCATCTGTGATGCGTTTGATGGAGCCCACCCTCGCAGAACGACTACCCCACTCACTGAACCTCTTGTACACTCCGGGTTGCATCAGGTACATTCTTCCACAGTAGTTTGGGTCCTCAAAAAAGAGCCAGTTGCCCTGAGTCACGTTACAGGAAAAAATATTTTCATGTGGAAGCAATCCATGACATCTGGACAGTCATCATCCAGGTTCATTATCAGACCTCCAAATTCAATGCGCTCATACAGCCAGATGTTAAAAGACCTTTGTTCCTGACAATGAGATGCTTAATACAGTTAAAATCACCTGACACAACACCTATTTCAAGATACAAGTGATTAAGATTTAGATTACAAGTGAGACCAAACGACAAGAGCTGACAGATTCAGATGGGCCTATTCTGGTGTAGATGTTTGGGTAATTTCCACTCTTTAGGCAGTACTGATTCCCAGTGTAGTTGGGCCTTTCGTAGATCATGAAGCAGCCACTTGTCACCCTAATGGAGTTGCACTCTTTAAAAAAGCACAACAGATCAGGACAATCACTACTGCACTCATAGTGATTTCCACAGAAGTCCTTTTCTTCAAAGAAGACAATCTGAAATCATAAAAGGTTTTCAGTTTTCCAATTAAAAATAACTTGCAAGGGCAACAAATAACCACCATAAAGAATACAGACTCCAGCAGGCGATATGTAATAGGGTTTGTATTATTTCAATGTCGGTATGCTACTGTAAAAGTATGATAAACTTTAGGCAATTATCGTCCAAGTTGTTATATTTACCTTTTCCATTTTGTTCTTCACAGTCAGTGAATCTTACTGTATATGATTCAGAGTCTCTATGGAGACTTCATCACAACATGTCATACGTATATACAGGCCTAGAAAATGTGAACTGCAGACTCTGCATTGCTATTCATGTAATATTCAAGAATAATTAGTGAGGTTCTGTATTATATATATTCTGTTCTGAATCTACCTAAATGTATTAAATCTTTCTAAACAGTGTCTATATAAAAATCTATATATTGTCAGACAGACAGACAGACAGACAGATATATAACTTATGAATACTAAAGAGCAATAGTTCCCAGCCTGGAGGTCGTGGATGACTGAAACTGCAGGGTTCCTCAAAGCTTTGTCTGGTCAGAGGGGTGGGGGTCTCTCATTCAATCAGGGGGGACAATCAGGGGGAAAAGAGAAAAAGGAGCTGATATTTCAGTGTAAATGACATTTTATTTAGAGTGTGGTAAACAGCAAAAAGGAGAAACCTAAACAAAATTGTTTTGCCTGTATTAGAGATCCATGAGACGTCTGATGGAGCCCATCCTGGAGCTGTTGCCATTCCAGTCACTAAAGCTCTTGTACTGGCCAGGGCGCAGGTAGTAGTGACGACCTCTGTAGTGGGGCTGCTCGTACACCAGCCAATGGCCTTCTACATTACACGAGTTGAAATTTGACATATGGAAGCGGGTCATGAGATTAGAACAGTCATCTGCCAGCTCCATCACTGTGCCACCCATGTCAAAATGCTCATACAGTCTAAGCCTGAAGGAACCATTGTGCTGAGAACATACAAGTGAAAGTCATTGTCAGGTACAGAATTAGTTTTTTATTGTTTTAATATTTGTAGGTTTAACTAAAGCTAGCTTGCTATAAATGAAATACTAGAGCATTTGATTATTCACAGAAAATTTACTGCTGTAACATGTCATTCATTACAAGTAAACTTACCACAGGGATCATGCGGCAGGATTTGACACAGTCAGTCATTCCTGTCATACTCATGTAGTCAGAGTACTCTCCTCTCTTCATGAAGTACTGGTGTCCCATGTATCCAGGACGATCATAGATCATGAACATGCCACTCTCCACTCTAATAGACCGACAGCGGTCAAACATTGAGTGTAAGTCAGTGCAGTCACTCATGCACTCATAGAAACGACCTCCAAAATTTCTGTCCTCATAGAAAATGATCTAAAATAATTCATGCAAAAAAAAAAAAAAGACAAACTGTGAGAAATTGCAATTTAATATACAAGGAGAACCTGAGATAATTCAGTTACCTTTCCCATTTTGTCAGCTGTGTTGGCCCAACAGTGAACTACTCCATGTTCATCATTTGCATGTTTTATACCCTGACAGTAGTTGCTAATTGTTTTGTTGTGATGAAGAGACCTGGTGTCAGCATGGACCGTACAGGAGTCTTCCCTTGTTTGTTAGGTTCTCTGTTTGGGTTTCTACCTTCTAGCAAGAGCTACAATAGCAGCAACAATGACCACACTTTCTTTGGATTTGTACAATTGTACTCATTGGTCATGTTTCCAATTAAAGCTTAAAATATGTCTACTCATGTTTTGAAAATTGAATTTCCTCTCAAGTAAAAACATTGTTGTAGTTAATGTCCTAAATAATTACAAACACAAGAAGAGTTAATAATGTTTATTTGCTCAATAACGTTATCCAGTGGTAAAATAATATTCTTGTTTTGTGGTTGTCATGGTCTCTATCACAAAATTCAAATTTACAATGAGTTTGTCTATCAGTAGGATTAAAATTCAGTTATTTTGCGAAAGGACCCAGTGCTAGCACAGGTGGCCCCCCAGTCACTAAACTTGCGGTACTCTCCTGGCCTCAAAAAGTACTGTCGACCTCTGTAGTTGGGGTGCTCATAGAGGGTCCAGTATCCATCCATCACATTGCAAGAGTAGATCTCACGGCTTCGGAAATGTTCTTGAACCGATTCGCAGTCTTCACTGAACTCCACCATCTGACCCTGGAAGTTTGGCCTCTCGTAGATACGGATGCAATAAGGCCCCTCACTTGTCTGGCAAAAAGAAAGTCAGTCTCTGTCACATTGTAATTATTAAGTTATAAGCTTTAACAAGATAGAGCAATGTGTATTTGTCAGATAATTCTATATCTGTTTGACTCAATGACATTAATTTGACACACTAAGCTTCCAGACTAATTGTTGATACTTGTTTGTAAAATGAATACAATAAATTGACAGTATTTGTTTATATTAAACTGTAATTAAAAAATGATACAAACCACCCTAAATGCCATTATTAGGTGTATTATGTTGTGAAAACAATTTAGAAAACATGAAACCAAAACTTCAGATAAAAAAAAAATACATTCTCCTCCTGACATTGCATAATTTTCTTCACAATTCATCCTTCAGTACATTATCATTTCCATATTCATTTCCTCACATTAGGCAAAAGAATCAGGAAATAACTCACATAGGAGAAAGTACGACAGGAGCGAATAGTATCATTGTAGCCCATCCAGCGCTGGTAGTCAGGATACTCTCCTCTGGTCAGAACATATTGGTAGCCAGTGTAGTTGGGCTTCTCGTACAACACCCAGCAGCCCCCTTCAACTTTTATGGAGTTACAGCGGCTGAAGTGTGGGTGCATGTCTGGACAGTCAGTGTCACACTCATATGAGCGACCCTGGAAATTTCTGTCCTCATAAAAAATGATCTAGGCCAAAGAGAGAATAGTTTAACCTTGTCTTGCCTTGGGCAGTCAATGAACACATGGACTCACAGAAACATTACAATACACAATCCACATGTCTAACAGCAGGCAAAATCTTGACTAAGTCCATATGAATTCATCAATTCTCAGTCTGTGGCACAAACTGCACTCTGAATGATTCTAAAAACACACACTTCACAGCTCACTCCCAAATACACCTAGGTCTTCAAAGGAAAGACAAGAATAAAGTTGTTAAACTCCTTCACTCTTCATCAGTATATCGGCATCACTTCATAAGTTAATGTAGAAAACTGAAAAGCATTCAATTCATCCAAAGAGGTGAGAAAGTAATACAGTACTGTCAGTGTAAAAAACACTGACTAAATAAACTCTATATAATAAAATCAATACAGCAAATGGTAAAACAAACACTTTGCTCAAATTTACATATAAAAATAGCATACTCTTACCTTGCTACTCATTCTGAAAGTGTGCTGAAACCAACACCAATAGTGAACTCACAAATCACAACAGCACAGGCCTGCTATATAAACCTCAATCAAAAGGCTACCAAACCCCACATTATCTGTTTTTTCAATGACAAGGGATTTACCAAGCTGGCATGAGAGCATAAAGTCCTGATCCAGGGTGCACAGTGAAAATCCCTGAATCATCAATGCATAACTCACACTAGGCAAATTACTGACCCACTCAACCTTTTTAATTGATATGGACAAACAAGTTTTATTCAGCTTTAAGGTCATTATTGAAGTTTCAACACTGTGGTTTTCAAATGTACTGGAGCACTAGTTCTACAATCTAATTCAGAAAACAAGCAAACTCTAATAGTGATTTTTTTTTTTTTGTAAATGTGGAACTTGCTGTTAGAACAGTTTTCTCAGTCTTGGAGAGATTCTTGTGAACCTTCATAATTCTCAGTCCGTTCTTCGTGATACTCACTTGTGTCCTGTAAACAAACAAAATATAGCCACTAGAGGGCAGAAAAGACCACTATCTTTAACAGAGTTGTTGAGTTGCCTGACCAGTCAAAACCACGTTGTTTTGACAAGTGAGACTGGCTGGTGAGGCAAACTGTTGAGCAGGGCTGACTAATACAATTTGACAGCATACATTTTGGCATCCATTGTTGAGCATATGAAAACTACCGTTATAAGATGTGATAACTTACACTTATGAATGACTGAGAAGACGAGGAAGATGAAGATGTTCGAGTTGGAGGGCATTAGCCTTGGCCTTCTCAGACAGCCATCGTTTCAACTTGTCATCTTACCAAGAGATTTTGAAAGTTAGTGATCTTAGTCTTAGACAGTAAATATTAGAGGTGCAGTAACTTACTGTGCATCTTGGAATGGTGTACAGCTTTGTAAGAGGAGAGCATAGCCAAAGGGTGGTATGACAAAGTGAAAGGGTAAACAATTGCTGCCTGAAAATAGTAATAAACATGAAAAAACGTTTTGTTGTTTATATTCAGATTTTAGAATACACCAATTTCAATTGGTTTATTAGGTGGGTCATTTAATCTACCTTTGAATTATCATTGGAGTAAGTAGCAGCTGGTTTACATTTGTATAGAGCCAGGATTTCCTCAACTGGCAGCTTATTCTGAAGAAAGCATTAATGTTACTCAAAAATTACAATCCACATAAACTTGAAAATTTGAACTTTTATTAAACTAGACAGATCACTGGGTACTAAGACCTTCAACAATCCAGTGCCATTCACACACTGTCACATACAATACATAGGCCTACTGTATTTATTTTGGCACTCACCATAATCATGCCAGCAAAGGACGATAGAATCATAGCTTCTCTTTCCAAGTGATTTGGATACTGGGGACTGGTGGTGGCTCCACTAAAAAATAAAAGCATTACTTTACCCACGTTTCACATTTGGTTGCCCCATTACAGAAAGATTGCTTACAAGATGTCTCTGTCAAACACATACCGTCCCTCTTCTTTGTTCAGCCACCAAAGGGCAACACTAATTGCAAGATCATAATGGGCCTGTTTTAAGATAAACATCCATGTGATGATGCACTGTACTAGTGGAGGTTTATCATTTCACTGCCATACCAGATCATCCAGCATTGTAGAGGTCCCCTTCCCCTTTGGATCAAATGACTTCTCTCTAATTCTCTGCCCAATGTAATCGCCGCTGCAAGGAAAATATACAATACTACCATAAATATGACAAAAATGTATATATTTCTAGAAATTTTAAACTCACAGAAGAGCTTCAAGATCTCTTTTCAGTCTCCTTGCTCCCATTTCTAGTTAAAAAAAATATGTATAGTAATTAGTATAAAACTAAATAAAAAAACAAACTACAAATTCAGTCATAATGAGAAATTGCTCACTATAACACTACAAAAATCAACGCTCAACTTAAAACAAAAATAGGGTTATGAATATCTATCTTATCAAAGAAGACAAATATAAAGCAAGTTGCAGCATAATGAGTAAATTAAACGTCTTTACTCACCAAAAAACTGTAGTAAAACTGATAATGCACCTGACCATCAAAGGCATGGTTGGCTCTCTACATTGAATCTGGCTCTCAAGCATTGCAGCCTTAAAGAAAAAAAGTAGTGGATCACAGGGCAGACTTCTCAAGTTAACAGTCTAAATTATTCATGACCAGCCTCCTGTCAATCTCTGTGACAATATTACAAGCATACATAGCTAAAAAACAGTAATAAAATTAAGCCTGCTTCAGTGAAGATAAAGGAATGATGCAAGGAAAGGCAAAATTAACAGTTAAAATGACTTTATTAAAAGAAAGTAAAACAAAAAAACTAAAAACATGGGAATAAAAAACTGTTTTTAGCAACGTGTCTTTGTTGAAGCTTTCTTTGATTTCTTGTTCTTAAAAACTGGTGAGCGCAAAAATTCAGTATCAGTAAACTTGTCTCCTCGTCTTATTTTACTGTAAAAAGAACAGAATATATTAATAGATATTGAATAGAAATGTAAATATGATTTTTTTTGACTCACCTGTTAAGGGATGGCTCCTTGTAACTCACAGGACATTTTCGTCTCCTTGTTGTCCGGTCGTTTTCCTTATCTGGGCTTGAAATTGTGTTTGTCAGTGTAGTAAGAACTCTTCCCACTGCAAAACAGTACCAATATCCTAAATTATATTTTGTTATTACAGCATATAAAACTAACTTAGCAAATTTAATAAAACGGAGGCGAGGCATCAAAATCATATTATATCACCTTGAATGGTACAGTTGGGAGAAGGCGCACACTCTTTTGCCTTGCTGGTGGTCTCTCTCCTGGGGGTACTGAGCACAGAGTTCATCTCAGCATCTGGATCCAGCCAGGGCGGCACCTCATCTGTTACAAGTCCCTCATTTGACTGCATGGTCATATCAGTTGAAGAAAAATTACTGTACACCACAAATGTCTCTCGCAGGTTTTTGGGAGCATCCAGTTTTGATGTTTTACGATATTGCTTGAGGTTTTTGTTCATCTTGGACTTTACATCTTGAACGCCTGTGAGTAACTCATCTTCATGTGAACCAAACAAAGAATCAGCCAGTTGTGAATTGTCTATAGACCTGTTGATATCAGAGTGATGACAATCAAGAAGGCTGAAAGAATTCCTAGATTGAACCGCTGTATGATCTGATTTTTTGTTCTTCTTGCATGTGCTTTTCTTTTTTCTTTTATTGCTCTCTTCATGCTGGATAGATTTCTTTTTCTCTGGTTTTGGGTTGTCCAGTCTGGCTTTTTTAGGAAGTTGAAAGCCAAAAAAGGAATCATTTGCTTCATCATCTATAAGTACTTTGGGGTTGTTGTTGATGTTCTCCTCCATATCTGTGGTGGACATCCTAGAGCGTTTATGAGATGTAGCCGGAGACTGTGTTTTTGAAACTGCTTTGTTCTCTTCACTTGGCTTTTTCAAAGTAGTTGGTTTTACATCCTCTTTGCCTCTGCTACTAGCAATCTCATTGTTCATATTTGATAAAGGGTTTGAGTCGTTTGATCCAATTACAAAAGTTTCTCTACATTTTGCTTTTTGTGTTTTAACGCTTTTTGTGGGTGCTTCAACTTTGTCCAAAGATTCTGGTTCTGACAATTGAGGACTATGGCCTACAGACTGTGCAGAGATCCTCAGGTATTCTTGTTCACAAACCCCCTCATTCAAATCGGTAATGAATTTCACTTCTTTAGACACCACCCCTTCATTTGCGTTATTTTTGTCACCATTGCTTTCCCAATATGGCAGTGGAGGCACATCAAACGTTTTCCTCGTGGCATGCATTTCCCTTTTACTTCGGGTCTTCCTGAAGTTGATTTTTGAACTAACCTGAAAGTCTGTGGATTCCTCACGTACCATAGATGCATTTTCATAGGCCTTAAAAGACAGACTTTCATCCACTTTAAAATAACTTTCTAAAAATAGGTCATTTGACAGAGTATCTGATTTGTTGTGGTCTTCTAGTTTTAAGTTGCTTTGCTCTTGATTTTGAGATTTAGAGTTCGACAAATGATCTGTTGATTCCAAGAAAGCCCATTCACTTTCAGTTGTGATCTCATCTGAAGTTATGGGTGGAATGAAAAATGTTTTCTTACGAGACAAAGACGTTCTCTGGCTCTTAGTTTTAGATCTACGAAAGTTAATGTTTGACATTGGTTCTACAGATTTGCTTGCATCTGTGGATTGCAGTTCAACATCACTGAAATAGTTATCCATGTTTGGTAGGTGTGTTTTCATTACATCTAACTGGTTAACTTTTAGTTTTTCCTTTTTCTCCGGGTTTGTCAAAGTACTTTTTTTCATTTGTGGTATTCGAGAGGCCAACTTATTTTTACTCGGCGCTTTGAACTTGTGCAAATCAACAAGCTTTGGGTTTTTAAGGTGATCTTGTGCACATCCTTCATGTTTTTCTATTTCAGTAAAAGCTGGTGTATGCATTTCTTCAGGCTTGTGAATACTGGTGCAAGCTGCTTCATTTCCCATGTTACCATTTCTTTTTTTATCAGAAGAGCAATTGGATTTGGTTTTCTCCCCAACAGTGTCTATATCTGGAGCAATAGCTACAGTCAACTCCATCGATGAGTCGGAAATTATTGTCTTCTCTAGTCTCTGCTCTGATTCCAAAACATCAGGCTTGGATTTTTCACTGATATTCTGCATGGACTCTCTGGGCTGAAAACCTAGAACAGTGCTCACATCATATCCATTTAGGGCATACATCATTGACAGTCGATCCACTTCATCCTTCAAGCTGCTGGAGGGTCTGGCACTTTCTAATGAAGGTGAAGGCGGAGTTGCAATACTTTTGGGATCTTTGACAACTGAAAATAAAAATAATAGTAGTAAAATAGTATAGTTACTAATGACACTTGCAATATCATGCAACCATAAAATGTGTACCGTAAATATTTATATATGTTTACCATTGAACATATTTGAACTTCTGGATTTTCTCAGATGACTAACATCATTCATTGATAGGCTTAGATTTTCATCAGGTCGCTGGGGTGGACATGAAAATTTGTTGGAATTTCTGAGTTTAACTGTTCTGCAGGGCTGAAGTAGATTATTAGTTCGTACAAGTTTACAAGTCGTACAAATTTTCACATTTCATAATTTTACTTACACTGGAATAATTTGATCTCCAGTAAAAGCCACATTATTCTTATTGTCACCAAAAGATTTTATGTTATCCTGAAGAAAAATTACCATGTTAGAGGAATCAATATCAGTGGAATTTACACATCATCTATAAGGGGTGCTTACTATGTCTGAAGCAAAAAGATTTGTCACCATTTTCACATGATGCAGAGTACTGTTTTGTAGCTCATTCAGAATGACAAACTATAAAAACACAAAATACAATTTTCATCAGGCTTACATGATACACAAAGAATTAAAGAGTTGAAGTGCTAAGTATCAGTAAAAAGAACCACTCACCAGTTTCCTCTGCCTGTATTTCTTTACTGCCAAATCAAAGCAAAGTTCTTTAACTTGTTTCTGAAGGCAAACTATCCCCATTTCCAATTGTCTGCTTCTTTCTTTTTCAGCTGCCAAAGCCAAGGCTAAAGCCTTGTTGTTGGTCTTTAAAGAGACCTTAAAAAATGAGGATGTGTCTGGCAGGGAGAAGTTGTAACTTACATTTATTAGACAAAAAAACTTGTACAGATCTAGGAATAGATAATTAAAAGGTTTACACTTACTCAGCATTTTGTTTTTGACTTTTGATGCTGCAACTGAAGCCTGCTTTGCAACCTTTGAAGGTGCCATGGTTTTCACTGGTAACATCATTGTGAGACTTTAACTATAGAAAGAAAAGCTGAAAGTTAGCAAGGAATCTTTTTCGATTTGGATTTAGCAACATTCACAAATACTGTATCATGCAAAACAACGTAAAATTTAGTAAAGCTAAGTAACACCGTTATATTTATTATGTTACGTTGCCCAAGATTGATTAATCAAGTGGGGAAAAAGATTTGACATAACGTAGTTAATGTGTTTGGGAACATAACAATACCGTAGTTAAATACAGTTTGTAATCTGATTGACTTAACGTTAAGAAACACTAACGTTAACGTATGGAAATATTATGCAAACGACAAATAAATACTTCTACAAATACATTGAAATATTTACAGAAACATGTGATCGTCCAAAGCCTTGAAGAATTTCGTTGTATTTATAAGCAGACGTTTGACCAAAATTCAACTCTTGATGCTTGATGCTATGCCATTTTCAAACACAACAAAAGACCGCTCATGCGTGAGCGCATGCGCGAGATAATGACGTGCAAATTTTTTCTTCACGTGATATCAGGTGGGGCTCTGGGCAGCTAAAAGAAAATTAAATTGAAATTAAAATAGTGTTAATGCTGTTTATTTTTGTAATACAAAGGGTTAATGGGTTACTTCAGAAATAACCAGATTTTAAATTTGGATAATCATTTTTTAGATATTTTTGGCTGAAGTATTTGTTGCTTGCTTTTGTCTGCTCTGATCAGCTGTGATCAAGTGCGATTAGTCAGGCCTGTGTGTGTTGTGAGTGTGGAAGTCGGACGGAGCTAGCTAATTTTTGGCTGTCTCTCATGGATGTTGTCTCAAATGTTTTCAGAGAGACTAAACCTGGAAGACCGGTGTGGATTTTATAATTGGACAGGTCATTTTACTTCATTGCCATACGGTTTTAGCTCAGTTTAACATTTGTTATCCCCAGAACAGACGGACTAGCTAATATGCTAACTTTAATCGTTCAAGCTAGTTTCACAATTTCTCCTCGATCGATGTTATTATATTATGTGTTGTCAGTTATTATTTACATGAAGTTAATGAACGGAGGTGTATTAACAATCATAAGATGTGTTTCTTGTTTTGCCAATGATACACGTAAAAAACTGATCAGCCAACTTACACCTATTTATGTCTTGTAAATAAAATGTCAGTGGATCACTTCTGTCGTATATAAGAAACGGTCATTTAGTATTTTTTCTGGACCATAATCTTTATTCGTTGTCAAATGCGATTGATTTGATTAGTTGAATGTTATCTATGGTCAAACAGGCAAACAGCTGCTGCAGCTCTGGCCTGTTATGGTCACATGATTTTGGACGAAATGTAATTCTGCTACTTCTGCTTTTTCTGCTTCCTTTGCACATGATCTGTTGATACTCGTGTTGCTGTCAAGATCTACTTCAAATTGACGAAGTTTGAGTAACAAAACTCAGACAATATTTAGCTGATTGTAATATTTATTTACTTAATATGTCCATTGCACTTACCAGTATTCAAGAAGTATTCAAGAGTTTAGGTGCGT
This sequence comes from Mugilogobius chulae, assembly GCA_038363315.1. Taxonomy (NCBI): domain Eukaryota; kingdom Metazoa; phylum Chordata; class Actinopteri; order Gobiiformes; family Gobiidae; genus Mugilogobius; species Mugilogobius chulae. The sequence continues at coordinate 46,333,237 of CM076403.1, forward strand.
GCCAGTTTACACGTCACTGAAATAATACATTTCCTTTAGGTTTGCTATATAAAGCTAAAATTGTTATCTTAATGGCTTTTGTTGTAGGCTTGTTTCACTTTCCATTTGTCCTGTAGCTTGTGTTACAGTGTAGATATTTTCTTACTCTTAAAATGCTGATACACTATTTTCTCTGCAGTGCAAACTGTTTTTGTAAATAAAAAACAAACAAACAAAGAAGGTAGTTTGCAGAACTTACACATTTTTTTTTACATGTGAGGATTTAGCTAATTGAAGACACAAACAAAACATTCTTTCTGTCCCTTATATTTCATCATACTTTCGTTCTCTCATTATACTGTTGGAGTAGTAGGCACTATGCACATTTTCAAAATAAGTTGTGCATATGTCACTGCTAGTCCTGTGCCTACTACCGGTACTCTGAGCACAGATTTGCTCAGGTGGGACACTTATCCCGTGTCCCCTGGGTGATTTGGATGTGTCACATGGTATTTTTGCTTTAGTTTCCAAAGAAATGTTGTTAAAATTTTTGTTGTTGTTTTTTTAGGAGGAAATGTGACATGGCAGCAGATGACAAATCGTCGTCTTCATCCTCAACAGACTGGAGTATTGAACCACCTGTCCTTTCTCCCACCAGCCCGTCACATCTAACACACTTTAAGCCTCTGACACCTGAGCAAGACGAGCCTCCGCTCCGATCTGCATACAGCTCATTTGTCAACTTGTTTCGATTCAGTAACAAAGGTCAGGATTGCTAACTGTACTTCTACTGAAACAAAATGTATTTATTAGATTTCTGAAAAATTTAAGATTCACAAATACATCCTGATTGACATCTGAATTGCAAGAAAAAATGAGCCCAGTCATGAGAAATACATGATTACTAAATGTAATGACATGATCACCGCCATTTTTAATAAATGTCGGTTACAATCATAGTTTCAAAATGATTTTGTCTGAGAAATGGCCGTGGTTAGAATAAAAGTACTGTATATTATCCTTTTCTTTGCATTATGGCAATCCAGGCAAGCCAGTTCTCTACCCTCTTTGTGTGGTCAGGTGATAGAGGCCGCCTCCTATGATCAGAGCTATTAACCCTGAGTCACATGACACACATGCTGCTTGTCTTTAAAGTTTACGGTCCTTATATCTGCACATTGAAAAACAGATTCTAACTAAATACTGGGCTTAATTATTTTTGTGTATGCCGGCGTCATGGCGTGCACACAATTTACATTTAAAAATGTGCTTCCAAGTGCTTTCACGAGACACCAATTAACAATTCCCACAACAATACCCCTTCGAAGTACTGTAAAACAGTCGCAAGCACATTATTTTCTGTTCTGAAGTTTTACAACTATTTTCTTGTAAACGCATAATGCTATTTGTATGCCTAATTATATTTTTCTCTTTCTATCTGTTTGTATGGCAGCATACAAACATATATTTTCTATTGAATTCTTATCCAACTTAACAAAAACAATTTATAGCATTTTATTAATTATAATTAAGACTTCATCATGTACTGGGTATTGTCTTTCGGAAAACAGTACTCTTATGTTAATGCAACTCTGTGTTTGTTCAGAGGAGGGGCGACCTCCCTCCTCTGTTACAGAAAAAACAGATGTGCCATCCCCGTCCCCTCAGTCCGAAAGAAGGAGCTGGTCTGTCAGTCCTTCCCTGTCAGGCCATGGATCCAGGTCTAGCCGAAAACAACATTCTGACAACCTGCGACGTACCTCCACTACCTCAGGTAACACCGCTATTTCCTGCTTCATTTTAATTTATTAGGTTTACATTCAAACGCTGTGTAGTCATTATTTTGCATAAGACTTAAAGCAAAATCCTGTTATTGTTTGTTGATAATTTTCACATCATAACTGGGGTGATCATTTGTTGAATGATTAAGTATTTTTTTTAATACTCCACTAAGACTAATAAGATATAAAGATATAGTTTTATAAGGTGGTATTCACATACATAGTTACACAACTATCTTGTAAACATACTTATCTATAGATTAGAAGCGTGAAATATCTGAGGGGAAATTGATTTAATCCCTTTTGATTTAATTATCTACAAGTTAGTTTTACATTCCTGAAGATTCACTACTTTTTCTATGTTATATTATTTAGAATTTTCATTATTTAAAATTCTCAATACTGTTAAGTCACAAACAGCATTGTTCATGTTCAAGATCAAATCTGAACCCAAGGTTTAATTATTTGTGTAAAGCCTTTGTCTCATTTGGACACAACGCTTACATTTGCTTTTTATCAAAATGAAAACTATATTTACTGACAAGTGGCCGTTCTCTTTTTAGTTCCACTGGATTGGCCAGGTGAGGGCTTTGCACTGTTTAGTTGAAACAAGTAACTTTTAGTTTCGCAGTAACACTTTTTTTGAAGTTTGCTTTTAACTGGATATGAGTGCATGTGTGGGCACATGTACACATTTGAGTTTGCTTTTTGATACAACAGCACATACATTTGATTTGCCATAATGTTTCACTAAGGTACTAATAGTTATAAGCTTTTGCCATCTTTGTCTCCTTAACATGAACTCACTGTATTGCTTCCAACTAAGCTTTTAATTTACCGGCTTTCTAGTGCATTGGAATTTTTATTATGCAATTAAAGTGTGGAGTGTACAAAACATGTGCCATATTCTACTCTGCAAGATTTAAATACATTTAAATACTTACATCAAGGATAATATTTTTTTAATAAACTAAAAATAATCAGTGTGTATTGTTTGTCTGTGTAATTGTGTGTGTTTAGACAGCAGTAGGAAGTCTGACTCCTCTCTTAGCAGTCATGATCCTCGCACTGCTGTGCAGCTCCGGACAGCACTGAAGAGGCTTAAAGAGATAATGGAGGGGAAGAGTCAGGTAACTAATACCTCTAATACTAGCTCCATATCATATCAGTTTCTTTTCACATGATCACTTTTCTTAGAGTTGGAATACCTGATTTTACACTGCTAAGAGGAAGTAGGTATTTAAATCTGTGCAGCTACTTCCTAGCTTTCACTACTACAGCTGCTGCTTTCAGCATAGACGAGAAATAAAATAGTACTTTATTTTCAGTTGTACTCATGTACAACAAAAAAGGTACTCCATATTTTAATAAGTTTACTCTTGTTATGATTTAGGACAGTGACCTGAAGCAGTACTGGATGCCTGACAGTCAGTGCAAGGAGTGTTATGACTGTAACGAAAAGTTCACTACATTTCGCCGGCGTCACCACTGCCGTCTGTGTGGGCAAATCTTCTGCAGCCGTTGTTGCAACCAAGAAATTCCTGGAAAGTTTATGGGATACACAGGTATGCATTAAAATTTCAATGTTGACTTTAGTTTATCTAGTTAATATGAATTTCTTTCCTGTGTCCAGGGGACCTCCGTGCCTGTACATACTGTCGTAAACTGGCTCTAAACTACGCACACTCAACTGAGTCCGGCTCTTTTGGAGAAGACCTCAGTGCACTGTCAGACTCCTGTTCTGTGTGTGTGTTGGAACCCAGCGAGCCCCGCACACCTGTGGGTGGGCGCAAGGCCAGCAGAAACATCTTCCTGGAGGAAGATTCAACATGGCAGAGGTGCTGTCAAAATAAAATGCACATAAATACAGTAAACTCAACTGCATGTGTTCTGCTAGAAAACAAACCCTATGTTTTTTACTCTTTGTGATTATCAAGCGCTTATGCGTACTTTTTTATATTTGCATATTTTTTGCTCTGACTTCCAGTAATTTCAGAGATGCTTTCTTGATGTTGTGTGCTTTGTTTAGATTCACATTTTCACGCTTTATATTTTTTCAAATTACAGAATCGAGTGAGACAGCATTATCTTTTGTTTGAGAAACTAATTGTTTAACAGTGCATGCATTCTGTATTTACTGCTTGTCTCCATTCAGATGTATGTTTTTTTTTAATCAATATGCTTCTTGCTTATATCCTCTGCCAACGCTCAAAGAAATCATTTTTCCCTTTTCTCCTCTGGCATAGAAAAACTCCTGTTGGGATGAGAAAGACGTGAGTCTGGCTGTTTGATTTTCAAATGTTTTCACAAGCTTAGCTCTTTCTTGTGCTGTTATTTTTAACTATGATTGTTCACACTTTAGTTGATTTATAACGTGTGTAATTGCTCTGAGCAGGTATAACAGCTTCATGTTTTTGCAGTATACACCACCAGGAACCTCAGAACTCTGGCCTTAACTCCAGGCTGTCCACGCTTCAAGAAGACATTGGAAAATCTCCTGCAAGGAAGAGGTCAGTCACTTCTGTCTTTTTCCTACCACTACAAAAGGAGGTACATATTTTGATTTTTTCATTCAATAGGTCTGCAAGTGTCACAAACTTATCATTGGATCGATCTGGAGGGACTATGGTTCCTTCCTATGAGAGCTCAGTCAGCCCGCCTCCCAACCGCACCATCTCTGCCTCCAAAAGTGGCTCTAAAATGGACCACAGGGAGGAAGAAGAGAGAAAAATCCTACTGGTAGATTTATTTTATATCTGTTTCTTTACTCATTCAAGCTTATATTTATTATGTGGCTTTGTAGGACTCCTCTCAGCTGAAGGAACTGTGGAAGAAAATCTGCCACAACAGTACTGGCATGGAGTTTCAAGATCATAGATATTGGTTGAGGACCTACCCAAACTGTATTGTAGGAAAGGAGCTTGTCAATTGGCTACTTAGAAATGGTACCATCTCCACAAGGTATGTTTTTTATCATCAACATGGTTGGCTTTTTTTTTTTTACTTTTTCTTTTAATGTTTCTATATGTTTATATTTCATGCCATGCTTTTGTTTGGTAGAGCTCAGGCAATAGCTATTGGTCAAGCTTTGGTGGATGGAAGATGGCTAGACTGTGTTACCCATCATGATCAGCTGTTTCGGGATGAGTATGCACTCTACCGCCCTCTTCAGGTAAATATAAATTCTGTAGTGAAATTTGTTGGCATTAGTTGTCATAAACAGTCAAATTCACTGGCAATTGCTTAAAACTTTTGATTTTTGAACGTTAATTTATATAGTAGAAAAAACTTATGCTGATCTCTCTGTTTAGAGTACAGAGTTGTCTGAAACACCTTCTCCAGACAGCGACAGTGTGAACTCCATAGAAGGACAGTCTGAGCCATCCTGGTTTAAAGATATTAAGTTTGATGACAGCGACTCAGAGCATCTGGCAGAGGAGTACACCATGCCCAGTTTGTATCTACTAATATGTTAACTAATATACTGGTATCTGTGCTCTGTGCTTGTTTTGACTCATTTTCCTGTCCAGATTCAACCAGCCCTAGTAAAAGGACATCAGTCAGCAGTTCCCACTCAGTGGTGGACAGTGATTCAGCTGCCTCTATAAACCTCAATATGGAACAAAACAATGTCAACTTTCACATCAAGAAACAAGCCAAATATCCACATGTCCCAGTTACAACTGAGCAGAAAGGTATTCTTTATTATTGTTAAAGTTTTTTTTCTTGTAAGTTTTGCTGTTGAAATGTTACATGAAGATATTACATCTCACCCAAGCTATACTTGCTTACTGAATTACAAAAGTCACTAGAAAAAAAAACACACTTTTTCCACAATATCTAGCTGCAGCTGAATTTCTTGTTTCTGAGGATGGAGGACAGAACATTGTCATAAGTGATGCCTTCATTCAAGGTATAGTTTTGTAATGTCAAGCATAACATAATATTAAAAACACAATTTAGAAATATACTGTTTTTATTATTTTAAGAGTCTCTATTCAATCGACGTGTGGAGGAAAAGGCAAAAGAAATGTTGTTTACTCCACTGGGGTGGCATCACAGTTCACTGGATCAACTAAGAGAAGAGAACGGGGAAAAGAAAGCTATGGAAAGGCTTCTGTGAGTAAAGAAAGCTGTTAAAAGACGGATTTTATTTAAAGGTGCACTGTGTGATTTTTTTGGATAAAAATAGACTTGAACAAAGCATATTTTTGCCAATTAGATTAATTTGCTGCACTGAATAATTGTGTCTTTACTTTGAGCAGGCTTGCATGACCACAAAATTGAAGGAGGGCCTCTTTTTGTTTGTTTGTATGGAAAAGTTATGGCTTAAAACGTATTTACTAATTTCTCCTTTGATTATGCGTATGATTTTCTTCAGATAAGACATTGTAATAAGGTATAGGCTCGAAAATCATACAACTAATATTTATCCTGTATTCACAATGCCCCAAAGAATGATTTTAACTTTGTATTTTGACTGAATTGTATAGTTGACCATTTGACATCAAAAAGTTACACACTACACCATTTAAGTACAATAAGACTAACATTATAAATGAAAATAAGAGAAAAAGTGTTTTCCTAATATCATATTTCCTTCTAGTTCAGCCAACCACAGCCACATGATGGGGCTTTTGCAGCAGCTGCTGTATAGTGAGTCTTTGTCTCTGTCGTGGCGGGACATCATAGTCCCTGTTGTGAGGCAGGTTGTCCAGACTGTGCGGCCTGATGTCCGTAACTGTGACGATGACATGGATATCCGCCAGTTTGTCCACATTAAAAAGGTCTGCCAGTGTCAGTGTGAATTATTCCTAAATTATCTTCGCTTTTTTAAACATTTTATATTTCCATGTACTGACATGGATGGATGAATGTAATTTTCTTGCCACTTTGACATAAAACATTTCTTTATTTGTTAGATTCCAGGTGGAAGAAAATTTGACTCAACAATGGTAAATGGATTTGTCTGCACCAAGAACATAGCTCATAAAAAGGTGAACTAAAGTCTTTTACCTAAACAAATTGAACAGAGATGATTAAATTTTAGAAGATGATACTCGTCAGGTTTGTTTAACTAAATTTACTTCAACTAGATGAATCCGTACATCAAGAATCCCAAAATCCTCCTGCTGAAGTGCTCTATAGAGTATTTGTACAGAGAGGAACCAAGTTCACTTGTATTGAGCCCATAGTGCTACAGGTAAATCTCTTTATAACACTCTTACTTCCACATCACAGCAACTGATCCTTATGTTATGTTTTTAAGGAAAAAGAATTCTTGAAGAACTATGTGCAGCGGATCGTTGATGTGCGTCCAAACCTGGTGCTGGTGGAGAAGACTGTGTCACGTATTGCACAGGATATGTTGCTGGAGCATGGCATCACCCTGGTTATCAACGTCAAACCGGTTTGTTTCTGTTTAGATTTTATGTCCTTATTAAAGTAGACATATTGAGCAAAATTATAACAGTGTTCCTTCACATCCTTTGTTAGCTTACTTATAGTTTATTTTGAATAATTTATGCATTTGAGTAAAATTGTATTATCCTGCAACTGAGGGTTGAAAGTTTGGTACGTGTATAACATTCTCATGTAATAATAGCTGTAATTATGGTTTAGGAACATCTTTTTAAAGACAGCAAAGTGAAACTGGCATAGACCACCCAAATATACCTCCTCCTCCCTGTGCATACTTTCTATCCATCACGTTCTACATGCACAGACCTGTGATGTCTTACCGTCTTATTTTAGGCAAACATTAGGCTATTTGAGAAGAAGTTTATGTGCGCTTCTAAAGCCTCACACAGACCGTGTTTTCCTATGATTCACAGCACAGCGGTTGCTTTTTACCATTAGTGTGTTCGGTTTGTTAAAATTGGCTTGCATACTAGCTTTTCGATACCCAACACTGTTTGGTGGAAAAGACATGGTTTTCTAATTTACAACAAAAAAGTCATGTACCCCAGGACCATAAAGCTTTTCTTGGAAAATACTCTGCCCTTTGTAGTGTCATGTATAAATATAACATTTTCACTATAATATGGTTACAGCAAGTGTTGGACAGGGTCAGTCGAATGACCCAGGGTGATCTGGTTATGTCCATGGACCAGCTTCTTACCAAACCTCGACTAGGAACGTGCCACAAGTTTCACATGCAGCCCTTTTCTTTGCCCAATGGTAAGCCATGTTGTATCAAAGAACAAATACATGTTTGATATCAAATTGGCACATGACATGTTTTTGTTTGTTTGTTTGTTTATTTATTTATTTTTTAAATTCTTACTTTTTTATGGGTAACTTGTGGCAAAAAATATCATAGTTTTAGACCAATGTCATAAGCACTTGAACAATATATGCTTTTGGCATGTTTAATCTTTACTCATTTTACTTATAATTGACATACTTTAAAGTTTTACATTTTGTAAGTGTACAGCAGTAAAAATAATGCCTCTGTCAATTAATTAACTTATGTGTTAAGGCTGCTTGCATATTTTAGCCATTTTCATTATTGAAAATCACAATATGAATCAATTATGTTTATACTTTTTTAAACATATATTGTTTTTGTGGAACTGATTTGACTAGAGCTACATGCTTTCCTTTTCAGATGAAGTTAAGACCCTGATGTTTTTTGAGGGTTGTCCTGCTCACCTGGGATGCTCCATCAAGCTCCGCGGGGCCTCTGAGTACGAGCTGTCTAGAGTGAAGGAGATAATTATGTTCATGGTGTGCGTGGCCTACCACTCACAGCTGGAGATCTCGTTTCTCATGGATGAGTTTGCCATGCCTCCGAACGTGGCTCCAAGCACATTCTTCCCGTGCTTACTCGAGGGATCTACAACAGAAGAGGAGACACAGTTGATGCAACAGGACAGTGATACAAAAACCAGTGGGTTTAGTGAGTCCGCTGATCGAGAGTTAGAAGAGGACAAAGCTGTAGTAGAGGTGGATAATGGCACAGACAAATATACAAACTCACCCTCTCTCACTGTGTCAGAAAACACAAACACCAGGACTTCCTCTCCGTTTTCTAGTCCGCCAGCCCTTCCTTTACTTGTGTCTCCCCCTTTCTTACTGGAAGAAGACCAAGAGATGGGATCAGACACTTTGATTCGTGAGACAGTGGAGGAGGAAAGAGGAGTGCTGGAAGATGACGAAACTTCAGAAACTTCAACCCCCAAACTGTTCCGGGACCCACTGCAAGATGATACAGGACTGTATGTCACTGAGCAGGTCACTTCTTCTGATGACCATCTGAAAACCATCTCTGCAACTTTTAAACAGGAGCTAAAAGATATTATACTTTGCATATCACCCTTCATTATGTTCAAAGAGCCGTTTCTTTTGACTCTTCCTGGCATGCACTGCCCAAGCAGGGACTACTTTCCTGAACAGGTACTTGCTAAATTTTAAATTGTACAGCAATGATTTTTTTTTTTTTTTTTTTTTTACAATAAAACCCTTTAAGTTTAAATTAGGTATCTCATCTCTATTAACATAATGACACAGTAGCTGATGGTAAAGTAGTAGGGATGAAAAAAGACCTGATGCCACTAGATGTCTCACTATAAACTTGATCTCAGAAAATGTTTATCACATATTTATGTTTGTATTAAACATAAATCTGCTGAAGACGATTTACATTTCTTGAGAAGCAAATCTTACAAATAAGCAGTGTTACAAGACAGTCAAAACTTAAAAAAAATAATACGGTAATAAAATAAAATATTAAATCCTGATTTATTTCAAAATTGTAGCTCGCTCGCTCAATTCCTATTAAATGATAATGGTAAAGGATACAGTTGATTGTTGGCCATGAAAAATATAAAATATTGAATGCATTATTCCCAACTTATTTTTATGTATCTTGCATGCTCAGGTGTACTTATCCCCGCTCCTAAACAAAGATCTAAAGGAGCTGGACAGTCGCAGAAAGAAACAACTGCTCAAAGAGGTCGCTGCATCATCCTTTGTCAGTGTCCAGAGCAATGGTTCTGCTTCAGCCAAACCCATGGATATCCTGCCCAGTCACAGCCTCACCAGCACGCGCATTACAGAGCAGCTCAGCACCAGTCAGGACCTGGCTAAGATGGTGGCTGACTACAGGGCGAAGGGTGGGCGCATACGACAAAAGGACAGCAACGATCAATTTGCTGCTCCTTCTGTCAATGGGCACAGTAAACCTGAAATGAAATGTCCTCTAAGTGGAGACAGTGAGGAGGAGAAGCCAAGCAAACCCACTGACATAAGCTGGGCTCCTAAAGTATGTTCCATCTTCATTCATCCAAGGGCAACTACAAGTGTTTTTTTTTTTTTTGCTAATTTTTCTTTCATTGTATGATTCCCATTAGCAGCTGGACTGCCTGAGCCCTGCCAATCATCAGCGTCTGTGTGTCCTCTTCAGCAGCTCATCTGCACAATCCAACAATGCCCCGAACCCCTGCGTCAGTCCCTGGTAATTTTTGAAACTATTGAGAAATACGATCAACAAATGTACGTTTTGATAAGCCAATGTATTTTTGTCAACAGGATTGTGACAATGGAGTTTTACGGAAAGAATGATCTTTCTCTTGGCGTTTTTCTGGAGCGGTATTGTTTTAGGTGAGAACATGTTTGTGACCAGAAAACTACTTTATGCCGTTATAACAAAACAGAATTTCATTTGTTGTTGTTTCAACCTAGGCAGGTTGAAACAGGGGGTCAAATTTTGAAAAATGACACAAGAATTACATTGCACATATAATGTTTTATACATCTGTTTTTTAGGCCTTCGTACCAATGTCCGAGCATGTATTGTGAAACTCCCATGGTGCACCACATTCGTCGTTTTGTGCATGGAAACGGCTGTGTCCAGATTGTACTTAAAGAGCTGGACTCTCCTGTACCTGGATACCAACACACCATACTGAACTACTCCTGGTGTCGGATTTGCAAACAAGTGTGTATGAAATTAATTGAAGTGATAATTTTACTGCAATTATATGAAGGATGGACTAAACCCTTAAACTCCACCCACAAACATTTTTATAAAACAGCTTAACTGACTAAATAAGAGAGTGATTGTTCTGACAAAGAACATTAATTGTCACATTGCTGAAAGCTGTTGACAGTGGTGTACAAAGCCCTCTCTTTGGTTTCTTAATCAAATTTCAGAAACAAACTTAAGTAAAAGTAACACATGTAAAAGTAGTGAAGTATTGAATAATGTACATTCAAATTAAAAACGAAAAGCATTCCACACAAATTTTCAGAACTATTAAAGTATCAAATGAAGTGGTAAAAAAACAGTGTTTAAATACAAAAAAAAACAGTCCAGGGGTCAAAGTCATTGGGATAGGCCCCTGCCACCTGCTACCCCTAATGGGAACAAACGGTAGAAAATGAACAAATGAATAAATATATGTAATCGTTTTTATGTGTGAATGTTTGTCCGTATCTGATCTTTAAATAACATTTCACCTGACAGCCCTAGTTCTACGAATAGGTACTTTTTACAGTCTTTTTCAAAAATGCAGTAAAGAGATAACTACAACTATCTGCACTCAAATGTAGTGAAGCCAAAACAAAAACTATCCAGTTTAAAATGTATTAAGTACATATGGCTAAATCTTTACTCAATAACAATGCTTTTTCATTTTTACTTTTCACCACTGCTAACAAACTGAGTCAAAAAAGTACCCAGTCGATTTTGTGTTCAGTTCCACTTTAAATTATACTGTCTTACTCTTTCATCTAGGTCACTCCAGTGGTTCCTCTGTCCAATGACTCTTGGTCTATGTCTTTCACTAAATACTTGGAGCTTCGTTTTTATGGCCATCAGTACACAAGGAGAGCAAATGCAGAGCCATGTGGACACTCCATCCATAAAGATTACCACCAATATTTTTCTTACAATCAGATGGTGGCATCCTTCAGGTTTGTCTGCTCTTTGTTAATGTGGCTCTGTATTTGTAAGTAATAATATAATTTTGCTTTATTACAGCTACACTCCTGTCCGATTATTGGAAATTTGCCTTCCCCGTCCTAAGATATTCATCAGAAACCAAGGCCCATCCAAAACCAACTTACAACAAGACCTTAAGGATTTTGCACTCAAGTGTGTACAGCATGTATTTGTCATGAATTAGATATACTTTGTTTATAATCCTCTGTATTTTCCTCGCAGGGTCAGCCAGGTTTACTTGGCCATTGACGACAGGCTCACATCCCTCAAAACCGACACATTCAGTAAAACACGAGAAGAGAAGATGGAGGACTTGTTTGCACAGAAAGATGTAAGTTTTGGTGCAGTATGTGTATCTTTTTTATGCAGTGTTTAGTTGCATGCTCTTTCCTGCAGTCCACATGTTTTGCTTATTGCCTTTGATGAATGCTTTTCTCAACTTCCACAGTAAAGCTAAAAAGTACATGAGCATGCTACTAGGACTAATTAAATGTAGACAAGCAGGGCATAGCAAACTTATTTTTATCTTTTCTTCACTCTAGGTAGGTTTGCATTTCCCCAAAACTGACTCTTTAATACCTTTGAGGAGGGCCTCCTGTGTTTTGTTTCCGTAAATGTTGTTACTTTCACAATAATATACCACACACTATGGCACAAAAGATGTTTCAATGTGAATATTTTGTGTGACATTAATATTTGAAATCCCTATCATAAAAAATGTTTAAGAATCTTATTTCCAGAACTACAGCGAACTTTAAAGTGTTGTTCGTATAGCTGTATTGGTTCTATACTGACTTTAACTTTCTTATTGAGGTTTAAACTGCTTTATGTCATAATGTTTAAAAAATGGCTAAAATAAAAAAATATTTCCATGAAAACCCTAACTCTAACAAGATGAGGCTTCTCCTCTTAGCCATATAACAGTTTTTTTTGTATATATGCAAACCCGCTCAGAGTAAAGTAGCATATTTGTAAAGAAAAACACGCTTTATATAAGCTTATTTTTGGGCCAAAAAGTATTCATTTATAGGATGTCCCGTATGAATTTATAAGATTATTCCTGTTCCAGATGGAAGAGGCAGAGCTAAGAAGCTGGATTGAAAAGCTCCAAGCTCGAATGCTGGTGTGCGGGCCCGATACGCCACAGCAGCTGCAGTCCATCCTCGAGTCTCTGGTGATGAAGAAACAGAGTCTGTGCGAAATGCTACAGTCCTGGAACAACAGGTTAGCTCTCGTTAATAAACTTCAGTGTTTTTTTTTTATTTTTATGTTTGTTGATGATTTGTTCACATCTTGTTAGGCTTCAGGACTTGTTTCAGCAGGAGAAAGGCAGGAAACGTTTGTCTGTCCCTCCAAGTCCAGGGAGACACAGACAGACCACAGCAGACGACAACAAGGTCAGTGGACGGCTTAATTTTGCTTCATCTTTTCAATTTTATCTGTTCACTTGACGTTGGCTTTTCAGTAAAATGAACTTAAAATATGCAGCTATAGATCACTATAAATAGTCTGTGTTCCTTTTGTAATGTTTAAATGTGTTTTCATGAGTATGTTGGTATTACTGGTATGTTACAGAATACAATACCTGCATTAAAATGTATTTTGTGTTGTATTTAATTATTTAGTCAAATGTAAGTACTGCAGTCTGAATACTTGGAACACTTTCACATAGAATTGGATCTTATGTATTATGCAAAGTTATAAGATTCTAACAACTTATATATATATTTTTACAGTTTTAGCATTTTTGATAACATGAAAGAACATTTAACGTTAATCAGAGAAGGATACAGTATATTGCACATACACATCATTATACGAGTAGATTTAAGGAAAGTAACTGTATTCTCAATACTACTAAAAAGGGATTCAGTTACTTCACAACAATGCCCAATTTAAAATAGCACTATAATACTACAATCCAAGTGAGTTTTTGTTTTTACCTTGCTCTTTACAGGGTGCTGTAGACTCCTCTCCTCGAAACCCATCCCCTGTGGTACAGAATGGGGACAAGGGTGAGTACTGATAAATTACTTAAATATTCAAGATATTAAACTAATAAAAGTAAAGAATCATAATACTGGGTGGCAAGAAGCATTTTTACACATTCAATTTTGGACTTCCAAAGTATTTCTTTTAAAGACTGAATAACCTTTTGCAGAGGACCGTCACCTGACCCCGATGCCTTCTGGCTCCTCCTCCTCTGTGCTTCTCTCTCCTGGAGATCCCAACGCTGAACCAGTCACACCTGCTTCTTCTAACACAGAACCGGACTCTGTTAGCATGTCTGAAGGTACACAGATGCACCGTTTTTTACTAATGAATGTTTTACACTAGTAAGTACTTAGTTTACATTGCATTGTTTTGTTTTTGTTGTTCAGACGTATTTGACGGACACTCACTGGGCTCAACTGACAGTCAAGTCAAAGAGAAATCCACTATGAAGGCCATCTTGGCAAACTTTCTTCCCGGCAACAGTTACAACCATATTCCAGTTCCATTGTATGTAAACCCTCAGTCTATTTAGGAAAAGTACAGCAGTGCATGTTTTTTACTTATATACGAATATAAAAATGCATCTTTTGATTTAATTTCATGTGAACATAAATAAAGTCTTCACTTCCTGTATTTTCAGTGAGCCAGACAAACATTACCTTATGTATGAACATGAGCGAGTGCCCATAGCTGTGTGTGAGAAAGAACCCAGCTCAATTATATCTTTTGCACTGAGGTAAATGTTCTGTCCTACCAATCAATTCATTTACTTAGTTCTGTATCTCTGTAACTTTTTTTAATGACTTCAGCTGCAAGGAATATAAAACTGCACTAGAAGATTTATCAAAGAGTTCTAATTCAACGGGAGATGAATCTTCACAGTCAAACAGGTACATGGTTCTTTTAACAAGCTATTTTTTTTTGTTTGTTTATTTGTTTGGATCCCCATTAGCTGTCATTAAGTTAACAGCTACTCTTCCTGGGGTCCTATTCAAAAATACAAATACCAACACTTTACATTATACATTTACATACCATTTTACACAAACATTTGCTACAAACAACCAACACTCAAGTCTCTGTCATCATGTGTTTTTTAAAGAGAGTTTTTTAAATGTAGCTTTTGTAGAAGCTTCAGTAACAGTCAGTGGCATTTTGTTCCATAGAGTCACAGCTCTGAACATGACAGACCTACACAATGCTTGTGTTCTAGGAATGGGTCGTGAGAAATGACCATGAGCAGCTTGTCTGGTTAAATAGTTGTGCTGATCTTTCACATAACACAGAAGGTCATACAAATTAGAAGGTTTTTTACTTTTACAGACATTTCTAATAAAGCCAAATAACTGACACTTGAGTCTGTCCTCTACTCTGAGCCATGACAGACGAGTAAGAAGAGCATCTGAGCTCTGTCTCCAAGTGTACGGACAGTCTAGTGCCAGCCTGGCAGCTCTGTTCTGTGCAGTCTGGAGTTTAGTCAGGTGTTTGTTAGCAGCACCTGACCACACCACTGAGCAGTAATCCAGATGAGACAGCACTAATGACTGAACCACCAGGACTCTAGAGACTGGTGTCATACAAGAGCTGACCCTCCTGATACATGACATGTTTTTACCCATTTTTTTCACCACAGTATCAATGTGTTTGCCCCAGGTTAAGTGTTCATCAAAAGTTACACCAAGATTTTTACCTCCTTAACCCTCTCAATTTCTATGCCTTTAAGTACAATGTTTAGTTGATCCATTAAATTAACAAAGTTTATGACATGAATTGGACTGCATAAGTGTTCAATTCAAAGTATCACAATTTTTTTTAGTAAAAAAAAAAAAGTTGGGAAATTGTGATTGGTCGATGTGAAAAATATACAGTCTGACATCGTGGTTATATATTTTTTTATCTATTGTCCAGCTCTGTTTCAATGTTATTGCAATGTTGTCACAAGTTAGTCAATCTTTATATTTCTTTTTTCAGTAGTGCTGGAGAAAGTCGGGCAAAAAGCAGTCCAGCGAGGCCCAATGATTCGGCCTCATCGCAGCCGAGTCGCAGCAGTATTGATACAGATCCACTCAGTAAGTTCACCAAATCAAAATCTCATCGACAGTGTGTTTTGTTTGTTTGACTTAATTTATAATAACCATTGGATTGTTTTGTGCAGAGGATGCAGATCTGTCAGACAAGCAGAAGAAACAGACCACGAATCCTCACATTGAGCTACGTGAGTGTTAAAAGGATAAATGTGGGGTTTAAAAAGTGTTAAAAGATGATCAATTAGATTAGCTAAAGTTAACTATAAAATGTCTCACATCAATCACAATTAGATTTTTTGATAGAATTTATTCCTGTTTAACTGCTAGTTGTTTTATTTACTGGATGAGTGGGAGTCAATCTTTCACCAACATTCTATTTATGTTAATGCTCAGTTGGTTGATTTAGTATTAGTATTAGTACTATTAAAACAACTAACACAGGTATTAATTTTTCTTAAGGATCTCTTCATATATACGTAGTACACTGGCTTTTGTCATAAAATTGGAATTAGAAGAGTGGAATAAGCTATGCACTTCTTTATTTGTTTCTAGAATTCTCTGACGCCAA
The DNA here is from genome assembly GCA_038363315.1 of Mugilogobius chulae. NCBI lineage: Eukaryota > Metazoa > Chordata > Actinopteri > Gobiiformes > Gobiidae > Mugilogobius > Mugilogobius chulae. The sequence continues at coordinate 46,349,533 of CM076403.1, forward strand.
TGCCAAATTTTACTGCCGAATATATTACGCCGAAGAGTTTCACAAGATGCGAGAGGTCATCATGGAAAGTTCTGAGGAGGATTTCGTCCGTTCTCTGTCCCACTGTGTGAACTGGCAGGCCCGCGGTGGAAAATCAGGGGCAGTTTTTTACGCAACAGAAGGTGGAACTATATCAACTTCTACAGTTTTAAATGCAATGATAAATGTATATTCGTATGTAAATGCGTTTTGTTGTATTCTTGTAGATGACAGATTCATCTTGAAGCAAATGCCTAGACTAGAAGTGCAGTCTTTTCTGGATTTTGCACCTCATTATTTCACCTACATAACTGGAGCTACACAGCAAAAGGTGTGTGATGTTCTAAAAATAATAATTAATGTGTTGTTTATAAGAAGAACTTTGAGAATAATGAATAACTGTGCCCAACAGCGACCTACTGCACTTGCAAAGATCTTGGGTGTTTATCGAATTGGCTACAAAAACTCACAGAACAACACGGAAAAGAAACTTGATTTGCTAGTGATTGAAAACCTTTTCTATGGACGGAAGATGGCTCAGGTATGAAGTTGCAGTTTTGTTTTGTTTTTTCAAAGAAGCAAAACTGAGATCTGTTTTTGGATTTGATCAGGTATTCGACCTCAAAGGCTCACTGAGGAACCGCAACGTGAAGACGGACTCAGGAAAGGAGAGCTGTGAAGTGGTTTTGTTGGACGAGAACCTCCTAAAACTGATTCACGACAACCCCCTGTACATCCGTTCTCACTGCAAGTCCATCCTCCGCGCCGCCATTCACAGCGATGCCTACTTCCTGTCCAGTCATCTCATCATCGACTACTCTCTCCTTGTGGGGCGAGACGATGCCACAGACCAGCTGGTTGTCGGGATCATAGGTGCTTGCAATTATTTACATTATTTATCAGAGCATATGCAGGGTGTTACAGTAAGTGTATAAAAATGTATCAACTAAATGAGTTTAAATTAATGCCCTAAAAAGTTACAAAAATCTTTATCACAGTTTAGTTACATTAAAAAACTGTGATAAAGTTAAACTTTTATAAACATGATTATTACTAATAAAAATATATTTTGATCGGACTTTAAACTATTTACCACTGAATTCAGTATAGCTATTTCAATAGAAATGGAAATTAGAAACAGAAAGTTAAAACTAGGTAAATATGTAAAAAATACAGCTGTCAGATTTTCAGTGAAAACTGACAAGAGGAGGTTCTCCTCCAGACAAAATATTCCTTTTGTGGCACTGGAAATGATTAAAAAGGTTTTTTGTTTGTTTGTTTTGTTTTTTGCGTGTGCAACAAAGACATCCAAATTAGTAACATAAACTTTTTTCCGTTTAGCTTGACCATTCTTTCTAGCTATGTTTAGTCATTCATCACACAAAAACTCAAATGTATTTGGTTCTCACTTAATGTTGCGATTAAGTGTTTTTGTCTACCTTTCTTTTAAAGGGGACCTATTGAATTGTTTTCTATGTATTTAGAAATAAACAATGATATATGTAGATCAGTAATTAACATTTTCCTTTTTGTAAAACACTAAATTTATGCAAAACAGTTAAATGGACCCCTAAAACAGAACTGATAAGCCCTGATAAGTCTTCATTGTAAGATTTAATGTAACAAGTTGCTGATTTTAAATTTGTAATTTTATTTTAATGTGGCTATGTCATTATTTTGAACCACAAGCTTTACTATGAATCTGAATGTTTTAAATAATCACAAATAAATACAGATAAGTGGGCGGGGATAGGTGGTAGGTGAGGACAGGGGTTTTTTGAGCACTCAATCATTAGCTGCAGAACAAAACTAGATTACTCAAACATGCAGGAAGTATTCTTAATAATAAATCTTTACCAATGATGAGAGAATGCAGTTATAAAAATGGTAAAAAATGGTAATGGTAAAAAGTCTCAAAAATGTTCTCAATTTCATTTGAGGCTCTACCTGTAGCCTATATGATTTACTAAAATTTTAGGTTTATGCATGCTTAACCAAAAGTAAAGCTCAGGACAGTTTACTCTTACTCAATCTTGGATAAATTATGTAAGTGAGAAAGGTCAAATATGTGTCAAATTAAAACTGGATGCAAATAGGGTTCACTCAATTTAGCATGTTTATTGTTTTTCAGATTATATTCGAACATTTACGTGGGATAAAAGGCTGGAGATGGTTGTCAAATCCATGGGTGGTCAAGGTATGAAAACATATACTGAATGTTCAATGTTGAACATTTGCTTGTACAATGTTTAAATTTAGACATTTACTTCCTTAGTCTTAAATGTATTTGTATGTCATGCCTGCAGGAAAAATGCCCACAGTTGTATCTCCAGAGCTGTACAGAGCAAGGTTTTGTGAAGCCATGGACAAATATTTCTTGATGGTACCAGACCACTGGACGGGCCTGGGCATAAACTGTTGAGAGTTGCCACATCACAGTGCAGTACTTGAGACAACAGACACGTTTCCAGGAGAGTTTCTATGCAGAGAGCAAGCCTGACACTGGATTTGTTTTGGATTGATGCTTGACCAAAGGCACAGTAACATTCCACAGGAGCTGGAACTTGTTTTACAGTTAATATTAGACAGTATTAGGAAATTATGTTTTTATCTGTGCCACACGTGCTGCTTTTTCATTTGGACCAGAAGCACTGATAACAAATAGTACTGTGGTCTTTAAACTAATGTGTAATTGTTATGTAAATATGCAGAGTCTATGTACCTTTAAAGCTATTAACTATTAAAATATTAACACAAAAATGTACTGTATTATTTTTAACCTTTTTTTTGTAATGCTAAAGTAAAGACTTTTTCCAATTCAAAGTTAATCTGTTTCTAAACCCTTTGAAGCTTTGATGTCTGATATAAGCGAGAACAACCTCTATACAGAAAAGAACTTAAGATTTAATTTCGGCCTAAATTTTCTTCTGGAAATATGCAAGGCAGTAAAGTTGATGTCTGCAGTTAGGGCCTGAATGGCACTATTTAATAAATTCTCTTTGAAAGCAGAGGGTCATGTAACAAAAATGAGTTTTAGAGACTTAAATTGTCCATATAAAAGTTTTTTTTTTTTGATTTAGCGTACAATTACTTATTTGACAGAAAAAAGGGTTACGACTTGAAATGTCTTTATATTTAACATGTGGTGAACATGATATGAATTACTAAAAAGTCGTCCATAAACTGTTAACTTTACACTGGATGCCTAGATGGATGCCCAGGCCTCATAGATTTCACAGCTTTAATGACTTGTGTTTACTGTATAAAAGCAAATGGAAATAAGAAACAAACACAGATTTTGAAACAGTACAGTTTATAAAAAGAAGTGTAGCTGACCAACAGCCTTCAGCGTCTTACTGCATCAGGAACTGGTTTGACAATCATCAAAGACATGACAACAGTGATTGTCAGGACTGGTGCATTCTGGGAAATGGCAGTTCAGTTTGGGGAAAAAAAGAGACAACTGTCCTTTAATTACAGCGTGTGCTTTTATACCACATTGGAAGTGAACTAGAGATGTTCACAATGTGCTAAGTATTCAGGAATTTGTATTATTTTATTCATACAAAGTTTAAGGTCAAGAATATATACAAAAACGTGAGCATTTTCATGTACAGAAAGTACCTATTAAACCATTCTTTCAACAATGTACAAAACAGCTTAGTTTGTAGGACAGAGCCAACAAAATTCAGCATTTTCTGTCTGAACAACACTCATCCAAGTATTGAATTAATTTGGTAGTATGTATTAGATAAATAAATAAAACACACAGGCTTTTGAAAGATAAAAAATGTGCGCATGGTCCCTAAGGAAGATTTTGTTGTAAGGAAACATATTGTCTTGTACAAGAGGCAGCTGACCAAGTACTTGGTCTTACTTTTGTTTTGAGAGGCAGTTGTTTGTTTTAGTTTATTTGATTAAAATATTAAAACTAATTTCTAAGTTGCAGTCCACAATCTCATTTTGTTAAGTTGAACACAACTAAATTTGTCAAAATTCCAAATAGGTTGAAAGGCCTCTTTAAGGTTTCATTTAAAATTCATTTTCCAAGATGCTTGAAAACAAAACAATTTAACAACAAGGCACTGGAAATGATTGAGACAATGGCACATAGCTGGTAGGTAGACGCGAGACTAGAGGAGGCCCTGTGTTCCTGTACATTTAAGTGCTGGCAGTATTTGTACCATCCACAGTTAAATAATAAATATCTAAACGAGAGTAATAGGCCCTTCGCCAGCTTGTGGTGCTTGGGCCTAATTAACATGGCATCTTAAGAAGTTTGCTTGTTGACAAAGTATGTATGACTTGCATGACATTTGGAGCTGCCCAAATGGGAAAACCCTGGCTACCGTGGTCCATACAAGTGCAAAAGACCAATCAGTCACAAAGCAGTATAGATTTCCTCAGAAATGCGTTAAGATTTTTATTTAATTTCTGTTTTTTAAGTACCTTTTTTGGTAACTGCAGTACCAACCCTGTTTATTTTATGTACAATGTTATAATGTAAGACGAAACATTGTAAAGGAACATTTCATGGTTTAAGAATAGGCAGAAATAGCAATGTTATTTAGGTTGGAGGGGGGAAAGTTTTGATTTCCTTACAGTAGTTGCTGTTATATTTAAAATGACTGTAAAAGTCAACATGCCAAGCTTTTGATTTGCGGTTGGTAGTTAAATATTTGGTATGACAACATTATTAATAAAAAGATTAGATTTACACTGTAATTCCCTATTCTACGTAATACAAACAGATAAAAATGGCTTTAAGACAGATGAGTCTCTGAGGCCAGAGACAGGTACCGAGGTCATTTTGGATCGAAGCACCCGTGAGCAGAGAGGACGTGGTGGGGATGAGCGCGGGAGTGCAGACCCTGTGTTATTCTGTTCACTTCAGGACTGCAGGAGTCAGGCCGCAGCAGTGCAGGTACAAACAGCAGGGATCAAAGTTTCACTGGAGCAGAAGATACAGACACAACGTCAAACCCTCTGCCTCGAAAACACTGTCTAGCTCCTCGATGGGAGAAATTTAAAAAGTCTAAAAGTGTGTGCTGAGGTAGAAGGGAGAAGGGTCAGAACGTTTCCGAATCCTCTGAGTCGTTCTCAGTGGTTCCTTCGCTGGAGGGTCTTGAGGGGTTTCTGGGGCTGCGTTGACCCCGAGGACCAGAGGCAGCAGGAGCAGGGAGGACTTTAGCTCCAGGATGAGGCAACTGTCTCAGGAGGGCACCTGGAGAAGGAGCCCCCGAGCTGCAAGGGGAGCAGAAAGGCATCATGGAAGCCAGAATGAGAGCCAGACAATCAGCCACCTCTCTGCTAGGAGCACAAGCCAGAGCAGGGGTCAAACCTGAGGCAGAGACAGAAGAGGCAGACAGGAGGCGGGACAGGGGGGCGGGACAAGGGGGGAGCAGACACGGGCAAAGCAAAAACAGACAGAGGAGGGACGGAGCAGCATTCAATTAGTTTCAGCATTTCTGCAACAAAAATACTCACATAGGGGCACACGGTGCACAGAGAGACCACAGCTCAGGTCTAAAAATATGTGCATTCAGAATTAAACAAATAACAGCAAGCAACAAAAAAGCTTTATAGTTCAAGATTTCCACTGTGTTACTCTTAATAGGCCACTAAATTGACAAGTCTAAAGTTGGGATTGTATTCAGTGGGAACCTTGATGTTTGAACTTGCAATGCACAAAAAATCAAATTCATGCTGCAACACAAGAGTCACATTCACATTGATGCGCACACTGCAGCTCTATTCTAGGTAATGTTTCTGAAGAAGAGCCTACCATTCTCATCCACTGTTTGCACATTGGCCCCTCTAGACAGCAGCTCTTGGACAGCCTGCTTCAGACCGCTACGAGCAGCTAGATGCAGAGGACTGAGGCAACAAAATGAAAACAGGAAAGACAAAATACATTGAAATAACACGTCTGTTATATTTGGTACAGGGTTAAACGCACATTTTATCATTATTATTTATTTATTTAGTAAGACTTACGTTTGCAGTGCAGCGTTTGTTGCATTTATGAGAGTGGAATCTGAGAGCTTTTCAAGAATTAACATAACACAGTCTTCTTTGCCCTGTAACGATATCCAGGACATAAATAAACCAAGTTACTTTTTTGCAATAAAACACTTGAAAATCAATTATGCCCCAATAGATATGCTTTAAATAAATGCATTTCATTAGAGTTTTCAGTTTCCTATCTAAAAATAGAACAATTTGCTCCCCAAAACCCAGGAAGCATGCTTGTTATTGTTTTTAGCATGGGACAACAAAACTGGTTCTGGCTTCTGAAAGTTGTAAAAATGCCTCTATGCTCATTGGGTGAATAATTAGGAGACACAGAATGTATTAGATAAAGAAAGTGAGCAGATCTTTTTTTATATATTAAGGAGGTAAAAGTGTCAAAATAATATTTGTCTAAGGACACTTACACTACTACAGGCCAGATGCAGCGCAGTATTGCCATCTTTGTCTGTCAGATTCAGATTTGCATTGGCACTGGTCAACAGCACCTCTGTAATACATAAACATAGAAAATACCTTTGAGAGATATATATTTCAATTTAATACAAAACTGAAGCTAAATGTATGCATTTTCATACCAAGAGCCCCGACTCTTCCCTTGTCTGCAGCCATCATCAGAGCAGTACGCCCAGAATGATCTACAGCGTCTACAGGTGCATCATGGGAAAGCAGCACCTGAACACACTCTACATGTCCGGAGAAGGCTGCAGCATGAAGAGGAGTCCTGCACAGAAAAGAGAAGAAAGGTTACGGTTGAATGTTTTGAACCTCCCTTTATCCACTGGCAACTGTTCATATCTTTAAACTGTAAAAAAAATAAAAATAAAAGTACAATCCCCACCTGTCTTTAGCATCTTTACAACCAGCTATGTCAGATCCCATTGCCTCAAGCAGCAGTGACGCACAAGGCTCATGGTCATTTGCTCTGTATTGACGAACAATTCATAAAATGTGAATGTGTAGTTAAAACAAGAAATCATTCACAATTGTCAGAAGCTATTTTAAACACAACAGAAAAAAAAACTAAGTAAAAAAGAAAGATTGTTTTTGTATAATAAAATTAAGGACTTACACAGCGCAGTGCAGTGGTGTAAAAGGATTTCCATCTATGCAGCGGCAGCCTTTCTGTTCTAATAGAACCTCGACACATCCCTCATGACCTGAAAAGTATTTAGGAAGTTCCATGTTTTACTGTTATAGAGAGTTATAACAGCATGGAGAAAACCAGTCATTGTTCCCATGTGTGACAGTTAACTGCAAACTCTCACACAAGTTTGTCACATAAAGTATAAGATAAGATGTTGGATTTAGAATACCAACCAGTCTGAAAAGGGCAATTTAAATTTCAATTCTGGGGCTTAAAGGGACTCTGTTTAAGGTATTTGGTGGAAGGTCTGCAGTCACGTTTTCTCCATAAAGATGATACTGCTTTACCTTTTGAATGCAACACATTATGGCTTTAAACTTTTTTGGAGCAATACAACCAAAACAATTTTAGATGGGTTTTGTACATCACTATAATTTAATTTTGTACATCACTATAAAGTGAAGCAGAGGTTGAAATATAGTGGAAAAATTACATGGTGCACCCTTAACTAGATTAAATGTGTATTACATTGATTCTAAAATAACAATACGCCTACCGGTATATATGAAAAACACCAAAAAAATGCTTACAAACTCAAAATCCTTTTCCTTTTGAATTGTATGAAAAAAATCCAAACTGCCCTCACCATAGTAGCAGGCCCAATGCAGTGGTGTGTACCCATGATGGTCTCTCAGAGGGGGGAGGGAAGAGGGCTCAGAGCAGGCCATACTGAGCAGCTCACTGAGCCATGAAGCGTGACCCCGGGCGGCCGCCAGGTGGATGGCAGTGCGACCTTTAGAGTCTCCAATGAGCACTGAGGCTTCCTGTTCCAAAAGACACTGGATACACTCCTCCTGACCACACAGCAGCTGGAGTAAAGAAAAAACACATAAGGGTTTTTTAAATTCTTGTAATTTGGCAACTTGTCACAACAATGATGCAATTCACTTGTTCATTAGATTGTGGTATGTTTTGCACTCAGTATTTGAGTGTGTTAAAATTGCACTGTAGAATATTAGCATTTCAACATTTTTGGCTGAAGTATAAGGTGTTTCTTAGTGCTTAAGTAGTTGTTTTGTTGTTTTATAAATATGTTCCTGGGATTATACCAGATTAACAACAAAAAGTCATCTCTCCAGTAAGATATTTTATTGCAACTGTTTCTCTAAGCTTGCTATTGTGATAGAATACTTTTTTTTACATCGTCTTAATAAAATAGTGAACTTACCCCTAAGTGAAGAGCTGTAAGACCGTGGTTATCTGCCAAGTTTACATTTGCTTCTCTCTCCAACAACAAAGAGACAGCATCAACATGACCTCCTGCCACGGCCAACATCAGAGGAGTCCTGTCAGAGTTCAAACACAGTTAGAGATGGAAAAACACGCAACAAGTGTAAAAGGCAAAGAGAAAGTGAACAGAAAAATGACTTACTGTCCTTGAGAGTCAGGAGCATCCACAAGCTCTGCACCATCACATTCATCCAGCAGGAGGCGCACACAAGTCGTATGGCCATTCATTACTAAAAAGGTGAAGAAACAAAATGTCACAGTTGTTTATTAATAGTGTGTTAGATGACACACAGACCTGGTGAGAACAGACTGTGAAAGATTTACACATTCACTTGTACAAGCAATCACAGAGAAACATGTGTTTGTGGTATTGAAAAAACTTCATTTATTCAATTTGTCAAAAATTCAACATGTTCTAAACAATCGACACATACAATTATGGACTAAACTCCAGCCTATAATTATTTACATCACTTAGAGCAACTTGATTATTTATCATCTAGTCACACTGGTATCTAGGTATTCCAGGCATTTTGAGCAGTGACAGCCTTTATGTGCGTATCTCCAGAAACTAAAAGACCTAAAACTTATCACATCTGCTTCTTTTAATGAGTAATGTCATTTCTGTATGCTGAACTATTGTGCACAAGCCAAAATGAATAAGATGGTAAGAGGTTATTAACTTTGTTTCAGATTATTACTCTTTATGCTATGTCCTCACCTGCCAGATGTACAGGGCTACGTCCATGCTGGTTGTCAGTGGTGCGCGGTGACGCCCCCTGACTGAGCAAGGTGTGAACACAGTCGGTGTGGCCCCTGAGTGCTGCCAGAGCCAGGGGGGTCCTGCCTGCCTCATCCCCCTGATCCACCTCTCTCTCTCCCTGTAACAGCACCTCCAAGGCCTGGGCATGACCATGGTATGCCTACAGACAAACAGTCATATTCAGAATCAAAACTTGAGAGAAAATGTTAATGTTTTTATTCAAGGGGACATATCATAATTTTTTCAGAGTTTGTAAAAACTATGGTACAACAGTGATCACTAACATTAACTTATTCAACGTTTTTTGGTATTGTCAAAATGAAGAAGTTTTTATTTCTAATGAATTAAATGTAAAATAGTGATCTACATATGTCATTATCTATTACTAAATACATAGGGAAAAGTACATTATGTCTCCTTTAAAGGTAAAATAGTTTGTCATGATGACAGAGGCTAACTTACAGCCAAGTGCAAAGGACTTCTAGCATTCGGAGACTCAGGATCTTGGAGACTGTCATCTCTATCCAGCAACTGCAACAAAAGGCATAAAATAGTAATGCGTAAGAAATATTAAATGTATGATAGTGTTGAGCTAAAAACACTGACTAGTTTGAGACAGTGCCGGTGTCCGTAAGCAGCAGCGTAATGGACTGGACTGTAGCCTTGTTTGTCTTTGAGAGAGGCCGTGGCTCCACTCTGCAGAAGAAACTCTAAACATCTGCAACAAAAAAACAACTCAACTGGTCATAAATGTTCCAAATCTACAAACCAAAGATAATTCATTCGTGTCACCCCTGCTTGCACAGTCTCTGTTCATACACACACACATTCAGTTTTGAACTAAACTAGTATTACAGTAACACATACAGCACAACTCAAACTAAAACCAGAGTGTAAACCTCTTTCAGTTTTCAAGTGGCTGTCGTCAAAATTGTCTTACTGTTTATGGTTTATTAGCATTTGGGTACAATTTACATTTGTTTAGATGATTCTAAACAAGAGTGCTTGTTGTTTTATTGTTGTGGCAGTAAAAGTAACTATCCAATAAACAATGACATCAGTCTTATAAATTCTGCACTAACTTTAAGTAGAAGAAGAGTTACTTTTATATTCCAAATTATCTTGAAATCACTATGTGTCGTTTCATAAAAGTCACCCATATTTGACCATCTTTTCAAAAGTGTCTGTATCTTTTGCTATAACTTTAGTGGTTATTGACTGATTAGTATTTCGTATTGTATTTTTGTATTTATTGTTTTTTCAAACATGTATTTATACTGTTGTTATGTAATTAGAACAGGGTTAAAATGAATACAAACTGCATTGTACAAAACCTCTCGATGACATATTGGGAAGGACTTGTCAAACATGTCAACCTCTACTGACTACAGACTTACAGAGCTGCTTCTTTTTCTTTCTCTGCCTGCACTCCTTCACTCTCAGGCTCCAGAGCAACTCGACGCCTGTGAAGAGACGAGCAGATTTTAGGAAGCCGAACAGAAGATAAAAGAATCAACACTTTCAAACAAAACCACGTTTCACAGCGTGTCACTGTCGGCTGCCAACAAGTGAGGTAACCATTGGATGCTGCAGGGCTTATACATTGTATTATAGCTTGAACTGTGTATGACCCCTGTTACCATGGAAACCACGAGGTGTGGATCATCCAATTTTTATATGCAGAAGACACACTCTTAAAGTGGCACTAAACCCTTAAAATCTGATCATAGCCACTTTTCATACAAAGTGGCAAACTGGTATAGATGGATAAAGAAACGATGAATGGTTTATTTATGTGATTGGTCAGAACAAATATCTGCAGCAGGTGTTTTCACACACTTGGCTATCCAACATGATGGCATTGGCTACTGCAGTGAGCACATAGTTTTTGAGTATTTTGACCTAAAAGCTGTTAACCTGGCTAGTTTGCACTGAAAAAACAAAATATAACTTTTAACAGTAGACAGAACAGAACAACCATTTAATTAATTGATATAGTGTCACTTTAATTCACAGCTAAATGAAGAAGAAAAAGAGAGAAAATAATGTTTTTAGTAGATTTTGTAATTAAAAAAAAGTTTTTACCTCCTGTCGAGGTCAGAGGCTGCAGCGTAATGGAGAGCAGAACGGCCCCACTTGTCTGTGGCGTTGATGGCAGTGCCACAGGCCACCAGGGTCTCTAAACACTGATAGTGACGACTGGCAGCTGCATAGTGGAGAGGGGTCCTGAGGCAGACAAAAGAAACTTTATCTAAACATTTTTCTCACAAGTTTTTTACTGAGGCTGAGGAGACACGAGTTATCCACTTGGAAAAAAAAGGTTATACAATCTTTGGAATATAAATGGTCAAAACTTTTTTCTGTCCTACTTTGCCACCCATTCTAGTTAATCTGGATTGGGCGAACGAGTGCCATCTTATCCAAAGCATACCAACATCCAATAGCCATGGCCATAAGTGGGTACAAAGTCAGTGTGTCGGTGCTTTGATTTGTCATATAATAAAAAATTAAAGTAGGTTCCTACCTTCCACAATTATCCCTCCTGTTGTGCTCTCCACCACTGCTCAGAAGCAGCTTCACACACTCCACATTACTATAGAGAAACCATAGTCAAATGAGAGGGTCTATAAACTTTGGGCCTAAAGATTATCATATTATTGCTCACCCTCCAGCAGCCGCTGCATGTAAACATGTCCTCCCCAGAGTGTCCGGGGTGTCAATCTGGAAGCCTGCAGACAGGACCGAGTCGTTACACAAAATGCTAAACCTCCGTCCTGAAGAGGGCAGCGCAGGTAGACGACAGGAGGCAATACAACACACAGCAGCAGCCACAGAGGAAGAGACAGGACAGCCAGGCATGAGAGAGGGAAAGAGAGAGAGCGAGAGAGGGAGAGAGTTAGTACAACACTGGACAGTGAAGGTCAGGTGACAGTTCACTCACAAGGCCATGAGCACAGAGGAACATACACAATACACAAAGTAAACCACAATGATCCAGAACAAAGTTGAAGCCATTTGGACAAGTGAGAGCTGAGAGAAAAGAGCAGTGCACAGAGCAGATTCAGACTTAAAGAGTACAAAAAAACAGTGCGGTCACATACTAACATTTTTCAAATTTTTAAAAATGTATGTGCTATTACTTATAGCAGGTCCTAGTGCTTAAGCAGCTATAGTGTACATGTCTGAATGTATGTGTTTGTACGGGTACTTAAGTACAGTTGCAGTTGGACAACAAACTTTTTTGAGTTCCTCGTGTCACACGATTATATTATATATTATATTCTAAATAAATGCTGTTTTAATTCTTTCTTTCTGCCGTAAAGTACACAAATAAATATAAATTGCCTCAAACATTAGGCACTCATTTGCAAAGTAAAATAACAATGTAATAGTAATAAGGAATTGGTAAGAGACACACCTCATTCCTAAAACAATAAGTGTGCCTAACCAAACCCAGTAATAGCATAGCTCACTATAAATATTGTTCGTACACATTTTTTTCCCAGTGTAAAGTCTGGAGCAAACCTGTGCAGCAAGGCAAATTAATCTGTGTCATTTTGGATAGTTAGTCTACACTATCACTTTAAAGAATAAAACATAAAAGTATTTAAAAAAACAAACATGGATAGCAAAAGGCAAAGACCCAATTGTTTCAGTGTGGTTGTTATGTGCTGAATCAGGACACACAAGCAGCAGCAGTCAGCAGAGATATCATGTATACAAAACATCCAGTTGCACCTCAGACGCTACACCCCGGGCTACACTAGTGCACTTATTAACGGGTCAATAAAACTTTAACACAAGAGCCGAATTTCTTACAGACATTTTGGGATTTATGATAGTAAAGGGATGGGGACGTTCAGCTCACAAATTAGCTGAGAACAAAATACAAAAGCTAGTCTCCAGTGATCACAACATTCAGTCCAGACGCTGCAGCTGCGAGCGTGTAAAGGACTCCTTTGTTGATGGTTACAACAGCTCAGCAGTGCCACATGAGCAGAGCAGTTCTCCAAGCCCTCCAGGCAGACAAGAATCAAACCCTGCTTTACTGAAATCTACATACACATCTACATAGACACAAATTTAGGAGTGAATCTGTAAGCTGTACATTTTTAAAGAAATTAATATATTTTATAAAAAACTCAGAAAGGCCTCTTTAATCAGGAGCTGTATTTTGATTGACTAAAGAGGACCTATAGTGTTTTAACCATGTATTTATTATATAATTATAGCATTGTTTATTGACTTCTGTTTAAAACTACAGAACTGATAAGCCCCGCCTCTTCATTGTAAAATGTAACTGTAACAAGCAACAGATATTAAAGTATTGTTTTTTTATTATTTGATGTAAAGTGGCTATTTGACACTTTTGAAGATATTTTACTCAGAATCTGAAAATGTAAATGCAGACAGGTGGGTAGGGATGGGTGGTAAACCTGAGCACAAAATTACTCAAATATGCATTATTCAATCCAAATACAACTGTGAGTAAACGAATGATCAAAGAACACTGCTATGACATGTTTAAAAAATACATAAGAGGTCACCTTTAAATGTTCGTAATACATGTAATCTTTTTACCTATTCTTTTTTTATATCCACAACTCTCTACTTACTTGTCCTTATCAGACGAATTGACTATCCATCATACATGTAGAGTTCAAAAACATTTAACTAAAATCTGCAGCTTGACACTATGTACAGACGAAGCAGCTCATTGTATTTTTACAGCCAAAATGACTAAACTCAAGCCGAGTGAGACCAGTCAAATGGGTAATTAGTTTAACTGAGGCCGTTTCTGTTTCTGGGACAGTGTGACTTGAATTTGGCCTGAGCTGAATACATTTGCTGTTGGAGGAATTCACCACTGGGAACCAGAAAAACAACTGAGCTCCATCCTCCACACTGAGTATCAAACTGCAGGGCGGTGTGAGAAATGCAAGCACAAAACAACTCTAAAAACAAAACAAAACAAAAAAACCTAATTCCTAAAGTGAGCAATAAGCTAAGCTACAACTAATGCTAACAACGACAAGCAATACTGTATTCATTTTAGTTACAGTGTGTGTATAATTGCTCTTGACAAGCCTTTTTTCAGGGTTGATAAAATGTTGATGTAGACATCTGGGTCAGCTTTTTAAGGCTCTACAGGAAATGTTTAGTTCCTAAATATTTTATGTGCACCTCTGCCAAAACGTAACCACTGAGTTTAACAACCTTGCACTGCAACTTCAAAATTATTATAAAGAGGTATAATTCATAGCTGCAGAAAAAGCTGCATTAAATTGTAAAGAATAAATGAGTTATTTGTGCCATATTGAACTGAAGTTTAAATTTTTTTCATTACTGAAGTGTACTTGTGAATAGAAAAATAATCATTGGTGAATCCCCAATAAATATTAGGGATGTACTGATACTGATACTAATACTAGGCTACTCTGGTCAGTGTTTTAATTAAATGCAATAAGACTGTTTACTGTCTTATGTTGACCCATGTTTATAATGTTACACACACAAAGTTGTTCAGTTGTTCATTTCTTGCAATAGTTCCTCGAGGTTTCTCTATTTTCACTGGGTTTTTTGGAGTTTATCGTTGCAGAGAAAAAAAGATCTAAGGACAGGGGATGATCTAAGACAATTTTCATTTGCCTGTTTAATGTTGAACAATTGCTTCTGCATTTTGACCAATGACTGTGTAGGATTTTGTAATGTTTGTGCTTGCTATTGACCAGTAACTGTTTCATAGTTGATTATCTTCTTTTCAGTAAAGCAACAACCTTGTGAAGCCAACAGAGATTACTGTTGTTGTGATTTTAGGCTCTACAAAGCTAATTTGATTGATAACACAATTTGATCAATCACTGATTGGTAATAACTGTGTTTCGAGGACAAATACTGAAACAACACTGGGATTGGTTGATACTGTGCGTTCAAAACTACATAACTGATAGCAGAACAGGAAAAGCTGGATTGGTGCATCCCTAATAAAGACTTTTCTTGTGTCTCATGTGCAAACCTGAGGACAGTAGTTTCCGGCAGCAGTCCGAGTGTGCGTTCAATGCGGCCAAATGGAGAGGAAACATGCCATGGATTCCTCGCCTTTAGAGAGCAAATATGAAGGTTTTATTTACAGATAACAGTGGTATTTATATCAGATTCTTCTGTGACCAACTCAACCTTGTGCAGTCGGCTCCGCTAGTTATCAGTGTGTTGATCAGGAGTTCGTGGCCATAACGAGCGGCAATGTGAAGAGGCGTGTTACCATCTTTGTCCACGCTGTCAATCTCACCACCTAAAATAAAATAAAATGAAAATCAGTCATATTTTAAAACAGAATTGATTTCGTTCCTAAACTATCAATTCTCACCACTTTGAATGAGGGTCTGTGAGCGAGTAAATCGTCCATGCACTGCAGTCATGTGAAGAGGGCTTTTCCCATCTCGGCTCTAAAATACAACAAAGACTTTTTGTTTAGTTCAACAATCAATTTATCAACAAAAATATAGTATTAGTTACGAACCTTATAATGTTTTTAACTAATTTAGAGGCATCATTTTAAAAGAATGAATACAAATTATTCAGGATACAGAGATTAACTAGCTCACTTGGGATTTAATAAAAATGGCATGTACTAAGAAGAGCCAAGGCCAATTTTCCATGAATGTGAAGCATTTTACAAAAAAAAAGTTTCCTGTCTGTTCTGACTTAATATTGGTTTGGCATCTAGCCGGAGTTCTTGTTGCTGTTCATGTAAAAGCAACTTTCTTTTATTCAGTACAACAAGGAAATTAATCTTGTCTGAATTTCAGTTATTTGCTTTGTGATAATAATCCGATTGACTTTCCAGTCCTTTCAGTCTTTAGGCCAGATTACATGATACAGCTAGTATTTTGGGATCATGAAGTCTGTTTTTAAAGAAAGTCCAGGGCACAAAATAAAGGAAATAAAGGGAAATCTTATGGTTTGTTGTCTCTCAAATTAAGCACTGAAACTACATCTACCTATCAACTATATAAGTCTTGAGTTTTATTGAGTAAAGGAAATAATTTGACACAATCTTGTTTTCCAGGTTTGGGATCAGCACAAAAACAACCCTGACTAGGGTTAGGGTTAGCAGCATGACTCTTCAACTAACGATGATTTTGCTAATCAATTAGTTGGCCAATTATTCCTATGAATAATCAATTAGCTGCTTAATACTTGGAATGCAAAAGTCACACAAGTCAAAGAGTTATATACAATTTGATCCAGACAAAGCTTAAGTAATATAGAGATGCTGTTGCATATTTACAAACTTAATATTTTTATTTTATTTATTTATTTTTTCATTTATTTATTTGACAGGGACAATGCAATCAGACATAGTTACAAGCAAAGCATGCAGCTGATGCGACGCATATAGAGTGTATAGCTACTGTAATTTTCAACTCCTGTCCTGGTTGGGCTTTTCCTACAGATAAAATATAACAATAAAATGTTAATATTTACAACAGTGCAGTTTCATATTTTACATGTACACACTCAACACTCTCACATAAACACGCTACAATATTTACAAATGGCACAGCTTTGATTCATTTTTAGCCAAGCCTTGAGCTTTGTGGTGAACAACTTTAGCTCTGATATGCACTTGAGTTCAGTGGGAAGTGAGTTCCATAGATTACCATATTTACAAGAAAAAGCAGACTGTCCAAATGTGGTTCTGCGGTGTGGATTGCACAGTTGTTACTTGCTGTGCTTCTAGTGACTCTGCTGCTGGTTTGTCTTTGAACAAATGTACGTAGTGGCTCTGGTGCTAGATTGTTCATACATTTGAAAAGAAGTTTAAGAGAGTATAATTTGGCAAAGCTCTCAAAGCTTATCAAATTATACTTCTTAAGTATATTGCAGTGATGATACCGAATTGTTTTTTATCCATAATTTTAATTGCTTGATTGTAAAATGAACCAATGCTCCTGATGACAGAGGGAGCAGCCTGGGACCATGCTGTCATGCAGTATGATATATGGGAGAAAATCATCCCGTGCATGTACAGCATGGCCGCCTGGTTTGGTATGTAATGCCGAATTAATTTGAAACAATTCAGATTACTTTGAATAGTTTTGGAAATGTGTTTGATGTGTCTGTCAAATTTTAATTGAGGGTCTAGCACCAACCCTAAATATTTAAATTCTGTTACATGATTAACATTTTTATTTTGCAGCTTGATTTGAAATTTTATGAGGTCTACTTTTCTAATAGAAAAGCACATAGATAAGGTTTGGTCAAATTTAGACTAACTGATTTTGATTTAGCACTTACTTACCTCTGTATACTTCTAAAAGCATAAATATCAATGTGATTTTCATTCTGTGTTATGAAACTTATTTTCTCAGCTCATGGTATGTTTTAGAACCTATATTTAGACCAGTTAACAATTGTTCACTGTCGCAACCCTACATTTTTACATATTCAAGAGTTATTATTAATTACTTCATAGTGGTAAATAATGAAGACATGTACATAATATACCTGTACATTGACATCTGCCCCATTGTTGACGAGGAACTCCAAACAAAGTGCCCCGTGTGTGGAGGCAGCGGCGAAGTGCAGAGGAGTAAAGCCCTTGTTGTTGGGCTGGCTCACATTGGCCCCGTAGTCGATGAGCTCATTGACCACCGCGTCCTGACCATTATAACACGCCACATGGAGCGCCGTGTTCCCAAATGCATTTGCTTCATCTATCTGTGCGCAAACAGTTAGTCACTTTTTAAAAAAAAATTTCAGTTATTTAGTATTGAACTGTGACATACAATAATTCAATTTAAAAAGGGTTAGCAAAAGAAACAGGTCGATTGAAGTGAAACAAAACACAACTTTTTTTGGCCTGTTGAAACTGTGTACAGTGAGGATAAGTGGTAAGTGAAAACAAGAATTTTGTGAACGTTCAAACCTCAATACAGAAAAACATAGGATAAATCAAACATCTATGTCAAATGAAATATAACTTTGTGAAAACTAATAATGAGGAAACAAAAGTACAGGCCGATTAAAACAGATTTTACCTAATACTGTAAGTCTATTCAAAATGTAAATAAGAGCCTAAATGAAACAGAAGTTGTACAACTTTGATGTGATGCAATATAGAGAGAGAGTAAGAGTTGATCCTTACTTCCACAGCCAGGTTGAGCAGATGCTTGACCACAGCGATCTGTCCACTGGAGGCTGCTGCGTGAAGTGGTGTGTAGCCCCTTTTGTCTTTACAGCTGATCTCTGCCCTTGGTTCAATAACAGACACACCACATCTAGATGACCTGTGAAAACAGGAAGGAAATTAATTACTATTAAACATGAATGTGTGCAAGTCTGTATGAAAACAATAATATATGATACGTTTTTTGGACTCCTGCCAATTGAAACCATTCAATTCTAAGTGCTTATTCTACTACTTCAGTTTTCACTAAGTCTCTAATAAGACTGTTGTTATGTGACACAAAATACACTGTACTTCATTGACTTCCAACAAGCTAATAAGAAACACAAAGACAAATAAATAACAGGACACAATAATTTCTTACCCATGAAGGCGGCCCAATGTAATGCTCTGCTGTCTTTCTTATCAAATGCGTTGATGTTAGCTCCTTTTGAAAGCAACAAGTTTACCATCTGGAAAAATATATAAAAATAGTGTTTAAATGAATGTTGAAGTGAATAGAAAATGTATTTATTAAATAAATGTGTCCCATAAGCTTACAGGACAGTCCATCTTTCTTACACAGAACCTGGCTAATGTGCTACAAATCAAGTCAGTGTTACTCAATTAAAGCTATGTTTGTGCATAGCTGTATCTTGGATGGTTCTCCGAGAAAGATTATGTGGGTGATGTTCTTATATAACGGTATTGTAAATATGTCATCATTTGGTAAATTTGTTGCAAAACACCCATACTGAAAATACTGAGTCAGATATAGACAAGCTGTTTGCTTGGTTTGAATCCAAAAACGCCTTTGTGTTTCCCTCTAGTTTTTAGTTTATTCGATTTATGAATGAGAGGAAATGCATGTAAATGCACCCACAACTTTGTAGAAAAAAGGTACTTTAATTCTAAAATAGAATACAAATTTAAGTCAGATCCTTCAAAATACATAAAAAGTGCCAAGATCAGGCAACACATTATGAAATGTTGGATATTTTTAGCCATGACACACTGTGTATCTTGAAACCTTTTTAGAAAACATTTTTAGAATACTTAAGAATAACTGAGCACATTTTTAGAATAGCATCTAGGAACATAAAAAAAACATTTAAAAAAAAGAAAAAGTGGATTTTAAGATGTTCAATACTAAACTTTTTTAGTTTATTCAAAAGTATTTTCAACTATGGAGTGATAAATCTATTCACCAGAAATGATTCAACCCTAACCTTATCAAGTTCTTCCAAGGCTCTAATCTTTAGTTTTTGACATTGTTTTGCTAATGTATCCCTATGTATGCTTTGCAGTGGTTCAAATTGCCATGGTGCATATTCGATGGCAACAACTTGGGAAGGAACATAATCTTTCTCAAGTTCTATTCAGAGCATATTGCAATCTAGAGTACCTCTGTGTGACCATTGAGTGCTGCATGGTGCAAAGCGGTGCGCCCTCCTCTGTCTGAAACGTTGACCCCACTCAGTAACGGGATGATGACCTCAGCACATCTCAGGGCGTTATTGGCAGCGGCGACATGCAGCGGGGTTTGCCAGTTTTTGTCCCGAGCATTCACATCAGCCGAGTGCCGGATTAAAACGCCCACCGTCTCCTAGCAACAGCAAAGATTAACGTTTAAAAGTGTGTGATGGCTTTAAAAATTATGTTTGTGGGCCCAACGGAGCATTAACAAAAGATTAACATATCGTATTTAATAAATGTGTTATGTATTCATGTTTATTATAGTTTGTAGAAGCATGACAGTTTCTAAAGTGTAAATTCCAATGTTTCCTCCATGAATACACTGACACCCTAAGTTTGAAATTCCCTCCAAAGTCTAAAAACAACCATGACTACTCTGGCTAAACCAGCTTGTCATTGCCTGATCTCATCAGATCTCAAAAGCTAAGGAGAGTCGCTCTGGGCAGTCCTTGGATGGGAGACCTCTGGAGCCCCAGGTGCCACAGTGGGGCGGTACAAAGAGAAATTGTTGTTGTCTTTCTAAGGCAAGATTACCCAAATTGCCTAGTATAAAGTGTGAGTGAATGGTTGCTGGTGGTTAGACTCATTTCTGTCAGTCTGCCCCAGTGCAGCTGTGACTACAATAGTAGCTTACCACCTCCAAGTGTGGTTTGAATGAACAATGCATTAAGGTGAAGCGTCTTTGGGTGACTTGAAAAAAACTGCTGCATAAATCCAGTAAACTTTATCTCATTATTACTATCACAGTGACAAAAAATTGTTACCCACTGTATTATAAAAAACAGCATTATGAAAAAGTAATTTTCATATGTCGATTTTACCTGCAGTTTCTTAAACCAACGTGATTGTAACAACATATGCAGTCTTACAGCATTTTAAAACAACCCCTTCAGTATCAAAAGGCATAGAATGGCGAAGTTATAATACAAGTATCAAAATGTAAGCACTAGTCATGAGAACAACAGTAAAAGGCAAGCATTGTCAGGAATTTCAGGCAGCTGTTTGAACCCTGGTTTACAGTCAGATTTGGAAATAAATACATTATTGTAATGAAAGGTATTTGTGCTGCAA
Source organism: Mugilogobius chulae (assembly GCA_038363315.1). NCBI lineage: Eukaryota > Metazoa > Chordata > Actinopteri > Gobiiformes > Gobiidae > Mugilogobius > Mugilogobius chulae. The sequence goes on from CM076403.1 coordinate 46,370,440, forward strand.
ATGTTTCTCCAGAATCTATGAAAAAAGTTGTATTTTAGTAGTAAACTTTCTAGATGTATAAAAATATATAAGGGAGACACCAGGAATTGAACATAGGGTTTAGGAGCATTACTAAATCGAGTAGTAGTTTCATTTGTAATGGGTGTTGACACAATACTTCCTGTTTGACATAGAAACCACAATAATAATCCTTAGGTTAGATGCCAAGCGGTCACACCTCAACAAGGAAAAATCAACTTTAATCATGCAAGCCAATTCTCTCAAAGGCCTCAAATATTCTAGTCATGTTGAAAAACCTGTTTTGAAGAGTACAAGGGTGCATGTAGATCTCGCTAAAGCTAGTTTTCTCGCTGACACCTGCTTCTTAGTGAGGAGCTGCTGCGGGGATATGAAAGGACAAAGACGTGCTCAGTGTGTTCAGTGTAGGAATAAGTGATATTTTGGTATCAGTATCGGTTAGTGAGAAAAACAGAAGATGGTTTGGGTCGAGAGGTTTTCTAGTTTCTGGGTGCCCATGTCTTAATCCAAATTTGTCCCCAAAGCGCTAAGCTTGCAATTTTGAACAGACTAAAAAGTAAAAATGGAAAAAAAAATTAGGTTAAATATTAGGGTGCATAATTACATAATAATGCCACACATTTTTATATATATATAGCCTATATATTTTTTTAACTATTTATTGTGTGTTGTGCTGTATTTGTGTTGAAATAGGAAATGTTCAGAAAACACATCTGTAACCATCACTGAGACTTACAAAGACATTTAGTTAAAATTTTAACTAGTTCTGCTATAAATGGCTACATTGGTAGTGGCAAATATTGTTGTTGGACACAGCAGAAGGCCAAATATCACATATCAGAATAAGCCCAAAAAATGTATTTGGCCCATCCCTAAGTCAGTGTGTGTTCAGTGTGTGTTCATTGTGTGCTCAGTGTGTGCTTGGTGTGTGTTCATTGTGTGCTCAGTGTGTGTTTGGTGTGTGCATATGGACGTCACCTCGCTCCGAGACGCCACTGCGCGATGCAGAGGGGTGAGCCACATGTTATCTTTGGCATTGACTCTGGCTCCTATGAAGAAAGCACAAAATTGAATCATTGCCATTCTTAATTACTCCAAGACATAATACAATAGGTGAGTAAAGGAGTTTATACTAAATAAAGTAAAATGGGACTAACCAGTAAATTGTGATACTGTCTTACAATTTTACAAGATGATAAAATGTTTTTTTCTAAATTCTTTGGATTATGGCAGTAATGATTCACATAAAAACTTGTCAATGGACTTTTAAAGGAAAGGGTAGTAATTCTACAAATCTGCTTGCCTCTCCACACTAAGTATTATACTGTGAAATACTGACATACATGTATATTGGTACATCCTTATTAGTGAGTGTGCTTTACCTGAGAGAATGAGGGTTTCTGTAATTTCGGCATCGCCCAGAAAAGCCGCTGCGTGAAGCGGTGCGCGTTTCTCTGAATCCTGAAGGTGCACAAAATAAAAATAATAATTAATAATAATAGTACAACTTTATATTAAATGCAAATAAAAAAGGAAAAGCACAAAGGTTGATTTAGTATTAGCTTCATTGGAAATAATACAACTACTAGTAATAGAATTCTGTAAAACTGATATTAAACCTTAACTGAAACCATAACTGCATAACTGCATGTTATTTGTTGCAACAGAAGTGTGCTGAAACAGAATGCTTATTATATTATTTTTTGGACACTGAGCTGTTGACGGGTCCTGGAGATGTCAGTGTCAACACATCTATTGTTCAACCCATTGAGCTCACACACTCCAACAGTGAGAAACTATGAGCAGTCCTTCAGTCCACGTGACCTGTTCTCTAGTGCAGCCACTCCAATAAAGTGGACCATAGTAGCAAACAGTCGTCTTTTTCTGCAGGCAGCTCTGAGCATGAGATACTGAGCACAAGCTAAAGGTTAAGGACTCTACCATGTGATGAGCTGATGCAAAGAAAACATATACATGTGTTTGTGGTACTGCTGACACTACAGCTGTTTAATTTAGTTCTGGTTTGAGCCAAAGAACACAGGAAGTGAGGGCATGTGATCACCCATAGAGCTACTTTGAAGACAACACATCCTCATTTTTAGTCAAAGTTGTATTTGGATTAATACAAGCTGGTTTGAGAAATGCCCTGCAGCTGATGCTTTAGTCTCCACATAAAACATAAAACCGGGTTCAAAAATGTCTTGTAGGCACTTTCCAGTTCCACCAAACAGCATACAAGTAAGATTAAAGGTGCACTGTGTAAGTTTCTGGAGGTGAGAATTAGAAAATATTTAGAAAGCTAAAACCAAACTCTGGGACATTCTGAATGGGTTGAAATACATTTTATGCCATAATGTGAAAAAGCTTCAGTAACCCTTTTTTATAGAAACTAACATGACCATGTTTTGTGGCCATGCAAACGTGTCCAAAGTAAGGAGTCATATTTTTATTATTTATTTAGTGTAACAAAGACATTTAAATGACAAAAACATGATTTTATTCAGGTCTAATTTGGGCTAATAAAGTTAAAGAGTGCACTTTTAAATCTGCATCTTGCTATAGGTAAATCTTAGTGGCGAGGCTTATTAGTTTTGTTGTTTTAAACAGAAAGTCAATGAACTGCGTTTGTTTCTAAGACGTTTTATGTTTTGAAGAAAATGTAAAATAATGATGTAAAAAACCTATAATGTTATATAGTTTATCACTGAATGCACAAAAAACACAATATACATATATCTCCTTTAAAAATCTGATTTGCGTTGTATTTCTACCTTAAGCTCCATTTAAGAAGCAGCAAGGAATTTACACCCAAAGGTGCCATTTATTATAATCCGCTCAAATACATATTTTTGACATGCACGCACTTGTTGGCTGTATGTGGACTGATCTAATTATATCTGACGTGTAAATATTAGTCATCACAGCAGTGTGACCTAACCTGCTTAAGTCATTCATCTTAACTGTAATTAATAGTAGGGCTAGTCAGCAATTTTTGTTTCAAGTAGTTAAACAATTTCTGTTTTCTCCTAGTGAATGAATGAGAGAATGAATGTCTGTCTGTCTCTGTGTTTGGTGTGCAAGTAGATTAGGGTGTTTCCCAAGGCCCAAAGTCACAAGGATAGGCTCCAGTCACCAGCGTAGAAAAAGGAATATTTATTATAAATTGAGATTTTTAAAATACATTTCATCTAAAGGAATATGGTGACGGAAAGCTTCGGAAAGGATGAATACTTACAGATAAAGTGTATTAATGAGCAAAATCAGAACTGTTTGTTTATTTTTGACATTTTGATTTACCGTAATAACACCAGCGTCAGTCACATAAAAATGGTATGTTCAAGTGTGATCTAGAGTCTGTATGGTCCTAAAACTATTACACTATTAAACTATACACTCTTCAAAATCTGTTTATTTTTATAGTCACGATTAGTCAATTAAACTGTGCAGCTCCATTTAGGATCTTGGTTGATAAGTCATGTTTTTGCTACTTGTTGCCTTCCTCTGAAGCTTAGTTTTTAACATAATTATTTTTTCATGCTTGTTATAGTAATAAAATGAGATTTGACAACTGATATGTTGATTTTCTATTTCTATCAAACACCTCTGGCAGGCATGCTTTCTCAGAACTGGGTGTGTAGGCTGTGTCTGTACCAGAACATTGATGTCTTCAGACTTGTAAATGAGCATACGGATCTCCTCAGTGTCTCCACTGAAAACGGCCTGGATGAGAGGAGGCTGCGGACAAACAGAAGAAAAGTCACTGTTAGACATAGAGGTGGGAGAACTATAATACAACAAAAGTGTGATAAAAAGTTAAGTTAATTTTATGGTCCGTTCTATCATGACTTGAACCTAAACTAAACTTCCACAGGCACATTTTAGACCATTTATGAAGCGATGCTAAAATACTGTCTTGGCAATCAGCATAAGCATTATTGTTAATACTGTATTGCCCACTCTTAGCTCAGACACAGACTTTACAGTATGGAAATTATTAGAGAGGCCATATGACCAGAAGTGTGACCCCACACAAAATCAGTTCCAGCGTTAGGGTTTTATCTTAGTGAGATGATGTGACAAAAAACATGTGAGGGAGAAAATATGTCCTGGAAATGGCCAGACGAGGCATGACTCTTCCCACGGTACATGGTGCAGTGAGCAGGGCAGCTGTTTGACTTTGAGCTCCAGTGTTTACAAAAGTCAGAGCAAGCTACAACAAGAATGTAACCTACTGTACACGTTCTCAAAATATTCCTACCATTAGCAAAAGTAGTAGCAAGGATATCTTGAGTTATGTGCAAAAGTTCAAATTCATTTTTGTAGATAAAGATCTTCAAAGAATAAGGCCACCTCAAGGGAATGTTAAACGAAGGACACAGGGAGATCGAGCCCTTATTTTGAAGCCAGATTCACTGATATGATGTAAATACAGGTTGTATGTTCAAGGACGCATAAACACACAGGCGTTTTGTCTTTGTCTTTAAGATGCATTATGTAACTTTTCTGATATGGATATGTGTCTGCTTGAGAGATGCAATTGCTAGTTTTAGTCCCAGTTTAATCTCTGTTATAGTTACATTCATATTTAAATATTTGAATAGGGTTGTACAATTTAGGAGAATATGCAGCAATTCTGCTCAACGTTTATGTTGCAAAGGCCCACAATTTTTAAACATTTGAAAATTCGCTATCTTTCTCTGAGCACACTTTTATGTCCTTGATAGGGGCGGCCTCCTCGTGTTTGCTTCTATCAAAATGTCACTCCTTTGGCTATATTATTTCACAGTGAGAACTTCAAATACCTAAATACTTCAAAAAAGAAATTAGGAACAAACTATTACTTACAGCCAGCAATTTACATTTTGTATATTGTAAAACACAGAGTGGATCTAAAACACCTTCCATTGACTACCGGTTCAAAATTGCTAAGCTACACCTCTTCATTGTAAAATTTAATTAGAAAAAGAATATAACTTTAAATTACTAATTTTCTTTAATGCAATACAAATGTGTACCTTTATAAATACATAATGTAAAGTGTCCTTCGGTGAACTATTGTCTTGATTTGTAAAGTCTTTATTTTTTTTTAGAGATATTCACCACAACTAATTGAATATTGACTGAATATTTTTCTTAAAACTAGACTGGCGTAGTAAAACACTCATAGAAATCAATAATCCGGAAGTACAGAGATAATACAGAGTTTGTTACTTTAATAACATAAATAAAAAAGCTGACGTTTGTACTGTGATTGTGATTAAACTTGCAGCCCTATTTTACCACACAATATTTAATAATAAATTATATTTCTTATTACTATTCACACATCTGCAACATATAATGTGCTGATTCAATAAATAATGTCAAACACTTTTGAATGATCATGCATAAAAAAGAAAATCATACAGAGTAACAAAAAATGTTACAAGTTTTTTTTTATTCTTGCCTTAAAATACTTCTTGTACTTGTACTAACAATAAAAACAAACTCTCCAATTTGTCCATTATCATTTAAAGTGAGCGTGTCTGAGCAGATGGCAGGAATGTTAGCTACAGGTTATGAGTGTAATTATGCTTGAACCGAGCTCGGCCTCAGATGACTTCCTGTGTCTCTGTGCCCGACTTCCTGTTGCACAGCAGTCTCTTCTCAGAAACAGGGAGAGGAACTACACAGCAGCGTTTCACTTCTGCTTCTGCTCAGGCACAAGAGACCACTTCCTCCATAGGACCAAAGCAATTTAACTTCTATCATACATGGCCTTACTTTTGAGCAGTTGTAAAATATGTTGCAACATTAAAAGAAGTTTTCCCTAAATGTGCACTATGTAACTGTAACTGGAGGATCTGGCACTTTCTGATCTCCATTATTGCTTTGCTTGTAGTCTATAGAATAAAAGAAGATTTACTAATCATTTAGTAGCCCCTATTCTAAAGTGATGACCATTTGGGGGTTAGAAGATATGCACTTTTGAGGCATTACATTGGCTTTTGTCACGATTTATGATGCATCAAGCTTATCGCAGAAAATTATTAATTTATTTAGCTAATTTTAAGGAGAGTTGATACCAATATTGGGACTCATATGTATATCACCAAATATTTTTTTCTAAACCCTATAAATGGTCATAACTTTAGAACAGGGGCTAGAAGTAAATGATTAGTAAATGTTTCCTCGTCCTAAATAAATACTATCTAATCATTTTGTAATGATCAGGTTTATACACATTTACTAAGTAATAGGACAACATGGATGTCCTAAGTAAAAAAAAAAATAATAATTTGCATATTGTGTAGAAGCACTTGGCAACTATTCAGTGAGAAAATGATGTATGCATTTTAAAAAGTGCATTTAAATAGTGCCTACTTCCAATTTTGCACAAAAGCTATAGTTTACATTTAAGTAACTTGCACACAATCTTGTACTAAAATCATCAGAAATCAGCATCCCCCTAAATCTGACTCTTACTGTCTGGAACTTCTTGCTACAACACTCCAAACTGAGGCATCAAATGTTCAGAATCTATATCTATGGAGAATGTTACAAAGTATAGCTTCAGCATTCTATTTCAATAAATTTGTGTTGATGATTTTCTACTTCGAGAAAGTTACAGTGCCACTTTAAGTTTTCCATATCCCACATTTCAGCTCTGACCTGAGAGGATGTTTAGACAAACCTGTTAAGTGTTTGTCTGTGAATCTTCTATTTTAACAACCAGTAGGAAATGGATTGTACATTGTGGATTTACATAAACACTACGAAAGGATGTGGTTTCAAATTCACCTTGACTTAAATGTAATCAGTAAGTTTGCATAAGAACAGTGATAAGCAAATTGTAAGCTACACTGAGAGTGGTCAATGGTCAAAATAATTCCACAGCTGTAGATCACGAGGGCTGTGAGACTGCCAACACTGAACATATGGCCTTTTAGCTCAGCTGCTCTCGCTTCTACAACACAGACACTATGAGCTGGCATTAGACAGTTGTCACGGTGCACTGTCCCGATCACTATGGGGACCGGCGGAGTCTGCGGAGGGGACAAGCCGAGGGATCCATCTGGTTTTATAATGATTGGAGGGAAAAAAATAGCATACCAAGTTAACGTTGATGATTGGATGTTATGCCTTAATTAATTTGTGCTGTTCACCGCTTTGTTTTACCCTTTACATATTCCAGCAGGTATTAACATGTGGTATTTATGTCAGTATTTGGTACCAGTACTACTTTCTGAAATGTAATTGTATTTATATATACTTTTGTCTATTCACATTATTAGATTACATTGCATCATGCTATTTTTGCAGCCCTAAATGTGGTCCTCAGAGCCCTACCCTTGAACACTGGTCTTAAGTACAGGATTAGCAGGTTAAATACATAGAAAGAGCCCAGAGACTAATTTTATTTTGGTATTTACAGAGGATAAGATATATGTAAGCTAATAAAATAACATTGGCTTATTGCAGCTGTTCAAATATCAATTTCTATTAGATTCCTGAAACACTTGTTTGACATTAGGTCCCTTCCCTGGATAAGTATTTCTTAACCAAGCGAAGCATTGTGTGAGTTATGCTTTGATGTGAATACAAGTAAAGACAAAAGCATATGAAAGTTTGTGCCTACATTCAGTGTTATGCAAACAATGATTCAAATGTGTAAAACCGCAGAGACACCTCAATGCATGTAAAAGCCAACATAGGACTTACTGCCATTTGAATTATTGTGGGAAAAACAGCTGAGAACAACAAGCCTTGGTCCTGCAATTGTCAGAATTTGTCATTTCCTGTTGAGGTCTTTACTTGTTTTTGGTAGAATACCCGGATATTACCGAAACAAAGTGCCTTTTTTAGGAATCTATAATCTGCCTGTAACAATTTACTATGCTGTTATTATGACAAATGCATCAACATGTCTAAGTAATGACTAGACTAAGCTCTCTAACTATCATGAGCATGTCTTGAGCTTGAATCCATCTTAAACAGAGTGCACCATGAGCAATATTCAATTATTTACTGAGCTGACAAATGTAGACGGTACATAAGACTTTAATAAGCCGACTATTCACACCGACTCTGTGTGTCACTGAAATAGACCAGCAGAAGACACTAGTTGCTGTAAACAACTTTGTACTGTCACAACTTCAAGACACTGTCAGCCGGGGCAGGAATTTTGATTTAGGAAGCACAAAGAGAACATATTTCTTTTATATCTAGAAAACGCAAACCTTCTCTATCAGATTAGACCTGTTTTCATTCCACAGATGGACCACAAGAGGTTAACATGCTGTCATACAAAAAGCTGCCTCGTGCTTTAAGAAAATGGCCTTAGAGCATATAATATGTCTTTATTTCTAGTCTGAGAAATTATATTCAAATCTATCTTTAAGTACGCCGGATCATAAAAGCCAATACAAAAATACCAAGGAGTTGATCCGTACAATCTCAAAAAGATGTATTCAAAAAAGAATGATGTCACTACTCCTCCATGGGCCATACTGGACTGCCTCAGACTGGACTGGCTGCTCTCCATGTCCTCAGGGTTAGTAAGAGGCGTGATGCCCTAAAACCAGTCAAGCAGTAAATCCTAGCCACAACTTTGACTGCTGCATTCTGATTGATTTATAGCACAGCATTTTATTTTTTTTTTGTAATACGTCTTTCTCCTGGTCGATGTTTGCACTCCAAGAACTGTCAAAAGAATTCATTGTGGTGTATTTGTTGTATTGTAGATTTGAGTAAACAAGCAAGTGACACTAGCTCTTATTGCAAACAACATAACTTTATTGCTATGTTAAATTTCATTACTATTTTTTGCAAAAAACTCAAAACAGTTGAAGATGAGAAACTATTTGCATGTCATGCTTTTGCAGTCAACTTTTGCAAGAGCCACGAGCTGAGGCATCAAGATTGTATCAAACATCATCAAGTGTTTTCTGAAAATAACAGGAAATCCCTGTAGTTTGGAGTTACGTAAAACATTGCTTTTCTGTTCACTATAAAAAGGAAACACTGCATTTTTTTAAACCGATGCATTTTCTTCAGTTTCTTTTACAATTTGGTAGCTCATTAGTATTACTTAGAATTAAAACTGTCTCTAAGATGACTATTTTTGATCCATGTTATAAAATTATGTCTGCATCAAAAACATCTGGACTTATATTTTGTTCCAGTCATACTTATTTAACACACAATTCCAGCATGTTTAGGCAGTTTTTGTTGTTGTTGTTGTTGCTGTTGTTGTTAAATTTAAAAGTCCATTTCAAGAAGTGGTCCATTGAGCTTTGAAATTCCACACATCATTTTTCACCTTTTTTAAACTGCTTAACTTTATACAATATAAATATTAGGGCAATTTTATTGTTATTTCAAATAAAGAAAAGGTACAAATCTAAACATTTACAATACAAAGCAACCACTAAGTATTATAGCATAATGCAAAGTGGAACTGTTCAATTGAGGCTAAAAATAAAAACTGCCTAAACTGTTTAATTTAAAACTACTACTTAATTACATCACAAGGAGGGATAGACAGCGAAAAATCTAGATTTAACAAAAACAAATACAACTCTGGGGATAGGCCTATTACATGTGAACTAACAATATTCTAGCATGGCATTAAAAACACAGGAGTAAAACTTGCCTAATAAAGGGCATTTAAGTTTATATTTACATAGAAATGACAGTAAACAGTTTCAACTCATATCTTAACTTTTATAGTAATAAGTATTTAATTGCAGCATTCACAAAAAAGCATAGACTTGCGTGTCACTTGACTGAAACAAGAAAACCCTATAACATATTAGCCATTGAACCATTGTCTGGCTATAGTGTTATCATAACTTGTAAACCACAAATATTAGGCCTCGTCATTGTCTGGAAATCTATACAAACTACTCCTAGGTTAGATTGGGTGGATGCCAAGTAGGTGTCAGTGCTTCTCTTAAGTTATGAGCCTTCCTATAATAAATGTGCAAATGCTCATGTTGCCCAAATATATAGGCTATAGCTCACTATTGAGGACATCTGTGTGGCCCTGGGGAACAGGGATGCTTTGGGAAGAAAGATGAGAGCAGGAAGTGAAGTGGGCTGTTCTAATTTTGTATAGACTATGTCACTAACATCACTAACGTCACTAAAGGCCGAATTAAATCAGAAGAAACCCCCTGGCACGCTTAATTGTGCATTGCCAGTTTATGATGATTTATATTACTTATGACCACAAAGCTAGCAAAAGAAAGAGATTTGGCAAGTGAAAGTACTCAGATACATAAGTGATATAAGAGTCTAATTAATGGAGGTTTACAATTAAGTTATACATTTGCTAGTATATAGCCTATCACAACATAGATTTTGCAAAAAGCCCTGAGATGTAGTTTTTGTTGTAGAATAATAAAAAAATGTTGACCTCTATTTATTTATTTATCTTTATTTATGATCTTTTTACCCAATAGATTTATAATAGTTTTTTATAAGCTCAAGCATGTTATTATTGTAAAGTTAATGTCTTGCTCTTGTGATAGAGTAGCAATTGACTGATATTTGTGAACTGGAATACAAATTATTGGTAATTAAGAATTAAACAGTTTGCCAGTAATGTTAGATCTTATGCTTTGTCTAACTGAAAATGTGTTACTGTCTCCTTCACTTCGCCTCTCTGTGATCACAAAGCATTTAAAGGGTCTATATGTGCAGCACAGGCACAGCTTCATATTTGGTGCTAAGCTTTAGCCGCTAACAGTGGTACCTGGTCTGCCAGCTTGAGCACAGCCATCTCTGGTCCGCTCTTCAGCTCATTCACACCGCCAAACCGCGACCCTCCTCGTGATCTGGGCCGGCCGAGCCCCAGGCTCTTCAGCAGACACAGCAGATGATGCAAGCCGGTGGCTCAAGCACCACGGCCATCAGCCCCGCTGCACGGGCGCTATCTGCGGCTACGGAGCTGCTGTGGAGCGGAGAGGAGGCAGCGCAGCCCAGCCGTAGAAACTATCCACATTTAGCGCCCCCTCTGCGGAAATCCCACACGTCTCGAGGCCCCCATACACGGAGCCAAGCGGTCTTCCAGCGCCCGAAAGAGGCGAGCAGGTTGAGCTCAGCTGGGCACAAATCACACAGGAAGTTCAGGCTAAAGCTCTTCTCAGATGCAGAGCAGAAGTGAGGAGAAGATCCTTCCTCAGCATCAACAGCAGCAGCCTCCTGTTGCGCCCGCTGCTGCCCTCTGCTGGACACAGACACGTGCTGCAGGAGAAGGCTGGAGGCCTATTCATATGGGCTTAACAGTGAGGCCACCGAGACCTACCAATATGGGCCTAACTGTGGCACCAATCAGTATATCTTTTAAGTGGTCTGTGATACAATACTTTCATAGATTCATTATGGACAATAAACACATTTTTAAACTGCATACTGCTAAAAACTCAAGATAATTGTATTTTGCGTGAACAAGTATAATGTATTAATTTTGTTCACTACTTTATAGTATTTGAGCTATCCATCAGGAAGCGGTCCAGTAAAATATAGGCTAGGATAAAGAGGGAGCACTTGCAGATGTTTATGTTAAGGAGGAAATCTTTTCAAATATAGACTTTTGCCATCTCAATTGCTTATCATTACAAGGGAAAAATGCAGTGTTGTAACTGAAAACAGTGAACAAGCTGAATGGGGGAGGTTCTTCCACTGTACGCATTCATGCATGTGTAGGATGGATGTGTGAGCTTTTTTTAGACCAACGCTGAAGTCATTTATCAGTTATGTATGACTTGGCATATAATCACATCAATTGAGAGGGGATGGAAAAAAATGTCAAAAATAAATACCAAAAATATTAGAACATTTAAAAAGACAACATCCTAAAATACATTTGCTAAATACAGTTACCTCTATAACTAAATAATTTCTAACTGTACAAACTGCATTAGATATTATTTCTATGCAGTTATTAACATCCCTGCCCTCTAATGCACATACATAATCCACGCTTATTCATTTTCATTCTCCTTGAGAAAGACATGTTTAAGCGAGACATTCATTTGGAAAAGCTGTACAAACTTAATCCACCAATTTAAAAACTCAACAGAATGCTTCAAAATTGATTTTTGTACACAAATGTTTATTGGTTAAATAAAGCAATCGTCCAATAATGAACAGGAAAAGGAGGGTGTGTAAAAGCAGAACGCCACGCTACGCTCAAATCTCAAAATATTTAAAATATTATTACCACTGCTCAGTATTTATTGAAGGCCCTGTTGACCACATACTTCTAAACAAAAGGGCAAAATAAAGTAGATACAGCAACGACGTTTCTTTGCGTTTTTAAAATTTGATGCTACACCAAACATAAGATCAAAACGCGTTTATGGAAAGACAGTCTAAAAAAATTACTGTTCTTGACAAGTAACAACGGTACAAACTGAAGCAGATGTGAAAGTAAAGCACACATGTATTTACAAAACATATTCCAGCTCATATCGGACGTACATGTTCTTCTCATCATTGTAAATCTGTGGATAGTGCGCAATGAGGGCGTCTTGTGACCCAATGTAGATGGAATTGTAGATCTTCCAGTAGACATCCCTCACTTTTCTGGCTGGATGGAATAGACCCTATGAAAACACAAAAACCTGTTAACAGAGGAATACCAAAGGATAGAGAGATTAAACTGTGATAACTAACCTGTAGGCAGTACTGTAGCATGCGACAAGGACCAATAGCAACCCTCAGACCCTCCAGAGCTCCATAACAGCCTGGATAACGTGTGGTGAGGTTTCAAATACATTAGGCCAAACGTAGTTCAACAGGTGGTTGAGGGAGTCTTCACAGCCAAAACCGTAGACCCCAAGAGACATGTGCTGAACGACGGCACTAGCAGTCTGTCTGTGAACCAAATCTCTGCAAAATGGAAACACAATGAACACTGATTATATTCACAAAACACCATTTATGGCTTTTTGTATCCCACTATTCTTAACTTGATGTTATTATTCACAATCTTGTTTAACCTTACAATACGGCATAGAAATATAAGCATTGTGACCACATTACTAACATGATTTTGATGACAATAAACCGTTATTATCTGCCCACAACACATTCATTAATTTATGCTGCCATACAATCTTATATTACTGGTTCTGATGAAGCTTAGTACCATCCCAACGCAGTTCAGAATAGGTCAAGTTTTTGTGTTTGGGTGATCTATGTGCCTTTAAATAACCAATTAGGTATGCATTTTTATATTTGAGCTCATGGCAGGTTTTGCAATTTATGCATAGACCAGCTAAACTTTTGACAAATTAACTTGTTGCAGTCTTTGACAACTATATGTCTAGGTAACCTTACATTACACATGGCAAAATAATCTTCGTCAGGACTGTTCTGAGTCAACTTCAAGACTAGAAAACAGGTAATTTTCCTACGTGTTTTAATCTTATTCTTAATCTAAATGTTTAAGTAGCCGTGACGAAAACACACCTGTCCATGAGCGCGTCCTCTAACAGGGGTGTGACAGCATAGATGTAGTCTTTGCCCATTTCTCCGATGTATTCAAACAAGAAGGACAGAGACTTGAGCACTCCATTCTGGACATTGAGCTCTGGCACACGGTACTCGTTCATGAGGGCGGGAAGGACGGTGAAGGGTGAACATGTTTCAGCTACAATGGCAATCGCCACAGTTGTGCAGACTCGATTCTGACGCTCCTGGACCTTCAAGTTGTTCAGCAAAGTTGCCAACACATCATGCGGACTAAAAAGAAAGAACAGTAAGAACTTCATTTCCAAAATGCAGTGTGTTTTTTTCAGTCACAATAATTGCTATTATAAAAATGTTCAAAAAAGGTGGTTGTAGGAATACAAGAAAATGTTTTTGGTGGTAGAAATATAAGATTTGTTATATAGTGGGTTGACTTAATTTTTTTTTTTTCAATCAGCCTTAATGTATGTTTTATAAATTATACAATAGGATTATCTTTTAGTGTGGGGCGGAATACAACTTAAAATATGTGATGAGCCTAGCTTAAATTAAAAAGTTAAACTTACCCAATGGCTTTGGCAATATAACCAAAGGTGTTGACAGTGGCTCGACGAATAGCCTTTTTGTGAGCTTTGAGCAGTTCCAGCAATTCAAAACAGATCCTCATCCACTCTCTGGCTGACACATACTCAGCACCCCTAAAAAAAAAAAAAAGATTAAAGTATGAAAAACCTCAGAACTTATCACGTGTAAAAAAAAAAACATCCTGTAACAAACCTGTCCGCAATTCTGCCAACAAGATCAATGCAGTTTTCCTGCACTTTTTCATGTCTGTTTTTGAGGATGGGAGTCAAACGAGGAAGCAAGTCTTTGATGGGAGGAGTCATCTTATGCATACCTATGAAAAATCATTAGTTTCCCTTTGTAAACTTCAGCTGCATTGTGAATTTACTCACCAATAACATTAACAATAGCCTTCAGTGCACCCAGGATGCTACCAAGTACTTCAGGATATTCTTCTCCCAGGTATTCGTACAACACCACACCTAAGTGACCCATCAGCTTTTCCTATAAAACACATTTTTTTTTTTTGTGATGAGCAAAATAATGTAATCTTGTTTCAAAGATAACATCATTTTTTTTTTAAAAATAATTATTATTGTTACTTAATCAATTCCCATTAATATGTATTTTCAGGCATTATCATTTTATTTGTATTATTGTTTGTCAATTGATTGTACTTCATGCTTTGTGTTACTTTCTGCCATGACAATAGAAAACAATGAATTGCCAAAAAAAATTACCTCTTGACACGTCTTCATGACAACTGCTGTACGGGAAATGAGATCCGCTGCTTGCTGTCGGACTTTGGCTGATTTGTTGTTGAGACGCCAAAGTACGTACCACAAATCTGAGGAAGGTACGGTTTCACTCGCTTCCCCAGAGCATTGACCACAGTGCCAAAACCATTCAACATTACAGAATCCTTCAAACAAAAAAAGTACAAGATTAGACTTTAGTCACACAAATGCGTTCTGCACACACATGTGGGTTTACCTCTGTTGTCTGCTCCTGGAAAGCATACAGGATGCCGTCAATTAACTGTTCTTCAAGCTTGTGATCAATATCTGTGGCCCCAAGATTACCCATAATCTTTTCAATGGTCTCCATCACCATCTTTCTGTACTGTTCAGCCTCATCTTTAAGGTCATCCACTATGCGAGAAATAATTTCTGCTGCACCCACTTTATTGGCTAGTTCAACAGTTGTGTCAACCAGCTGCAAATATCGAGAAAAGGTTTAAGTGGAGAAGTACTATGGATTTCAATTCTATATAGTTGTATAAGATCATGTTATTCAAACCTGTCTATAGTTGCGTCTGTCCAAAGCCATTCTGTGCTGCCAGAAGTGCTTGAAGAAGGGAGGCAGGATCTCAGTTTTGATATAATTAGCCTCCACACCATCGGTGCCACAGCACTGCTTCACTACCTACAGAAAAATATCAAACCACAATGAGTAATTATAGAGATTAATGAAATGTTGATGTCTCAAATGATGTTTTTACCTTCAGGACAATTTTTTTCATCTCTTCATCAGGAGACTGGAACTCTCTGATGAGGATTAACATCACTTCTCTGGTGTAGTAATTGGCATACTCAGCATCCATCAAAGGGATCAGGTATCCAATGGCTTTGAGGAAAGCCGCCAGACCCTGCACATAAAGTTAAAATGAGGCTTGTACTCTTCATAAAGTAGCACCACAACATTGTTCAAGTAAAGATGTCTGTTGCTCCCAGTAGATTAATCTAGTCTTTTGACTACAACTGACAGCATCAGTCCCTAAAAAGGAATATTTTAGCAAGCAAATATTCACACTAAAGCCACGTGTTGGCTCAGTGCTGGGTGTGGTTCTTGCATCTTTATAATCAGTCAGCATAACACATTAGTAAAGAAATATTTTCACCTTTCCTCTGTGCTGTCGAATACCTTTCCAGAGGGGCTTAAGGACAGAGTCAAATGACTCAATGCCATATGGTGTAGCAGCTTCTGCCAGCGCAGCAATAGCCAGAGCACTGATGGTCCTGACTTTTTGTTGCTCATCAACCAGACCTGTGGTGCAACACATTGTTGTTTTTTTTGTATAATTTTTATATAATTTAGGAATAACATAAAAATAAAAAAGACCACTCACCATGTTCAATAATCTCAACCAAGCTGCGAAGATGTGGCAGAATAGCACAGCCCATGAGGATGGCAATCTGTTGAACAATCTTGATGCCAGTGTGTCTGGCCTGCCAGGACTTCTTACTCTTACACACGGCTTTGAGGAAGGGCAACAGAGAGGGATACCCAAAGCAGAGGCCACCACAGCAAAGGCTCTGGCAGTTGTGTTTCTGACATACTCATCCATGTTGTCAATGTCAGGACGCATAGTTGAAATCATTGTAGCCAATCCAGCAGCCTGACAAGATCAAACAAAAGATATTTTGTTAATAAATGTATTCAGGTGGCAATTATTCTGCAATGTCTTGTCTCCATCTACTAATGTCCAACTCTACTAAGTTTGTCTGTTTTGTTGCTGTTGTTAGCATTGTGGCTAACTGCAGTTTGCGTACCAGCACTCCTTGTCTTAAGAGTTGTGAAAAAAGTTAAAATACATCGTGGATTGATCTTAGGCAGGTGAGCAAAACATATAGATTGATGTAGGAAGATTAAAAGTTTGTTTATATTTTTAAGAAAGCAATTAGTAAGTAACTTTATATTGGCTGCAGATTTTTTGTAAACAAAAAATAGTTTGTAACCAACGGGTGCAGGGTGAGAACAGATATGACAGTGCTGTCAAGTCTGCTAGCTCTCGTGTTGGTGTCAATCTGGCAAACTACTAGCCCTGATCTGACCATGACAGGCCAAACAGGCGAGAATGTTTGCGGAATAATGTGCACAACGCTTTAGTTACCTTTGCCAAATTTGAGATGATCTCCCTTCCCTCGACTCTGGCATAATAATCTTCATCAATCAGCAATGGCTCAATCACCACCAGGATCTACAAGAACAAATCACATTTCATTTAAGTTCATTTAAATTGATAAACTAACAAATTAATGTTTAATACAGTTGCCGATTATTATTTGAGTGCATCTCTCAGATTTACCTTGTGAACGTATGGTCGAACCAAGTCATCAAGCTTATACAAAATACGGTCAATAACTTTAACCAGAAGATGGCGCTCTTGGTCCTCAAGGGTTGGGGACATGAGCAGTGGAAGAATCTGATTGAACAGAGGACCTGCTCCAAATTCACGAGCCTTGTCAGTGATCTGACGGAGGGCAGCCTAAGGGAAAAAAAAAAATCAGCATCTCTAGGGAAGAGACTTTACTTCACAACTTTGTTTATTTAAACCCTAGGACAAACCTTTCGCATTGGGGGTGTTCCATTTTTAATTTTTAGAAGCAATTTCATGATTTTCCTTTCCTTCTGCTCTTCTGGACTCAATGTTGATTCATCCACCTCCACCTATGGTCAGAGAGGTTATACTTTAGACACACCAAATAATAAGATGCATTTGCATATATTGTATGTAAAAAATGAGGTTGTTGTATACAAACGCAATGCTCACCAGCAATTTATCAAAATATTGGATGTCATCAGGTTTAAGAAAAGGCAGATTTCCTGATGGCTGGTCGTTCATTTGTTTGGTAGTGCGGTCTTCAACCTGCATGTGAAATCCTGTCATACCCCCAATGGGAGTTGGTGTGGCAGCAAGCTTGCGTGCAGGTGTGCGAATAGGAACATAACCTGCCGGTGGAGGCAATACCTACAGAAAAGATAACAAATTAACCGATTTCGCATTTTAATTGTAATTTAAAAAAAAAAAAAAAAAGGAAAACCAACTTTGTAACCCTCTGGAAACATGGCATCCAACTCATCATCTGTAAGTGGACGATTTCTCTCATCAATTTCCCTCTCCCACCTCCATGCTTGGAGCTGCTCTGGGGTCATACTCATCAGGTGACCTTAAAGATACATAGATTAGAGACAAATACATTGGAACTTTTTGCCAATGCCTATTATGCCATACTTTAATTGTATTTACGTTGCAAAAAACTAGTTCTCACCTGGTGTTGGTGTAGCCATGTTCATTGCGGGTGTCCCGATAGGGGTCTTTCCTGGTGTTAGTAAAGGCGTGGAGGATCCCATTTGACTAGCGGGAGTTTCGTCCCAGCGAGACTTCCTCTTACTTGCCCCTGGAGTTGGAGTCTCACCCACAGAATCCTCTCCTCTGTCTGTGCGGGGAGTCTCAGCCCACCCACTGCCATGTCCAGGAGTCTCCCTTTCTGTTTTTGGAGTTTCATCCCAACGGTTTTTGCGGACACTTCCAGTGGCTCCACCATGCCCTGGTGTGGCATGACCCGGTGTGTCTCTTCCAGGAGTGGCAGCTCCAGCTGGAGTATGGCTGGGAGTTGGGTCCCACATGCGTGTACTGGGGGTGGCTCCTGGGGTCTCGCTGCCTTTTGGTCGACCTGGCGTTTCATCCCATCTGCTGTTTGAAGGTGTGTGGGCAGGAGTGTGGCCTGGTGTCTAAGAAAAAATATTTAAATAATGTGATTGTGCATTATTACTTGCCATTTTACTTTCATTTTAGTCGCAAAAGTCTGTACCTCAGCAGAGGCATCAGCCTGGTCCCAGCTGGAAAGCTTTTTAGGAGTTGCATTTGATGGAGTCTGATCAGCTGTCTGGTCCCATCGACGCTTGCGCTTAGCAGCTGCAGCGGCGGCTTGTGAGGCGGCGGACCCGTTGACAGCTTTCAATTCTCCTGATTTGGCCTTCTCTGCCAGCTGCTGACGGATTTCTCTCTATACCGACCATGACATTAAAACATCAGTATAAGCACAATTAAATGTTAAAAAATGCATTTTCATCATCCACCATCTTACCTCTTCCTTCGACAGATTCTGTTCCCTCATAACGTCGACATAAGATCTGACTTGCATCTTGGGATCCGGTGTTTTGCCCCCTGTGCGAAAAAGCACCAACAAAAAAAAAAAAGATCCAGATTAGTATGCACTTCATAAACTGCATACAACACTGCAAGCACAACACAGCCTCATAACTTTGACTCATTATAAGAGAATAGTATAACATTTTTAAGGTTTGCTTCTTTCATAAATACATTAAATGCATATTTACATACAAAAATTCTAAGAAACAAGCAAATACATAAAAAGCTGATGTTGTGATGCTTTCTTTAAGTGAAGTATCAACTTTTAGCCATCACTGATGCAGGGGTCCAGGGCTGTGCTCTTCAGAATACGTACACTTTCATTGCCAAGGGTCCTTCTGCAGTCAGACTTCAACCGGCAGAAAAGAAGCCTAGAAAATTTCTCTTTACCATTAGTAACACTTTGGAAAGGTTTCAACTCACACACAACAGTATACCACCTGTGTTTGCAATGACTCATGGCACTATAATGTAAATATGCTCTGTGGCAGACTCTTAAAACAAGGAAGACCAAAGGGTCAGAGATCTAACTTAAATGAACATTAAAAGTCTGAACTTTGTGTTTTAAATGATAGATCATATGACCAAAAATAATTGAAAGGCGTTAAATTACAGTGAACCAGTCAATGTTTGGCAAACAGGAGCTTAAATGATCAAACAGTGGGCTAATATTGCAACTAAGAATGAAATATTATTCTGGTGAAGTAAAATAATTGTGAAATTTCATTTGAAAATAATTCTAAAAAATCTATAAAAATATCTATATATATGTATAATAAGTAAGGGCCTTGGGGTGGTGCTTGTAGTTGAAGTTGATACACAATGATGCCCCCGCTGGCCTCAGTCAAACATGATGCCCTTGGACCCTGACCAAACTGAAAATGTATAGTTCTGTGCGTTTCCCAAAACCTACACAGGACGAGTTGCTGCACCCTTAACAGAGGGCAGTACAGGACTGGCAAAGCAGTACTGCTGTAGGAGAGAAATTAAGGACAGTTAGTATGGGCCTCTGGTATTATGGCACAAAAAGTTTCTTGAACATATTTCTATTTTACATGAAAAGTTGTAAAATAAAAATATATTGAGACAACAACGTTCTACATGCAATCTTACACCATATCTACCCCATTTCTACCAAAGGCAAACGAGCAACCAAATATTTGAGTGGCTTCATTGCAATTGTAAGATAGTTTAAAAATTTTTTTTTTTTTTTTTAATTTAGCATCTTAAATATAGGTTTTGTACAACAATGACAATATCAACAGGAACATTTTTTCAAAGCTTACAATTTGAGTCCAAGTTTAACTTCAAAATCCATATTTCCAATTAAAATAAACGGGTCTGTAACTTTCAAATGACTAGTTTATCATGGGTTGTTAACCCTTCAGGCCACATACAAACCATATGCAACCTTGCCCATATATCAAAAACCTTCCAATAGTCCCAACAAATAGATTAGTGACCCAAAAAGTGTGTTGACTAAGAAAGGACTGAAGGTAAAACAAAAAAGCCAGGAAGCTATGTGTTGAATTGCAGCTGAAGGGTTAAGCAGTATTTTATGCAAGTGACACCATCATCAAGAGTCATGACAGGTTGTCACAATAATATGAGGTGAAAAGGGGACAATGGGACCATGAAAAGACAATAGGAAAATTAAATTTACCGTCAGCAAAGGGGTCGAGACGCTCAGGGGAGATGATCATCTGTCTGCGCTTGGCTTTGTACTCATCTTCACGATCAGCAATTTTCTGTGGTCGATGCTCAGCAAAGGGGTCGTACTATTGGAAAAACAGAGAATTATAGTCACTACAGAAACATTAGCTACACAAAGTGTTCAATTGCCAAGCGAATGTGTGCATTTTCTATATTTCAGAATTTAGAGCATGTCACCAGACATATCCAGGTTACTACAAGTACACAGCAGACATTTAGAAATCCCCTACAACAATCTCAGATTTAAAATATAATTTACAAGTGATGAGTTGCTGAGTTGGTCTTTAACTAAATTGTTTATGTGACATCAAGAGGTATAAACAAACATACCTGCTCATCTGACTGTGGGATAGCATTAAGAATGGCCACTGGTGCATGATAGCCCGGTTTCTTAGGCCCCAACAAACTTGTAGCAGTGTCTTCTTCGTCATCCTGAGTGGCAATACAAAAAAGCACAATGAATGAAACATTACTTTGAACCAAACATTAGATAATATGGATAACATTTTACTCACTTCCTCTTGCTCATTGGCAGCGATAGATGTGACATATCCAGCAAACCGACTGTCGCTGCCACCGTAGATCTCCTGATCATAAAATCCAGTAGAATCGAGACCGACTCCCTCGTCACCTCCTTCTTCGACCAGGGCAGCCTTCCGGCCCTGGATTTCCAGGATCTGAGCCTCTATGTCTATAAAAAAGGAAATGTTATGAGATCCCATTATTTATAAAGTTAGTTTACAAAGCAGAAGACCTAAAGATTCTAGATTCTAAAACATTCTAGACTACAAATGGCGCGACCACACAAAGGCCAAAACGTGCGTAGGTAAAACGTCCATTAATAAAATATTTAAAACACGCTCAAAGGCCAACGTATATAAAAGAGCTTACATGTTGGTCAGTATTTTCCAAATAGAATGTAATGTAACAGATAGATCACTATAAAAAATAACCATATCATTGAGTCACACGTTCAGCTAAGACGCTAAAGAGTTAGCATAGCTTTGCATCCTACGCCATTACCTCACTGCGAACAGGCCTTTCATTACCATGCTCAAAAATAACTCTGGATTACCAACAAATACAGCATCCCCAGTACAACAGGTCAACGGTGCACCAATGTTCACAGCAATAAAAGCACAATGCAATCAAAGGTACATATTTAGTAAATTTTTCTTACCTTCGTGGGTTTTGGCGATCTTCGCCATTTTGGTGTGTTGTTTCAGACACCGGAAATGCACTGCTCTTGTACAACTGCCTCTTCCGGCTGTTCTGAAATCAGTACAACACTCCAACAAGGCACAAAAAGCATTTCAGGTAGGGCTACGCGCAGGGGTGTCAAACATATATGTATATTACTTCTATGGTATCAAACCAAGGATTATATTTCCATGTCTCATTTCAATAAGGGCAGCATGATTGTCATAAGGGCCTGTGGTGACTACCACTAGCCCCATTTGGACTAATGACATGTAAACCTAACTCACTACTCTTTGACAAACTACAAATAATAGGTTGTATTTATTATTTTAATTATTTATTATTTATTTATTTATTTTAATTACAGTCTAAAATATGAACTATTCTTTCAACTTTAGACAAATATTTCATTAAACACTCACAAGTACAGTTTTTAGTAAATTTTAGAAGACACCAAATGATGCAAAGCACCATATCTGGCCCCCTTGCCTTGTGTTTGACACATGTGGGCTAGGGAAGGTAAAAATGTATAGGCTACTGTAGGCTATCTTGTTTCATTGTGTATTTATTAAAAAGGGGGTAAATAAGTATGATGATAGAATTGCCTGCCATAACAACAGTGTTGGGAGTAATTAGTTACAAAAGTAACTAGTTACTGTACTATATTCTATTTTTCAGTAAAAGTAGTGTAACTTATTACTTATAAAAATGTTGATAATATATTACTAGTTACAATCTGAGTAACGTGAGTTACTTTCATATAAATTAATTGCTTTTATACTCTATTGAAAACGACGCTTTAGGACCAAAAACCACTAAAGTACTGTCTGTTGGCTTAAAGATAATAAAATATTAAGAGGAAAATGTGTTGTGATATCACATTTTCATAAATTAATCAGTAATCAAGTGTAAATGTGACAGGACTAGTGTTGTACAATGTCCTAACAAATGTGTGATTAGCTCAAAGTAACTCAGTAATGTAACACAATTACATTTTTGAGACAGTAATATTGTAATACAAATGTATTATAGTTTTCTCCTTGTAACTAGTATTATATTATGTATTACAAATTTAAAGCAACTTACCCACACTGCATAACAAATACAGGTTTCACCAGTGGTTCCCAACCTGGGAGGTGAACCCAGAGGACGCCAGAGATTTCAGAGGGGCCAGAGCTTTGTCAGAGGGACAATTTAAAAAAGCAGTAGTAGCAACTGAAATATAGGCTATCAAACGTGAAATAATACAACATATCCCAGGCCTATTATTAAAAAACTCAAACTTTTTTAGGCCAGGCACCTCATCAGCTCAAACCCCAGAACTCCTTATTAGTTTCCAGAAGGCCATCAGATGAAAATTTGATAGCACATTTTGAATCAAAGAGGCACTTAAGAGTCTTTTCAATGATTGCTTAAGAAATTGTAATATGACGTTTTGAACAATGTTACAAACTTTTTTTGGGAGGGGGGCAATACATGGCTCAGGGTACTTTGAGATTCACCTGTTTATTTCATTAGGTCACATTATTATTGTGTCAGTGGGTGCTCCATCAGTAAATCCTATTGTTTGTATGAGAGGGGGAGGTGTTTACACTTCTCCCATGCACACAGCTCAATAGACAGCACTTGGGTGGGATTGGGAAATGATAGTGATATCAGTCCTGTACTTGTTGTCCAAAATGACAACTGTAAGTCAGTTGAGCTTTCTTTTTGTGTGATCCTTCAAACCAATGATCAGCAAATAAACATTTGTTATGACTTTAAAAGTAGTGGAAAAAGGAGTACAATGAAACAGATGGTGGGTTGTCACAATTCCTCAAGGCAACATTTTATTTCTTAAGCAATTTTTGAAGAATTTGTACTTTTGTGTTGTTATACTCGATCCGCTCAAGAAGCCTACTGGTTTGATCATTGCAATGACTACTAGTCTACTTAAACTGAGAAAAATAGTTTTAATGGTATTCGTCCAAGCTCAATACTCAAGGCCCATTTTTCTTGTCTTTTCTCATAACTCAGTATGGCGGTTACACACAAGTAAAAAAAACAACAACAAAAACAAGTAGGCCTAGGCAATAAATAAATTTAGATGGAAAACCATAGCCTACTGATGCTCTATCTGTAGCAGGTGCTGTGGCCATCTTGTGACCAAATGATGAGCAACCTTTTGTTAGAAATAAAAGACAAATATCGAATTAATTATTAAATCCCAGATTTACATTTACTAAAGTGTCAGTAATACAAACCCTCATAAAAGGCCAGTATAATAGTAGGCTATAAAAACACACTATTAGGTGACATATGTCACTGCCTTTTCTGACGATATGGTACATAAAAATGCAAATAATTGAAATTGTAATTTAAAAGTTCATAAAAGTTTAGGTTGAACATGGGTAAAAAGTTGCTACAAAAACTCAAAACAAGAATCAATTTGAAGAAGACTGATACAAATACCCCCGTCCAAAGCCTTGAATAACTCACCCTGATAATTATTACTCTAGCTTTATTTGTTACATCGAATGTCTCGTGACATTTTTGCGCGTCCACAAGCGTGCACGCGCGGCCCTGGAACGTCAATGAGTCCTATGACGAACTCCAAAATTATCCAATCACAAGACAGAGTGATTGATCAGTAGCCAATCATGACCGACATAACTATGCAGTGTGGGCGGGACCAGAACGTGGCCGCTGTGGCTTGTCAAGCACCAGGACCAAACGGAGGCGAGTGAAAAAAATCTTGAAAGAAGGAAAAATGGCCAGAGGTGGTCGCAGCCTTCGAAAAGTTGCGGAGTGTATGAAACAGTTATCAGCCAGCCGAGAATTAGCGTCAAGGAGCAGCTTAAGGTAAGGCTAGTAATGTTTTACTGAAGACAAGAAAAACAAAATTGATCGTCAGAGACACTCCTAATCTAAAGCCAACGCGTACCGATAGTGGATGGTGTTACGTGAGCCGCTTCTGCTCGAGCGATTGCTTTTATAGTTACATTACCTGCTTCAAGGCTCCATTTTAGAACAAAACTCATGTTTTTATTAAACGAGAGCGTCATCCACTGAACTGTGTGGAAAATAAGTTCGTTCGGAATCTTGTTTGAAGCTTTAGCATCACAATGCGACTTTCTCGGTCAGACTCACGACAACTAGACTAGAGCTTCTCACGAAACCTCAGGGCGGATACAGCTTACTCTAACTGAACTACAAACTAATTCAATGCGTTATTCTCCAAAATGCAAATGTCTCTATTATACCGTTATAGCATGCTTTTTCCTACGCCCCGTATCAAGTGTCTTCTGTGAAGTACAGCCTTGTAAAACCTGTTTTCAAGCAGACTTAAGTTCAGAAAAAAAACAACAACAAAACCTAAATAATGTAATATATGTAATTACCCAAAACATTTTATAGTTCAGTTTTAAGTCAAACTTTCTTCAGTGTTTATAATCATTACTTTATTGTTGTGGGATGTTCAAGACTTTAAGCTGCTGCTGAACATCTGCTGCAGCTTGATGAGCTCAAACTATACAGATGAGAGCCCACATTCGACTCTGGTGTAACAATCATTAGGGTTACAAACTCTGTGTGTATATGTGTCACTTTCACTATCTTTTTATGTCTGAATGAGTCACTATGGATGCTACTTGAGATAACGAGTGTGTACAATAGTACTGTAACTATTAGTAAATTACATACTTCAGCTTGTTCTGATTTACTACAGTGCTATTTCCCAACCACATCTCATGTGTCTTCAGTTCGAGGTCACTGTCATGTGTCCACTGTGTCACATTTCAGCTCTTCGAGAGTTAAAAAAGTAGGGCACTCTCTTGCTACTAGAGCCCAGCACCATCAAAGTGAAGAATAAGCCTCCAGAATAATGAATATTGTCAGACAGACATGATGTTGCTTTGGACCAAGACAGGAAGATGTATGTCTTGGAGTGTATGTTTACAGTGCCTGATATACTACATCAATGCTCAGATAGTCAGAAATATTCTGGTGACTGATGGGCTGTTCTCAGTATTGTCAGTTTGACCCTGCGTGCTCGTGTCAGCAGACACAACTATTCCAAGAAAAACAGTATTTCGGAATTGAGGCTAATTTTGAGGTCTTTTGAAATAACTGCAGCCCACTAGATGAGTTTACAAAACATGTGATTGTTGATCCAAGTAGCTATACAGTAAACAAAACTTAGTCCATTGTTTTTATCTCAAGCACCACAACTCAGCAAATCAGAACAAGTTTTTCTTTATTTTAAATTTGCATCATTGATATAATACACTTGCTGAACAACTGTAGATTTAATTGACCTTTATTTAACCAGGATCCCACTGAGATTCAGAATCTCTTTGCAGGGGAGCCCTGGGGAAGGGTCAGGGGAGGCATTAATGGACATGTTTTTAGCTGTAGGAGGAAACCGGAGTACCAGGAGGAAACCTTTTTTTTTTTTTTTTTTTAGTCATCGTGATGAGGTTACGTCGTGCCTAATAGGCGTTGACGTGATGATCATTACAAAAGTAAACATTAGATCAAAAATATTCCTCTTGCTGGTTTTCCACAAACTTCTTTTAAAGCAGTCTAATGAATGGCAGTCCCACAGCTCAGGAACGTGGTTTAAAAGTTTTGTTAAAAATATAAAAGGTGAGCGGTCCAGTGCTCGACTAGTAGGATATGATATGCTTGAATGAAAGAGAAATCGATTGCGAGTCGAGATAAGAGTCGGTTTGAGACTTGGACACATTGGCACAAGGGCCCGAGGTAGTTGTTGGTGGAGTAGCTTATATCCATAGCACATTGCTGCAAAATTTCTCCTGTGTTTCAGTGGGGTCAACTTTAATTCCTCATAGTCTTTGTCGGATACTGGTTGTGCATATTGGTAATGTTGTATAATTCGGATGACTTGTCGCTGAAGTTTTTCTAGCCGCTTAGTTTGTGTCACATTGAGAGCAGCCCAGACAGGCGACGCATATTCAAAGAGGTGCAGAATATAGCACTTGTATAGGCGTAAAAGTATGTTCTTTTCTGTAATAGACTGAGAGAGCCTGCGAAGCAGAAAAAACCTAAAAAAAAAACCTACGCAGACACGGGGAGAACATGCAAACTCCACATAGAAAGGCCCTGGCCGGCCCGGGAGTTGAACCCAGGACCTTCTTGCTATGAGGCCAGAGCGCTAACCGCTTGCGCCACCGTGCTTTTTTTGATTGATCTTTTTGGTCAGTTGTGCTTTAGCCATTTCAATGTTCCATTAGGGTCTAGTTCTTGATACTTTAAAACTTTCCAAAACTGTCTGATGTCTTTTTTTATGTTGAAAAGGCGATTGAGAGTTAAAAAAAAAAGTGGTGCTTCGTTTTTATGATTGATGGACACAACAGCAATTTAACACCACTATTTCTTTGTTTCTGGTCCAGATACCTATCATCATGCGGGATCCTTATGACGCGTGTTCCTCCTGTGCTCTCTGCAAATGCTGTCACAAACCATCACAGTGTGTTGCCCGCACGCAGCTTCTTCAACTTGGCTGACTCATTCTCCAAGAGAAAGGAGTACTCTGAAAGACGGATTATTGGGTATGTTTAGTTTACTTGAATACCTGCTTACCTCTACCTACCTATCTACCTACCCACCTACCTCCCTACATACATAACATACATACATACATACACATACATACATACATACATACATACATACATACATACATACATACATACATACATACATACATACATACATACATACATACATACATAGGTGTTATTGGCCACATCCTGAACCAACTTGACTCCATTTAAAGACAAACTGGTTGTGACGTGGTTAAAAGTTCATACTCTCTCTGTCATGCCAGGACTGACATCAGAAGAAACTTAGCTTTCAGGGCATCCCTCACTGTCCGTGCCTGTGCCTGTGAATGACGCATTAAATGTCCCTGGGTGTTCACTGGAGAGGTCATAATCACTAAATCTCTTTGTATAAATAGACGCAGGTCCCAGAGCTGCTGAAGCAATTGCATAACTGTACAGTGCATGGAACCAGTACTTGCTCTTCTATTAGTTTTTCAGTTTCTAACCTCATTAATATTCTTTATCTGCTCTTTGACCTACTTTACCTGTCACTAGGTCGTGCTTGCCCTTGGGCTAAGTGTTACGCAATATGCATTACCTGCTTACCCACCATGACACAGCTGCCTGTCCTCTTAGGTATTCGATGCAGGAGATGTATGACGTGGTGGCTGGAGTGGAAAACTATCGTCTCTTTGTGCCTTGGTGTAAAAAGTCAGAGGTGGTGTTCAGACGAGCAGGGTTTTGCAAGGCTAAGCTCACTGTGGGCTTTCCCCCAGTAGTGGAGAACTACACCTCTTTAGTCACATCAGTGCGCCCCACCTGGTCAAGGTATGTGACTTAGAAAGGTAAAACTCTTTTGCAGTAAAAAGAAAGAATTTATATAATATATACTATACATATTTGTTTTTCATATTTGTTATTTGTACATTTGTTTTTCCACCAGGCATCCTGCTCAGAGGGCAAGCTGTTCAATCATTTGGAGACAGAATGGCGCTTTAGTCCCGGTCTTCCTGGCTACCCTCGTACCTGCACTGTAGATTTTTCTGTAAGTTGCTTCACTTTGTCTCACATGAGCCCTTTACAAACGTGCATGTCCAGGCTGACTTTCGCCTGCTCAAATTCTCACAGCTATGCCCACTTTTTACAACTGGAGATTAAACCTCTGTAGCCCCCGTTTGTTACTGCAAGCAAGGTGGGAAAGAAATCCTCCATGAACAGTTGTGTGAGAGATCCTTTTATAGTACTTAATATTGCTGCAAGTGCAAACAACTCTCATTATTTTTTTGTGAAGTGGCTGCCAGAATCAACCATGCAATCGTTTTGTAAAGGGCTATAATGCTACCAACTTTATCGAATGAAAAATATTATGTGAAGCTGTCATTTTTAATTAATATCAGAATGTTTGTTTGTGTTTTTCTAAGATTTCATTTGAGTTCCGCTCCCTGCTCCACTCGCAGTTGTCCCACATGTTTTTTGATGAAGTGGTGAAGCAGATGGTGTCAGCGTTTGAGCGGCGCACGTCTCAAGTCTTCGGCGCAGAGACACCCATCCCTCGTGAACTAATGTTTCATGAGGTGCACCACACGTAGCATCGTCAGAGCTGCACGCCCAAACCCAGTGGGCATACAAATATAAGGGAGGTCTGAGAAATAGACTCAACAATCACAATTTAATCGGCTGTGCCTTTCTCACAGCAAAGACCAACTTCCAAGTGACATTCTTTTGCCAAAACTTCACTTTGGTGCTTTACATGCCAGCTTTTAAAAATGTCTATTTATTTTTGGACAGTGTGAACAGAAGTTGGTAATAAATGTGGAACTTCTTTAGATTTTATGTTGCTCAAAATTACCTGCGGGTGACAAACACACTCCACGGCTTACATTGCTGCTCTAACCACTGTTTTGTAATTAATATGTTATAATACATTTTGGATATCTTTTGAGCATAGTGAAATGTTTTTAAGACATAAAGATGATATGAATTTGGACATAATGGTAAAACTTTTTTGGGTTCAACTCAGGAGTTTCTCAGGGACAGTTTGTGGCTGTGCATTTAGCTATTTCATTGTTTTGTCTCAATGGACTAAATAAATTCCTACACTAATGCATAGGATATTTTTGGACAGTTGAAAAAGTATTCTTGTCAATTAAACAGTGGTTATAGCTGCGTTGTTAGTTGTTGGACGTGGTTAAGCATATCTTGACAATGACAGATAACAGAGCGTGTTGAAGTTTGTCAATTACCTCCATCAGTCAAGTACAGTAGGGTCCAGAAACAAATGTAACCATAAATGTTATAAGGTTATAAGATCACCTTAAAGCACATAAAATCTAGTCTATAAGTTGTTCTCTGGGCGATGGCACGGAATGTTCATAGACTTCAGTATTGTACAACCCATAGGCACTGTGCCAGAGGAAAATGTGTTTCAAGAATGATGTTGGATTTTTTAAGGCTGTAAATGACTGCAGACAAAATGCAGTACATCTAGTACACAGATCTATCAGGAGCGATTTGCATCTGGTGAAAGTATTTTTCCTATTTGGGCCTACTGTTTGCTAAGCTATTGTTTTTTGTTTAGTTTTGGACATTTTTAGAGTGCAATATGTACAAGACACGTGTTTTTCTTTCTTTTTTTTTGACTACATCTTAGCATTCAATAGACACAGCGGTCATTAACATTATTTCCAGTGAATGATTTTTCTAACACTGACAGTGCCTCTTGGCTTGCTGGCAGCGTATTTATCAACATAACAATGTATACATTTTATATTTATTATTTAGATTAGGAGGTGATGAACAGATTGATAGAAACATATTTGACAGTTTTTAGAAGATTTCAGAATATTTCTTTAAATCTATTGGGAAGTGTTTGTCTATAAATGATGTATTGAGTGACTTGATAATTATTTTGACTGCATGATTTATAAAACTTTTTTTTTAATCATATAAAATTGTCTGTTTTCTTAATAGGAATTGGTTACAATTAAAATTATTTTAACCAGATTTTTAAAAAAAAGATTAAAATCCATATTTCAGGACATTTTAGCAAATCTAGAATTACATTATGCATTTCTTTAATTTGATTGATTTGGCTGTGGAGCATGTGTTTGCACTTGTGATCTTATTATACATAATGAATGGACACAACTAATATACAAGTAGTCTATTATTTAACAAAATAGGCTTGCAATAACACATTTTTATATCGATTTTGGTCCGGTCTTTTGACACTAGTTTGGATTTGAATATGGCCCTTGTGAAAAGTAGTTTCACTTACTGAAGGACTGAAAAAACATGACTCCAAACCCAAAACTTGAACTTTGTAACAAAATTGATTGATTAATCAATTATGACAGATTTTGTACCAACAAGTATCAGCCAAAACCATAACAAATATAAAAAGGAAATAATTAACACATGAAAAACAAAAGTTAAAGGACACTGACTCATTGGACTTTTCATATCACTTTGCAGTAATAAACAGCATAATCAATAGATTTACATTACAATGTTAGCTATAGTAAGAGCATAGATCATCACCTTATTGTTAACTTTATCAACATATTATATTTATTGTGAGCAACAAGGAATAGTGTTCATATGTTGAAATGTCTCTTGTCCATTCTTCTAGAGGTTTGTGGAGGGATACATTGACATTATTCCTTCTTCCAGTTTGTCTACTGCTTTGAAAAACCACGACTTGATGAAAGGCCAGACTGTAACGAACTCCAACTTATCCACAGTCAAAGTCAAAAATGGCAGATTTGAGTAAACATGGGTGAGCAGGTACTAGCAGGAATATTTCCCACTACTGCCGACCTTCTGTCCATTAGTCTGTTTAAGTCACAGATGAGCTTAGAATCCCATGCCACCTCCCATGCCTCCCATGCCTCCCATTCCTCCCATGCCTCCAGGCATCTCCTTCTCTTCTTTAGGGATCTCTGTGACAACAGCCTCAGCTGTGGACAGGAGTGATGCTACTCCAGCAGCATCCAGTAGTGCTGTCCTTACAACCTGTTAAAACACAAAAAAGAAGAGACAATGTAATAAAAATAAATAACAACAACAACAATAACAATAATGAAAAAGTTTAGGAAAAGCTCTTGAGAAAAATGTGTGCAATGTACTAAAAATGGGACTGTGTGTATACTTATTTCTAGTGTTGAGCTTTGACTTATTAATGTAAAAATGTATTATACCTTAGTGGGGTCAATGATTCCCTTCTCAACCATGTTGACATATTCTCCCTGTAGAGCATCATAACCGATTTCATGCGGGCCCTGCAGAATCTTCTCTACGACTAGAGAACCCTCGACACCTGCATTCTTGGCAATGGTCATGGCTGGGATCCGGAGTGCTCTCTTAATAATATCCACACCTAAACAGAAGTTCATAAAGTTAAAAATAAAGAGTAAAACAAGATGGAGTGAGAAAGGGTAGTTTCTTGAT
The DNA here is from genome assembly GCA_038363315.1 of Mugilogobius chulae. Lineage (NCBI taxonomy): Eukaryota > Metazoa > Chordata > Actinopteri > Gobiiformes > Gobiidae > Mugilogobius > Mugilogobius chulae. The sequence goes on from CM076403.1 coordinate 46,402,327, forward strand.
GACTGACCTATCTGCTGGTCTGAGTTGGCGGCTTTGATGCCCTCTAGTGAGGGGATGCAGCGCAGCAGTGCACAGCCTCCTCCAGGAACAATGCCCTCCTCCACAGCAGCTCTTGTGGCATTCAGAGCATCAGTCACACGGTCCTTCTTCTCATTTACCTCCACATCACTGGTTCCTCCAATCTAAATAATAGTAATGTAGGCTTAAAACCCATTTCATTGGCCAATGAGTATCAGACACAGAAAAACATACCTTTAGCACAGCTACTCCATCTGACAGCTTAGCAAGTCTCTCATTGAGTTTCTCTTTTTCGTAGTCACTGGTGGTGCTATCTAGCTGCTCTGCAATTTCTGCTGCACGTTTCTCAATATCAGCCGGGCTACCTCCTCCCCTAAGCAGCAGGGTGTCGTCCTTGGTAATTTGTACTTCACCAACTTTTCCAAAATCATGAGGCTGAATGTCTTCAAGCGCCAAGCCTATAGCCTCATCTCCAAAAACCTACACATTTTTTATTATATTAGTAAGTATAGAGTTTCTAGGCATGCATTATATGACATGATTTTCAAAATGTTCCAATGCTAGTTTAATGAACAAATATAAAATGTTGACCTACAGTGCCCCCAGTGGCGATGGCCATGTCTCTCAGCTGATTTTTTCTGTTGTCACCAAATCCAGGGGCTTTTACTGCTACTACCTGCAGCCCAACTTTGAGCCTGCAAGTAGTTGAGTAAAGCACATTTATATAACACTTATTGCATAAAAAAGAGCTAATGAACATTTAGATTTTTTATATACCTATTGAGAACCAGTGTGCTGAGGGCTTCTCCATCTACATCTTCTGCAATAATGACCAAAGGTTTGCGGTGCTGATTGGCAATTTCCAAAGCAGGCACAATGCTCTGGACACTTGAGATTTTCTTCTCACTCAGTAACAAGTAGGCATCCTGAAACTCGCATTTCTGACCTGTTCAAAATATAATTTTAACTTAAAGATTATAGCCAAAATACCAAATTAAGTGTTAAGTGTGCTTGAGCAAATGTATTTACCTTTGGCAGTATTGATAAAATATGGTGAGATGTAACCACGGTCAAACTTCATGCCCTCAATTATTTCCAACTCATCGTGAAGAGTTTTTCCATCCTGAAAACGGACATTAGGAACATCAAACATAGATCTTGAACTACATAATAAATGCAACCTCGCACATAAAAACAATTGCATAATCATTGTTTTATAGCAAATAACCAACCTTGACAGTAATTACTCCTTTGCGCCCCACTTTTTTCATGGCATTAGAAATTATATTACCAATTTCCACATCTCCATTAGCAGAGATAGTTGCTACCTACAAAACAAAAAATTACAAAATATTTTTATATGTCATTTATATGTAGTCAAATTTACATTTAAATTACAACAGAAAATAAATACCTGCGCTATTTCCTCTGGTGTTGTGACTGGTTTGGAGAGCTTTTTCAGCTCATTTATTACAGTCTCCACAGCCATCATAACCCCGCGGCGGATTTCAACAGGGTTGGCACCTTTGCTGATGGTATCAAAGCCCTCTTTGGCAATAGCCCGAGCCAGTACTGTAGCAGTGGTAGTGCCATCTCCAGCCTCTTCATTGGTGTTATTGGCCACATCCTGAACCAACTTGGCTCCAATGTTCTTGTACTTGTCCTTCAGATCAATGGCTTTAGCTACAGTTACGCCATCCTTTGTGACCTTAGGGCTGCCCCAGGACTGCTCAATGATGACAGTGCGACCCTGAAATAAATTAGGAAAAACAATAAAAAAAACAATATTTAGCAAATGATTAAATGCTGAGATGCTGAGAAAATACAGCACTTACCTTTGGACCCATAGTAACGGCCACAGTATCCGCCAGCAAATCTACTCCCTGCAGCATAAGAGCTCGGGCATCTGCACCAAACTTGACATCCTTTGCATAGGCTCTAGTGAGGTGAGGTGCCAGCGCCCGGCACACGGGTCTGACTTGCTTCATGACTGTGGGTAAGCGGAACATCTGAAAAACAGTACAAAAAACACAAGAAAAGTGAGTGTATCAAAAAAGATCCAGGCCTCAGAAACATAACAGTGACAATGTAAAAATGCTAATGTAAAATACATGGCACTAGACTAGTCCCATGTGACGAATAAAGTTTTTTGTTTATTTTTTTACATTAAAATGATCAATTTCACCGACTGATTAAAAATGGATCCCTCATATTAAAACACATACTTCACTAATGACCAAACACCAAATACTCAAAAAGCAAGTCTTGGATACCAGTGGCACAAATGAAATAAATGTACCAAAAAGTATATTTGTATCTTTGTTGTAAAAATAAATAACTCTTGACCCCAGCCTGCCTATTTAAACTGGTTTTAGATCAGTGAATGCACAACTAAGTGAAACTTTTGAGGGCTCCTGCCAAACATGTAATATTACAATCAATATCTCAGTGCATTTAGGGTTAGATTCAGATTAGCAAGTTTTTTAATCAGTTCCTGGTTACCCCACGTGTCTTCCTCAGGTCGTGCGTCACAAGGTCAAACTGAAAAGCACGTGCGGAAGTATCCCTTCATCCCTGTCCATGGTTCAGATCATGGATGTATGGTCCAGATCATGGTTCCAGTCCAGACTAGATCCACTGCTTTCCCATTCACACTTTACAAACAGCTGTTCAACTTTAAATTGTGCACATAACATACTTAAAACGACCACCGTGTTACTGAGATGAAGGCATGCATTTAGGTTCTTCGATCCTTGGAAGTTGAATGACTCTAGCTGATCTGAATTAACGAAATAAATGGATAATCTGTTTATGTCTTAGTGGGGGCAACCGGCTGCCACTTAAGACACTGGGGCGTGTGTCTGATCGCTAATGCTTGGCTAACTTAGAGTAAAACTATCAGATAAAGCATGATGAAATAATACACGTATAAAATGCACCCCTTGGTTATTCATGCAAAGTTCACGTTATAAAACCACGCGTTGGTTAATAGACAACACTTATTACAGTTATAGAAAGAATAGTGTAAACGACATTCCTTACTTTTGCGATAAAGTTGTTGAACCTGGTGCAGTTCTGCTCCTCGGGGTGATATAAGAGAGAGGCTGAGGACAGTGAGGTGCGAACAGGCTTTTTCAGATGAGACTGCACATGGCCTTTCACATCCGGGTAATTTACCGGTTAGCCCAGGACCATGAATAATGAAACTGTGACAGTTTATCTGGTTTGTTACCGGCGTAACAGTATAGTTTAAACGTAAAGATAATATGTTGCTGTATGTTGTAGTATTCACAATGAAACAGGTAACAAGTTTACTCAGTCTATGCTTAAAAAAACCCATAAACCTTGATGATGCTCGTTCCCGGGTGATCGATTCCAGAAATTTCGCTTGTGCCATTGGAGGAAAGGGTGGAGGTCAAAGTTGACATTGTGCAATATTGCTTTAGCTAAAAAGTAATTTAAACACGTACGCGTGATTTATATTACGCGTCGTTTCTGTTTGTGTTCTATCTTAGACATGGGCAAAGCCATTAATCCTTAGCTAACACTTCTTCATTGTCTAAATGTACCAGAAAATTGTTCTAGAATGATTTGAAGTTGTACACCTTTGGCGCATGCGCACGTCAGTTCTGGATATTTCTTCACGTGCAGGACTCCCCCTGTGTGTCCCATCCATCCACGCTGTGTGGCACGCACTTACCGGGGTACAGCTCTGCGCTTATTCTCACATCACACTTATCCTGAAATGGTAAGGCACTTTGCGCTAAATGTCTTAGTTGTTAAGTATTCTCCACCAACGAGAAGCATTAGAAAGAGTCCAGTTAGCTTATTGATGCTAACCATTTGATATGGCTAACCAGAACTTAGCCAACATCTGCTTGACAAGGTCACTCTGCTATTAAGACTGTAAATTGATTGTTTAAATACTGCTTTAATAGTTGCTGCCTAAATGTGTTCATCTATTGTTCTTTCATGCTAAAGCGTTTAGGGAAAATACTTCCTTGAGCATCTGTGGATAAGTCATGCCATCTCGTGCAGTTTTAGTTTTGCTGTTATAGCAACTACAACAAATTAACTTTTAGATTTCTGTCTTCAGTGACATTTCCAGTCAACTATTATTTCTACAATAGGAACCAAACAGTGGCACTCTTCTACAGAAGCTGTAGAGTTGAACTATGCTCTCTGTATAAAAATTAGAGCAAAAAATTTGAACTTAATTGTCTTTTATGAAACAACATAATTTGCACATCAAAAGATATGCGAGTAGGAAATATGCCTATTGGTAGATTATAGTAAAGATAAATGTGTGCACATGTTAAGGTTTCTCTTTTAACCATGTATCCTTGATTGTCACACTCATCGTCATCAGTTATCTTTTAGTCAATGAACAGTCCTTGTCCCTCTAACCCTTGCTGGGTAAATATTCACCTATGAAAGATATGTTCTTTCATAGTTGAATTTGGGGAGGGGTTCATCTCACTGTGAAGCGCTTGTGACTCTGTCTGTGAAATGCGCTATACAAATAAAGATTACTTACTTTCTTACTTCTGCAGCTGTGTCTACTAACTTACTTGAGCTTTATAACATGTGACCTGTTCCCTCCCATCCCTCTCTCCTTCACCATCCCAAGGTCATCATGATCTGTTATTAAATAGTTATCTTATTTTAGCTTATCAACCTTTCCTCTTTCACACATGGTAAAACCAACTTAATAACATACTCCACAAAAAAATGTATGTGATAATTTTATTCACCTTGTTTTTTTTTTGTGGTTATTTTCAGGCCTTCCGAAAATTCCTGCCCCTGTTCGACCGGGTACTGGTGGAGCGTTTAACTGCAGAGACAGTAACTAAAGGGGGCATCATGCTGCCAGAAAAGTCACAAGGCAAAGTGCTTCAGGCAACAGTTGTAGCAGTTGGACCTGGATCAGTAAATCAGGTGATTGTTGAAAAATGTTCTATAAGACATTTTTGTTTGTCTTTTATTTTCCATTTATTGTCATTGATTATTATGTTACAGAAAGGAAATATTCAACCTATGAGTGTGAAGGTTGGTGAGAAAGTTCTTTTACCTGAATATGGTGGAACTAAAGTAATTCTAGATGACAAGGTAAGCCATACAACAAATAAATACAAAGTATTTATGTAAATTAATATATTTTGTAACGCTGTTAACTCTCTTTAGGACTATTTCTTGTTCCGGGATGGAGACATTCTTGGCAAATATGTTGAATGATTCTTCTGCTTAGATATTCATTGCTGTACAACATGTCTTTGTTCTTCTCATTGCAAAAAAAATTATGTTGTCCCACTCATATTTTCTTTTGTATCTTATTGTCATTGTAAATAATTCTAATCACATTTTGTTACAATAAAACTAAGTCATTAAATCAAGCCTTTGATGGTTGTGTTCTTGTGGTTTTTAGCGCTAGTATAAGACAAGCACCTGGTGTAAATCTTGGGTGTTTAAGCCTGATAAAAGAACTTATCTAATTTAATCTGTCTAATCAAGGACTTACCATGTCTGGGCTGTAACACTAGCAAGAAAAGATTCTGACAGCTTTGGATCTTCATTACTTCCATGAAGAAATTAAAAAAACAACAAGTAATATGGAGTTGTTTTGTCAGAAATATGCACTTGTGACATAGACCATTTAAAGTACAACTGAAATGCTTTGAATTGACAAAACAAGAAACGGACCAATAGATTCATGGAGCGGACGGTCACAGCTGACGTAGGAGTGCGTCGCTACATCCGGGTATTCTGTCGCGATGGTCATGGCGGAGGGCACTGCAGTTCTCAGGAGGAATCGGCCTGGAACCAAGGCAAAGGTACCTCTTCCAAAACAGACAGACAATGAAACTTGTTTCATTATTCATTTATTACAGAGTTACCGGTACGCACGTATTTGATGTTTTGTGTATTAGTATATCATAAGCGCACTGCATACAGAAAGGCCCGTCTTGGAAATGGCAACAGGCTAACACATTAGCTAGCTCCTTTTTCCACTTCCCGGAGTATTGTTACAGAATCTATCACTCGTTTAGGTTCCCATTGACGCTCGTTTACTTTATGAATGTGTAATAAAGGTTCTTTATGCACACACCCTTCTATTGAAAGATGACGCTTTGTATTTTGGCTGTGTAACGCAAGCTGTTGCTCGGGTTTCTAGCTAACTAGTGCTAGCTAATGTTAAACGTAACCCCAAATTAGGCAAACACGTTTTAATTTTTAACTATTTTTCTTTGTTATGGTCATGTAGTGATGTAACTCAGATTCCCAGCTTTGAAAATGTTATGTGTTTTGACCCCAAAAGATTCTATTCAGATTCCATTGGCTGTGATTGGTTGTGATTTGGTTATAAAGCACTGTTATAGGTCGGCTACACACTGTTTTGAGTAATATCTTAAGAATACACCATAATAAATAAATACCAGACGAGCTACTTTCTCTGTTTGTGTAGGACTTCTACAACTGGCCTGATGAATCATTCGAGGAGATGGACAGCACTCTCGCTGTTCAACAGGTGTGTGGACACAGTCACAAATGTCGCTTCTCTTGGACAGGACTGGACACTTAAGACTCTTTCGTCTATGAAGGACTGTTCATCTGTTTTAGCTTACTTTTGCTGACACTATATGTTAGGACTTTTGACTCTTCTAAAGAGTAGATACAATAGTTTGTTATGAATGGTAAGTTCGGATAACAATATTATTTGTATCACTTTTCTGGTTAGTGGTCTGCCACTATGGCTTTGTTGGGCATTGTCTCATGAATATTGTGTCCATTACGTTACATGCGTTGCACTAAAAATATCTTGACGTAGACAAATTCTCACTATGAACAGGTTCACCATTTCATAAGATCTGACCCGTAACTTGCCGCCTGGTAGCATTACCATGCTTGTTTCAAGAAGTTACCTAACTCTAAAATGTTTTAGATAAAATATCATATCAGAGTATTTTTGTTTGTAATGAATGTATCTTTGTTTGAGTAATTCAAATTCTTGATGTACTCTGTTACAGTATATACAGCAAAATATTCGGTCAGATTGCTCAAATATTGACAAAATCCTAGAACCTCCTGAAGGTCAAGATGAGGGTGTGTGGAAGTATGAGCACCTCAGGTATGATCACATAACACAACCTGTCCAAATAACACACTGCTGCTCTTTTCAACCGTTTGTTTTCTCTAATACACAGGCAGTTCTGCTTGGAGCTTAATGGGTTAGCTGTCAAACTGCAGGTATATAATCTGATCACATTTCATCTCTTCTTACAAAAATGTGAAATAATGGATAAATCCAATATTCTGATGTACTTTATCTGTTTTTAAAATGATATGGAATGTTTTGATATTTTATGCTAAACAGCAAGTGTGTTGTGTTTCATCGTTTTCCTCAGAGTGAGTGCCATCCTGACACCTGCACACAGATGACAGCCACAGAGCAGTGGATTTTTTTATGTGCTGCTCATAAGACACCCAAAGAGGTAATAGAAATTTGCACTTGTGTTAATTAACCAATATATAGACATACTGCATTTTCATCACTTTTCTCTGCTTAACTTAGTGCCCTGCCATTGACTACACCAGGCACACGCTGGACGGAGCTGCCTGCCTTCTTAATAGCAACAAATACTTTCCTAGCAGGTTGATCACTATTGATACATTTTGCAACAATTAAAAAATGTTGCAATGTTTGGTTGAGTTAATACTAAAATTTGTATCTTTTAAGGGTGAGCATCAAGGAATCATCAGTGGCCAAACTAGGCTCTGTGTGTCGTCGCATATATAGGATATTCTCTCATGCCTACTTTCATCATCGCCAGATATTTGACAAGTATGAGGTGGGTTACTTATTGAGAAAGCATGTGTGAAAACATACTTTCTTATACAGTCTTTTTTGTCCAAAACTATCATTGTGTTTATTTACAGAATGAAACGTTCCTGTGTCACCGGTTTACACGCTTCGTAATGAAGTACAATCTGATGTCCAAGGACAACTTGATTGTGCCCATTCTGGAGGAGGAAGTTCAGAACACCTCATCAGCAGGGAGAGTGAAGCCTAAAGATAAAGCAGCTGCCATAAAAGAGTAATATGTAAACAGTTTATACGGCGATGGTTGACGAGCTGAGAAACACACACAGTACTCATTCATTCTGGACAAACACTACAGTGTATTTAGGCTCTTGTCTAGGATCACTGTCCGTTGGTTTTGTTTTCCTTAATCTCCAGTGTCTGTTTGAAGGTAGGATTAAGTGGCCTGTACTATGAAGCTGGTTAGGCGTACCTAGTTATGCTTTTGTCTGGATTATTTAAAAAAATAATCCAGACATAAGCATCTCTGGATAAGCAGTTCTATGAAGCTGTGTTATTACATACCCACTAGACCCCAAATTTTCTGAATGAAGTTATGCCTGTTAACACAACACGGACAGTACTAACTAAATTTAGAAAGGAAAAGTTGTGTAATGCTTGAGGAACTGTCAATGTCACTAAACAATGGAGAGCTTAAAGAGAGCCATCTTCTGGATCTAAACCTGGCTAAGTTGACTTTGAGTTCAGGCTTTAGTTTTATAGAGTTTTACCTTAATAAAAAGATTCAGCTTTGTACTACCACTAACCAGGATTTACCCTAAAGTTACCTCGATAAGGCTCTAAGCCAGCCTTGTTGTACAGGCCTTAAATCTGCACAGAAGAGACTTTCATTAGCATTAACAATTGCTGTTCAGAGTCATGCTGTACTTCTTCCACTAGGGGGCCCAGCTGTTTCTGAATACAGACCGGCTCTCACCACTTATTTAGAAAACTTTTCGTTTAATCTTTTAAGCAGCTGGATTTGCAAACTTTATGTAATCATGGTGACCTGTATTGATGACAAAGGCACACTGACAGCCTCCCCTGTAAATATCCCCACTCCTATCTTTTTCACATCATATTTTCTGATGGTGCTTCACTTTTTGTGTCTGCTTCTGTTCTATATTTGCTTGTGTTGCCTCATCCTATTTGGGGATGTCCCATGTTATGGATCACTAAATTAGCCTGCTGACTTAATTATGCTTAAACACAATGTAGGTGTGGTTTGTGTGGTAGTGAACAAATAAATCTAATCTCTAGCTTTGTACATGTAATTGCAGCCAGATATTCTCCCTCTTCAGGTTCTGACAAAGTATTTAGGAAAACTTCTTTGCCAACTCTGATCCTGCTTTGTGACACACCCCTGTTTTAGTGAAAAAACGTGCCCAGTATCTCTTTGCATAAATAGATTAGTAATTGTTATAAGCTTTACAAGCAGAAACTGTGCTGCTCGAGGCCAGTTCAATTGCTTTCAGCGTTAAAAACCACAAGAAAGGATGGAATATTGGCTACACTGAAGTTACGGAGCACAACCTCCCATCCCTTACCCTCTCCTTCATTAAGTTATATTGTGGGAGGAGTCTTGTCAATCCAACCCACTGTTTTTTTAAAGAACTAAAAATTTTGTTACTGTTGACATTTTCATGATGTCTGTTAATAAAAAAGACCTATTATTCACATGATTTTACAAGTGTATTGATTTACATTTTTGCAAACTTTATATTTTACTTACAACAAAAGGCATTTATAATATTCTTACAATAAAACATAACTGAAATACTGTACAACCTTCTATTGCATCACAAATACTTTCATTGTCATTTTAAGACCAACACAAATTTAATGTGAAAACACACAACTTAAATAACAGCACTAGTTAGTAAGAAAACTGAAACTTCCAATAAAAACAGTATGTACATTGCTACAATAACATTAACTGGTATATGTGGCACTGTTTAACACCTAAATATCAAAAGGTACCCTTTTTCCTTTTTGTTTAATGAAAAGTCTGTTACTTGACACATAATTATTCAGTTCAAATCATTTGGTGAAAAAAGTAAAGTGGCTGATATGGGAAATTACTAGTACCACAAGTGTGAGGGAACAGTCATAAATCGCCCACATGGAAGAGATGTTCAAAAATATCTGATTATGATCGAAGCACCTTTTTCTGTAAAGGACCAGCATCATTGTAAAAGCCTTAGCATAATACTGCAACAATCAGAACATGACATCTGCTCTATTCTATTAAACATAATCAACCTCATTATGGCTTTATAAAATTAAAAGTGCTTGGAACAAAAGGAAACGATGAGAAACTTGATGGCAACAAAACAGTCTGTTGACAGTGTAGTCCAATCAGGAAGCGGCGCCTTTTCCGTACTGTCCACATCCTCTTCCTTGGCTGATGTCTAGTCTCATTAAAAATAAACCCTCATATAAATGTCTGAAGGGAAGTTTTGTTTGAGGAACATCTCACATACAGGTGACCTCAGCCTTGCCCTCGTCAGGCTCAAAGCCGCCCTCCTCTAAATGGGACAAGGAACTGGGATAGCCCCCGCCAAAGACAGGGAACCCCCCAATCCCTCCAGATATAGGAGAGAGCTCCTGTGGAGAGAGAGGGCTGCTGACGGATCGGCTCACAGAGTGACTGGAGACTTCACTGTGTACAGACAGCGACTGTATAAACAAAAAAAACAGACATTTGTGTTTGTTTTTTCGTAGTAGTCTGATTATTTTTTCCTAAGATCACAAGAACAACAACAAAAAAAACTGCATTGGGGACTTACTTTGTTTCTGTGTTGAGCAGCCGTCTGACCTCTCACTGGTCTTTGTAGAAACACAACCTGTTTTGTGGCCAGGTTTCCATCACTTAGTTGCAAACAAATCACACTATTAGTGAAATATACTGATAAATATACAGGTTTATGTTTTATGTACCTGTCATGTCTAATGATGGGCGTCGGAAGCACACATGTAAGCAGCCAACCAAACTCTGCTAGTGTGTGGAGGAGCGGGCCATAATCAGTCTTTACATTTGAACCCTACAGAATAGCACACAAATTCCCATTTCATTTTGTACCTGATATATATTATACAAATACTTTATTTTTTGTTTAGTTTAAGAATAGTCAAAATAATTACTAAATTATTATTATAATTATTAGCATTATTGTATACCTCAATGACTGTCCACTGCTCCACCACAATAGTGTCATTGGCAGGGGGCGCTGTGCTTCTCTCTTCATACACAAACAATCCCTCCAGTGATCTGGGAACAGGCTCCCCTGAAATGATAATCAGGTACATAATTAGCTATGTAGTAACAGGTGCAAAAATAAAGTAATGTTCCTAGTTTAGAAAAGTGGGACAGCTGTGTAGTTCTTCTTGTAATATTCTGTTTTATTATTTCAAATTCCAGACTGCACATGTTTACAGATTATTTAGATGTCTGCTCTTCCTCCAGAGGAACAGGAAGTGGAGTTTCCCAGGTCACATCTCTAAATATAGATATAAAAATAGAAGGACAGCTATGCATGCAAGTTTAAAAAGCTTTTTGTTTTGGCTTTTCATCTTTCACTGTGCAGACGTGTTGAAATGCTAACTCTTTTCTACTTTAGAATTCAATATATTTTTTCAAATTACTAATAAATAGCTGCTTGGAGATAATCCTGCTTTTATCAAGGAGTTGTTCAAGTCAACAATTACTATTAAATTAAATATAATATGAAATGTTACTTGAGATGTACATTCTTATTTAGAGTGCAAGAACAAGAACAGTAAGCAAATAATAAGGAATAGATATTTTTAAATGTACAAAGTATATACAATTTTTAAAGGATGCTACTCTGGGCCTGAGATTTAGCCTACCTTTTGGTGTGTCCCAGTAGACAAAGGAATCCACCAATGACCAGCCTTTGCGATAATAAGCTGCTGTAAGTTCCAGCCAATCAGCTTCCAGGGCACTTACCACCTGACCCTTTCTAGAGACTCGCATAGACAGCGCTCCTTGATGATACTGACACCCCAGTGAGTCCAGCGGAGCACTGCCAGGGGCCCAGGAGTGGAAGAAGACCAGCAACCGCAAGTCTTGGCCAGAATAAAAATCATGAAAAAAATAAATAAAAAATTCTAGAAGACGGTAAAAACAACTTTGGTCATTTTAGTAGTATAAGTAGTACCTGGACTGTAGGTATGCTCCTCCAGGTCTCTGTCTCCAGGTGGGGTGCATGGAGGGGTGCGAGGAGGAGAGCGGCAGCCTCTTTTTGGACTATGTACTCGACCATTACTGACCCCACTCACCTGCTGTAGGACTGAGCCAACAAATCGAACACCACCCCGAGCACTGCTGTTCACCTGCAGAGGAGTCAAAAGTTTTTAAGCATCATTTCAGATCATTTCATGAGAAATAGGCTTATACATTTATTTATTTATTTTTTGTACTAACCCTGTCCAAAAGTGCCCGGACAGTGTCTCCTGTCAGTGAGTCTCCAGGTAATGGCCATTCCTCCACCCTCAGCACTGGTACACTGTGGCACATGGCTGCTGTCTGCTTACTGCAAAACACAACACAACACAACTCACCTTTAAAAAGGGGGAATAGTGATCGACATGATATTTTGACCTTATTCAAAATGACGTGTCCAGCTGTCAGCAAGTTCATAGTTCACTTGTTATTGCCACTTAACAGCAGACACCAATACATGAATTATTAATTAACCCAGCAGGAGATGACCACAAGACCTGTCTAAGCAATTACACACAACCAGTAAACAATGATTTGAGTGATTTTTGTAACTTGAACAACTGAAACAAAACATAATATTATAAACTATTAGGTCTGTAATCAGTATCACTGAGGCAACAATTTACCACATAAAATAATGTTCAGCATGCCATATTGTGATGTCTGCATCAAATCATTCATATTTAATTTAATTTTACTTAATTTTTGCTTCCATCTTATTTGAAGTGAGTCACAGTTAAACCCTATTGGCTGAAGTAAAACTCTTGTTGTCAAGTGGTGTCATCCAATAGGAACCCAGATACAGTTCAAGCAATACCCCATGTCTTCCCCTGTCGCACCAGTCTGACCTCCTACAATAGTTTCTCATTAAATAGCAGCTCTCTTCATGTATCATTTATTAATTTACTAGACAGTATCATAGTAAATGAGTGTGCACAGTGGGAGGGCAAGCATGGAGGCGGAAAAGTCACGAATCTTAATTTGACATTAGTGTTTAAAACTGGAATATCTGAATAACCGTTAATATTAAAAGTTATTACAATGTAAATAAAAACAAATCTGATGCTATATAAAAAAGCAGATTTTAAATATGGTAAAATAATTACACTTGAAACTTAAAATCATTTGAGAAATAATTGATGTACCTTGGTCTGGGACGGGCTAGAATGGCACGATAGAGCAGGCTAAAAGGCAGTGATCGTGTTCGCCCCACAGACAGGATGATGGGGTGCAGAGCTGTCAGGACATAGCCTTGTGTGTAGTAGGGCTGCAGTGCCTGGGGCAGCTCGGACAGAGAAGACAGATACTGGACTGTGGGACGGCTACCTGCAACAAGGAACACAAAATATATAGTTCACTCTAGTGGAAGTGTTCAGTCCAAAAGGGCACCATGTAGACTATGTTACTAGAGGAGGGACTGCCACCTGCCTCTCTACATTTAGAAGTTTTTGTTTAAGCCTACATTTATGTCAAATGAGGCAAGTTTCTTTCTTCTTTCTTTTTTTTTTTTTTTTTTTTTTTTTTTTTTTTTTTTTTTTTTTTTTTTATCTATCGATCTATCATCTATCTATCTATCTATCTATCTATCTATCTATCTATCTATCTATCTATCTATCTATCTATCTATCATCTATCTATCTATCTATCTATCATCAAAATATGTGATTGTCTGCATGAAAAAAAATTTGTACAACAGATGCAATCTACATTATTAGTCTGTTCACTAATATTCTGTCTATTCTCCTTAACATGATTAAAAGGTGGACTCTAAACTGTTATTAAAACTTAAATCTCAAATTAAATTCTTATGCAATAATGGTCTGAAAAATTGCAGTTCGATTTGTGCTTGGTGGTTCTAAGATGTGTTGACTGGGGACCAGTTCTGGCTTCTCTTCTGTGTTGGTTCAGTCTTTTATGATAGTAAAATAGTATTCCTTACAGCTCTTTACTACAGCAAAGGATGAACCAGTCATGATGTTTGTTTGTTTTGTTTGTTTAATGACTGTTTGAAATGTAACTTCTTCATAATCCCCTTATTCTTTGTAATATTTGGGACAATATAAAAGATATTTTCAACCACACTTTATTTTGAAATACAGGTCAGTGGATAAATGAATAAATCAGGGTATAATGGGGGAAAAATATATAATCTGTGCTTTCTAATCTAGTGGGTTTGGGGAATGACTTCATGCTGACTAAATAAGTGAGCAGTTGAACACAAAGATAAAGATCTACGGATGGGCACCATCAAACAAGATGTAAAAAACACAAAAGGAAAGTGAGTAAAAGGAAATGGTTCATAGTTGGCTTGTTAGTGGAACACGGCCTTAGACATGTGCTGCTTCACAAGCTCATAAACACCAAAGACATGTTCTTTATTACACACTATAATCTGACAAGAACGTTTCTTTTCCTTCTGTGCATAATAGCTTTAACATCCATGTGCCTTGGCCTCAACACATTAGTTCTTCTACCACACAAGAATGCAAGATGGTGACAGATATTTTCTTTAGAATGCTCTTTTTTCCCCAAAAAATATTGCCTTATCAAGTCAAATTATTGGATGGCCTTATAGAATGAATGGTTTTATTTATATAGCACATTTACACTCTTAAAAGGTGAAGTCCAATTTAAATGGTGTGAACATACAGTATGCTTCTTTATTATGCTTTTAAGTAAAAAATAACACAAGTTTACAATTAAAATAATATTACACTACATTGTATGCTATAAGTATAATCAAAAATATTGTTAATGTGTGCACTGTTACTATCAGGTTTTTCCTTACCATAAAAATAAAGTTTGAAATGCTAGTTTTGTCACAACAGAACATACGATATTCTATTCTCCATAATCACTTTAAAGCCAAATCTGACAACACAGTATATAAAGAAGGAAAACAGGCATTTGGATCCGAAAGAAGCTGGTCTTTGCATTTGGCAGTTTAAGGCAGCATATTTTTAGAATCCAGATGTTTTTCGTGATGTGGAAACGGAGGATTGTAGGCCTGGTGTGGTTTGTTGGTCACAGAAACTGAAGAGTCAGGTCAACAGACTTCACGACAGTGCAAACTATAATACAACTGGAATCTATTATTGTATTGTTGGTTTGTAAAAAGAGAAAGAAGAATAAAAGGTTGGGATGTATGACAAAGAATATATCATATATCAATTAACATAAAAAACAGCCAGGCATATCTGCCATTAGTCCAAAGTAAACTATCTGTTGTTTTCCAAAAGTCAAAAGTTAAATTTCTTGATCATCAATTATTATACCCTCGTCAGTGATTGTCTTCTCCTTAAAATCAAATATAATTGGGATTCAATATAAAATTCATGAAAATAAACAAAACATTAACATAAAAGTCTGAATTGTGCTCCAAAACATTTTACTCATTAATAAAGAACCCGCGTACGTACAAAAATGTTATGTACGCCACTTTCCACATTAAAGGTTGTATGGAGGATTTTTCAAATCCAACAGCTGTTTGCTGTTTTTCAAATGATGCACATGTGTTCTCCTCCCAGGGCCACGCCCTTCACTGTATCTGGGCCAATGAGTTACTTAGGAACACTGAGGGTTTGCTTGACAGGTTAAAAGGCCAATAGATAACGAGGTACCTCTTTATCTATTGGTCTACTGGATTTATCATGTCCACAGTTGATATATTTTTATAATTCTTTTTTTGTTTAGCATAAGTACAAGGCTGTTATAAATCTAAGCAACTGTTTTTGACCAAGACTGACAACAAACTATTTTTGAAAATCCTCCATACAACCTTTAAGTTTGTGATTTTTTTAAGAAGTAACTTGACATAGAAATGAGCAATTCAATCCAAAAAATCAGAGGTAAGACAGAAAGTGATTTGTACTGAAACAGATGAGAAATTATCAAGTTTGTAGAATTGTGTGTTGTGTTTATACATGCACTTTTAGTCAGAATTCTACGCAAAGTTTTATAATTGAGACTCCTGATCATTAACTATTTTAAAGAACTGAATTCAACTGCACAAACTTAGAAGAAAATAAGCACTAGCTTAACTATTTAGATAGATTTCAGATCTTATAGAAAAAATCTTCTTTTGAGATGTGGGTAAAGAAGACTGTTGAATTGTTATGGCAACTATAGAAGACAAAAGCAGAACAGAAAATAAATAGAAATTTAGTATCACTTACAAATCTGCATTACTATTTGTGGTTAACCTAAAAATGTCCTATTCAGGCTTTCAGTTAATAACTTATTCTTGACACTTCTATCCACTGTTGCCCCACTGCTCTACTTTTCTGTTGTAATGGCTGCTTCCTCTACTATAAAAAGTCTCATGGGTGTCTAAAAATATTTTTCCATATTCTTGACGTAAAAAAAGACATTTCCAAGTCCCTTCAGACACACAGACAATGATATAACACTGCTACGACAACGGCATAGGCTACAAGCACTTTGTGAATTCAGAGCAGTAAGTGGAAAAAGTTGTTTGTGCGTGTCTCGGCTGTGTTGTTTTCCACGCTGGCCTTGGCTGGAAATCCCTGTGACCATCACCGTACTTCCTGTGTCCACAAAGACTGGCTGTTCACAGAGGCTTGGCCATGTGCCTCAGTCTTAAAATTCTCCATTTCTCACACTTCACATTCACCAACATTTTACCTTAAGAATCTTTAACATGAGGGGCAAAGCGGGGGGCAACAATGAGGTAATGTGTGAATGAGAGAAAGAAAGAGCATTCCACGTCGCCTCAACCCCCCACACTCTCACGAACATGCCCCCACAGATCGGGGTGCGCACAGCTGAGATGACTACACGCTTTCAATGGGCGTCTGGCTGGGTTCATTACCAGACTAAAGACCTCTGGATCCTCTGTGAAACTTGTAAAGTCGAGGCAGGGCAAACAGCGACAGTTTATAGCATTCCTGTGGGTATGAACCTCACTTTTAGATTGCACCCTCCAGAAAAAAACTCTATGGTAATATGTTAACCTGAAGATAAAAGGTGACCATACTGTGCAATAACATTGTGCATCTCAATGATGAGCAATGAGCAATGAAGAGATGGTGCAATAATGTGAATTGTACAGTGTATTTTTGTAATAATGAAATGTACTTTGTTTTATTATTGACATTTCTGTCACCTCTGCTTTTCGAGACAGCAAATGGAAGTAAGCTTTTGGCAGAAACCGATGCATGCTTTTGTTCTTCAGTCATTTTTAGTAATTGATCATGGTGTTACAGTTGATCAAATAATCAACTTTTCTTTTCCTTTTTTTTCTTAAGAGTATATGGAATTGCTATTAAACAGAATTAGCTAAGATTAAAGGGAGGAAATCTTTGCTTCCTGTTAATTGTTTCACCATAATTATCTGTAAAAATTGATGTTTTTGTATGAACTCTTTGGCATTTTGTCCTTTCAAGCAACTTTGGTCAAATAGTTTGAGACCATTCGCCATGCCTCCTTTAGTAGACTAATCAATTAGCAGGACATGTCTTCAGTCAATCAAGCGTTGGTTGATCAGAACTTTATTTTACATCACAAATGCTAAAATATTCCTGCTTTTTAAATAGACACTACTGGGTATGCTCACTGCATATAATAAGTTTGATGATTATTTGTTTTGTGAACATTAAGTAAATGTAATAAAAAAGAAACAGCATCTTAACAGAGAAATTATGATAGAATTGAAATGTACTGTGTAAATGCCACTTTTAAACTGCTAATCACTGCAGAGATAGCACAGACAGTCACTGTCATAAATATTTCCGGAGCATCTCGGATGGTGATTGAATAACAATAGAAATGTTTGTTAAATTTTTTGATTAAATTTAATTCTAAAACAGTTTCACATTTAGACATATTATGATTGTTTTTTTGCAAATGCTAAATAAACTACACTTACTTTATGTTATTCTTGATTCTAAAGTTGTTCATGAAAGTATTTTTTATTTTGTTTTTTTGCATATTCGTGTTTTCCTCCCCATATCAAAGGTGCAAGACCAAAGTATTAGAAGACTTGGGCATCCATAGTACGACTAGAGATTATTGTGCTGTCAGGCTTCTAACCATAGCTTTTGTTGAGTCTTCTGCTCTTCCCCTCCCATGTTTTGGAGTCTTCACACCCTCCGACCCTCTCCACCCCTCCATCCTGCTGCCAGTGCCCATGAAGGGGCCAGTATGAGAGAAAAAAAGCCCAGAGGGAGGAGGGCAGAGGGAGAGTGCTGATAGGTGGATGAGGGGTGGTGGTTTTTCACAGGGACAACAACTATAGGGCAGGGGGAGAAGTGACAGAAGTAGAAAAAAAATTACACAAGGGGGATTTAGGAGGAGACTGCTTTTACAAGACAAAGTTTTATGGGACTGGAAGTGAATGGGAGTGCGTAAGAAGGTGTGAAAGTGGTCCAATAGTGCCTGGCAACCTGGAGGCAAGTCGAGATGGTTTTAGGAATTGTTAAATAGCTTGGTGACGACAATAAAAAGTCACAAAAGAGAAACATAAGACTTAAGGGGAGGTACGGTTTAACTCCCTCAATATTTTTTTCTAGATAACTGTCATGTGCGCTCATACGACAATGAATAAGATTGACACATACAAAAAAATCTCGGAAATTAATCAAAATATAATCTAGCGTAATCCATCAAAATCCTGAGATTACCAGAGATTACAAAACATTTCATTCAAGAGAGATCATAATCATATAAAAGATATTGTGCACAAGTCATGGAACTGAAGAAAATCACCAAATTTTGTCCATTTCTACCAATAAATCTAGAACAGATGTTTTCTCTTTCCTGGATATGCCCTGCTAAAGATGGACTATGTAACATCTCTTGTAGATTCTACCCCTGCTTGGCTTATGTTATTGCATTGTCAAGAATGCGCTCTATACCTTCCGTATTAAAGTAATCTATTTCACTGGGTGGATTAATTTCTCAAAAATACCTTGAAAAACACAGTGTGTCCCATGAATAAACAAGACTATGACAGCTCACCGTCTAAATGTTGCCACTATTCAATAAAATGATGAATATTATCTGTCTTCTATGTATCTGTGAAAACATGCTTTATTACAGTGAGCGAGTGCACCTCTTCTCAGGTCTGTCTTTAAAAATAAGCCTGATAGAAACACAAATCTATAAGGACATATTTCAGTTTAAACCCATACAGTGTACCATTCTATACACAAAGCTAATCATTTTCATGGAGAATAGATGACTGCAGACTCTTCACCAAAAATCTTGCTAAGTGCACTTTTAAAATACAGTTATGCACATAATAGATGCTGAGAAGTGTGTTCTCTGACTGTAACATGAGCTTGATGCCATTAAGTAATCAATGCATGTCTAAAAGTCTTACATGCCTACAGTATACTATTCTAGTTTATTCTCTGTGTGATTCTCATTATGCAGCTTGATGTCCTGACGACGGCTCCAGGCCCAAAGTCCAGACTCCTCAGAAGAGTGAAACCAGGGCACATGAGAAACACAAGACACACACACCAGGAGGAGGAGAGCGCTGGAGTGAAGCGATATGCCCCAGAAATGTTTCATCGTTTCACAGGGAAGACTGGAGAAGTAGGGAAAGGGGCACAAGTCTACACGTTCCATTCAGATACTATTTCTACAGTTTTGGCTACTACTACAACTTGGCTGAGTTGTATCTCTTTATTAATGTCTTAAGAAGAAATATGTTTTTACAGAGCTGTGGCTTTAAAGTCTGTGTTGCAAGTTAAGAGTGATTTAAACGTGAGGATCGAGATCAGTGTTAACTTTTTTAAATGTTAATACTTTACTAAAGAGCTAAAACCTTACAGATTAAATTATTTTGCACCAGACAGGAAATGCAATGGGAAATGCAGTGTATATTGGAAAGCAAAACTGCAATAAACAATCAAGTCATGTGTAACTATGACTATAAAAATTTAAGTAGTGGATAGTTATAATTGTTAACTAATACAAACTCTATAGGACTTTGTGTTTTAAACAAAGGAAGTGACATTATTAAATAATGTCAAAAAGGAATACACTTAAATCAATAATAAATATGACTCTATTTTCTAACAAGAATCACAGTTTTCAATGTCAAACAGAAAAGCTGATTGTGATGAGAGAATTATTGATATATTATATTCATTAAACTGTCTCTTCTTCAAATAAAAAATGTAATAGTACATTATTTTGGCACAAATAAGTTAATGTACTTGAACATAAAATATCAATTTACAGAAGATGAACCACTACAGAAGCCACCCAGCTTACTATTTCAAGGGTGTGATGCTTGGCTGTCTGTCACATGTAACACCTTTGCAGAGACAGAATGTGAGAAAACTCTGTGCAAATTGGATTACATTTAAGAGACTACAGATTTAAAACATATCATCAATGCCAAATGCCATAACCTAAAATCATTATGTAACATGTACGCTTTACTTTCGACAGCTGTCCCTTAGGTGCTCAAGGGGCATGCTGAAACATGTGGTTATTAATGCTCAAAAACACTGAAGCCCTGAAGCTGTGGAGCCGCCCTCTGAGCAAACTGCATCCTGAGTACTTCATCCCTGCAAACAGGTTAAGGCATGCCAGGAATTGCTGACAAATTTGACCAATAATAGCTTTTTTGAACACAGTTGCATAATGGTTTAAAAAAGATAACAAAAGTTGTAGAAATTGTAGCAGAGCAACCAAAGCTAATAAAAAAGCAAAAATAACAGCATTTTATAATTGATAATACTGCACTGGACTTTTGCTATTTTCTTAAGCAAGACCTTGTTTAATGTTTAGCATATTTTGTTTTTGTAGAGGTCACCAGATTGCACATGACAGACCCACTGGCTTTATCCTCAGCTCAGTGCCAACTGTAAAGAGAGCTTCACACGTTCAGAAAAAGCCTGTTTGCACATTTTAATCAAGGAAAAGTGATAATTATGGAAAGTAAACTGAAAAAAATGAAAGGTCGAAAAAGTCTGGATTTCTACTATACTCACATACTGTATGTGGTGCTTTAGTACAACAGCAACAGTTCAATAAGAAAATACAACTTCTGCTATATTCAGATGTCCTCGATCCTTCAGCGATGTGACTAAATCTAGGACATTGGTATATGCACTACAATTATGTGATACAATTATCCACCTCTATAGCTTCTATAGCATGAATGAATGCCATTGAATGCATCTATAATGGACAATAAGGACTAACATAGACACTGAAAAATGACCATGACCAACAGCGACAATGGTATTTCATGAGAAAATCACATTATGGGCTTCCTTTGAAGTGACAGCTTGTTCCATTCACCATTACTGACTGCTTAATACTCTACAGGACCAGACCCCCTCCCCTTATTTTGGAGAGCTGCACTTTCCCCATGCTTCATTATAGAGGTAGCCTGCTGTTTACATGCTAGGCTCCCATTCAAAACTTAATCACCATTTCCTTCCAAATAGGTCACAGTCAAAATAGCCATGCAGTCCAGGACCAGATAACGGATTAGCTTAGAAAAAAAAAAGAAATTAAGAAAATCTCTGCCACAAAAGATTATCACACATTAAAATTAGATCTAGTATTTGTACTGTGTATGGTTTAGATGCCATGTAACTTTGAAAATAGACTTTTGCATCAATTATTGTCTGTCAAATGGAGAAAACCTCATGTGACCTAAATTTAGATGATAGGACTGCGTGTTGCTAGGAAAAGTAGACTACTACTACTACTACAGTGTGTAATGTAACTGAAATATTGTGAATGGAGTGTGAGTGATAGTAGCCTACTACACTAGCACACTTTGTCTGGCTCTGGCTGTGTAGTGACATTCACAACACCATAGGACCGCAGCTACAAAAGCTCCTATGGGACAAATAAAGACTCCATGGAAAACTGACAAAGCATATCTCAATGAATAGTCTCAACTCTGGACACAGCAGTCTACTACACAGTTAGCAATCTTATGTCATCTTTAGACTAACTATACTGACTTTTCATTGCTATTAAAGCAGGGTACTTAATTTGTATACTGCAAAACATAAAGTAGGTATTTACATTTTTCCAAATTTCACAAAGTAGCTTATGGTAAATATCAGCATGCATTTATTTTGGGCTGTTAGGGTTTATGAACATCTTTTTACAGATACCATAGAGACACTGGAGTGAACCACTGAAACACAACCAATCAGAGCACTGCTTTTGTCAATCTATGAGAAATTAAATATTTCATTATTTGATTCAGAAAATGCACAGCAGTGAGATTACTCACAATAAAACAATTTGGGTTTTAATTTTGTAACCTTATATTTTTGTAGTATGTTGTTAAAAAGTATGCTATTCTTAAAAGTACTTATCTTGTCTTTTCCTTTTTTTCTTTTTTGCATACTTTCAAACTCTTACAGTGAAACAGTTACATTTCCAATCTTCTCTAATGACATACATACATAATATTTAGATGCAGTATAATTGTCATGGTTATTGTCTTGTTGACCATTTGATAGGTAAACCAACATCTAGACCACTTTGGCTATCTTAATGCTTAGCCTAAATCAGAAGATGAACACACAGTTAAGTCCACCAAACAATAGCATGTGACAAAACTTCTTCAACTCTTACCTTCTAAACTAAAATCCAGCAGCACATACTCGTAAACAGTGTCAGTTTTGGTCTCCACTTGTGGTCTTTTCAGAGTGGAGTAAATCTTCCCGGGGCTGCTGTCCTCCGGGTCTTCCAGCTTCCTCAAGCCGCAGCCCATGCTTCCGAGGCGGGAGAGGGTCGCTCGCTCGGGTCGCTCAGTCTGTGGAAGGAGTGATTGACCTCTTCTCTCTCTCTTTCTCTATTCAACTTTTAATTGCGCCACCACTCCATCGCAGATTTTTTTTCTCTATCTGCGTTGTTAATCCCTATGAGAGTCCGAGGATAATCTGGGAAAAGCTGGATAACAAAAACCCGCGACTTTAGTACAGAGAGAGTCCCAGTGGAGGCGGTCCTGAAGCGGTTTTGAAAAGAGTCGTGCCTCCGTCGTGGCTCTGGAGGATGAAGCATGGAGGAGGAGGAGCAGACCGCTATGGAGAAAGTTTCCTCCTGTCAAGTCTAGATTGATGCAAAACTTCACAATAAGAGTAAGGTATAATCACTTCACTGTGGAAATTATAGTATCAAAAATGTGTTTGTTGCACGAAGTTTATTTTTGAACAATGTGCAAATACGGTTTAGCTAATGCTAGCTCAAACACTGTTTTAGGGTTTAGTACTTGAGCTGTTTTTATTTTAAAGTTTTCAAGTATGAATTTCTAGCCACACTTAACTATTAAAACATGCAGAAAAGTAGCCAAAGCAAGCTGTGAGAGGGAAAAAACAAACAAACAATACAGTTACTTTAAACTGTATCATAACTTTAGCTTTAGCCAGGTTAGGTGACATTTTGGATCGTTTTAAATAGGCTATATAAATCATTTTTAAAAGACAAATTTGTAGTCTAGTTTTTAAACATGCTCTCAGTATCTCAGAGATCTACTTATGACATCATAAGCAAACCGGGAAATTTGGAAAAGTGTTTTCTGGGGCTCAGAGGGCAAAGACTTCACAGACATAAGTCTAGCTGTGTTGGGTAATGTTAGATTATGAATGAAGTCAATTTTGCATTATGTGTCCCATTATTAATTGCTTCTAATCCAAGAGTTGAGGCAGGACATAGAAAATAACCATTAGCCTAATGTTCTCTTTTATTTTTTTATTTAGTTATTTCAACCATAAATCATTATTTGTTTGGCAAAAAATGGTTGAATGTTTATGAACATGAACATGAACATGAACATGAACACTGTTAATGATGTTAGTGCTAGTTAAAAAAAAAGGCACTTAATCTCTGAAACACAGCAGATAATTCTCCAATACACATGCAACATGCTAGACGGAGACAAATGCTAATGTAATCTAGCACCTATACGATTTGGGGAGATTTGAAGTCAGGAGGTAAAAGATCTATTAAATTAACAATTGTGAACAATATGCAAATTATGTTGTTTTTAACAAACAAAAAGATAATAGCATATGTTTTATTGTAGACTCATCTTCAAACCTTATGCTGGTGTCTTCCACGTGCTGCTTCTTCTGCTGCTGCCACCATCTGCCTTTCTGCTCCTCAGACTGTGGGTAATTTTATCACCTTCCATTTATCATCTCATGTGTCCAAGTGCCACTGACGATCTGTGGGCTTTGATTTGTGCCATTGGAACACTAATCCCATCATCTTGGGTTTGTACCATTATGTTTTCAATTAATCTGTAACAACATCCAAACCACTGGCGCGTGACAGCACTTAATACTTTTAAACTCTGACCTGTGTGACACTTAGACATATTGATTTTTGACCATTAGGTGCAGAGCCGTGGCTGGAGCAGTTGGAATATAATGTAATGTAATGTTGATAAGTGAAACGTTTAATTACACAGAGAAAAATAAATATCAAAACGGAAAACAAAAATGTTAAACAAGTGGAACAACAACAATAATAATCAGTCAAATAATGAGTAGAGTTTCAGTATTCAAGTAGTCTGTTTGATTTCTGCTGCAACTCAAATACATGTACACATTTTTGTCATATTTTATTGAACTCTCTCAATAAGAAAGCATTTTTTTCCTAATATTTTTTGTTGTTGCAATACTTACAGGTATAATAAAAATGGAAGACTGAAACAAACAATGATGGCAAAACAGTACAATGATGCGCCAAACCACCACCAGAAAAGTTACAATGAGCAGTTTTAAGATCTGTCTTTTTTATTTACCTAAGCCAGTGGTTGTTTTATGTAGCCCCCAGGATAATTTCTGAATATTACTGATAGTGCAAAAATGCACTTGAATTACATAAAGTTTGTTAAAAAAAATCTTAGATGGACACTCTGCACAATACAATACAATTCAACACATTGTGATGTAATGCAATGTAATGTAAAGTAATTTAATCTATATTTTAAAATGTGACCCTCAATCAACCCTGACTCCGATCATTTTAGACCCCAGCTCCATTTGAGTTTGACACCCCTGACCTAAGCAGACCGTTGTTACTGTAGCACTCATTGCCTGATGCTTGCTTATAGACACTATTTGCATGTTTTGTTTGCATGTTTCTTGAAGCCTGGAGGTTTAGACTAAAAACACCAAATACTGAAAAGTAAAACACAAATTGCCATCAAGTGAATAGAATGTCCTTAAAATCTTTGTGGTTACTATGTTATGCTCAGTGCATCTGTGAGTGAGGAAGTAGTTTGAAACCAGCAGTGGCTCAAAGACACAAACACAGCTGCAGGCTCTTGTCGGACCCTGCAGGTGCTCTCTGTCACACAAACTGCGTTTACATTCACGTCAGGCTCCTGGTAATTGCTCCTCTGCTCCCAAACCGTAAATACTAACTATATTATAGCATTAACCAAATTTCAATAATTAGTGTCAATTATTGTATTATATTTGGTTGTTGCGTGTGTGGATTTAGTATTGTATGTATTTTCTGTTGGTGGTATTCAGAACATTGTTTTCAATATGATTGTGCCTGAAAGCACACAAAGATACATTTTATTTCATACAATTTTTGGTGCATAATATAATTTAACATTGACTAAGCATTGAATGAAATGGTTTCTTTTATATGAACTGTCCATTGCCAATTTGTTTTTCAGCTAGACATGATTATGATGATTATGATAAAAACACACTGAGGGCTGCATTTGACCCCCGGGCTGCAGTTTGCCCAGGACTGAGCTACACTATTTGGAGCCACTGTAGTCTCTTCTATAATTAGGTAACACTGCAGAATAGCGTTACTTTCCTAATATTGTAGGCAGGCATACATGTTGGTATTATTGGACACATTATAAATATAATGAGAGGCCTGTGTCATATTTCCTTTTCTAGTTAACTTAAATCCAATCCAATCCAACTTTATTTATATAGCACATTTTACCAACACAAAGTCTCCAAAGTGCTGCACAGAATAAATATCTTACAAATTATGTTATATCAAGTTTTGAACCAAATACACATATTGCTATGCTATAAATTAGGGCTGGGCGAAAAAAATTAACATCATGGTGTTTTTGGAGGCAGATCATGGTTTTGATTTGATCTCAATTCTTGTGTTTATTTTCCTATTGTCTTAAAGGTAATTATAATTCACTATCAATAGCTAAATACAGCTGTCAAAATCCGACCAGATTTTCAGAAAGAAACGAGCAACATCAGCCCTTCAATAAAAAGTTAATAAAAAAATCGATCAATTAGAACATTGGTTGTTGCTGCAAAACAAGTGTATGTTTTTCTTACATTAATGGCAACTTTTACAATGAAAAGATCAAGCCTGAAAATTGCTAAAATTGTTCCTTTTATGACTTAAAAGCGCAGCGCAAAAGAGACTTTAAAAAAGGAAGGCCAAAGTTGCTATAAAGACTTGGATTTGGCAGCTCAGAGACTCGGAGTAATAGGTTGGAAAAATAGTCTATGTATTTGAACAGACAGGTGCAGCAAATGGAGAAAAGGGAAATCACGATGTGATGATTTCACCAAAAATGCAGGTTGTCACAGAGATGAACTCACAATTGATTTTATCACAATATTGCCCAGCCCTACTGTAAATATTATGCAATACAATGTGAAGCTATTATTCAGAATACTCTACAATTACAATACATAAATACAAATAAGGCATTATTATTATATTTTATAACAAAATACCTTTTCAAACTCTTAACGCTCCAGTCCGGGTCCATATGATCCTTGTAATAATAAACACACATTTTTTGCAGGTTAAAGCACTAAGTCACAGTTTGGACAATGACCATGTCTACACAAACATAGACTGAGTCACACTATAATGACACATGTTTTCCGCTGTGATTGTGTGTTGACAGTTTTGTGCTACCTACTGCATTCATTCTTTAGCTAAATGAAACAAAGGAAAGAGAAAAGGAAGCAGCTGCTGGGGGGGAAAAATGCAGATTTTTCTTTACTTATGGTATATCATAGGAGAGATCTGACATCGGACATGCACTTTTTTTCTTTTCTTTTCTTTTTTTTTTTAAACTACCGGTAAATGCTATATTAGAGGTATAGCAAAAAATCTATGATTCAATATTTTGTAGAATTACTATTTGAAATGTGTGTTTTTGTGTATTTACCGCAATCATAAACAGGGCAGTTTTGTTTACGACTAGGCTTAATCTTTGGTGGAATGAAGGCTGTCTTCAAAAATAACTCCAATATCTGGTTCAAAAAAGCTTCAAGCAGGAAGCCACTATCTTCAGCTAAAACCGACCAAGAATCACTGGGAAGGAAATGTGGGTCCCTGAGTTAGTAAACACAGACCTGACTGAAGGAAGGAACTATTGAGTTTATATAGAACTACATTAAATACTGATGATGAGCTAAAATTATACAGTGCTTCCTTTATTCCTGCATTTGTGACTTTATGGGGAGTGACATAATTAGACTATTAAAACAGTGGAATGTCATTGCACATTGAGTTTTGATTTTATCTTCCAAAACATAATGGATGGTTTTGATCCGTTTTACGTGCTCTGTAATTAGTGTTGTAAAGTTTATGTGGCTGTGTTCATTGGCGCCTGAATGATGGAGAATGGATGTGCTAGGTAATAGTGCCATCTAGCGTTTAGTTATAGAAAAGCTTTGATCTTTCATCTCAGCATTTAAGAAATCATGAATCATGAATGTTTATATTTGAATCAAATTGAAATAATAAGGACAGATTAAGGCTTGCCTGCATAATTTTGTCAGTAATCACTTTAGTGATTTTCAGCTTATTTGCTTAACAATACTGTATAACAATATTACTTATCTTTATCTTTTATAAGTGTAACAATCTAATTTCTTTGCCTAGAATGTTCCATAGCATCGAGTTCCAGAAAAAATCTGTCTTCTGAATTATAATAATTCAGAAGACAGATTTTGCATGTCTGTATACAAATACAAAGTTCTGTATACTGTACAGTTTAATTCTATAATTTGGAATGTCGTAAAAAAAAAAAGGCAGACATGAACTCCACACAATAAAAATTACTTTGTGCAACTTAAATAAAATGCCCCTAAACCCAAATAAATGACATCATGTAAAGAGACATCCACGTCAGAGTTGTACGTCAATGTTAAATATTATCCAAAAATGTTCTCTTGGACACCAAGAAACACAATTTTCCCAAAAGACTTAGGAGAATTTGGTGTCGCTCTGACCTTTGATGAACAGAAAATGGGCAGACATTGTCTAGAATTAGGCCTGGACAAAACAGTGGCACATATTTCGTTGAGTGCATCTGGCGAACAGGGAGTCCTGAGACAGCAGGTGTGAGAGGCTGCAGTCACTCTGACCCAACACTCACTGCTGAGCAAACCTGGAGCCACGGAACAATGTGTTTTAAAGCTTTTCTTATTTTTGTTGTAAATTGGGTTTTTAAAATATTTTAATTGAAATATGATGATTGAAGATATATATAGAATGTTTATCAAGTGTATTGCTGATGAAAATTAGTTTTTCTCTTTTTAAAGAAGCTCTAAATACATTTTTAGTGTTTTTTTTAGCCTATAATATTCGATGACATATTATAGGCTTATAATTATCTTTCTCCAAAGTGACAAGCAAGTGAGGTCAAGTTAAATATAAGATACTGTATGTGGAGAAAATTAAAACCCTCTTATGAAGTCAAATCAACCACTCTGGAATCCTAAACTCCAAAAGATTTTAAAGGACATGATATGGATCAAGGATATGGGTTCGACTAAACTTTTTTAAGTCATTATAGATCCCTAAAACCATTCTTAAAATACTGTCAGCATTAAAAGAAAGTGTCAGAACCCAAGATATGACATCAGCTTTACTGCTCCTTATATTTACAGAAATTAGACGGATTAAGTTTGTGTTTTCTTCTGTGCAGAGATTTTTCTCACAGACTAAAACTAAAAAGCCTCTGCTTAGCAAAGGCTAATTGTTTGGGCTCCAAAGTGTTCAAAAACAGTTCAGTTTGAATTGTATGCAATTTTAGTCCGTTTTAGTAAAATATGCCAGAATAATTTAAATGCCACATCGATAATTTATGGTGTGGGAGCCATTTTGGTGTATATGTTTCCTGCCTGTTGTTTGTCACCCATCCTTTATGTGGCAGTATGGTGTTCTACATGTATTCAAAGACCAGGGAGGCAGCTACAGGTGCTGCTAATTGGAGGCAAATTGTTTTTGACTGCATTTGTTGTGGATGACAGAAAGGTCACTAAAGAATCCAAACTTATTTGTGGATCTATTACACAAAGTGTGTCAGAACAGCTTTAAGTTAGTAGTCAGGTGGTCAATGGCATAGGGCCAAGATCATATTCAACCTTACCACAACCCAACAGAAAAATTACATCGCACACTTTTAATCATGCATGTTTTGGAATTTATTTTCTGCATAATTAATTTTTTTTTTTTTCTGGTCATAGTCGATTCGTTGTTACAGCCATATGGTACATTTTATATTATATTGTTATAGCCTGAATAAAACAAATGGAGGATAACTGCTTGAATATGGAAGACCTAAATGTTCTGTCAGAAACTATTTGCGGAAATGTGCAAGTTGGACTGGAGTCACTTTTTTGATGACTTGAGATTTGACTTTTTAGAAATTGCTACATGTTAGTAACTGTATTAAATTATTTAGATTTATTACAGTTAATACAGTTATTTACAATTTCAATAATTAAAAGTAAAAAATATATAAATTAATTAATTAATGCACCTTTTTATCCTTTTTACATTATCAAAGAAATTTTTGTTACCCATAAAATTCACTCTTACGATAATGTTTTCAAGATTTGTCGTAAGATATTCAAGCATTTAATATCGATAGCAGTAACAAATATTGTAAAAATTGATTATTTAACAAAAAATATACAAAATTATATTCTGCACTTTAAGGACAATTTTACAGACTTTTCACATTTCTCTCACCTAAAAAACATAAACAAATTTTTCAGCATTCTTCTATTGAATTTATATAATACCATCTAATATCATCTGAATAATGTATCACACACTGTTGTCAGTATCACCCAGTCCAAACCATTCTGTAGATTAAAAACTCCCGATGAAAAACTTACATCGGGGGTCTCAAACTCAGTTGGAGCTGGGACCAAAATGATCAGAGTCAGATTTGTTTGAGTGCATGGAAGAAGGCTAAATAAAGCTTCTCCCCCAATTTTTTTTTTTTTTTTTGACAAACTATGTAATGAGAAGTTTTATAAACACATTTCAAAGATGTATTTGATTGTTGGTCCGCTATCAATAATAACCAAAAATCGCCTCAGGGACTGCATGTTTGATGTCCCCCTGCTATATATAATCTTCCTCTTCTTTTTAATGACATTATGTACAAAGTTCAATCTGACTCTCTTGATATGCAGAGTAGTTCCCCTTTTCATATTTGCAATTCACTTTCTAACCAAGTAGCCCTAAAGTCATCAAAGATCAGTAAGATTTAAAATGCACTATTCTGTTTATTTCAGTCCTAGTTTGTGGAAGAGGATGGCCTGTTCCTGGGTTTCTTTTCTTCAAGGTCCTGTCGATTAGCTGACAGACCCCAAACTGAGAACAGCCTGCACCTTTGGGCTGACCACACTGTGCAGTTCACACATCTGTATGGCCGCTCTCAAACATCACACAGCTTCTCACACAGCAGTGGCACAGTCGCAGCAAGACGCCACATTCAGCAACTTACATTCACTTCAGTTCAGAATATTCTTTTTTTTTTCCAATAGCGGTTATGAACTGACATAATTTTATTTGAACTGACTGTGCGCATGTAAGCAGTTTTATTTCAGTTTGCTAGATTTATCATTAGCAGTGACAGACTCAAAATCATGGTATTTAAAGGATAAATATAATGCATTTATTAATTATTCCACTCCTTTAAACCTGCTTGTGAGCACCTCCACTTTGCAATCCCATGCATTAAAAAACATAGTGTTTTGGCAACGATAGCATCTCACAGACAAAATTTCAGCAGTGTATTTGATAAGGAAATATTTGTAGAATTAAATAAAAAATTCAAAAAGTACATTTTCCAAAATATTTTCCATTTAAAGAAAGAAATGTAATGAGAAAAGGCTCTATGTTTATGTTGTGTATCTGCTTTTCTACAATTATTTACTTGATTTCCACTTTTTATGACAGACACCAATGACTCTTATGTGTTTTTGCCACTGACTGCTCACTTTTAGAATGCTGTGATATCATCAGCATAACATATAAGCAGAGTTTATCTCTGGTGTGGTGTCCTAAAGTGGTTAGATGCAGCTGGAAAAGGTTAGGGATAGTTTAGGAGCGAATGAAATGAACTGGTAACTGGTAGTATTTAAGGAAAAAAAAATGTCAAGGCACAATAATCATGTAGCTTGAGTGAAAGTTGTTTACATATTGAAAAGTAGTGTCTGAGTGGAAATCGCAAAAGACAACAACTGACAAAGAAAAATAGGGTGGAGTTAGTCAGGAGTGACAAAGGTAGATAGAACTGAAGTTACAAGGTGCTGGTGTGGACACATACAGTATTTTTTATGTATGTATTTTTGTTGAGCTTACCATTTTTCTTAACCTGGCCAGCCAGATGGTTTATCTCGCGGTATTTGTGAATTCACAAACACGAGATAAACCATCTGGCCTTCCAGCCGCCCGATTGGTTTGGGAGTCGGAACCAGCTGCGTTTCGGCGGTGTTAAGATGGCTGTTGGCTCCCCGGCGCCGCCGCCAAGTCTCATTCAAGCTAAACAAAGATGGCTGCTCTCGTGGATGTACGTGTTTCTGCTGCTTTTGGTGCGGGTTTAGCAGAAATATGGAGTCATTTCTTTTTGAAAGAAGAGCCGTATGTGTGACGCGTACTTGTTCTCTCTCACGCGGACGGATACACCATTACGAGTTGTTACTGATTGCCTAAGCACAAAAAAGGTAGGCCCCACACCCAATCAGCTCAAAGTATTTCACTAATCACCCCACCTTTTCTCAAACGCTTTCAGCAGTCAAGTTCCAGATGGATACTGTGGAAGAACTCAAATCGTAGTTCAACACAGATGCATCTGGTGTGAGCCAGGTTACATTTTTCTGACACTATTCCACAGCAATAACACAACTGGAGTTTTTGCCTCAGAAATACTATTCTTTCCCCTCTGAGCCTCAGAAAATACAGAATTTCTCAGATTTGTGATGTCATAGATAGATCTCTTATGCCACACTGTTTCTCTAAATCTTCCAAGCTCAATTGGGGAATTTTTGCAGAATCAGGAAAAGGTCAATTTGATTGTTTCCCAAATGTCATTTTCTTTGCAGCCAATAACTCAATTCTCGATATGCAAAATATTTGATTTAGTACTTTATTACACTTTTTGTTCTATTAAAATCCAAAGCAAAGGCACCCAAGAGCATGTTTAAAAGACAAGAGAGATGCCAATAAAACATGTTCTTTAAAATTCAGATCAAGGTGGGTAATCCAATCTGCGTTTATGCAGGACCTGCTGAAAAATATAGAAGAGCGGTATACTTTTCTGCTATTTTTGTTGTAAAATAGTCTTTTATCCCACTGACTATTTTACTAAAATAGCAGAATGTTTCCACTAAGAATTATAAAAAGCCAAATTACCTAACATTTCTGTTTACCAATTTTAGTTTTTTTTTGTAAAAGCAGAGCTTTGTGTTTTTATAATCAGGTAAATTTGTATAGCCATGTGAGTCACACTTGCTCGGATGAAAGCTGAGTGTTTGCACAAGGCTGGTTCAACCTGCTTCACTTCTCCATCTGAAAAAGCTGCCCTTGGGCTAAGCTTGTGGCCAAAAATGATTTAGTATGCACATGCCATTGTCTTCCTTCAGCTCAATCAAGTCAAAAAGACAACCAGAAAAAGTGCACAACTGTCTTCATGCAACCTTCACCGAAATAACAGCTGAAAATACATATAAATATTTGATTTGTTTAAGACAAGGTCGGTCTGCATTGTGATTTTTTTAAATATATTATTTCATGTCATTCCATTGAAATTGTGCCTGATTTGTGATTGTCATGCTAGCGAAGGGCTTTGAAGTGCTGTGAGTCCATATAAATTTTCTTTTATGATAAAGTGAAAAATGAATGTTTCTAGTGAGCTGAGGACAGTAAGGTGTGAATGGTGAGTGCCTTGTGCTAATAGACTTCACTCACTGACCACATTCCACAGCTGCATGGCTCAAGGTCCAACACAGCACCTCAATCGCCCATATGTGAGCCGGGCTGGAAGAGCTTCAAAACACAAGCAAAATTCACTGGGATTGAGCCAAGCTAGATATACTTTCAAGTGCTATGAGAAGATTATATTTGTTTTAGGATTCAGGGCATTTTCAGTCTGCATATGAACATATTTCTTCAGGTATGTTCTTTAGAAGTCTAATGGAAAGATGTTTTCCGTGATACATTTTGTCTGTAAAGCCTCGAGGAGAATGGGGCCAGTGAGCCTTTCCCAAGCATGGACAAATTGTCAGACTAAATGCTCGAGCCAGTATGAGCTAGATACTTTCTTTCTTTTATTTATTGCATATTATGTAGAAGAAGCCATCAATATATTATCCAATTCTACCATTTTGTCTCCTACAAGCAAGACATAGAAATTTTAATTAAAAAAAAGATGGCCACCACAATTACGTCTTAAATTGTCGTGAGCTTGGCTTTTCCTTTGGTTCCCAGTGTTGACATCAGACTGCAGGGTTAGTGTTTAAACCTCAGCTGATGTATCCTTGAGCTGGACACTAAATCCTGTCCTGCTTGGAGGGGAGTAGTCGTGCTGACCCTGACCCGCTGTGCCCTCAGCAGAGTGGGCCAACCAGGGACAAATATCATTATTTTGTCCACAGTGATGAATAATATATCACTATTTTATTACACCTCCAGCTGCCTCATAAGACCCATATGGCCACCTGCTTCCAACACCTATGTGTAATATACAAAGGTCAAGGGTCAAGTGAGTTTCTAGTGTCTTCATTTACATGGAGGGAAAAAAATACATGTGACCAGTTAAGTTTGACCTCATTACACCACTGTTTTAAGTCTGATTTAGTGAATAATGATATTTTAATAATCAAAAAGTAAATATTTATTGTTTAATGGATTATAAAAATTGGAGAGAATACTGCATGTTCATTTTAAAATTTTGGTTTAAATACAAATAGTTTACTGGTGATTTTTGTAGCCTGAATCGGTGTCTTTGTCTGAAATCTTGTAGTGAAGGCTGATAATATTGTGAAAAAGTCGAATCACGAGTTCATCCCAATCTGTTTTTAAATTGACATTGTCATATTGTGATTTACCATTTCTCCATTTGATGCCGCTGTTTCTTTGACTAATTATTTTACCTTCTCTTATTGGTCGGTCTTTGCCATTTAAGTGAGTGACATCTGGATTTAACCAATCACAGAGTGACCTTTCTGAAAAAAGATGATTTTATATACCTCAAAGACCATTTTTTGCCATATTTCCCTCCCAGCTTGTTGTCCTTTGACAGTGCAATTTGGGTCAAATTTTAATTGTCTGATTACTAAGAAATCTATTAGTTTTGACTGCTTTTGCATTCTTTTACATGATTAATTTATGAGCGCATGACATGTCATTAGTGACCAAGAATTTCTTCCAACACAGCCCTAAGCCAAACTTTTCAGCTGTAATTTGGAGAATGAGTTGATGGGCGACATTGGCAAAGAACATGTGCCTGTCAGCTACAATGGACACTGGAGATGTTAATGTAAAGTGATCTCCCAATAAACACTTGAACAACTTGGCAGAGTAGTGACAGCATATATGAGATTCGGTTGTTGTATTCATGGGTCATCACAGTCGCACAAATTAAATGTGTAATCACTTGTTTAAAATCTCATTACAGACTTGTGACAGAGGCAGATCTACGAGAACAGTTTGAAACTATTCCATTTGTAAACAGCAGGCGGCGATAGACGAAAACACACCCGTATAAATAGACGTAGCCTATTTAGTGCTGTAGACCTCTTGTTAGAATTATGATATAGACTTATTGTTTGCATTCTTTTCATCTTAACTCTTAATTCTCTCAAGATTTTTTTTTTATTTTGCAGCTTATGTAGCCTATCAGAACCTATAAAGTGCAATTAAAAAGGGAACAGCAATGTGTGTACCATGTTAGAAATTGAAAGCTCCATGTCATGCAAAATATTCAGATTGATCTTACCTGATGCTTATGCTGCAGCAATGCTCAAAACGAGCCAAGCTTGACAACCAAAGCTGAAATTTTGAACCGTTTTTCTGAGGCCCAGATGGGAAAGAATACTCAATCCAGCTGTTTTTGACCAGGAAGCTATGTTTGTATTGGAACATGATTTTTAAAACTCAAATGTTTCTGACTGTGTTAGAAACTGACTTTAAAAGTAAACATAATTGTGATGATTATTAGCTTTAATTAGTCACGTTCATGCCTAATTTTCATTTAAGTTAACAGAGTGAGAGAAGCAATGTTCCGTTTTAGATTAAAGCTTATTTTAAATCAGTCCGTGAAATTGAGCCTGCCTGCACACTCCACTGCCTGTTATAAGTGCGTCTCTGTCAGAGGATCTCCACCTGTCAGCGCCTCCAAATCTCTAGATTGCTGCTGATTGGGAAGGCGTACGTCACTCAGAGGCTCGTGGGCGGGCGTGGTGGAGGGACGGAGGAGCGGGAGGCGGCGGTGGGTCAGAGGCGGTGCGACTGTCAGTTGTGTTCCCTATTTTCGTCAAAAGTCTCTTGTTGTTGCTCGGAATACAACCAAGATCATTGTCGTGGACGTGCTTTGGTGTGAGTGATGTGCAGTTTGTGCGCACAGAACGGTTTGATCTCTGGAATCCACGCACACCACCGGGAAACTTCTCTTCTTTTACTGCACTTTGTTGACATCGATATGCTTTGCCTTTAGGTTCGGTGATCTGGCGACTAGTTTTGGGATTGGCTTGTGGACAAACCGGTGCATTGACAAACAGTTTACCCCGGCAACAATATCTGGTTCACCTGGATTTTGTTCTTACGAGCCTCGTGCTTTGAAGCACTCGAAGAAACTTGACTTGTTGCGCGTTTGCAAAGCGCGCACGAGTCTCCATCCAAGTTCTGGCACTGTACCTGCCCTTGTCCAGAGTTCTGCTCTGATTTGGACGTTTTCATCACAGCTGAGATGGTTTGTGCGGGTCAGCCGTAGCCCAAAAGCCTCAACAGCTTGGTGCTCAGTGACTGTGAGATTCTGCTCACAATTACCAGAATTGGGTCGTTTTGTTTCCTCCAGTCAGACTGAAAATGATGATGTAGGAGAAGACTATTTGTGGTGTCCACGCACAGGCGAGGAAAAGTTTCTCTGCTTCGACGAGTTCATTCTTTTCCCGTGTGTAAACAGCGAAGCCCCGTAGCCTCCTCGAGTCAACATGTCTGAGCGGGATGGATTTGGAGACGGGCTGTGCAGCGATGGAGCGCCAGACTGTATCCCCCCTAGAGCGTCCCGGGGCCGAAGGAGCGGGGTGATTGTGCCCGGTGGCGGTCAAGACTCAGACACCATTCTTCTGGAGTCTGTGAAAGCAGCACCACGCAGGAGCAGCATTATAAAGGTAAAGAAGCGGCACATGCAAGCCATTTTGAGTGGCAGCTCTGTTTTTGGTTTATATGAAATACATAAACACGCCAATGGCTTCTGCTCATTAATCTCTCGAATTGTTAATCCGAAATGACCGTGCGTAATTTCATATCCTATTATCACTCACGCAATGATCATGCCTGGTTGTACTGTGGTGAAATGAACTGGATAGTTTGTGGAAGCAGGTTACTTTACATGATGCCTGCCACAAAGAAACACTGTGGAGAAATTTGAATATTGTGACATCTGTTTTAGTGCAATATTGCCATTCATGATTTACCCACTTTATGGCAGAGAAAGATGTGAGATTATCCTGCAAACATAGCACTGCAATCTCTCTCCTTGTTTCCTTGTTATTGCTTTATATTGACCTTTGATCTAAAAATCCGTAATATTCCTGCTAACATAGAGAAAACATCCATGAATTGACAGTTGGCCTGCACAAAAACTTTCCAAAAACATGTCCAGAGAAGGTTTGTGTTTGCACGGGGAGGGTCACTGGTTTAGACACATCCCATTTTCGAATATAAAGAATGAACTGTATTGGCTGGTGGGACCTCTTACCTACTGACCACCGGACGTCATCGTGACTTCTGACTTGATGTTATTCCACACTGACCTGTGCTCATGTTGCGGATCATGGTATCCCACACACATCACAGGAGGAGAGGGTGGAGACCAGAGACAGGATCAAGTTTTAGGGAAGGATCTCACGGGCCATTGCTAGCTTTCATGTCTAGCTGGACGGATCCTCTCCTTTGCTTCAGGTCAAGTGTCACCTGTGCAGGAAGCTCAATTAACGCAAGCAGATGGGATGGAGATGGCTAAAGGACTGTTATAATGATTGACACAGAGGTTCATCACCTCTGTAAAATCTAATGCCAAAATGGAGACACCGCGCCATGAAAAGTTAGGTGTTTGGTTTCCCATCTGCTCTGCTTTGTCAGAAAGTCAGGCAGTAAGTTCCCTATTTGCATGTCAACATTTATAGATAGACACAGAAAAAATGTAGTTATTCCAAATAAAGCACTTAGTATTAAAACATGAGCTGTAATACAGAAATTAAACACCAGAATTAATAGAATAATTGATCACATATGTTCATTTTTCAAAAATCAAACAAACTGTGTCTTGGCAAAAAAATATACTGAACCACAAAAAAACCGATGTTCTAGATTTCATTTAGAATGATACATAAATATGTTAAATTTAAATTTAATTCTTAATGAACCACATTGTACAAATCGTGAACTGTTAAAAAGAGCACAATGAAGAATTTAATTTATCTGTCATACATTGTATTATTTCATCTGTACATTTGTAGTAAAAACAAATTATCAAAAATAACAAAACCTTTCATGTTTGAATAGTAAAGATACACAACGTAAAAAAAATATTATTCCAGCTTTCTTTTAGCCAAGAACAGTAAATTAATATAGTGTGACAAGCACAAGGAATGTGCCTGTGTTCATAATAAGAATAAACACTACATCTTCTCATTTATTAAATCACTTAGATTCCTGCATTTTTGGTCTCTAATCCGCATTGCATTGTGGGACAGTGAGTCAGAGCCCCATCTGGAGGAACACTGAACCCTTTGACAGCTGAGGAAGTGGAGGAGAGGACAGAGGAGAGATGCTGATGTCAGTGACAGCCACGGTCAGCGGTGACAGAATCACGCGCTTGAGCTTCTCAATGCCTTAAATACCACACAAAATCCCATGTCAGTCAATAAGCTTAGTCCAGGTCCAAGCACAAGCACTTTGGTCTGTATTGATCACTGATTAAAGCTGCAAGTGTAATTGAGACCAAATAGCTAATGCTGTATGTAGGTACAATTGGTAAAAAAAAAAAGTTAATGTGTCTAAGCCATGTATTGGCAGCAGGGGTAGGCTATGTTGACAAAAACTGTATCCTAGTTAATATTATGCGAATACAGAAGAAATTTGCCAAAATACATGTTTAAATTCATAAACAAATGTGAAATGTCTGTAAAATTCATGCAAAAGAACACCTAATTCTAAAATTTGAAAGGCTACAACATAACCAGGTATTCATTTTTATTTTTTATATGTTTTTTTTTGTAAGCACAAGACTTTACATTAAACATTACATTTTACATAACTTCAAAATAAGAATGATGATGTTATCTAGATTTTTTAAATGGTCCTCTAGTTGTTTGCATGTCTTTTCAAACAACTACAGTAATATAAAATCAGTTTGATGAACATGTCATTATCATTTTGAGTCTGAATGCCATATTATTTAACAGCTTGCAAAATTGTGCATGCTGCCATCAATTGACTAATTACTAAATTACCTTTCCCTTGAGGAAAGAGTATGGCCAAGAGGATACAAGAACATAATTATGCTAAATTAATATTCCAATCAGCACAGACTTATAATTTCTTTCTGTGGCTGCCGTGAAAATCAAAGCAAAAAAAAAAAAAAAAAAACTAAAAGAAAATATTTGCAAACATTAATTACCACCAAGGTCAAATCTGCTCTGAAACAAATTAATTGCTAATTCCCCTCCAGCAGTGATAAAAAAAAAAACAACTTGCACATTTATTACATTGCTTATTGCATGTGTCATACAGGTGTAGAGCAACCCCATAAAAACATCACTGCACAAAGTTTAGAGTAAATCCTTTAAGAGGGACCACCTAAACTGCAGCTTTGAGACTGACTCCTTTGACATCTCGCATTACTATAACAACACACTCACGCACACTGCCGCTCTCTCTCTCACACACACAGTTCTGTTTGTTCAACTCCCCCCATTGCAACACACATGCAGGTAATTAAAACCACGCAGCACTCACGGCTCGACTCGGCACAAGGCTGCAATAATGGCATCACCAGCTGAAAAGCCTTCACTGAATGTGGCTACGGTTGAAGTAATTCACGTAATCAGCACGGCAATCATCATCATCATCATCATCGGTGATTTGAGCTTTTGTTGACATTTAACAAACTCTCAGACAGTTTGGCTAATGGTGTGCCAGTCAGACAGATTGTATAGATGTCTAATTTATGGGGATTTAAGCTACAAGTGAAGTCTGAGATAGAGTTGAGCTGTACCATACTGTTTATGATATAACGTCTATCTCTTTCAACGGAGTATGAAAATGTGATATACTATTGCCTACCCTCCAGCTAATTTTGATGCAAAGGAATGAAATAGTGTGTATGTGAAAGCTAATGTCTAAAGATACGGCTCTGTAGAAGCTAAAAACACTGAGATTGACTGAAAAGAGGCTATAAGACGTGGAAGCAGAACTCATAACAATCGCATAAATATCTTTAAAGGTCAGATTTCATTTTTTAGAAAGACATTGTGGACATAAGATTTCACTAAGCATGTTGCTTGTTTTCTCACAGTTTGGCTGTTTTGATGAGGTTTATAATTGTCTCTGGTCTAGCAAATGTTACATGTGTAGAGGTGAACGGAAATCCACACGACACAGGCGTTACAATTTGACAATTTATTACATTTAGTTAACTTTAGTTTACATTGTGCTGTAGAAGAACTGAATGACAACTGTAGACCAGAGTTCATTATATAACCTTAGGACATTCTGAAAATGTAATTCTGTGATATGAAAGTGAAAATGCAGTCTGGTACTTTCAATAGTAATTTCCTGAACACGTGCAAACAGACATTTAATCATTGTCTTTAACACAAGAAAGTCTGCATTTTTCTTACCACTTTTACTATTAAAATGACCCAAACTGATCTTTAAAGATTAGAGATATCTGATTCCAACTGCACCCATAATTGAAAACTAATAACGCAGAATAGTTTTTACAGTGTCACAGAGTAGTACTGCAAATTCAGCCTTTTGTATGCTAAGGAAAAGGCTCAATTCTCAACACAAACACTACAGGAATGTTTTAGACAATAGACAGTGTTGTTTTGTAATGGCCCTTTCTTTAATTTGACTTTGTTTACTAGCTCTGATCAAGCTTATATGCTATGCAAGAAAGGTAAAATTGTGTTCTTTGTAAGTGGTTTTCTGCTATGCATTTTTCATTTTTATATTGTATGGCATATATTACGTAACATGTTGTGGTTGTAGTTAGAACCAAAGAAACACAAATGTGGTCACTGGAAGATATAGTTTTACAGTAAATCTGCAAAACATCGCAAAAACATAAATTTGTATAGAGCTGAGCGATATGGCAAAAACATTTATGTAATACTATACATATAATTTTTTTTTGTCCGGTGTGATAAATAAAGTTCATACTCAACTCTGTGTGGTTAAAACCAGTTTAAAAGTTTTGCAAAAACAATCTGAGAAACAGGTTGGAAAAAGTAGTCAGTTTTCAGTGGAGCTCACAATTTGATTTCCATCACAATAATGGTCAGTTTTACTTGTGAATACTAGAATACAGAATTCTAAATGTTATGTCTGAAGCCAGCACAGTTCATATTCTTTCTCTTATACAGTTCAAAAGTGAATGTTGTGTCCACTTGGTTGTTATGAGAGTTCTAACATAAACTCACCTTTGACCTGCAATGCCACAAATAACTCCTGTCCTCTTCCATTTAATAAGAAAATATATTAGTTGGTTTGGCCTTTAGAGTGATGACCTTTATATGCTGATATTCAAGATAAATTATGCTAGGGAAACTTTCCCAAAACTTTTCAGATTGCACTAACAATTTGACCTTCTCTAATCTGAGTTTTCTCATTCAAATAGGAACCTCAATTATACAACTTTTTTGTTTTCCATTTCAATTTCACTACACGAGTGTTTGTTCTTATTTGGCCAATGCTCTTCTTTGTGTACAGTAGATGATTTCTTGCAACTGAGAGGAATGCTTCAACTGATTAACCCTGACTTATACAGTAATTAATCTTAATCTTATTACATGCATTTAGCTAGGGCAGTGGCATTCTTTTTTCTGCTATCCAGTCACTATTACTTGAGTTCAGTGTTTATGTGTAATCTGATTAAACATCAATAAAAATACTTTAACAATGCATTTAATGCAAGCAACACAAAAAAAAGTTTATGCAGATTAGTGATTCTTCGATTCAATATTGGGATTAAGATATCTGCTTATCATCAGATTGCATCTAGGATGCAAAAAAAAAAAAGGTTATGCAGATTAGTGATTCTTCGATCAATATTGGATTAATTCGGTGCTTATCCATCAGATTTGTGATCGGTATCAGCTCGTGATATCAGTTTAGCCTATAGACTAATGTTGATCTAGAAGCCCTCATAATGTTTGACATTGTCTTCAAATTAGGTTGTTAAATTGTTGCTTTCAGCTACATGTACCAAATTTCTAATATTTTAATAAGAAAAAAAGCAATTTCAGTCCTTAAACTAGTATCGGTTAATATTGGGCATCGCCTGATACTTAAAGCCAATTTATCAAAATTGGTATCGGAATTGGGAAAATCTGGATTCCTAATCTCTAATGCAGATGTAACTAATCATTTGTACATTCAATTACTCTATTTCAATTTGCTTTTTGATAGATTATACTTTAAAATCCAACCAGAATCACTTCTTTTTCTTTCCAACTGAATACAGATTTAGTAAGTAAGTAACAGACTGCATGCTGGGAGCCCTGCCATCAGTCCTGGAGAGTGGGTCTGCATTAACAACAGTAACATAAAAACACATACATGTTGGTAATGGGGACTATACATTGACTTGTATTGATTTCCTGGAGGCTGGTTCTAACCTTAACCATAGTCTCTCCTTGCCTAATCATGTGGTAAGCCCTTACCTTTGACCCATACATATTTTGCAAGTGATCTACAGATAATCTCTTATCAGTGAAAATGTGGTTTTGAGTAGGGCTGGTCAATTACGCGAAAGATCAAGAGATCGCAATCATGTCATGTCAACCTGTCAGTCTCATTAGTCTGTAAAAGCATATGGTTTGGAGCAGAATGTCAAAAATATTCTTTTTTAGTTTGGAAAATTCTAAACCCTAATTCTATCTGTAAAATAAATATGATTTCTTTAAATCAGCCCTGATTACAACTTGATCTAATGATAAAAAACGTATGTTATGAGGACATGATTTTTGTCACTAAAACAGAGGCAAGCACCCATAATTTGAGTGTTTAGCTGAGTGATAAATATGATACATTCTTTCCCATGAAAATGCACACACACACACACCCCGTACTTGCACACGCACACACACAGGTATAGGCAGGTTTAGTGGAGCAGACTCAGGGGGAGCACGGCTGGACGTGTGGCTGACAGCTCGGCGTGTTGCCTGACTGCTTTAAGCTCTGAAGGACACTTTCGACTTCACAGCTCCTCCTCTGCTGTTGTGCTTGGAGACTGGAGCATGTAGCCTTGGCATTAGCAAGTCCGATATCCAGACAGTAACTACAGAGAAGGTTAGAAATGGGCTGCTTAGTGTCTTTTGATTAGGAATTATCCAGCATCCAACTTTATAAAATATCTTTAAATGCACTCATTTTATTTAGTGAGATGTTCTTAATCATTGGACTTATCTCAAGCTTAGATAAATGCAGGCCACACCAATTTTGAAGAGAACCATTTAAACTGATAATAAGATAAGATAAGATATCCTTTATTTGTCCCACAATGGGGAAATTTCAGTGTTGCAACGCACATTTTAAGAACAGCAGGGAAAATAGGAAACATGCAATCAAACAAGATAATATGAAGTAGTACACCTAGAGTTGCAATATATCAAATTTTTAGATAATATCGTCAGTGTTGTTTTCAAGATCTCAAAATCACATTATATAGGCCAATAATATTTAACACCGGGATGGATATTGAGAAAGTAAAATTTGTTGTAA
This sequence comes from Mugilogobius chulae, assembly GCA_038363315.1. NCBI lineage: Eukaryota > Metazoa > Chordata > Actinopteri > Gobiiformes > Gobiidae > Mugilogobius > Mugilogobius chulae. Next base: position 46,445,898 of record CM076403.1, read on the forward strand.
TACAAAAAGTTAATGAGTCCATAAAGCCCAGCCCTAAATACAACCTATTTATCTTTAAACTGTATCTTGTATATATCTTTTAATTTTGGAGTTGAGCGTTACATCAGATGCACTCGCTTACTGTGATTCCTCTATTTATTTGGAATTGATGTAACTATGGTGAAGATTTTAAATGAACATTAAAAAAACTTCACAGAGCAATGTACTGTGTGATTTATTCCCTTCTAAAATATTAGACTGATTTGGAAAAGAATAATGCCAATCTACAATTTAAGAAACTTTTGTTGTTTTTGGTATGAATTAATGAGAGCTAAAACCTTTTTGAAGATAAACCAACAGCACTCTCTGAAAGAGCCTTGAGAGACCCGCAGTTGTTGAGACATTTAATCTGACTGAAGTCCATTTTAGACCTGGCTGTTAGAAGGTTGTGTTTGGGAGAGTTGTGTTTCACAACCTTCTGTAAGTGCAATTTTATTACTGTTGAAATATCTGGATCCCACTCAGTCTGTTTTTGATCACAATACTTAGATGTAGATGTGTATTAATTCTACACATTGATTGATTGATTGATTGATTGATTGATTGATTCACTTGAGGTTTTGTCAAGGAAGAGATTTGCATAAAATTATATATTTATATTTTTATGTTTCCTAACACACATGCAAAAGCAGAAAGAAATGTATAGAATATTAACTTGTATCAACCCCCACATATTTGTTGCAAAGATATATTCTGTGTATGTTGGTGTATATGTAGAGTTGGACAATCATTCACATTTTAGCTAAATAATATGAAAATTAAAAAAATAAACTGGATATCGAAATATCATACATTGTAAAATGAAATATTAAAGAAAAGCTACAAAAAGACCAGTTAAGTTAAGTTAAGTTAAGAAAAAATGTCATGTTTCATAAAGGCTATAAATATATTTTGGCATTTTTAGAATTCATTTTTGAGATAGTTTACATTTGTCTGACAAAAAACTTTAAATAATAAGTGCAAAGGCAACACATTTCTGCTGAATATTGTATTGCTGAATATTGCCCAGCTCTATATGGCTGCATTATCAATATAGTGAAACAACGTTATTGTCTGGGGCTAACAACATGAGGTGTGCCAATATTTAGCACTTTCCATGTTTTGTGGCACCTCACAGGTTTTTGTAAAGCACCTTTGATAAGTTTTGGGGCACAGCTGGAAGCTGTCTAAGTGTGTTTTTGACTTGACAAATGTTGACATGGAAACTCGTTAAAAGCCATTTTACTGTGATTTCTTTGTTTAGAGTTACTCCAGTGCATCAGCGGGGGTCGTAAAGTCTGGATAACATTTTGTGCAGATGATTCAATGTGTTATTTGATGTCTAATTGGAGGAAATAGATGTCTTTTGAATTTAATCAAAAAATTAGCCCAGAGAAATGTAGTGTGGGCTGGTGAAAAGGAATGTTGAGATTGATTGACAGCACGAACTGTGATGCATTTCCAAGTGGATTTTTCTTGTTTTTGCGAATATGCAATTTATTAAAGACATTTGCGTGGTAAGACATTTGTAGTTGACAATTACTGATTTAGTGCTGCTCAAACTGGATTCAAGCAAGGCATTTAGGTAAAGAGATTTATCGGTTGAACAAAGTGTTGCATTTAAAAAGAGGGGTATTTCATGCCAATGTACATGTGGTCAAGCAAGGTGTCCATCGGTATAGTGAAATGTCATCTCTTTAAATGTTTTGATTGGTTTGTAATTGATGCAAATAGTATAATGTACAGATCGAACAATTCTGTTTTGTCAATGTGTGAAAATTGCAATATCATTTTGATATTTTTAAGCTTTAGAATAACAAAACCTACCTCCTTTTTAAAAAATTGCTAAATAATTTTTTTTTTAGGTATGCACCGATCTGATACTGGGATCGGAAATCTGTGCCGATCCAGGAAATTTTGCTGGATCCGGTATCGGCTCCATGATATCGGTTCAGCCAATATCATATTTGTGCTTTTAATTGGACATAATGAGACTTATTTACAGGCTGGTGTTGATCTGGAACGTCTCAAATTATTGGACATTTTAATCAGAATAAAGTTGTTAGGTTGTGGCTTGCACTAGAAATAACAGTTACATAACATTATAGTCAAAATGTTTTATGTTTTGATAAGAAAGAAAAGCAATATCAGTCCTTACACTTGTATCGGGTATCGGCAGATACTTAAAGTCAAAGTATCGGAATCGGCATCGGTATCGGCACTGAAAAAGCTGGATCGGTGCATCCCTATTTTTTTATATAAAATACATTATCAATGCTTTAAAATGGTTTATAATAAATTAAGTTAAGAATTTTCTGTGAATTACAAACGCTTTTCTTGAAACCTTCTCTCAACATTTTTAAAGTTGATATGTGTGGTCATTTTGGGGTCAGTTATCATATAGCATAAAGTGGCAGAAATATAAAGCATCTGCTTTTTACTTTCTCTAACTAAAAGGATGACAACATTAACTTTTTTCTAACTGCACCAAAATGACAATCCAGAAGCATGAAGGACTGAAATCTACACACCACAATTGAACTGAAAAAAGCAATATTTATTGATTCAATACTATTTTGGAAATCATCCACTGATTTTACCGTTCAGCCATTTCTATTACACTATTAATAACAGTCCAAGCAGTCCTACATATGGATAATGTCTGGTGCCATACAGAGATTATTCTAATATTAGTCTCAGTGTTTTGACTGAGAATCACAGACCAGATGACATGTCATTTTTGTCAAAGCTCCCAGGTCTTTGTTTTGCTATGAAACAAACTTGATTTCACAAGTTTTCACAGATGTGTCTCGATGCATTAAACATGTTTTAGACCAGTCAGAGGTTTTCATATCATAGCCCACAGCGGAGGCCTTGCTTGTTTAAGACACAGTTTATTTTAGTCCTGCTCAGACGGAGTGCCATGTGGGCTACTTCTTCTGCCCATTTCCCATCTGCATATAGCCTCACCACATCTCCCAAACATTTTTGTCAGTGCCCCCCTCCTCTTTGATGTCCTCGCTAATGTTATTCTTTGCCTTAAACAACCATTTATTTTCAGAGCACCCCTGGAAGCTAGTGCTAACAATGTAACGATTGTTGTGACATGCAAATTGGTGCCCAGTGTCGTTCGGGTCCTGGTGGTGTGGTGTCACCCCAGCTGCTGGTCAGAGAACAAGGAGATCCACGCACAATGTGATCTATTGCAAATGTTGGCTTTTGGGCAATTTTGAAGCAACAAAGAACAAGTATCTTAACAGTGTCTGCAGATCTATAACACAGGAAGTCTTTGAAGTGAAGATCTCAAAACAGTTACACAACATTACTCAAAAGCTGAACGGTCTTTTATTCGTTGTTTCCATTGTTACAGTTACGCTTAGATTTGGAGATAAGACATGGGCCAACAGTAAAGCCATAAGCCATTGTGTGCCATGCTAGATCAAGCTTCAGCATCAAATGATTAAAATTGGAAAGCCCTAAGGTATTATTTTTTCCCTCAAGTAATACAGAGGATTTTGATTGAACAAAAACATTGTAATCTTTGTGGCAAATATTTGAACCTATGCTGTATCTCAAAGTGCACAGCATAACATTAACAAAGCCAAATGCTACAAATGAAGATGAAAAATAAAATGATTACCCTCCAAGATAATGAAATATTATCATGGCTTGTGGATGTCAGTGTCACGTCATGATGTTGGCAATGGACTCAACATGCAAAAATAGGCCTGTGTTTATCAAGCTCTATCAAGTATATTATGTCTTAGCTTCACTTTCAATAAACTTGTGTGTAGAATACAACATCCTTTGTTCTAAATGTGCTATGTACCATTTTAGTGAGATGCAAATGTTTGAGATTTTAGATTTCCCTATTCAAAAGCAATGTTTTAATGTTCTTCTTGACACAGTAAGGTTCTTGGTAAAGAAAGTATTTAGGGCACTTTAATGTGTCAAATACCTTATGACAGATTATTGCATTTTTTCTAATTTTGACTCAGTTTGTCGTGATAACCCTTGTGGTAACAAATGAAAGCTGAAAATTATAGGAAGTCATTTGAGTTGTAAAACAAAATCCATCTGTATGTCATCAAAAAGAGCCAAAAGGTGACAATTTACACAACTATCTATAAGTGTTGCAAGATATTATCATTTGTCAAATTGTATTACCTGTGATTGGTGCAGATGTAGTTGCTAGGTAACAGTTGTGGAATTATCTCTACATGTGTCATATTTACTAGACAAAAGAAAATTATAAACCTCATCAAAACAGCCAAACTGCATGAAAACATAAAAAATGTTTAGTGAAATCTTAAATACAACCATGTTTATTATGTTTTACTAAAAATGTAATCTCATCTGTCATACACAATTAAAGTACCTGCAGATCGCCAAAATTGATCAAAACTAGGGACTTGAAATAGCTTTTTTCTTTTCAAAACTTAGTGAACTCTTTAAAAAAAAGCAACACTGCAACACTTTGAATTCAAATGTCCTGCAGGTGAAAATGTTTTACACTTAAAATTTCCCCTCAATGCACCTGAAAACGTGGTGAGCATTGGTGGTCTCTAGACAGGTCAATATAGACCACAATACACTAGGAGCCAGACTGTGACATGTTAAATTATAAACAACATCACTGCGCAAACAGCGGCCCAGGGGCCAGATGCGGCCCGCGGACTGTTTTAAACCCGGAATGCTTTTAAGAATAAGTATTACTCTTAAAATTTATTTTTTTTCTTTTATTTTTAATTGATTTAGCCGTGGAGCATGTGTCTTTGCTTGATGCCCTAAAATGTATCATAATAAATGATCAAAATAGTACATTAAAAAGCCTGTTTTACAAAAAAATGTACTTAAAATACCAATAATTTGTCGCACCAATGACCGAATTTCGGCCCTCCACCACTTGTCCGGGTTCAAATCTGGCCCTCGGGAAAAAATAATTGCTCACCCTTGGTTTAAAGTTAAGCCGTGAGTGTGAACAAAGAGTGAACAAAACTACTAGCTGTAAAGACGTTAGCCACGTACTTGAGTTTGAGCTGTAAAATTTCGCCATCACTGATAAAAGTTTAAATAACATGAGTTTGCTTGATGTTTAGCGTGCTCCAAGTTAAATTAGACTGGCAGTGCTCATTAGTCCACACATTTCTATGCAATTAGAAATTAGTCCATATTTTATTTTTTTTTCACCTAAGCGTCAGAGTCACATGATCTGCAGCAAGGAGAAAGAGATGTGTATCTTGTCCAAATCTCTTAATTGAACGAGAGCAGTATAAAATCTACCGAATAAGGCTGGACTATACACTGATAGGGAGATTACTGGATGAGTGTGGTCAGCTAGACACAGCATTCATGCGAAATAGACATCTTTGTTATGTTTCAATATATTTATTTACTTGTCATATTGATAGTTGTGCTGCAATATCACTGTCTTCACTGTAAAGGATAGCTGTAATTTCCGCAATAATCTACTGTAATATAAACAGTATAATATATATTGTGCATGTGCATTTTCTTTCCTGCTGTAGTTGCAGTAGCAGCAGAGGAACAGCTGCTGCAGTTGTTCCTCAGCTGCTGCAGTTCCTCTGTTTTATTTACTTCACTAACAAAGTGAAAACTGACAGTTGTAAATAAAGTGATTTGGGCTCAGTTGTGGCTTCTCTGAGTGTCACTCGTGTTAACACCAAACCCAAACACATGGAGGGAGGAGCCTCCAACTGTTTATAACTCAATCTCACTTCCTGTTCTGAGGCCTCTCTCTCACCATGCACAGCTGTCTCTACTTCCATCTCCGTCAATCTGCTCCCTGGAGACCTGCAACGAGATGGCATTTTGGAAACAGGCACATGTCCACAATCCTAAATGTGTTCTGACAGCTTACAAACAGAAGAGCTAGAGCTGAATGTAGGGGTAGAACTGAGGGAATGGGTGCGAGGAGTAGCAGGATGTTGTAGTATATGCAGTAGTTTGTTGTGTTAACCTCAGGGTGGAGAGATATGGCAGGCCTCCTGAGACCGCACGGCATGCTTGGCTGGTGTGGAGCATCATAAGAGGAAGACAGATGCTAAATGATGTAACAGACAAAGATTTTTGAAGCATATACCCCCCATGTTCAGTCTTATGTTTTTGACTCTCAATAACTATTCACTTTACATAACTCTCAAGTCTTAAAAATAAATAATAGTTTTCTTCTTCTTGTTCTCTTTTTCATTAGCTAGTGTCATTAACTTGTTTCACATTGCCAACATTTTTTTATGCCAGAATGCACGTCTTTGCTATCTGTGATTGGTACAGGCAATTCCTTGCATGATTACTTCTCGTAATACTATTGAGTTCACAAATTCACAAGAATCCATCTTGTTAGACTCCTTTTGATATAACTGGGCTTGAATTACTAATGGAGAGCAGACTATTCAGAGGGCAGCTTGTGGTTTGGGCTAAAGCCAAAGGTGAAGCACTCAAACAAACCAAAACAAACTTGGACATATTTAGGCATGTTTTCTGCTGAATTAGCATTTTCCCTATCAGTTTCAGGAAGAGCTATTCCAGATTGATCGAGTGTAGAATTCAGTTCAGAGTGAGATAAGATATACTTACAGTCTGACTTAAGTGTCTTACCATCTCCAGGATAGAAAGAAACCCATACCAACTTTGTGTCTGATAAAACAAACTATATACCGGTAAGAATATTTGTTGCAAAACATATTTATCTCCAACAAACAATGAGAAGTCAATAACTCAAAAACAGCATTAATAACGTACATGTATTACTTAGTATAATTGTCTTTTGGCTGGACTTAATTTAGACCTATGTTTTGACTGCAAAGTTGTATTTCTCGTGCATAACGTGTAAAACGACGAGGTACAATGATGCAAAATAATACAGTGTTACATAATCATTTGTAATAGTGAACCATCAGAACAGCTTCATGGTCCAGTTGTTGGAGCAGCCGGTCAATATCTCTCTGCTGTTTTGATTTGCCAGCGCTCAGGAATCTTAGAAATTATGTTATCATGATGTTATTCATGATATCTTGCTCTGGCCCTCACTTCGACTGGGACAAGCCCAGTCAGGTGCATTTCCCAGTTTGTAGTTCACCTTCAAATGCTCACTCGCTGTATGCCAATAAAAATTTCCTCATGTTCCTTTGTCTGCACTTGTGTGTAGTATTTCATGTTTTAGCTGACAGCATCATCGCTTTTGCTGAGCTGTTGCCAACCTGGGCCAATAGGTGTGTCCGGGCTAAGTGTTGTAACAGGCGCATGTAGACTGCTGAATGTGAGGAAATTCTGTAATTATTGTTATGGTGCTCAGTGAGAGTCAGGCTGCATGTTCGTCTGCCTCTTATTGCTGTGGAATGTGATGCCGCTGCCAGACTGGGGCTGTAGGGACTTCTTTTTGGGACCAGACGGAAGTCCCAGGCATTACATACACACTCCTGCTGCCATGGTAACCTCAGAGAACACAAATGATAGAAGCCCCGCCCCCAAAATCCACAGCCCAGAACTGTACATGTGACTATATTTGACCACATTCCTCCACAAGAGATTAACTTCAGTTGAAAAACAGTTTCTCACACAAGCACAAGACATTTTTCCTTTCTTCTTTTTACCTTCTTTACCTGTTGCTAAATGAAAACTTAACCGTTTTAATTTGAGTTATAATCCATATAATTAGACGAAATCTCAACAGAACTAGAAAGTGTGATGTAACTCAGGCTAAACATTGTGGGACTTTACAGCAAGCCAACATAATGGTGTTATAACAAATATAACAGTAATCTTTTGGCCCACTGTATTTTCATAAAAGCATATAGCTACAGTTTTTTATGGTTAAATATGTTTTTTGATTTTTTTTTTAATCACAATTTAGATTCAGATAATCTCCATTCATTTTGAAATGATATAGCATATATAGAAATGTAAACTGACCTGTTGGCCTTTTGCCCTGGATCTGTGAGCTGCCATCTTCTGATCTGGTTAGGCCTGTTTGACCTTTGGCCCTCATTCTCTTAAGTGCAATCAGAATCAACACATTTTACTGAACTTTCGGTCACAAAACTCAAATATTTAATTTTTGGAGATACAATAAGTTTCACTCACACATGACATTTTGTTCTTTTTAATCACAGACAGTCGCTGTATGGATATCATTAACAATTACATTTTCTTTTATACGGCATAATTAGAAACTGTGTATGGCGCTGAGTGAGAATGACAATTGAATATGAAAAATATACCCCTTTTTGTTATGTGTGTAGTCACTTGGTCATGTCAGTTGCTCATGTTAATGTATACTCATAATAATCCTGTTAAATTGGTGAGCAGTTTTTAAAGCATTCCATAAATGAGGACTCCCTTCTCCTCCAAGACGAACAGGTAGCGAGGCGGCCGCAGTGGTTCTTGGAATAAGGGTCGTAACAGGATTAGAGCTTTAATCATCTTTCTCTGGACATCCTTTCGAGACAAACATGGCTGCTGCATCTGCCTTGCTCCTTTCCATTCATAGACCTGTCTGCTTGTTGTTTGTGATAAAATAATTTCTATTTATTTGCCTTAAAGATAGTGTCAGGTCATTTTTAGTATGCTTTTTATGTGCTGAGTAAAAATAATGTTGCCATAGTGTTTCAAAACAACTTTGCCTCTTTGCGCAAGTCAGGCATGTTATTTTGTTTATGTACAGTATGTGTTTGTACTAAACCCATATCTAAATAGCCATTGTCCACAGTAATTTGTTTATTGTTGCAAATAGGTATGAGGAAATGAGAGTAATGCATTTGGTTATGGGAATGAACTGATAAATGTTTCTTGTTTTGTGCATAATTATTATCGTGTGCTCTAGATTCACTTGTATTTTCACATCAGAGGGATATTACCTTGTGTATCAAGCTTATAACCTTTGGAAATTCCCAAGCATCTCATTTATAACACATTTTAATAACGCTCTCCATCTTTAAATGGCACACATATTTTTTCCCTCCTGTGGGGCATCGGGGCAATTGGAAAACGCTGCGATGACAAATTATGATATTGTTAAGCCATTATGTAAATGTGTTGGTTTATTCACACCAAGCGGGACCATTAGCAACCTTTTGTATTTAATGCATGTGTGGGTCCAATAGTCCAACTGGAGTAATCTGACAGAATGCTTTGTGCTGTTTGCTGTGTGCTGCATTATCACGTGGAGATTGGAGTTTGCATCAAGGTTTGGGTCAGGGCAAGCTCTCTTTGATAAAAGCTCCAAATGTAAAAGAAGTCTTTTGTGGATATCAGAGTTTCTCTGGCTTCAGTCAACTTATCAAAGGGTGTTTTTAAGGTCAGCGTGGGACACTGCGATAAAATAGTAGCTTGGTGCAACTTTCTGATGTGTTAAGCAATACAATTCTGTAATTAAATTTGCTAAAAGTCAGTTATTTGTTACATTGATTTACTTTATTGTTATATGCATAATGAAAGATGAATGTTGACATTGCAATGAGAGATATATATATGTGCAAAAGATTATGCTGTGCCTCTGTGACGCTTATCAAGGCTACTGGAGTGCATCTATATTGAAGCCAAGATTGTTAAAAAAAATAATCCTGCTTAAAGTCTGAGATGTGTAAGTGATGACAGACACCAAGTAAGTACTAGCTATCGAAGTTGTATTGATGTATTATTATTGATTTGATAAGAAAACATGGTAATAAATAAAGAGACTGTTTTTAGTTAATAGAAAGTGAAAAGCGACCTGTTCCGCCCCGCTTGCTGGGTCCGTAGTGAGCCGTGGACGGACCTGCTTTCACAGTGAACCATGGAGCAGGCTCTCCCCCGGTCCCACCTTTAAGCTCCATGATCAGAATCAGAATCAGAATCAGAATCAGAATCAGAAAGAATTTTATTGCCATTGTCAGTGAACAAACAGAATTCACAGACTAGGAACTTGCTGCGGTGCTAATGTGCAACATATAACACAGAAAACACAAATAAAGATAAAGAATCTAGTAAAAAATATCAAATATAGTAAAAATATTTAAGATATATAAAATAAAGTATAAGGGCATGCAAAAATAGGCCAATAAAAATTAGGCAATAAAAATATACACAGTAATCAGAACAATCAAAACAACAGTGCAATCTGTCATTGCAAGAGGTAAGATAATACTAACATAATGAATAAATGAACGAATGAATATAAGAAAGAAGAAGTCATATACCCAGGTAAAAAACAGATGGAAAAAAGCAGATAGAAACATAAAATAATGTTAACGTCCCCTAGATCTCCTGACAAACTGCCGTATTTTCAGTGATGAAAATTTTGTTTGCTATTTTGATAGACTTAACAAAGCCATGCTTGTATCAGCTGTTTCCTGTTTGTTGAGGCAAAACAGTAAAAAAAAAAATTGCAAATCTTGTGCATAATATGTTCAACATAATCCAACCTTTAATGCATTGAATGAAACATGTTCAAAATGTGAAATACAACTGGACCATGAAGTTGTTCTGATGGTTCACCATTTCAAATAAAATAAGTGCAATAAATGCAAAAGGGGGATGATAAACCGGAAGTTGTTTCTTGTCTACAGCTTGTGTCATAGCCACAGGCATGGAATTATTTTGTAAATCACTCAGATTGACGCCTGGAAGAAAAAGTATAATTCAGGCACAATTTAGATTTTAGTTATTTCACAAAGCATGTGTTAGACGCTCGGGAGCCTGGACCTGCAGTAGAAACGATCACCATCACTAACATAAGTAGTCCAAACCGCTCCAAAGTGAACTGGTCTCGGTTATGGAAACGCAAGTACCACCAAAACTAAATCAAGATAAAACTGAATTATTATGGATTCATGTAGAATCAAATTCAGGCCTTTTATTAAAAGGCTATATTGCTCAACGATGATTAAGCAAAAAGAGGACACCTATGTGGAATTAATTTACTCAGCAAATAATAGAAAGACACTTTTATATCTATAACTGTATACTGAAGCTATACATTTCCATTCTCTCAAATTAACAGAAGTCACTTTGTTTGCTTCTCATTTTTTTATACATACTGGTGATTTTGCCTGTTTGTTGTTGTGTCTGGTCTCTCTTGTGTCACCGCGTTAGTTCAGCTTCACAGAACCGATTGTTAGTGCGGTAAAGAAGAAACCATAATGACACTAAATCCCATAGTGTGACAAGAGCAGGGCACAACCAGGTGCTTTGGAGAGCACACAACCACCATAAATGAATCATACATGAATCATCTAGTTACAAATACAAACAATACAAGGGGAAGCAGAGCAGAACAGCACCTACATTAAACAAAAATAATAAATCTAGTATCCAGGGTTATAAAGTAAAAGAACATGACGTTAAGTTCGATCAGTTCTGCTGTATAAAATCATGTCCCTTTTGTCTTGTGAAATATTTAAGACTTGTGGTGTCTCAGATTCCCATAATGCATTTCTTTTCCAGTAATAGAAGTGGGATTACAGCTCTTTGCAGACACATTTTAGCGTTAACATTATGATGATGGTGATAAATATGTAAGCAAAGGCAAAGCTCACTCCCTCTCTAGCACAGAAGCATACACGCCCTGTCGGCTCACATTCATTTCCTCCAGACTCAGAAGTTTCAGTTTTAAGTGAGTTTTGCGTAAGAAAGCAGGCTACTATGGCATCTTCGTTTTAAGAATATCAACTTGGGATGCTCCAATTTTGACTTGCTTCTGAGACCAATAACTTTAGAAACTTTTAGAATTTTTAGCTAATTTTTGTCAACCTATGGTAACTTTCGCAATTCTCATTTGCTCAAATTAATGTATTTTTTGAAATATAAAATGTGTAGTTGTATGATTTTGAAAACATACAGTCGTTTTTTTTTTAGCTTTTCTATTGCAAATTCTCGTGTCTGTTTAGTCTCTTCAGAAAGATAGAGTAAATCCAATGCTCTGAGAACAAACAGTGAATTAAAAATGGGCGCAAAGGGATGGCTTAGTAAAAATATCGGTGCCAAATATGGTCAAAATCTGTGATATTTGGAAAACCATTAGTATCACCAATAACTGTATGTAACATTGTGGACTAGCAAAAAATATTTATTCATTTGGTAAGATTTGGGTGATCAATTTTTAAATATGTACTGTTGGCAATCTTAAATATGAACAGTAAGCAGAGAACAGTTAGAGGCATAATGGCAGATATGGTTTCTCTGTGTGTTTTGATGGGAGTTTACATATTGTCTGCAAGGGTGTGTGTGTTCCCTGCTTAAAACCTTTATTCAGAAAATGGAAGCATATAACATGGAGCTATGCAATTGAGTTTCAAATTCAGTTATGATTAATGCTTTAATTGATTACACAAGTATTTGAGGAATCAAGATTATAAACAGTAGCCCTAAATTGCATACCTCTCAGTTTATCCTCATGCTTTTCCGTTTAGGGGTTTAGCATCACTTTAATGTTAATGACTATGCAGACGAATGTTTTCTGCATAGTAATTATTTAAGTTATGTTGATCCTGTCTTCAAAAACATTAATGTTTGAACAATCTTGATTTCAATTATACATTTAAATCAGCACATTTTTTTTTATTTTTTCCTTTTATAAGAGCTTTAATAAAAAATAAAAATACTGTATGTTGCTAGTCTATTCAAGTCAATGGGAGTAGGTCCTATAGCTCAAAGGTGAAGCTGTTACACTCTGCTTTCGTAATCCTTTCCTTGGATTTATGAAATATACTGGATCACAAGACTTTATCCTATAAGCTGAAACAGAAAAGATTAACCTATGCATTGACACTCTATAGGTTGTGGTCTCATTGGAACAATGATGTACTCTAATCTTTTCTGACGGCGTGCTCATTGAACCTGTAACCTGTTTCACTGATAAACTCAAAATGTTTTCAATGTAAGATCAAAATGGTTATGGAAAAATCTGTTCGTTCCTTCCTGTTTCCGTGAGCCGTGCCACTGGCTAAAATCTGTCTGTTTACTGTGTTCACTTTGTGTTTGGATCACGGTTTTGCACGCACCAAGGCTTTTACTCACCCATGGACTTGGATTACTGTATTTTAAACTTTCCACATAAATAATTTAATAAACACATATTTGATTTTATTCGATAATTCCATAGACATTTCCAAAAGATATCAAATTTTATGATTATTGTTGAAAGAAATTGTTGTGTTGGCAAGGCAGTTATACTTTTCTGAAGGTGTAACATTTTTGTGTTGTTGCATTTTTCAATCATACAGTATAAGTAAATGCTTTGCCTGCTTCAGTTGTGCAGCCTGGATTCAATGAATTACAGGCACAACTTTAAGGCGTTTTCTTGAATTTAGAAAGGGCCAAATAAGTATGTTTTATAAAATACGTAAAGATGCGTCTTCCTACCATCCTTTCATCTTCTCTTGTGTCATTCTTTGCTTTGGCACCTGAACAGAACTTCTCCATTAGCTCTCCTTATATCATGTTGCATGATTTATACATCTCCAAACCCCTTTGTAATTCCTTTGAAACCTTGCTACACGTAACCACAAGACACCCTATACAGCGTTATTAAAGTGCATGCAGACCACAAGCTCAAGTGGATAGAAAATGCCAAAGTATCAGCTCTGTAACATGGAATAAATGTCTTTTTTAAGTGCTATAAGATGAATGAATGCTCTTAAAATAGCCTCTTTCCACCTGCTACTGCTTAAAACAACAAAGGCCTATCTGTTACTCTACAGTGTATATTTCAGCTCTTCATCTTCTTTGAACTTGCTGGATTGTGGTCTAAAGTTCACACAAGTTCACTACAACAGTAAAACGCATTCCCAGTTGTGTAGTTTATAGCTGAGCATTTCCTTTCGTTCATGCTGTGGATGTGTGCCACTGTCTGCTTTCACGATCGGGAAGTTACTGTGGTCCAAATCACGTAAGACTGACACTGGTTCACACGTAGGATGCAATTGCTTTGGAGATTTTAATGGAGTGACCTTTAACAACAATAAGTCTTGGTCCACATATTTCCAAAAGTGTTTTCCCAGGGTGGTACATACATGTTGTTTCAATTGATATAAAATTGGAGCAACTCCTCTCAGTCAACAGTCCTATTTTATTATATGTTACATTTCTATTAGTTTTCTTCTAGTAGAAGTACCGGTATTTTAAATATTTGTCTTGATGCCACTTCTACGTAGTGTGTAATATTTCATAGACAGACTATTGTAGCTATAAGAAGAACATACTGTATTTGAGGAATTGATATGAGGGAATATCAGATGCAGATTATCTGATTCATTTTTTTTTGTGCACTAGTAGCTTGGCAACCTGCCACTAAAAGTTCAATGACTGTTAAACAACGGAACATATTGCAGGTACCTTAGCCTTGATGCTGAGGACAAGACACATTTTTTTTTCTTACTGTATGCCTCATATTCAGCTCAAAGCTTCCAGACTTACAGCGGTAAGTCATGATCGGTTTCAGGGTTTAGATCAGTGGTCTCAAACTTAAATGGAGCCGGAGCCGAAATGATTGAAGTCAGAGTTGGTCGAGGGCCGCATTTTAAAATATAAGCTTGATAAATTCTATATAAAACGGTTATTCGGCTATATAAAGCATGATATAACATGTATTATATTATGTTCCCTTCAATTGGTTTACATTATACACACACAAGTGTGAAAAAAGTCAATAAATCAGAGTCAGACTGCCCTACCCTGAAAATATTTTTTGACAAATTGTATGTCATTTGTTGTATTCCAGTGCATTTTAGTTCTGCAGACGCATCTCAACAGTGATCAGTGGGCCATTATCGATAATAATCAGGAGTTTTCCAGATGGCCACATGAAATCATTTCTGCGGCTGCATTTGGCCCTTAGGCCATCAGTTTGAGACCCCTGGTTTAGATAGTGACCATTCAGATCAGAGCGAGAGAGATCTTAAAGCAATTGAGTGTATGTCCTAAATATACGTAATTATACGAATGCATCCTAAATATGTTCAAAGTTATTTTGTAATTGTGAATTCATTCACTTCAAATTTGCTGATGAAATGTTTTGCCACATTTTAGACAACAGAACCAAGCAACATTTTAGACAACAGAACCAACTCACTGAGTCACCAGTTTTTTGTTTTCCCATGCTAACCAGGCCCAACTATGTTTAGCTTTCAAGATCTGATAAGATTCGACATACTCAAGAAGGCTTGGCCTCCTCATTTTGTGTTTTAGTTGTCGTCGAAAGTTAACCAGTGGCAATCAACTAAACAAATTCTGAAGAATTCAAAGTGGTCATAAAAAATAAACATTAATTGCACACTGTTTAACTTTTTAACCAAAAATTAGATTTGAATTAAAATAAAACACTAAAACATTAGGGGTATAACGATTCACCTAAATATTCGAAGTATCGATACACAGCCCTTACGATCCACTGCATCGATCGGCGTTCTAGTTGGCCTCAATCCAGGCCACACATCGATGTAACTTTGAATCGCTTCGAATCTAAGCTCAAAGAATCGATTTATTTAGACATATGGCGAAACATAAACCATACAGACAAACGGCATTCTAAGTCGTTTATTTTTCACATAAATGTTTCATTAAATGCGCGTTATTACGCTGGTTTTCCGCGCTGCGTCATCATCAAACGCCTGCAGCACTTGTTTCACACGGAATCTGCTCCCGGACGGAACTGCTGCTACACAGCCCAGCGGAGGAGACGGGCAGCGCTGGATCCAAACCATCCCGCGGACCCGCGAGAGCGCACAGAGCAGAGACCATGAGGGACAAAGCCGTAAAGGCGAAACCAAACTGGCCTACGGAGGTAACGCTGCGAAACGACTCGAGCGAGCTCCGAAAAGAACCAGACGAGCTGCAAACACCCCCTCCCCCCCCCGCAACGCCACAGACTCGCGCATTTGTCTGTCACATTTGGGACATATGACGTACGCAACATCACCATGCTTTGGGTCAAAACCACGAGTCTGCAGATGTTTGTGGATTTAATATTTAATCTAATGATAAGTCATGAAGATACAGTAGTTCACAGACTCCCGTCTCAACAAACTTCTGCATCTGTGTGAAAATGATTCAATCAGATGGTGAAATGTGAGTCACTTATTTTATTATGATACTAAACTTGTGTATTAAGGGGAAAATTTGCATTTTTTTATGTGCAATGAAAAATAATTGTGTCATTAAGCTGAATATCTTTATTACCCTTATACTCACCCTATAATTTTATTAATTGTTTTTGAGTTTTTGATTTAATGCAAAATCTTGGTAATGACTTTATTTATGTTGTAAGTTATCAAACTGAATCGAAATATCGTTTTAAAACAGCTGTATCGTTTCAAATCGTATCGTTCCCTAAAACCCTAAAATCGTTTTGTAATCGTATCTCTTGGCCTCATATCGATATGTATCGTATCGTTCTAAAAACGTATCGTTACACCCCTATAAAACATGCATAAAATATGTTTCCACTCTCCATGAAGAATGCTCTAAAGTACCACTTTAACTTTCTGTTTTCACTGCATTACTTGATTACTGATTTTAGCTAAAGATGATAGATAATTTACAGTATCTTTAATTGATTTGTTTCTCAAAAAAATTCTACTTTACAAATCTGTACCACAGCATTGAGGCCAAACGTGGCAACCCCAGATAGGAAAATTAAGAAGACACATTCAAGCTCTGTAATTCTACACTGTGCACTACCATTTTTTACTTTGTGGTTTTATTATTGGAGACCTAAAAGTATGACCAGTGCAGTTTGTGGATGAGGTCATGCTGGGTGGAGTGAACACATCTGACAAAAGGCATAAAATCTCCTATAGCGGCCACCCTGCTGCCTGCTTGATTTGTGTCAGAACGACTTGTGCTTAAATGGTAAAGTCCAAATCTCTGTGGCCATTTCCTGCACGTCACAGATGACCTCTGACCTTTTGCAATGAGGACATCACAGGTGGTTTCCTTGGCGACAAAGTGGGAAATTAATTCTTGGTTTCCCTTGGCGTCTCCATCTGGATTTCCATTTAGAGCACACACCCATGTTGCTCTTTGGGATATTTGAGAGCCAAGACATAATCGGATGAAACTATTATGACTGTTCCATGACTGATATGTAGAATAGTTGCATACATAGCCCAGCACTGATGTAAACATTCAATCTCGTTCATTTCAATGAGGCTGCAAAGTAAAGAATTTACTTGACTTTTGATCTTCAATGGTGCATTCACACACAGAGCATCAAATTCACTCCAGACGCTCAGCGTTAACCACCAGGTATGATGCACAAACGCACGAAGTTGGTCGCGTGTGGTCGCCTGTTTGGAGAAGCGACCAACTTCAAGCTCTCGAACATAACTGCAGTGCAAACATGTGGCTACAATATCTGTGATACTGTCTGATGCTGCCAGAATATTCACCGTTAAAGGGTCCAGTGGAAAAGGGTGTCTCACTTTTGTTTAAATAAACTATAGGTGTACGAGTTAGTATCCAGGGTTTTACAAGTGAAGCAAAAATTAACTGTAGCCTAGTAAAAACACATGCATTCATTTTACTTTTATAACTTTTGATTTTATTACGAATACGAGATATTATGATTTAAAAATATAAAACAGCGCTCTTTCTAAACTTAACTTGTTAGTATATGCAGAAGTGCAG
Organism: Mugilogobius chulae; assembly: GCA_038363315.1. Lineage (NCBI taxonomy): Eukaryota > Metazoa > Chordata > Actinopteri > Gobiiformes > Gobiidae > Mugilogobius > Mugilogobius chulae. The sequence continues at coordinate 46,463,538 of CM076403.1, forward strand.
AAAAACGCATCTTGTGGGGATTGAGCTGGTATTCTTTGGGCTGTAGATGTGCTCTCTAAGAACTGAGATAATCTCCTGAACACTCATGAGTCTTTTCACTTAAACTCTGTGTACCTAGTTCAGTTATGACAACGCCTTTTGCCACATGGTTATCGGACTTTGCCCACGCATCAGCGTGCCTCCACATTGGTTTAACATTGAAATCGTTTTCTTGGTTGTGTCATGTGTGAACGCACCTTAAGGGCTACTCAGGCAAATGGTTGTTGTTTAGACCATTGTTCGTTATGTCCAACATTTTCTTCATTAAAACAGATTTGTGGTGTCTAGTAGAACAAAACTATACTCAACAAAAATATAAACGCAACACTTTTGTTTTTGCTCCCATTTTTTATGAGATGGACTTGAAGATCTAAAATTCATTCCAGATACACAATATTACCATTTCTCTCAAACATTGTTCACAAATCTGTCTAAATGTGTGATAGTGAGCACTTCTGCTTTGCTGAGATAATCCATCCCACCTCACAGGTGTGCCACATCAAGATGCTGATCTGACATCATGATTAGTGCACAGGTGTACCTTATACTGCCCGCAATAAAAGGCCACCCTGAAATGTGCAGTTTTGTCTCACAGCAAAATGCCACAGATGCCACAAGCATTGAGGGAGCGTGCAATTGGCATGCTGACAGCAGGAATGTCAACCAGATCTGTTGCTCGTGCATTGAATGTTCATTTCTCCACCATAAGCCGTCTCCAAAGGCGTTTCAGAGAATATGAAAATGTCCCAGTTCTTGCATGGCCAGCATACTCACCGGACATGTCACCCATTGAACATGTTTGGGATGTGCTTGACCGGCGTATACGACAGTGTGCACCAGTTCCCACTAATATCCAGCAACTTCGCACAGCCATTGAAGAGGAGTGGACCAACATTCCACAGGCCACAATAGACAATCTGATAAACTCTATGCGAAGAAGATGTGTTGCACTGCATGAGGCAAATGGTGGTCACACCAGATACTGACTGGTTCTGAGTCCCCAGACCGCCAATAAAGCAAAAACAAAATGCACATTTCAGGGTGGCCTTTTATTGTGGGCAGTAAAAGGTACACCTGTGCACTAATCATGATATCAGATCAGCATCTTGATGTGGCACACCTGTGAGGTGGGATGGATTATCTCAGCAAAGCAGAAGTGCTCACTATCACGCATTTAGACAGATTTGTGAACAGTGTTTGAGAGAAATGGTAATATTGTGTATCTGGAATGAATTTTAGATCTTTAAGTCCATCTCATGAAAAATGGGAGCAAAAACAAAAGTGTTGCGTTTATATTTTTGTTGAGTATAAAATGTAATTGTGAAACTATTGTAGTCTACTATCTTTGTGGTGCTTTGCAATACTTGATTTAAGAAGTACTTTATTACTATTACATGGTTGTTAGCTGACATGCTAATTATGATATGAATGCAATAACAATCTACCAGTACTCAAAATAGTCTTATGTACATGTGATTATGTTTTCTGTCTAGACTCTTGTTTGGTAGTGATTTTGTCACTGACTCTGGTTTTGACAGTTTCTGATGTTGCTAATGCTATCTTCTTCTTAACATATGGAGCAACTGATTGCCAGATGTAGATCTTATGCTACATATTATCGTCCTGATTTTCCAAACAAATGGAATGACGTTAAACCATGCTGGTGTCATGTTTTCACTGGAAGAAATACCTTATGTCTTTTGTGACCTACTAAAATGTATATTTTTTGCACAGTGTTTGAATATACAGTACCAAAAATATGATTTGGGTAAAGTCAAAATTGAATGTGTGCTCTAATATTGTAAACATATTTCAATTGAGAACATGGAAACACACTGCTTCCAGTAGGCAATGTGAGCATTCACGAAACCCTCTGCAGACTTGGGGTTTTTCTCTATTCACGTTTAAGCAGGGGCTAATTAAAATAATTACCACTCTTCTGCACGAAGAGATGTCCCACTCTGCTTTTTTGTGAGTGCTCAGGGAACTGTGTCATCATTAGAAGCCTTTTCACTCCTAAAATAGTGTCCTCACCACCACCCACAATCTCTCCTGTCTTTCATTTACTGCCATTGATCAGAAACTGACCTTTAATGTAATGGCATAATGGATGAAATGTTTTATTGGGAATTAAACCAAGCACAATCAGTAGTAGCCTGCATTCGGAGTAATTTGAACTCATCAAACACATTTGTCCATTTGCAGACCACATTATGAGCCGCTTTGAAATGAAATGGTAAAGTGACCATCATGTTCTTTTGTGCACCCAGCTGTCAATAGAAACATTGAATGACCCAGAGCTGATTGGTGCTTATTATCTTAACTGTAAAACTCACCGATTATCGCACTGTGTGGGTTTGTGTGAAACTGCAACAATTACATTTTTCAGTTTATTCTGCAAATGGTTTTGAATAAGAATGTGCTGTATTTCACTAATGACTCTTACTGAAAATGATTAATTGGTGTCTTGGGAGTGCCCTATTTTTGGAGGTGTCACATGTTGAAGCACAATTTTAGCATATATATAATATTTTTCCAAAGCTTGAGAAATCCGACCTAGATATGTAAATGAAGGTAGGCCTGTTTAAAGACACATTACACATACAGCTTATTACAGCTTATTTATAATTTGTTTGGTTGTGGGAATGCATACAAGACTTTGTAAAACTGAATGTATTTACATTAGTTTGAAAGAATAGATCACTACAGAAGTGAATCTACAAAAACAAATATTTTGTCCTTATAAGACCTATGTGCTCTGTATAGAAATAGTCTTCTCTGTTTGACTGACATGTGCCTCCAACACTCTTGGGTCACTGGGTTGTGTGAGCTTGTTTATGAGACAGCTGGGACCCCAAATGATTAAAAACAACAACATTGGATCTTTAAATTGCTTTTGTTTTAGCTGGCCCAGAAAAAAAAATGACATAATGAGCACAATCATATTTATTTAAGATCACAACCATAAGTTAATTTATTAAATCTTCTATTTAAAAACAAAAAGTTATTTTTGTAGATCATTTACTTGGGTAAAATGATCTACAAATTGATCATTTTTGCAGATTTCATTTGACAAGTGAAATCTGCTTGAAAACAAGATCAAATGATCTAAATCCCACGAAATGTTAGCCTAGATATTACTCTTTGCAGTGTAGACCTCAGCATCCTGTATCTACATCATGTTACAAACCTGAGCCATAGGAAATGAGCAAACAATTGTGCACCCGCTCACCTAGTCATTGTGCTCAAGGCCTTACGTCTGTGGCCCAGCTCTTCTCTATTATTAAACATCTAAATAAGTTCTTTCTATGTTTGTGCATCTAACTTCCACACGGCAAGCACGGCAGCATCTTCTGACTTTACAATCCTATTAGCCTCTTCACTCCTCTGACACTTAGCTCAATGGGAGGTAAGTCTTGTCGTCGAGGCCGTAATCAGCTGCAGCTAACTCTGACAGGATTAGGCCAAAGCCTGAGGTTAAGCTGGACAGGCCCGTCTTCTTGTATACCTGCTCTGTGCTATTCGGGGAATCCTCTGCTTTTGGACAGCACAAAGCACAGGCGAGAGTCAAGGCTAGAATTAACAAGCAGGGAATGCTTGTCTGTCACAGGTCTAAAGGTGGAGGGAGTGGAAGGGGGGCATTTGAGGTCTGGTGTTAACACTAATTGACAGCCGTATTAAGTAACGCATATCAAGGAACTAAAGAAAAGTCTGTTGAATATGTTCTGTTTTTTAAGAAAGCAAGAGTGATGTGTGGATATAAATGTGGTGAGGCATTGTGAAAATCTTTCTGTTTGAATAGATGGTTAGTTTGTAAATTTGTGACATCATATTTTTCTTCAGCTTTCATGACGTTCATTGTCCAGGCTCTGTGTCAGATGGATTCATCCTTAATAAAGAGGTGCAATAGGTGCCTTTGACTAAGAGTGTGACATACTAATCTATAGACTTGTTTTGTTTTAATTTCCCCCAAGCCAAGCAATAAATGATAATAAAATGTTCCCTCTTTAGCCCTACCTATTGTAGGGGTTTGGGTAAAATTTCCATGATATTTTTTTCTTTGGTCTGCACTCCCTTCACTCACACTGTAAGCAGAGCTAGAATTTGGGACAGTAATGAGTGAAGCCCAGACCGCCCTTGAAGCATTGCAAAGAACACTGTAGCGGTGCCGGGGAGCTCCAGATTGATTCCGTTGGGAATCAATTTCATTGGACGTTGCATCCCTCTGCAGGTTTTTTTCCTATATACAAATGGAGAGTTATCACATAAACTTGGTCTTGTAATGGCAGCTTCTTTGTGTGTGAGTATTGCTCCATAGCATCATTCATTTAAACGTAAAAATGGCAATTTTTTTCAAATAAGTAAACTTCTCTCTTTTGAAGCTGTTTCCGCTGTATTGGCTCGTATTGAGGCATCCGCTCCATATCAACAAACCAGCAGCTCTCCGAGTCTGTCCTTGATATGATTTAATTCCTCTCAGTGGTGGATGACTGGCAGCGGGGCTTGCCCTCTTTCTCCAGCTCTATCTCTGTCTCTCCATTACGCCTCTGTATCGTAAACATTTCAGTCACACTTAGTTGCAGCGCAGGCTGATTTATTTAGCGTCTTCCCTGTCTCCTCCTGTCACTCCGACTCGCTCTGACCGTCTTGAAGCACAAATGCACGGCTCTCTTCCTGTCCCAGTGCCTTTGTTGTGGGCCACCTTCTTCTTTCAGCGCTTCTATCTTATCGCCAACCTGTGTTTAATTAATGCCACAGTCGAGCCCACTCAAGGCTGCCTGCACATTCCTCCACTTTGACAAATGGTTTTCTGTGAGCTACTTAGATTTAGTCTTCTTTGCATTTGCAATTGCTCTCTCTGCGTGTGATGGCATAGTTGTGTTTGCCATTAAAGAAATAAATTAACTCTTGCTGTGTACAAATTCTTTATTGTTGGAAAGCAAGGTTAAAAACAGAATATAAAATTTAATTAGATGCGTATATTGCATGATAAACATGTTATTCTGGCCTTGTGCTGATGCCAGAGCTTTGTCATACTGTTTTAGTAAGGTTAAATAATAAGATATGTCTGTCATTTTGCTTGTGGAGTGGATTTTTACTTTCAGTGCCTGGTCTTATACCTTTGCCCTGATCTTTTCACCCTATGATTTATCTCTACCTGTCTCAGTCAAATCAATTAATCAGTAATCAATAACAAAGAAACAAAGATTTTGCCACGTAAGGATTTCATTTGACTTCTTTTGTATGAGCTTTTCAGTTTTGCTCATTACTGCTGCTTACGTGCGTGCCTGTGTGCTCACTTGTATATTACACACCAATCAAGCCTCACAATACAACCACCTGCTGTTCTGGTCTGTTGTGTCAGTGTAAAGTCATGGTCTGTTTGGAGCAAGCTAAGAGAGAAATAATATCACCTGGTATTCTAGTTTTTTTGAAATGCCATCATATCAGTATTGTGAAGATGGGCTTCTGACCGTTTTGACAAAAGCTCATTTGTTTGACTTGGTCAGCCCTATAAGCATACAAATTAGGTGTATGAGTGATCATAACTTACACAAAACAAAAACCGTAATTGTACTTACTTACATTATGTCATTATGTCAAAATTCAGGTTTATGACTTTTAATATATATTTGATCAATTTTGAATTTCCTGAGCAAAACCTTCTCCAAGAAAGGAAAGAAAAACAAAAAACAAACAAGAAAAAACAAAAAACAGATGGTGACATATCTGCTATATTAAAGTAGAAGTCAATTCCAAAACTCTGCCTTCATTTAAAATAGTACTATTTAATTTGGAAGTTATGGTCGACTAAAGGAGAGAGGGAGGGGTGAAAGCTGGAGGAATGTTTGAGGAATGTGATTGGTCAGAACAAGTATCTATGAATCCATTCCAGTCCAAATAATGTCAGTTTGTCAGTTCTTCAGATTTTATAATATGAAATTTGAATAGAGTGCTACATTTGCAATATTAGTCAGACAGTCATAATTGGATATTTATTTCAAGTAAAGCAGCTTAATTCTTTGCCAAACTTTTGAAGACCTTTGCTAAACTTGCTGAAATTAGTGTATATGCATTTCTCCTCTTAATTTCCTGTAAAGCCTACTTACAAAGAGCTGGCATATTAAAAAAATAATGTTTTATTCACCTGTCTTGTTTCTTCTGTTTTAATGTGTTTGAACCTATTACTATTTCATTGAGGGCCTGTCCTTACGTAGCAGGAAGCTGCTTTTAAGCGTGTCATTGGTGCGTGCAAATCTGGCTGACACCTGAGAGACGCAGCAGATAAAGTGCCTTACGATGTGTGTTTTTAACCGTTGTAATTGAAATTGGGGACAGCCTGACCCTCGGTGTAGAAGCACACTGCTTGGTTTGCAGCAGTCCATGTCAAACTTTCCATTGTGCCATATTTACCTGGGCCAATCAGGCAGGCTTGTATTAAAGTGGCCCTTTTTGTCATTTTTCAACCAATTTCTTTTTGTCCCTGTTCGTAATTAGCTGCACTCTAACCTCCAATCTGCATACTGAACAGTAATTTTGAGGCAATTTTCACATGATAAAGTTCAAATTGACTGTGTTTTTGCATAATCTTCCATTGTGCAAAACTAAATGCATTCTGTCAAAGTTGCAGTAACCTGTATTGAAAAAGAAATCCATTAGGGATTTTCCACAGCTGTGTTTATGGATAAAATTACAGAATCAAACCTTGTAATACATGTGGTGGCAAAGAGGTCTTTTACAGGGTTTGTTTACGTCTTCATTGTTTGGGGAATCAGTTTGCCTTCAAAAATATATTTCACCTTTGAGAAACAAAACATTCATGCATTCATGGGAGATTCCCAAAGTCATTTATTTTGGAAAAACACATTAGACTATTTCTTGTATTAAATGGCAGTGATCAAAAGTCTTTCCTGATTATGTTCAGCAAATGAATATTGAAAGCTTCAAAACCAAATTGAATTGAAATTGCTCAGTACGCTTACAGATTGGTTATGCATTGCCTCATTCAGCAGTAGTTTATTGCAAAGTCATTTTTACTGTTTTCTTGATGTTTTTAAAGTTTTCTAAAGTTTAGTTTGAAGCACTTGTTCTCAACCTGGGGGACAAACGTCCATGGGGGTCACAAAATGATTTCTGTGGGTCTCCTGATGATGTGGACAGTTTAACATTTGTAAGCAAGGTTTAACACTTTTCAAATGTAGTAATGGATGTAGATTTCTTTTTGCAGTTAGAACTTGTCTAGGCTTATGTTTTCTTATATATTAAAAGACATATTTTAATATTTTGTGGAAAGCCTACATTATGTGTTTGGGGGTTGTGTGCTGCGGTTCTTATTTTGGGGGTCACAACTGGAAAAGGTTGAAAACCACTTGTTAAAAACCTTGTGAATACTCCCTTTGCTGAATGTGTCTCTTTCAATAATAACATTAATGTTTTATATCTTACTACGGAAGCAGACTTTCCTTATCTACATCAGCAATTTGCAACTGCAATTTTCTCAGCATATTTTGGCCAAGAACAAAATGTCTGAATGAATGAAGTCTGAATTTCCTGTTATGTACTGACCAAGTCTTTTGCTACATTATCAGACAAAAAAAATCATATTCATACTTTAAATCACAATTGCTTAAAAAAAAAAAATTGTACCTTATACTATCAAATTTAACCAGCAGCGAATTAATGATTTTTATTATTATTTTGTGCAAGCAACTCTGCTTTCAAAACCACTGTAAATTAGAGGGTTTGCACCTTTTTTGGGTAAGTTTTTTTTTAATTTGATGGCACAATTATTCTAATCAAAATTATACATTTGATAATTGCACTATCGCTTATCTATCTTATGAGTCAAAGTAATATCACCACATTCAGTACACTAGACCTATGTCTCTACTTTATGGAACAACAGTTTTCACCTACATATTTTCTTTACATAAAAAGACACATTATCACATCGCTTGTCTCCCCTGAGCGTCTGCATCCTGTTTGAACGAGTATTTCCTTTCAGACAATCACAGCTTTTTGAAGATGGAGTGGCCAACAACTATCAAACAAAGATGTGTCAGATGTTTTTTCCCTCTTGAGAAAGCTTGAGTGAGTGTTACTTGTCGGCGTTGGACTGGCATGTCATTATAGCGCTACTTATTTCCATGGTTACAGTGATCCAGCATGGCCCCTGAAAAGCATGCCTCCCGCGGATGGGCTTGTGCGCTCTCATTACTGCCCTGTATGTGTCCTCTCCAGCTGTGAGCGGGTGGGGTGCTTTGGGTGCCGGCGCTGGGTAGGTAACAATGCCTGTGCATGTGCGGGTTTAAAAATACATTGGGAAGTGGAGCACAGGGGGGTGAAGAAGGCGTCTGGAGATGGAAAGTGGATGGGAGAGATGAGGAAGGGACTCCCAGCGGCACTTGTGTTCGCGACGGGGATGCAACAGTGATGAGACGACACTGAGAAATGAGTGAATGTGCAATTGGAGCAAGCTTGAGATCGATATTCAGTGGGATTTCATCTGCACTTTTAAATCACAGCCGAATATATTACATTATATTACATTTCTTTGCTTTTGTGAAGTAGTTTGTTTGCAAAGGCATATTTAGGTCAGTAAGGCACCAAGAAATTACTTTATGCAGGTATATTTTATAAGAGAGGGAAAAAAACAACATGTGAACCTTTCACGATTAGTTTTGATTGGAGTAGTTGCTTAGTTATAGCATTCTGAGATTTGAAAACATGAAAGCATACATTCAATTTATTTTTTTTTTTATTTTATTAGTATATATATATATTTTTTTACAAATTTGTCCAATATAAACTAAAGCTAAAACAACCCTGCTTATGAACACATTTCTAATATCAAGCTATATTTACTATTTTGCCTTAGTATCATAACGGCTCTTCTTTCAGCTCATACAGCTTTTGGAATTTGTGTTTGTTACGTAAACAACTATTTGATCGCTAAAATCACAGTTTTTCCAGTAAATTAAAAGTCCTATATACACTCATTTTAAAATTCCTTTTATAGTCTTGTTTCGTCATCAGTCTAATGTTGTGTTTTGCTTCAGCCACATCCATAATGCACAAATCCAGCATGTTTAGCATGTATGCTTTCCTCACACTAAAAACACTCTGTTCCACCTTGTGACGTCGTTAAGTTAAAATACAGAAAGTGCACTACTATGATTTAAACTCCACATCTTCACTAACTGAATATTTTTTCTGGAATTCGATTTGCCAAACTTGGAAACCTTTTGTATTAATGTGTTTTAGGCGATATTGAAGATTTTGTGTAAAATCTTAAAGTAAAGGTCAGTCAAAAAGGGTGTCATTTTTTTTTTTTTTTTCGGGGATTCTAACTTGGCACCGAAATCCATAAATCCATATTAATGTAATATATTAGAAGAAAGTTTTATGATGCAGTTATTTTGTCATTATTGACAAAGATTTTGAACATTTTGTATTGTATCAAGCATCGTTAAATTATTGGTCAAGGCATTATATTTAATCCATTTGTTATCGTGCCACTCAAAAAAACAATTCCATCCAAAATGTTTTAATAAAAAATATGTTGATGTGAATAATGTCCTTGCCACTATCTGGTTCTTTACAATTGACAATGTGATTGTTTTGGTTTCTTCTCTGGGACAGAATGTTCAGGGCATTAACTTGGCAAATTATTTCATCAAATCCATGTGAGAACCCGTTAGCTCAAATTGAATATTTTTACAGACGCATCTGACAATTCCTCAAAGCTACTGTTTTCTGGCACAATGAGTGAAAATTATAGGGTTAATGTGTAAGAATCACCTGTTGTTAAGGCTTTCAGTTGTAAAAATCAGCTCAGCTGAATCAAGCAATAGCTAATGCATTAGTTAGATTGTTTGTGCCACTGGCAAATAGAGATAGTAAGATTGTAATTTAGATGCAGAGAAGAAGAATCCAAATATTTGTGCCTCGTTTTGCATGTCAGCTCTATTTATACCAACATTCGAGACAAATAAACTGCATTTTTTTTTGTTTTCGAGCTGCCTTTAATACAGTTGCTTAATTGCTTTGCTTGTTTTTTACAACAGGAACAAATCTTTCCTGTAATTACAGCTCAATACTAAAAGCTACATGATGTGAGTCATATTAGGCTCCCTGGAGAGGTTTCAATTCAGAAGGCAGCCAACCCTTGTGCCTTCAGATCTGCTTGGATTGATTTCATTTTCACACTTGTTATTGAAGCTTACATGTCGACAAATTCAATTGAACGCTGTAGTTTCCTGTAGCTGTTTAACTGCACATTCACTCTTTCATCAATGAAACCAACCCCAGATGTGTAAGTTCTTCAGACGGGTACGCCCCGAATAATTGCCAGATAACAGTGTGGTTCAACAAGAAACAACTACTCATTTGGAGACTCATTGGCGACTATAGACGGCTACATAGGGCTAAAATGTACTTATCAGTTAATGTAATCACTAATTTTTCAAATACAGTAATAATAGTTGTTTTGATCACAAAAAAAACTGTAATTACATAATTTACAGAATTTGAGCCTAAGACAAAATAGGTTTTTGATCAACTTACAGTATACATGTTTCAGATGTCTTTAAAAATAATTCTCGCTTTGTCCTTGGCATAAACCTGCACAAGCAACTAATGATCATTTTGCTTATCAATTATTTGGTGATTATTCTTTAGATTAATTGATTAGTTGTTTAGAACACTAGTCAATCGAAGAGATTTTTCACAATGTGAATGTTTACGCTTTTTTGCACACTTTCCATTAAATTACTGTTTAGCTTAATTCATAAAAGCTCTTTTTCTCAGCTCAGGGCATGTTTTGAAGCAAGCCTATGTGACCAGCTAACAATAATAGGATTACTGAATTAACTGACAATAATTTTAATAATTGTTAATTTGCCATCTATATAAAACTTGTTATAGCCGTAACTATGACAGTATGGAATATCTGATACTTTGAAATGAATGTATTTGATATCATCAGGGTAATTTGTTTTTGGCAACATGAATCTTTACTTAGACTAAACACTTACTGTATTTATAGTTTCAGATAAAGATAAAAATGTGTGATCTTCTGTCTTTTTTATTACTTGTTCAAATTAACTTGTCGCTGAGTCAGAGCAGGACAAAGGCTGACTAAGTGTGAGTGGAAAAGTGTCTGCTTTCAAGCATAAAACTTGAATCGTGTCTTGCTCCAGAAAACATTGCTACATTAGTACATAAGTGCATTGATATGATGCTTAAAATCTATGCTTTGAAAAAATATAAGGAAAATATACGGAAGTGCAAGTTTTTCAGTGTAATGTGACTGAACTGTGAACCACTTCCAACCATTTTTCTGCATTTAAGCAATTATTACTATGAATATTATCATTACCTCACATTGATGTCCATTCATGCAATTCTTTATCACGCAAAGACCAGAAAGAAACAACAAATAAAAAAACATTTGACTTTGATGTTTTTCTAGAAAGCGAGAAATCATTTGTGTTTATACAGAGAGTCAGCCTGAAAGCGGCCAACTCAGCGCTGTCCAATTGTGCTCGCTGGCTCTCCAAGACACCACTAATTAACATCTTGTTTAAACTGCAAAATGTGGCTCCCGGGCTGGAAAAGACACTCCATTGTGAAAGTGAAGAAGCATAAAAAAGTGTTGAATCTATATTTTCCTTTTGCACATGTGAATAAGGATCAGTCACACCAAGCAGCTCTCTCCAGTTGGCTAAATGAGCAGATTTGTACAGTGGAGGAAGATTATTGAAATATTACAAATGTAATAATGGGAATTTTGTCTTAAGTGTATCATGAAAATTATGCTAATGGAGTGGATTTACAATAAAAGTGATATTTCTGTTCTTTTTGTGGCAATTGGTCTGATATGTTTTGACATTTAACTTATTTTAACTATTTGTGTCTATTTTCATAAAATCATTCAATAAATGAAAAAAATTACAACTTGTTTGGAAGAATTATAATTTTATTCTCAAATAACAAAATTCCCTGTCTTATTCTGACTAAAACATAATAATAATTCTGAAGATTAGTTTGCAGTTAAATACTTGATTCTTTTATAGGGTTAGGGTTAGGGTTCAGGGTTCATATTTCAGACTTTTTGTCAAGCATGAATTGTACTGAGACACTGCAGATCAACAAGATTAAAATATCAATTTGTAAAAACAAAAACAACAACATTCATACAATATTAGAAGTGGTGGGAGAGCAGCCAAAGATATTGTTCTCAATTAAAATTACTTCAAAATAATGCTTCTCAACTAAAACTAGGCTTATTTCAGTCTGTTCACAATTCTCCAGGACATGTTTTTTGTTATAAAAAAATGCAGTTATATATTTTTCCCAAATCATGCAGCCCGATTAGATACATAGGCCTACTTTGTTGTTATTTAAAAATATATATATATTGTCATAATGTAGCTTAAGGTATTTTTGGGTAAGATATTTGGTCAGATGATTGCTGGTTTTAAAAGGTTGGCACTGTCTAAGTCGACTAATCAATCAGTTGGGCTTGCTTTTATATGCTGCCTTCATTTGGTGTAAGAATTATGGTAAATATAGTTGCTGAGTGCCCCCTCATGTTGTAATTACTACTGGGAAACTAGGGGTGCACTCACACTAGCACTGCCGAACTGTGCCCAAGCCCGGGTGAACCCTAAAGCGCACTTCGTTTGTCCAGTGTAAGTGCAAGCGAACCGTGCTCCGCACCGATCTGACTCGTCCTCCGGCACGGTTGGAGGAGGTGGGCCAGAGCACGGCACGCTTACTCATGTGCACGACTTAGCATACAAGCCCATGGAGAGGGCTGATGTTTCTCAGAAGAAGTACGAAAATAAACTTCACATCAAACTACGTGTATATGCGTTCACCTTGAATTAGCGCTATTACCAAAGAGAAAAGTTGCTTCTTGTCTTCAGATAGGATAGATACCTTTATTGTCACTGCATAACATACACAACGTAATTTAAAAAAAGTTGGTCTTGCTGCTCCAAGTGATTTTTAATCCAAAGCCTGATGAAGAAGCACACATCACAGGCAAAACTTGGGTCTTATTTTCACCGCTACATCATTAGCGCCTCAGCGCTTGGTCTAAGCTCCAGAAGATGACGTCACCTTTCAATATGGCAGACATCAGCAAAAGAATCGCAAATGAAGGATAATAAAAAATGTTGTGCTTGTATGAAAGTTTTTCATGATCTGTAATTATATGACAAAACAGTTTGAACACAACACACTGGTAATTACAACTTCAAGTGGAAAGTACCATCTTTTCTATAGCAAATGAAAGAAGCAAAAGAATGTTTCTATGACTACAGCCTTATTAATCTGATCATTACCAGTTTTTTTCAATCATCTTTTCAGTCAATAACATAATCAAAATATAACAAAAATGATTGTGATATCCAATTTTGTCAATGTCACCCGGTCCTAAGACAGACAACTTGTGCTACATTTTTGCTATGAAGAGACAGGCATAAGGAGATGCATTAAAACTTAACCATGCTGAGGTTGTAAAGGCTAAATCTAGAATGCAAGCAACACGTTGTACCTGATTCGACCTCGTGGACTGTCCTCAATCGCACTTTACAGATAAAGCGAGCACATGCTGGATTACTTAAGATTTCTCCATAAAGCAGCTATAGCGATTAGCAGTTGATGTCACAGCCTTTTTATTTGTATTGCTATTTTGGTGGTGACTGTCAAGCCCTTTTACACGATTTTACTGTGAAAACAAAAGAACATTTTAGCAGTTTTCTTTTGAATTTTTAAATGTGGCACTGGAGGTTTTCACACCTGTGCTTTTACTTCCATTAGTCACACTTGAAAGTTTTGTATTTTTTTCTCTCTCGTGGTGCGATCTGATTCATTTGGGCAGGTGTGAATACTGACCAGTTTGGACATGGTGACAGTTCAGACTTTTAAAAATGTACAATGTCTCTAATAAAGACCAAAGAAATGGAAGGTATAGAAGGCCACAGATAAAGCAGGTGCAGATGAACCCAGAAAATACAGTGTAATGAGTCTTGTGGGAGTGTCCTTGTGAATGTAGGCCAGAGTGGACTGATGTAGTGTTTTAGCAGAGCGATGCTGGATTGGCCTAGTGCACGCAGCAGCTGACAGGAGCGAGAACAGGGAGCTACTTTCATTTATCTCAAACTTGTCCTGTTCAAATATGTTACGTAAGTTGTGCTTTTTATGTTAAAAAAGGAATTCCTTTGGACACAGGTGCAAAACAAGCACATAATATAGCACACATAGCAAAACATTACTCAAGCTAAATGTGCAAAAACTAAATTCAGAAAGTATTTGCTGCTATCTTTATGTCACAAAAGAAGAGAAATGGTGATTAATTTCATTTTTATTTAACTACTAAAATAAATAAAAAATGTCACAGAAATTAGCTCACAGTGAGATTTTTAGCACCATATCACCCAACACTAGAATATTTATAGCCAGAATATTCCACATGACATGAAGCGTATCTGTCCCTCTAAAGTATGTTCCAAAGTAGGGTTTCAACTTATATATTCAACTCTATATTTTAACGAGATCATGCAAGTCATTTTACACTTCCAGAAAGTTACACAGTGTCACTCAAAATACACTTAGCTGCACAAACTAATGCAGTTTCAGGTACGCATATAAATCACTATGTATAAAGCTAGTGATATTAAATATGTCAGTATCTAATCACCACTTCTTGTATCTTCCAGGCTTGGACAGTGAAGTAAATTGATTTTGGAGCAGACATGAAGGCATCTGTGCCTCTGTGTAAAGCCCATTCACCTGTCATCTTCAATAGCCAGGATAAATTACAGCCATGCACAGACTTAACCAGACAGTGGAGCAGGGCTAATGGGCTACAGTGGACGAAAGCGGGAATTAAATCTTTCCTCACATTCCAGTGAGGCTTGAATACCTCAAGTGGAAACTATATTGAAAATTTGATATTATCTTTTGTAGTTCAAATGAGCTTAATAATTATAAACAGTACGGCTTTATTGTCTCTTATCTTTTGTTTTTAATAATATAAAATTAGGCTAAAGTTTTCAATAAACAAAATAATCTGGACATCCTTAGTGTTCGTGAGTATTTCTAGAAAAACAAGTCTTTGTGAAACAGCAAAGAATTCGAACCCAAATGTGTCAAAACTTGTCATCATTCTTTGAAACACTTCTCTGCTGTGACCTCTGCTGGTAATACAACACCTAGATCCATGTGCAAAACACCCACAATATTTGGAGAATCACATGAAATGGAGTCAATAAAAGAAGTCCACATTTTTTTTAATATCTGTGCTATTGATGCATTTGAGCCTCAAGGTTAGTGTCAATGAATATATAGAAATAAAATATTTCAGATATATTCTTGCATTTTTGTAAATTTTAAGCTCTAATTAAAAGAAATGTTCAGTAGTGATAAGATAAAATAAGCTTTTAATTGATCCACAATGGAGGAATTTTCTTTCTCAACTTTTAAATGGCACGCAACAAAAGTCACAAGAAGAACACACCTAAATTCCAAAGCCTTCTCTTAAATGCCAAGTGAGATTCATTCCTAGCACCTTGTGCATGTAAAACTAGCATGAGCTTCCACACTAATGTAACAATGCAATGCATTCAAACATATTTTGTACAATGAGGTGTTCCCAGATGCAGCGTGAACTACTGAAGTTGCATGACAGCGGTTTCAAACTCTCCATATAAGATAGACGTGCAAACACCTTTAAACTTAGTACTGAATATTGAGACTTTATGCATGTTTGAATATGTTTGAAACACACTTGTTGTTCTGTGGTTTGTGTAAAACTTTATCTACACACTCAGGCTCGAGACAAAAACGATGAAGGAAACACGGTTCATGAACCGTTTGGCTCACATGATGACCTTCATGAACAATTTTTATTTATTTTACCTTTATTTAATCAGGAACGTGCTATTGAGATTCGAAGATCTCTCTTTCTATGGAGTCCTGGCAAGAGGCTCCAACAACACAATTGGAACAGAATAGTTAAAAACAGTTACAGGTCTTTCAGAAGAGAGTCAAAATGAGCCATAGACACAAGAGTTTGGAGTTTCAAAACTCTCTGTAAAGAATTCTAATCTCTGGGAGCACAATACTGGAAAGACATTTTTCCCTTTTCTGTTCTGACCTTGGGAACAATCAATGTGTAGAGTAGACATCCCGAGATTGCAACTGATGAGGTCGTTCAGGCCTATGCTTAAGATACACACTCAGGTATGAAGGAAGTAGACCAACAAGTCCTTTAAACTTGTACCAGTGTGTGAGCTGCTGCCTGGCTAGAGCAGGGCGTCCAAGACAACAGTATGAATCTGGTCACGTGACGTGTTTGGAATTGTGTTTGGGAGCACTGTTTTGAAACGCAATGCATCAAGGCTGAAATTGTCCCAAAAAGTCAGTTTCATTACAGCCAGCATTATGTATTTGTGTTTACTGACTGAATATGTAAAGATTCAATTTCCAGTATTTATCTTTGCTAAAGCTGTTTATTATTCTGTTCCACATGTTGTGTACATCTGCTAACATGGCCCTGACCTTGTATCCTGCATTTGTTGAATTATTTGTTTTAGCTGCAATGCTTGTGTTTACCCCCTGCTGTTCCATACCCTTAGTTACATAAGGAGTTTAGCTTATGTAACATTAGATTGTTCTCTATGTTGTGATTGTGGGTGTAGGTTCGACCTCAGGCCTTTTTATCCATTGACTCAATTACAACGAAGCAACATGTTCAAAACATTGTGATGATTCTATTTGAGAACAAGTACATCAAATATATCATAGGAATTCTTGTGTTCCTCCTAACATTTATGTATAGAAATAAATCTATATACAGTATATTGGTTGTTCAAATACTATATGTACAGTAGGCTACTGGCCTTAAAGGCAGGTTTCCCCCTGCACTTATTTTACTATGTTTAACTTATGTTTAACTTTGTAAAGACACCGGAGCTCCGGATTATGTCTGTTGGAACATCGGAGCACCGCGTGTGCCCTCTGAGTGCCTCTCGTACTTTTAAAGAAATGTAAAACCCATTGTGACTGCATCAGAGCTGGACTGGAGTTAGACCAGATGCAGTCTGAGACCTTCAGTGTGAGTAGAACTCTGCACATGACTACATGACTACACCACTTTCTTACGTGTTTGGTAAAACAAGATGGGAAGGTTTTGAATTTTGAAGTTTTGAGAAAATGATCTTATCTAATGAAACACAAACCCTGAAATATTGACAGAACTTTTTAGCCATCGGTTTTTCAAAAATTTGAAAATCTATCTACATCAACCATATTTAAAGCAAAGCATATTTAAGCTCTGATAAAAATGACCTATATATAAATTTTTTTTATCATTCGCTTGATCTTGTCTATATCCATCACAGCGACAGTGCTCTTTTGTGTCCCGGCTGAGGAGGTGATGTGTTACATTACACGCCTCATTTAACTCTGAACACGAATAGATATGAATCATGATGGTGATAGTTTTTCAAGATGAATTACACTGGCTACCTATTTCAAACTACTGAACTTTTTCCTCTGTTAAAAACTGTGAATCGCTTGTTCATTCTTGTCATCAATTGAAATTCATCCTAAAAATGGAACAAAACCATACATTATTGCAGTGCAGAGTTTCATTGACCATCATTAGGTGAACTACAACTGAACAAAGCATTGAAAGCATGAACAACATTTTAATCATTAAAAGCAAACTGCTTTCAGTGTTAATTTCATTCTTAAGGGTTCAATATATGTTTAGTTAGTGCTTAAAATTACAAAAATAACGATAACCATAATAATTAATAAAATAAAATAGTAATAAACAAATAATAATAATATAAATCTCAGTTTTATTAATTGTGCATCCTTAAAACTTTATTAGCAAATTATTCTAAATAAGTAGTTTTGTTTCCTAGAAAATTGTGATGTCATAAGGTCAGATGGTGGGTGTAAGCCTTTTTTTCCTAACAATAACATAAGTAATAATAGATAGTTTATTAAATTGCTGATTTCACTTAATCACTAGACTCAACTAGGCCTATATAGCTAAGTTTTTGTATTATGACATAGATCCTATTTACATAATATTAATATTAGCTGCCCACCATTTGAAATTAAATTCATCTACTGACCTGGTTCTGTGTTTATTTTGACTTTATTTTACATCAGTTCACAGGTTTTGCTTACTTTTCTAATGAGTTCTGAGTATCTGAATTGTTCAGTACAACTTGACAATATACAGGTTCTGCCATGTTGATATGCAAATGAGAATTAGCCACAATGCTAACAACTAACTTTCCCAATAAAGCTTTGCCACACGAAAGCACTTTGCATTGGTCACTATGCTAGCAAATGTTTATATTTTATAACATTTACTACTGACATCTGTTAGGGTTAGGATTAGGGTTAATCTTACTTTAAATTGGGGTATTTTTTAGTTGTAAATTAGTATACTTTGTGCTTTCCGCTAAAAAGTAAGTGATACATGCAGTACTTGAAAAAAATGAGACCACTGTGTACTGTCTGAACTGAATAATAAAGAATTTTAGCTCTCATCAGAAGCTAAATGCAGCGCTCTGATTGGCTGTGCTTGCCGTGGTCACTCCAGTTTCACTTTATTGTTTGTTAAAAGACATTTATAAGCTATAACTGCAACCAAAAATGAATACATGTCGATATTAACCATGTGTCGAAAGAATTATGAGAGGAAGTTGTCAGATCTAAAACCTAAATCGTGTTTGCAGTGTGAAAATCAACTACCCCTCCTTTAAGATAATCTGGTAAGTTTAGGTTTTTGTGCTTACCGAGGGACTTCCTAAATTTTAATGAACTAAAGGGTCAATTAATAAATCTAGACGGGCCACTGCAAATTCATTTTTATCTCAGTACACAAACAATATATCTGTGTTTGGTAGTGCCTTTAGGAAACAACAACATTAACATATTTTCTCTGCACATTAGAAACATGCCTTTATGTCAGCTTCCTGGTCTTGTAATGTAAATACTAGAACATGGCCTAAGAAGACGAAAAGGAGATCCGAGGCACACTGACTTAAAATAAAAGTCCTTTATTTGAGCTACAGGGACAGAGCGACGCGTTTCGACCACGTCTAGGTCTTCATCATGGCTTAAAACATTGAGTAGCACCAGGTGGCTTTAAATACTAGTCATGTGAGATGGTCATGTGATGTTGGATGGTCACATGAACCATAAAACCGCCAAACCTTATCACATCAATGACAAATATTTACAATCAAAATACAAATGAAGAATGGGACATAAAGTAGAAAGGATCTACGCAGGCCCAGCAAGATATAATAATACACTTACTGACATACCGTAGAGGACGTCCACTAAATGTTTAGCTTAAGTGGGTACCCACACTATATAAAACACATGTATGGCATATACATCATTATTTACATTACAACTATGTATCAAAAAAAAAAAAAAACAACACTTGATCAAGCTTTAACAAAAACGAAAACAATCAACAGAAAGGATCTTCTCAAAAGCAAACCCAAGACAAATACAAATAAGAACAAAATGTTTTTTTCACTTCAATATAGTAATGCAACCAATGGCATTAAACAAATAATTCGTAAAAACTGGAATATCCTGCTTAGTGACCCTGCACTGGCTTCTGTTTTCTCTGAACCTCCGCTCTTTGCAGTCAGGAGAGCGCCCACATTAAAGGATAAGCTTGTTAAAAACTATGTACCTGGTCGGAAAAACACTCCTTTCTTCCCTCAACCAAAAGGAACATACCGTTGTGGTTCTTGTAACTACTGTGCTCATATCAATCGCTCAACCACTTTCAGGGACTCTGGTGGGAATAAAAACTTATCACTGTCGACACTTTGCAAACTGTAACTCTACTCATGTAATCTATCGCTTGGATTGTTCATGTGGATGTTTTTATATTGGATTAACTAAACGCAGATTGCGGGACCGTTTCTCGGAGCACAAATACGCAATCAGAACAACAGAATCCGAATTATCCCATCGCTGTTCATTTTAAACTCTCGGGATGTGACGTGAATCAATTAAAGGTTATGGTTATCGATGTCATACCCAAACCCATCAGAGGCGGGGACAGACTCAAAAACCCTTGCTCAAAAGAAACCTTTTGGGATAGAAAACTTTACAAGCAACAAGATTTCCAGGCCTTAATGAGGATGTGGATTTCTCGGTTTTCCTCTGAGTGTTAACGTTGCTCTCATATGCACTCCTTTGTCTGTTTTGATACATAGTTGTAATGTAAATAATGATGTATATGCATACATGTGTTTTTTATAGTTGGGTACCCACTTAAGCTAACATTTAGTGGACGTCCTCTACGGTATGTCAGTGAGTGATATTAATATTCTTGCTGGGCCTGCGTAGATCCTTTCTACTTTATGTCCCATTCTTCATATGTATTTGTATTTTGATTGTAAATTTTGTCATTGATGTGATATGGTTTGGCGTTTTATGGTTCATGTGACCATCCAACATCACATGACCATCTCACATGACTAGTATTTAAAGCCACCTGGTGCTACTCAATGTTTTAAGCCATGATGAAGACCTAGACGTGGTCGAAACGCGTCGCTCTGTCCCTGTAGCTCAAATAAAGGACTTTATTTTAAGTCAGTGTGCCTCGGATTTCCTTTTCGTCTTCTCAACTTAAATATTTGAGTTTGGAATAATTTCATGGAATTCAGTCAGTTCTTCAGTCGTCGAGTTTAAGGTTTTGGTTTTTGATTTCTGACAATAAAAAAATACTTTAAAGTGACACTAAACATAAATAAACTACAGTCTGCGCTCTTTCTGTTTCTTCTGACCAATCACACGGCTCCCAAAAACCTCCAGACTCCGCCCCTTTTTCTGGTCGTGTCGATGCAACATTCACGTTTTCCGTCAGTGGTATTTCCTCCAACGATCTTGCTCTGGGAAAAGATAAAAAAATGTAAGAGTAGACAAATTAATAGAAGCTTAGTCTTTGTGTCATTTTAAAAGCTTTTTGTCCACCAGAGAGTAAAACAGTCACACACACTGGGACGCTCTGTTGTGAGGTAAACTGGGCGCTTCCTTAGTTTTTAAGAGCGCACACATCGAGTGTAGAAGAGTTTAACGCTGAGGCCGAGTTCAGGTCGGGACGTGTGCAGGGTTCTTACAAAGCGACTGTTACACCAGCTGCAGTTAATGCGGTCCAGGTTCATCCAAAGCACACGGGCGCATTGATTTTAAGCACTTTATAAGTTCTGAGCGACCCACGCTGGTCCAAACCTGCACCGAACTCACACCAGATTCACACTGCATCAGTCCGTACTCTGGTCCGGCGAAGGAGGGTTCCCGTTTCTTCAAAAGTAATGAGAGGTTCTCAGTTGAGCTGCACAGCTCTGCGCCGGTCGTCCGGATCTTTTCCGTTGGAAGGAACTTTTTCCAGACTGCTGGAGCACTCCAGAGCTCTTTTTTGGTGAAGTTGTGAAAACAAGACACGACAAACAGGAAACAAGCGAGCGCGGGTGAAGAAAAACCTGTAGTTTCAAAGTAAAAACATTACGTTTCTGCTACTACAACAAATATGTTAAAATAATCGACATAAACACGACTTTATAACACACGGGATGTAAATAAATGTCTTTTGCCTTTCCATTGTGTGGACAGAAAATAAAGTGACGTGAAAAAAGCCCAAAATTGTGTTTACATCTACACGTGTCAGTGCTAGCATAAACTCCCAAGTTGAGCGTGATCCCTGTGAACTCCTGGTCTCCCGAGGCCATCAGAGTCCGTACATACACATGTATAACATGGATCTATTATATTATCTGGATAGGACATTGTTGCAAATCAGCCCCAGTGGTCACTCTATTGTACTACAGGAAAATCCCTCTAGAGGATTTTTTCCTGGAGCACAATGCAAACACAAACTGCTCGTGTTCGGCAGAAACAGCATATTTTTTGCGGCAATTCTGAGCTAGTTTCACATCATAAACTTTTTTCCAGTTCAAAAGGTTTTAGTTTTGTATAAAACGGCTTTTTAAGCTTTAGCTTCGACTGCAGCTGCTCACTCTATAACTCCCGCTCTGATTGGTCAGAACGATCAGATGTCCCACTCTTTGCGCAAAAGAATTATGGAGGAAACACAACTGCGCATGTTCCATATCGTGTAGCGCAGCTACCAAAAGGCTAAAGCTAACGACACCAGTGAGCAAAGCCATTGACACACATCACCGCCATCTTTGATCAGCGGGCTGGTCATGGATCTATTATATTATCTGGATACGGTATTGCTAGCTTGCAGCCGTTGTAAATCAGCCCCAGTGGCCGCTCCATTGGTACTGCAGCTGGAAAATGCCTCTACAGGCTAGAAAGGATTGTTTCCCTAGAGCGCAATGCAAACACAAACTGCTCGTGTTCAGCAGAAACAGCATCTACAGCTTTAAGAACTCTTGGACTTTGCGGCGATTCTTACCTAGATTCATATCATAAACTTTTTTCTGGTTCAAAAGGTTTTAGTTTCGTATAAAACGGCTTTTTAAGCTTTAGCTTCGGCTACCGCTGCTCACACTGTAACTGCCGCTCTGATTGGTCAGAACGGTCACGTGTGAGCTTTCGGCTTCTTTCGGATTCACTCGGCTCGAGCTCGTCCCGCTCCTCTCGGGGGGAGTTATGGGGGAACACAACTGCGCATGTTCCATAGCCTGTAGAGCACCTAGCAAAAGGCTAAAGCTAACGGCCAGGTCGATTATGATGAAAATAATAATCACAGCAAAGTGTTAGTGTCAATAAAATGTAAAGTGAAGTGAGTGAAGAGATCAAATGAAATATGTGACGTAAATACATTCTACAATTGTAAAGAAATTCATCCATTTTTCATTTCAATAAACTTTACACTAGTGTCACTGCTCAGACTGGTACAAATGCGTCGCCGTGGCAGCTGAGCTTAGTGTCTCTGATTAGAAAGTGTGTGATTCTCACTGAGATGAGGATAAGCCCAGACGTAGCTCAGGACACAGTATCCAGCCAGCAGCATGGCCACGCCCCCGACTCCGCCCCTTTTCACGTCGATGTAGCGCCGGTAGTACCACTGCCAGCCTGCAGGGGGAGCACAGACAGAGAGAGAGGCAATGTAAATAGATCAAACTCTTCTCTGTCAGCGAAACACAACTAAAGTTAAAGGAGAGGTAACAAACACAATTTATGTGTTAAATCTGACAACTTCCTCTCATAAATCCTTGGTTAATATCAATATGTTTTAATTTTCAGTTGCAATTATGCCTTAAAAAACACTTTTTACAAACATCAAAGTGACTGGAGAGGACCACCCAAGCTCAGCCAATCAGAGCGCTGCATTCAGCTCCTGATCAGAACTCATATTCTTTATTAGTAGGGTTGTTCCAATACCGATACCGGTAAATTGAGTTAAAGCTGCACCTATAATTTGCATCCTTAGCCATTATAATGTAATATTTGGTATCGGCACCTACCCCGATGCAAAGTATCTGTACCTGATCGATTCCAAAAAAATGGTATCGGAACAACACTATTTATTAGACAGTATTCCGATGTAAAGAGCTGCATTTACCGTAGACTTTTAGTGGAAAACAAAACTGAATGAACAACAGAATATCTAGTATCTAATTTCGACACCAGTTTTACCGTTGATTTGCAATATTTTTGACAATTCTACTTTTAGCTTCAGAGCCTATGCCACGCCCCCTTTTTAGTCGTTTAGAATTTCTATGGTCGACTACAACCCTAGGCTCCGGAGACATGGGCTGGGAACCGTGTGAAATAAGACAGTTATGTCATATTGTGTGATTATGGAACAGATTGATTAATATGCCAGACACAAGATGACTTAACATGTTTTCAATTGGAGCAAATTTTGTGTTGAAAGCCTGGGACAGTCATTAGAGGACACTTTATGTTTGACAATTGTGAAAAGACTGTCTGCTTATTATTTATGTGTATTATAAGAGCTGGGGGCCGGTAAAAAATGGTGCACGACACTAAATAAGTAATAAACTAAACTAAACTAAAAAAGTTAGTTAACCCAACTTTACACACACAAACATTTTTTACCAGTGGTTAAAGAACACTGTAAAAAAATCGCTAAACAGGGATGATGTTGTTTAAATCCAGGTCGCTCACTGATAAAGTCTTTAAATTTCTGTTTAAGTGTCTTTGTAATGTGTGTTTGCCATTATTTTAGATTAAAGCAACAAATGTATAAAGTTACAGCTTAAAGCGAACCCTGGCTATAATCACATGTTTACCCTAAAACACTTATAATATCATCACTTATATAAATTCAGAACAAAAACCTTGAAAATATTTTTAGTTTTATAAAAATCATGTTTTAAAGAAATTACATGGCTGCCATTTTGGCCTGGCTGTGACGTCAAATGGTTGTCTGTCTGCCCTCTGGTGGTTGTCAGGGTAACAGGTAACTAAGCAACATGAATTCAACCGTTAAAACCTTTCAGTTGAGCTGAAGTTTGGCCAAATACAGAACGATTATGTGGAATTCTGTAAAACTGAAGATAATCAAGAGGAAGAGGCAAGAACTGGACACTGTCAGTGATGTTATTGTTTCAACTGTTCACCGATCGAACCACAGGAGTATCCATGGCAACAACCAAAAGCAACCATTTGATGTCATCAACCCAGAATGCATTGTGTCTGGACAATATGGCTGCAGCCAGTGGCTCAAAACAATGCAGATTTTATAAAAATGGTAAACAGTTATCAATTAGTTTGTAGTTTATTTGAGCAAACATGAGCTGTACTTGCATTTTAGCCATATTTGTCTTTATAGTCAGGGTTCACTTTAAATGGACCATACGTTACATAATTGTGATATAATCTGTGTTCAAACCTCTCTGAGCCAAGTCCATCACGTCTCTGGGTCGTCGTGGAGACTTCAACAGCAGCCAATCGGGAAGCTCCCTCAGCGTCACCTGACCCAGCCTCTGCTCCGCCAACGACGAACCTGAAAACAAACAAACACTTAAATAAAAGTCTGCAACACCAGAACATCCTGCCTGATTCTCACCTTTAACGCTCCGTCCTCCATCTTGTCTCTTCACCTCCCTCGTCGTCTCCTTCACCTCAATCACGTTTTTGTCCAAATTCTGTCTTAAAAGCGGCAATAAATCTGTTCTAAACGCTCTGGTTGTCACTTCCGCTTCCAAAATCGTCTTTTTCTGACTCAAACACGCCGCTAATCCCATCGAAAGCTGATCCATTCTCAGTCCTTCCCTGGAAACGTCAGACTTCGGCGTAAAATTACAATCTTTATTCTCTATTTTGGACAGTTTACTCATTAAATCTTCACTTCTTTTCAACAGCGTCAGGTCATTTTTGCAGGATTTCGAAGCTACAACCTGCGACGGAATCTCTTTTTCTACTTTCACCAAAGAGTTGTGCTTCGAAATCTCGCGTTTTGGCTCAAGTTTGTCGACAAAATTAATCTTTCCGGAGCTGTTTTTGCGTCTCAAAGTCGTCCGAACGTCTTCGAGCGTTATTTTAGCTTCTCTTTTGTTCCACGGATCGATTTCTGGCGAGTCTTTTGTATCGTTTTCCCACAAAGTATCTTCCAAATCAGTGTTTACATCACTAACAGCAGCTTTCACTTCCTTCCGTTTTGACGCAGTTGTCTTTTTCCTCTCGACAGCAGGTTTCAAATCTTTTTCTAAATCGTTTCTGGTCGCGTTTTGTCTTGATTTCTGATTATGTTTAGATTCTACGGAAGCTGGAGAGGCTGACTTAAGTTTCTGTGCGGTTTTCTTGCCTAATTTCAGCGTCGTTGCAGACTTAACCCCGTCGTCTTCGTCTCTCTTCGTGTCCAGAGGCGTTTTTTTTGTTGTAGGTTTCTCCGTTTTGGCGGCAGATTTGGCAGTTTTCTCTTCTTCATGTCGAGTCGTGTTGGAGGTTTTCGCAGCTTTACAGTGAGGTAAGTGGCTCTTTAGCCTCTTGAACGATTTGCCACAAAACGGACAAACTTCTGCAAAAGAAAAGAAAACATTTGTATTAAAGCAGACGTGACAGTCGGGTGTTTCCCACGCCAATATATCGGTCGGGCCCTAGTCCAAACTAGGGATGGAAAATCGCTCAAAGTTTGCATCGATCGAATCAAAAGGCCAGAATCGATCAGTTTTGCTCATGCAGCCACTGACTTGTAGTTGTAATTACACACAATAATAGCCATGATGTTTGAAGAAACAAAGCATGAACTTGTGCAAGACCTGACTGAATGTACATTAACTTGTCGCAATAATAACTGATGGGTTAACAAATCAATCCTTTGTCCAAACCAATAAAAATGTACTCAAATTAAGTAAAATACAACTTATTCCAGGCTCATATTCCCTTGTTTTCTCATTTAAAATGGTAATTTTTCTAGCGTTTAATTATCAGACAAATATTTGTCAAATTAATTACAAAAATACAGCACTCTCCCACTTTATCCTCATTTTGTGAAGCACTTTTATTTATCTATTGTACAAACTCTGACACAAATAAATTTCCTTTTGTCTATTAGAAAGTGTAAAGCATCATCCAAGTTATTTTTGTTGTTAATTCGATCTTTTGTAACATGTTTTTACTGCGATTTTTTTACAGGATGGAACGGTAAAATTTAACACTTTTTAAGACCTTTTTAAGACCACAAATCTACAAATTAATTAAGAACTATTCGTGAGTCATGACTTGTAGTATTTCACAAGCTGCTTCTTTCTGGAGCGTTTTTAAGATATAACTATATATTTTGCCACAATTGATTGAATTCACAAAAAAGAATGCTATTAATCAAACAAAAAAAACAGTAAAAGAAACACAACAATTCTGTTATAGTGTTGAGAATTTTCTGACAAAGCTGCAGAAGCGTGAAAAAGATAGAGAAATCTGACAGAAACTGCTCCTTTAACAAATTTAAGACCTGTGCAAAGATTTTTAAGACCTAACCATTAAATTCAAGACTTTTAAGACCCAACAGAAACCTGATCAAGCACAAAAAAAAAAAAGTATTAAAAAACTAAATAAAGCATAACATTTAAAATATTAGTGCAATTTCGTCATTGTTTCTCAAGATGTCGTCGTTTTTTCTACTTTTCCAACACGTGCAATTAAAATACGATTAGTTATTATATTTAGCGTCATGTTAACAAACTAAACAAAATTACTACTTACAGGCTTTAGTTTATTAATAATTCTGTAAATAACAATTTCTAAATTTGTCATCGGTTATCAAAATTAGAAACTGTTATTCACAAATCCAGAAATCTATCAGCGAGAAATAAGAATAATAAGAAACTATTATTTTGCATTTGAGAAAACTTGATCTAATCTAACTGTAAATTAACTTTCGTAAATATAACTTAACGCAACTATTTATAACTTCATCTACTCACCAGAGCTCATTCTGCATTAATCCTTCATTCACTTTTCTTCAGGCGAGTTTTCAGGCACGAACGCAAGTCTTTGGAACACTTTAATGTGAATAAAAAGTCAGAAAAATCAGATTAAAGTTGAGTTTGAACCTTGTTTTCATCATGTTCGGCACGTTATGAGCAAAGAAGACCCTTTAGGCAGCTCAAACACCGCCTGAACGAAAACACACAACGATATTACAGACTTTACCATCGATTTTAGGTCCGTTTTTAGACATTTAGCGCAATACATAAGTTAAAATGTTAAATATAAAAACTAAGAATGCATATAAACAAGATAAACATAGTATTTGCGGTTGAACTAAACGGATTAAAACAGTTTTCTTTGAGGCGTTTTTCTGGGCAGCCGTGCTTACGTTAAACTGGAACGCGGAGTGCGCATGTGCAGAAGTGCCGTTACCATGGAGCCGAAGACCAGAGATGATTTTTAATGGCGAGATTTTAAACGTGAATCGGTTTAGTTGTTAAAATTTGGATAAAACGCAAAGTTAAAGTAATAAACAGTGAAAATAAGCAATCGTCAAAAAGTATTTAAGTAGTTACAGGTGCTTACTAACATGTGAATGTGTAATTTAAGTGTTTACGTGATTAAATTAGATATATTTTTGTCAGTTGGACGTCGAGAAGCTAGTTTGAAGAAGAATATCTGGTAAAATGGCTAAAATCGATACAAGTTGACGAAAAAAAAATAACCGTAGTTGTATTTTTTGATAATGTTTCTCTGGATTTTGATTTAATAATATGACTATTTTAGATTTATATCAACAATACACGTTATTTATAAATATTATGTCCATCAATAAGCCTTCTTTACCATAAATCAACATTTACTTTTTTGATAATGTCATCTAAGTCGATAGAAATGCTAGTTTGACTCAACTACAGCCCTACAGTTGCAGCCCAAATTATGATCAATATTTCTTTTTAATTTGCGTCTTAAAATGTGTGTTCATGGATTAAAATTGACCAGATAGTATTATGTAAAGAGATTTATTAACTAGACTGTCATTATTTAGCTCTAATGCTAATTCAGTTACAAATCTAAGATAGCTAGTTTCCATTTAATGCAGTTTAATAAGAAAATTAGCAAAAATAAAACCCAGTCTGACCATTGGTTCATTAGAAAAGTGTATTTATTGATAGGTTACAGTGGCATGAGTTTGACACAGGAATGGATTTCAAAATAGGTGTTTGAAAACAATTACATAAAATAAATCTACAACGACGATTATTTTCAATGGGAAAAAAAACAAAAACACAAAAATGATTCAAGAAAAAAAAAAAAAAAAAAGAATATGCCATTTCTACAACCATTTACATATGAGAAACCCTGGTATTTACACAGCCAACAGCTACACGTATGTACAAGAGGGGCTTTTGTGTGAGCGCAGACGGTCCTGGCGTCAAAGGAAACAACGGCGTGTTTGGATGAATTAAGTCCGGAAAAGGTGAAGACGAAGTTTGAGAGTGAAACAGGAGCAAGTTCTGATCATTTTGACATTAAGTTGATCCTAGTTTAAAGTTTACCGATTAAGTTCTCGAGGTCGAACGTTATCGGATGTTCGTGTAACAATGACGTGATGTTTTGCTCGGCTCGTCAACGGCACGAAGGAGAAAACACCAAACCGCTGTACGTAAAAAAGCTTGGAACAACTGGAGTAGAAGCCCAAATACTAAAGGTTTGGAAACCGTAAACAACTATTGCGCAGTGGAGTGTTTAATATAAAGACAATGTGGCTCCACTTTAAGTTATAAGTATGGCCAAAAGAACCACAAACGCGAGAAAAGTCTAGTAAAACTAAACGCTATTTTATTCACGCTCTGGTCAGTTGAAATGTTGTAGTTAATTCCTCAGTATCACAGCAGTGAGTTTGGTGCCTTATCCTCACGAATCCAAGCTCAGGCGTTTCAGCACAAATATTTGTCCTAAACCACACATCGTCCACACAAAGCAGGAGTTTCAGGACACTGAAAACTAATCTTTCTGAAACCAGGTCTCAGGGTGAAAAGATTTCAAAACTCGGGTTTAGTGACTCCACAGTTACGCTGTATCTGAAACCTTTTCTTTCCACGATGACATCACTGCCTCAGAGTCACGTCTCATCTGAAAAATGTACTGACCTTTATACGATGTTCAATGCGAAAATTTGCGTCTATAACAAGTAAATAAATCCACTACAATCTCCATTAACTCCTATTAAAGCTTTGTCAAAATATTCCAAAGAATCTGAAGCATAAATCCACTTTCTGTGTCTCTTCTGTAGGCTTTAGATCCATGTTCTTCATTCAGAATGTTTAAAAGAGTTCTGTGCTGAGTTTATGTTTTCGTTAAACAACTTGTGCAGTGTCATTTCTACTTCCTGTCTGTGCCAGTGTCACAGGTTTACACTGGTTTCAGGCTGGTGTACAGATTCGTGTGGACGCTCACAAATATTAAGGCAGCTCCATGTTTACCCGGATCATTTTTAATACAATCCTTGTTTTGTCTTCGTGTGGACAAGGCATTAAAGCACTGACAGGGATAGTCTTCATTTTACTTTAGTTCAGCAGCAGTTTTACGCTAAACTTGACAAGCCTTATGAACTACAGCTGCTAAATTCAATCTGGGTTTTCCCCATCCAGAAAGTGCAAGCCTGTCAGAGCTAAAGTTATAGTTTAACAATGCAACCAAAATACGAAAAGAACAGCATACAGACTTGTACACAGAGTCATTCCCTGTGTTTGTATCTACTGTTGAGTGTCATCTGGGCTAATTTGTGGTTTTATTTTATAGAAAATTGTAGTTTTGCCCTTCAGTGAAACAACAACGCTAGTCCGACCCTGAGAATCCTGGTTAGGAATAGGTTTAGAACTGATTTAAGTCTCTTCTGGACTTAGATACAACTTGATTTTGACGTAATATTGACTTGGTTTAGTCCGGGTTTGGTCCTAGACATTTCAGTGAACCTAAACTTTACTTTGATTCACGCATGTTTTAACAATCTTGTATTGTCCTTAGAAACTTTTGAACAGAAAGTCAATTGATTTGTTCATATCTACAAGCCGTTGTTTTAGTCGTTTGGTCCGTGTTGTTGCTCCTGCTCACTCCACAAAAACATACTTCTCGTTTAAATCACTCAAGTTATTTCTTAATCCAACCAAACACGCTTCGATCCTTTCAAACGTGATGAAGTTCAGTTGTAAAAAAAACAAAAGAAACAGTGGTTAAAAGTCGGCCTATGACGTGACGCGATACAGTGGAAGACATTTCGTTTCAAGAAGTCAGCACAAGGTTTGCAGCTGCGCGTTTAGACCCAGCATTACGGTAAAAAAAACAAAAACAAAACTATATTATACAACAGATATTCAACTAAAAGTGGAAGTCAGAGGTTTGGACTTGTTTTGATGTAGTATTTTTAAGCCAGATGCCCTTTCTGACACAGACTAAACATATTTATGGATACTAACTGGTTTACTGTGGCTAAGCTCATCAGGAAAAAGTTTTTAAAGATGCACTATGTAACTTTTTGACAAAAACAGGACTACAATAATAATAAAAATCATTGTATTGAGGGTCTCTTTATGTTTCCACGGCCCTCAGACTGTTTCAGTGTGGCCCCTTTGCTTGTTGTCCTAATATTATCACAATAAACTGTCAAAATAGTAGATAAAAAAAACCTTATGATTTACATAAATGTGCCTCAACGACAATAATTAGTTACACATATGACTGCAGTCCGGCCCTCCACCACTTCGAATATGGCCTACGGAAAAAAATAATTGTCCAGCCCTGTTTTACCAGTATTTTTTCACATTGTGTCCTAAAACCTCACCATTAATTCATGTCACAAAGAATAGTTTTAGGTTTCTATTGTGTATTTGACACAGAAAGTTACACAGTGCACCTTTAAAGTTTACGCCAAAATTTTGCTGCTAATAATGGAAATAAATACTTTGATATTATGTTATTAAAGGTGCACTGTGTAACTTTTTATCAGAAATACTTGGGGGGGGGGAAACGCTTTTGTCATTAAGATTTCTTTGTTTATTAAAAGTTATTAGGGCTTCCTTCTTAATTTTTTCCACAAAAAAGCAGTTCCTTTTGCTGTGTTTTTTTTTTTTTCCAGAATATGACAAAACATATTTATCCCAATGAGAAATTCTGGTTTATACTTTTTATTTCTACTGAATTCTGTAATTGACTTTTGACCTCCAGAAAGTTACACAGTGCACCTTTAATTATAAATACTTGTTTTGTTTGAATGTCAACAATGAAGTTTCTAAATGAAAACTGCAGAAAAAAAAAGTTAAATCAACAAATACATTTTTTGTTGCTGTAAATGAAAAACAATATATATTGACCCTATTTTGTCCCGCCCACTTTTCTAGGATTTGTACTTCCTGTTTAGCTGCATTTAGCCTGTAGACTTCAGATGATGGGTTTATTTTAACTGTCATTACAAATGTTTGCCCAACAAGACAGACAGACAAACATGTAAACTACCGTAACAGAGCTAAACAGGAAGTGTAAATCCTAGAAAAGTGGGCGGGACAAAATAGGGTCAATAGAGAGAGAGAATTCTGTTTACAGCTAAAAACAAAAAATTAAATTGTTACAAAAAGAATTAAACAACAGCTAATTAACTTGTTAGTTGAATACCAACAACAAAAGTTTTTAATTGTACTTTTTTTTTGCATAAAATTACAGCTTTTTTAAAATTTTAACTTTTTCAAATTTACAAAAAATCTGACAAAAAGGTGCAGATGCATTTTTTTTTGTTACTTAACCTCTCAAAATAGAAAAAAAAATCAATATTTCTGAAAACTGCTGCCACACTTCCTGTTTCTCACATTAAAAATCTACCTCTCTTTGTACCGTAATGCTCGGTTTAAACGCGCAGAGTAAAAAAAAAAAATTCGCCAAAACTTCGCTGGATACAGTAATTTTCTTTTCAATCTACAATAATCTGTACATCTATAAACAGACATTCATCATTAAGGCAAAAACTGGGAGTGTCCCTTTAAAAGACGCTAAAATCAGGAACAAAAAAAACACGACAGAATTATCTTTTAAGGGGCAACGTTTCGGGTGAATGCCAAAGGTTGTTTTTTTTTGTTTTCTTTTTCTTTTTTTAAACAGTACCAGCCGATTATTTTTTCAGATTTCGACGTCGTTTCGTTTCGGGGCCGGCAACAAAACAAAAATAAAAAAAAACAAAAAAAAAACAGTAATTAAGTGGAGTCGACCCTGAGAAAATAAATGAACTTATGGCACAGCTAAACAGTGGTTCTGCACAAACGAAACGAGGATGTGGTTAAATAAAAGTGGAAATAATATTATAACGGTTAAAAAAAACAAAAAACAAAACAAAGACGTGAGGATGAGTTTGTAGAAGAGAAAGCTGGGTTTTCTGTCAAGTCTAAATGTGAAGTTTGAGGTGTTGAAATGATGGAAAAATAATATTTAAGTTGCTGTTTGTAAATGTGTTAAAAGCCCAACTACATGATCATTTTAATTTTCAAAATTTTGTTCTTGTAAAACTGGTATTTTAAGTATTTTATGTTTGGCAATGTGAAAATGAAAAGAAATACACATTTTTTTTTTTAAGGGGGGAAAAAAGGGATAAAACTGCTCCAAAATAAATAAATTGGACGAAATATTAAACTAATTGATGAATTAAATCAAGCCATTGTTACTTTAAAGGTTTTATGTTTTTATTCTTTGTTAAAAAACAAAACTTATAATAAAATAAAAAAAATCTGCTTTTTTTCTTTTTAATTTAAAGGTTGTATGGATGATTTTTCAAATCCAACAACTGTTTGCTGTTTTTCAAGCGATGCACATGTGTTTCTCCTCCCAGGGCCACGCCCTTCACTGCAACTGGGCCAATGATTTATTTAGGAACACTGAGGGTTTGTTTGACAGGTTAACAGACCAATAGATAACGAGGTACCTCGTTATCTATTGGTCAACGTTTTACTGGCCTCATCATGTCCACAGTTTATATATTTTTATAATTATTTTTTGTTTAGCATAATGCTGCGTTCCAGGTAACTGGGACATTTCTCACTTGAAAAATACCAGTTCCCAGTTCAGAGCGTTCCAACTCGTATGTAAACATTATGGCTAATGCTAATCTTTAAGCTAAACAAAAGTAACGGCAAATAACCTGTAATCAATGTTTACATTGTTTTTGCGTCAGTTAAACTCCTCAAATAAATTTATTGTGGTTATTGTTGAACTCGTATGTGAAGTGGGACTTCCTCGACCAGGTCCCAGTTCACAAGTGGGATTAACCAGTTCGAGTGTCGTTCCAGCGCATTTTTACAAGTGGGAGGTGGCACATATACCAGTTCCCAGTTGCCTGGAACGCACCATAAGTACAAGGCTGTTACAAATCTATGCAACTGTTTTTGACCAAGACTGACAACAAATAATTTTTGAAAATCCTCCATACAACCTTTAAGGGAAAAAAACTGCTCTAAAATAAATAAATTTGACAAAATATCAAACTAAATGTTGAATTAAATTAAGCCATTGTAACTTTATTGTTTTAATTACTATTTATCATTATTGCCACAAAAAAAAAATGTAATTTTTATGTTGCATTTTGAAAAAAATCTTTTCATTCTGAATGAAAACTAGCTAAAATGAAATACCTTTATGAACTGAATTTAATGTAAAACTAGTGTTTATTAACTTTATTCAACTATAATCTGACTTTGAAAGGCAACAATGCTTTTGGTGTTTTGTAAAACTTTAAATTAATAAATGACTTCATGTCTTTAAGGCTTAGCAATGTCATGAGAGAAAACTGTTTTTTTAAGGCATTTGTCGAGGAATAATTGTTGCTACGACAAAGAAACAAATTAAAAAATCGAATAGCACAATTGTTAAGGCTTTGTGATGTCATTTTGGTCACTAGGATTAACATTTAAGGCATCTGCGTTGGTAAAGTGAATCTAAAACTAATGATTTAAGTGGTAAATCTTGACAAAAGTGCAGTGAAGGTTGAATAAAAAACCCAGCTTTCTCCTCTGATGGAGCAAAGGCAGAACTAGTGGTTATAAACTGGTCACTTAAGACGTTTTTTTAAAATCCAGAGGCAGAAGTTTCAAACCAGGAGCCGGTGCTGAGTCGAAATCGGAAATATTTATGTCCAATTTTAACAGAAAACAAAAAAAAAAACATGCCTGACAATGTGAAGAAAACACAACTTAAACTGTTCAAGTAAATAGAGTTACTGGAAATGAATTGTTTGTAATGTTTTGTTTTGCTGAATTAAATTGAGTCATTACAACTTAATAATTTTGTGTTGTTTGTACTTAGAATAATTGAGTTGATGTGTTGCTTCAACTTAAAATGTTTAGTTTTTTAGCTCAAGAAGGAAAACAATTGATTTAAGAGACTTGAAATGTCCGGATACATTTTTTAAAATCATTTTGTCAAGTTCAACTTGCGTCACAGAAATATTTAAACAGAATTCACAGATACATCAAATTAGTCAAAATTCCAGACTCAGATTTATAAAGTTATTTTGTCCAAGAATAAAGTTGTTTATATAACGAACTCGATCGTACTGGAGTATTTTTAAATAATCAGCCGCCATAATAATTTCTAGTAACTTTTGGTCAAGTTTGAAGCGTCATTATTAAGAAATGTGTATTTTCAGCTCAGACTTAAAACATTTTTCAAAATGTTAAGTAGCGTTATGTTTGAATTCATTGATGTCTACTGAAAAAAATTTAAATTTTAATCAATAAAAAGATTTTGGTTAAACTAAAATTCAAACATGTTTGCATTGTTCAAACCAATTTTCAGAAACTTTTAAGTAATGTTAAAAATGTACAGTGTTGGGTGTAACTTAGTTGTTGTGATTAGTTTACATTTTTGAGTAACTAGTGTAACTTAAAGGAAACTTTAGTTAAATTAATTTTTCTGAGTTTTTAATCCTGTTACACCAGTGTTCTCTCGTCATTAGTTTACCCAAAGTTGTATTTGGATTGATTCCTGTATGTTTGAGTAATCTTGTATTGTCCTGAAGCTGATGCTCCAGTGATCAGACAATCCCAGACTTCACCTACCACCTATCCCCGCCCACTTATCTGTATTTAATTGCGATTACTCAAAACCAAGGATTGCCAGTAAAACATGTAAGAGTCAAACTTGTCATTAGACACTTTCCAACAACAAAAAATTGTAATTTTTAAATCTGTTGCTTATTAAAATTTATTTTACAGTGAAGAGGCGGAGCTTATCAGTTCTGCAGTTTAGAACAAGAAGTCATTGGACCAGTTTCTATTTCTGAGCCGTTTTAGACACTTTTTGTGTTTTGCAATGAGTAAAATGTCAATTATTGATCTGTATAGTTTCTTTCTAAATATGTAGAAAAATCACAATAGGTCTCCTTTAAGTTACTGTGAAAAAAATTACAGTTAACAAAATACACTTAGTTACTTGTAAGTTAAAAAAAAAATCTAGAAAAGTGACTTATTGTGTGAGATAAAAAGATCAGAGACACAGATCAGCAGCTGGAACAGGATCCAGAATCATTTAAATGTTGATTTTACTCAATTTGAGTGTATTTAAGCAACTCAATTGTTGTTTACCTTAGTTTAAATGCCAATGGTAACATTTTAAATCCCATTTTTACATACACAAAGTAATCTTAAAGTAATGTAACCAAGAAGTGTAAGTATTGAGTAACGAATTACTTTTCCCCAACACTGAAAACTGATAGGAGCAAAGTAAAACTATGCATTTTTAGTTTAACTAAACATTACATTTTAAGGGAATATCAATTTAATCAGACCATTTACTTCAAGTTAGTCAACTTAGCTTTACTTAAAACTTATCAAAAATGTGTCTGTTTTTGTTTTTAATAATTAATGATACTTAAAACTTGACAAAATGTTTCCAGATATGCTTGGGGTCTTAAAAAATGGTTAAAAACTTCATAAAAATGATTCTGCTTCAATCAAAAATTACAAAAAACATCAGAATTACTTGTTACTGGCTTTAAATTATTGTACACTGGTTGATAAACAAAGCTAAACTGTCACATTATCAAGTGTTTTTGTTTTTTCTGTTATAAACCTGTAATAATTCCATCAGTATCTTTACAAATCTAACATTTTAATCAGTTTAACCCCTTCAGCACCGACTCCTGCTCGACTCTTAACCTCCTGGACTCGTTTGGCTGTAAGTTTTGCCCCGTTTAAGCTTTTAAAAAATAAAACCTATATTAAAAAAAAGGTGGAGTTACTCATCGGGCTGGTCTGGAGTCTTGCTTTACACACACTTCCTGGTTTGTCCACAAAAGGCTCCCGTAGAAAGGCAAAGGTCAGCGGAAGGAGAGACGCAGGTTTGTCTTTTGTTTGTGCTGCTGGTTTAGTTTGCAAATAAATAAAATTATATAACAGTTTGTCCGCCTTCACAAAGACAGGACTTTTCAAACTTTAGAACCAATAAAATGTGTTTATTTTTTGTCAGAAATTGTAGTTTTTGTGTGAGAATCGTTTAGGAGACATGTTTATTCAGTCTTGTACTCAAAGATGTCCAAAAAAAAAAAAATCGTTCTAAAACTTTGAGTCATGTTTAGATGAACTACGGCTGCAACAGGTTAATAGATTAATCCAGGGGTCACAAACCATCGCTTTGGGCCCAAAATCGAGCCTCGGGCCATCTATTTTTACTTTTCTTGGCTGCGTACTTCCAAGTTACTTTAGCCAGGGTTAATTTGAACAGTTTTTGTATTGTTTGTTTAAGATTATCTGGCAAAACAGACAAAGTAAGCTAAACAGGAAGTGCTTTGCCAAAGAAAGTGGGCGGGGCGGAATAAGGTTGTGTTTTACTATGAAAATATGGCGCCGCTTAACAAAATAAACAGTAAATTCAAGTAATAAGAGCTAAAAATCTTCACAGTAATCATCTTTATGCGTTTCAAATTGTTGTTTTTGGCGTTCACAACCTTGACCGGTCCTGTAAAAGAAAAATGTGACTTTACTGGTCCTTACAAGAAAAAAACAAGTTTAGGATGAGGCTGTGCAATTAATCGTTTGTTGCTGTAGTGAATTCCAAAAATCGTGTAATCAAGTAATTGTGATTATTACCCGTGACTCATAAGTGTGTTCGTACAGTAGATTCCTACATTTGTAAAAAATACTGTTGTAAAACATTTACAACAGTCTGTCTTTTTGCATTTAAGGAACTATATTGATCTGTAGCCTACTTTCTCCAAGTGAACAAGTGTTTGAATAATTGTGATCTCAACTATGATTTAAAGGGAACCCTGGATATAAAGACAAATCTGGCTAAAACACTAGTACTGCTCATGATTATTAAAATAAATTGCAAACAAATATATAACTGCTGACTATTTTTTATAAAATTGTCATTGTTTATGTTGTTTTCAAGCCACTGGGAGCCGCCATTTTGGTTGATGACATAAAATAGTGTTTCCATGGTTACTCACACAGTTTCATCTGTGAACAGTTGCCACAAAAACACCACTGACAGTGTCCAGTTCTTGCCTCTTCTTCTCAAATATCTCCAGTGTCTCTAAATTCCACATTATCTTCCTGTATTTGGCTTTGCTCCGGCTCAAACTGAAAAGGTTTAACCAGGAATTCATGTTGCTTAGTTACCTGTTACATGACAACACTATTTTATGTCATAACCGCAGCAAAATGACAGCCTCCATGTAATTTCTTTAAAACCCTATTTTAATAAAACTACAAATACTTCCAAAGTATTTGTCCTGTATTTATATAAGTGATGATATTATAAGTGTTTTAGGGTAAACATGTGATTATATCCAGGGTTCGCTTTAAATAATTGTGATTATTATTTTCACCGTAATCGAGCTGCTCTAGTTTGAGATCGCTGAATTATCCCAGTTTTGTTCAACTAATTTAGTAGCTGAATCATTGTTAAAT
The DNA here is from genome assembly GCA_038363315.1 of Mugilogobius chulae. Lineage (NCBI taxonomy): Eukaryota > Metazoa > Chordata > Actinopteri > Gobiiformes > Gobiidae > Mugilogobius > Mugilogobius chulae. Next base: position 46,501,964 of record CM076403.1, read on the forward strand.
TACTTCACAGACTCCAAAGTCAAAACGGAGAAATGAGGTTTAAGGAATCAGACAAAGGTAATGACACTAGACCAGGCCCAGGGTCCAGATCTGGCCTACAAGGGGTTAAATCTGGCCTTCCTGGCGATTAAATCCGGCCGGCGATCCATCTTCCAAAAAAACACAGTATATTTGTTCGTACTTACTGGTTGAATTTTAGGTCAGACCTGGTTTGAGCCTTAAGTCTTTGCCTAATTCAGCTTTTGACTTGGCTTAAACCTCAAACTGTGAATAGGACATTTTTACAAATCTCATATAATCTCGATAAAGGCCGTTTTAAAGTTGTACCTTTACATACAAAATACTGTTTTCATCAAAAAGACAGTATACGCGAACCTTTATATCCTATATCACAGGTGTCAAACTCAAGGCCCGGGGCCAGTTGCGGCCCTCCACCTCATTTCATGCGGCCCTCAAGGTCTTATAAGGTTTCCTTGAATTTATTTAAGTGCCAGAAGTAATCTTTATGTCTTGACCTAATGAATCAATTAGTCTGAAGTCATTTTTCAGACTAATTGAGATGTATATTCAGTTGTCGTCACTTCAATAAATATACAATAAACAAATACAACTATTATTTGTCGTATATCAAAGATTAGTAAGGTTAATTTCAGTTACAACCGGCCCTTGGAGGACAACCCCGATGCCAATGTGACCCTTTGTCAAAATGAGCTCGACACCCCTGTCCTATATGTTCAATTTGAATAATATGACATGTTTTGAAGCCTGTGTACAGATTATTCGATTGCTACAGAAGCTGACAAACATTCTCATAATCAATTAGTTGTGATTAATCAATAAACTTGTTGCAGCCTTAGAAAATAAATCTACAAATCTTGAAACAGATTTGTCCCATTCTTACTACTGTCTCCCAAACCTTTTCACAATTTTAACAAACTACAATCTTTAAAACAAATAACCAACAGCACAAACTCGTCTCTTTTTGTGTGTGTATGTGTGACCCCCTGACCTCTGGCCCCGCCCCTCCTGCCCCTCCCGGCCCCTCCTCCTCCTCCTCCTACGACTCCGCGGTCATTGCAGCATGAGTTGTTTGAGATTGTCGTGCAGAATGGTGTCCTTGACGTCTCTGAACACTAGGCGGATGTTCTCGGTGTATTTGAGTGTATTTAAGCAACTCAATTGTTGTTTACCTTAGTTTAAATGCCAATGGTAACATTTTAAATCCCATTTTTACATACACAAAGTAATCTTAAAGTAATGTAACCAAGAAGTGTAAGTATTGAGTAACGAATTACTTTTTCCCCAACACTGAAAACTGATAGGAGCAAAGTAAAACTATGCATTTTTAGTTTAACTAAACATTACATTTTAAGGAATATCAATTTAATCAGACCATTTACTTCAAGTTAGTCAACTTAGCTTTACTTAAAACTTATCAAAAATGTGTCTGTTTTGTTTTTAATAATTAATGATACTTAAAACTTGACAAAATGTTTCCAGATATGCTTGGGGTCTTAAAAAATGGTTAAAAACTTCATAAAAATGATTCTGCTTCAATCAAAAATTACAAAAAACATCAGAATTACTTGTTACTGGCTTTAAATTATTGTACACTGGTTGATAAACAAAGCTAAACTGTCACATTATCAAGTGTTTTTGTTTTTTCTGTTATAAACCTGTAATAATTCCATCAGTATCTTTACAAATCTAACATTTTAATCAGTTTAACCCCTTCAGCACCGACTCCTGCTCGACTCTTAACCTCCTGGACTCGTTTGGCTGTAAGTTTTGCCCCGTTTAAGCTTTTAAAAAATAAAACCTATATTAAAAAAAAGGTGGAGTTACTCATCGGGCTGGTCTGGAGTCTTGCTTTACACACACTTCCTGGTTTGTCCACAAAAGGCTCCCGTAGAAAGGCAAAGGTCAGCGGAAGGAGAGACGCAGGTTTGTCTTTTGTTTGTGCTGCTGGTTTAGTTTGCAAATAAATAAAATTATATAACAGTTTGTCCGCCTTCACAAAGACAGGACTTTTCAAACTTTAGAACCAATAAAATGTGTTTATTTTTTGTCAGAAATTGTAGTTTTTGTGTGAGAATCGTTTAGGAGACATGTTTATTCAGTCTTGTACTCAAAGATGTCCAAAAAAAAAAAAATCGTTCTAAAACTTTGAGTCATGTTTAGATGAACTACGGCTGCAACAGGTTAATAGATTAATCCAGGGGTCACAAACCATCGGCTTTGGGCCAAAATCGAGCCTCGGCCATCTATTTTTACTTTCTTGGCTGCGTACTTCCAAGTTACTTTAGCCAGGGTTAATTTGAACAGTTTTTTGTATTGTTTGTTTAAGATTATCTGGCAAAAACAGACAAAGTAAGCTAAACAGGAAGTGCTTTGCCAAAGAAAGTGGGCGGGGCGGAATAAGGTTGTGTTTTACTATGAAAATATGGCGCCGCTTAACAAAATAAACAGTAAATTCAAGTAATAAGAGCTAAAAATCTTCACAGTAATCATCTTTATGCGTTTCAAATTGTTGTTTTTGGCGTTTCACAACCTTGACCGGTCCTGTAAAAGAAAAATGTACTTTACTGGTCCTTACAAGAAAAAAACAAGTTTAGGATGAGGCTGTGCAATTAATCGTTTGTTGCTGTAGTGAATTCCAAAAATCGTGTAATCAAGTAATTGTGATTATTACCCGTGACTCATAAGTGTGTTCGTACAGTAGATTTCCTACATTTGTAAAAATACTGTTGTAAAACATTTACAACAGTCTGTCTTTTGCATTTAAGAACTATATTGATCTGTAGCCTACTTTCTCCAAGTGAACAAGTGTTTGAATAATTGTGATCTCAACTATGATTTAAAGGAACCCTGGATATAAAGACAAATCTGGCTAAAACACTAGTACTGCTCATGATTATTAAAATAAATTGCAAACAAATATATAACTGCTGACTATTTTTATAAAATTGTCATTGTTTATGTTGTTTTCAAGCCACTGGGAGCCGCCATTTTGGTTGATGACATAAAATAGTGTTTCCATGGTTACTCACACAGTTTCATCTGTGAACAGTTGCCACAAAAACACCACTGACAGTGTCCAGTTCTTGCCTCTTCTTCTCAAATATCTCCAGTGTCTCTAAATTCCACATTATCTTCCTGTATTTGGCTTTGCTCCGGCTCAAACTGAAAAGGTTTAACCCAGGAATTCATGTTGCTTAGTTACCTGTTACATACAACACTATTTATGTCATAACCGCAGCAAAATGACAGCCTCCATGTAATTTCTTTAAAACCCTATTTTAATAAAACTACAAATACTTCCAAAGTATTTGTCCTGTATTATATAAGTGATGATATTATAAGTGTTTTAGGGTAAACATGTGATTATATCCAGGGTTCGCTTTAAATAATTGTGATTATTATTTTCACCGTAATCGAGCTGCTCTAGTTTGAGATCGCTGAATTATCCCAGTTTGTTCAACTAATTTAGTAGCTGAATCATTGTTAAATTACTTCACAGACTCCAAAGTCAAAACGGAGAAATGAGTTTAAGAATCAGACAAAGGTAATGACACTAGACCAGGGCCCAGGGTCCAGATCTGGCCTACAAGGGGTTAAATCTGCCTTCCTGGCGATTAAATCCGGCCGGCGATCCATCTTCCAAAAAAACACAGTATATTTGTTCGTACTTACTGGTTGAATTTTAGGTCAGACCTGGTTTGAGCCTTAAGTCTTTGCCTAATTCAGCTTTTGACTTGGCTTAAACCTCAAACTGTGAATAGGACATTTTTACAAATCTCATATAATCTCGATAAAGGCCGTTTTAAAGTTGTACCTTTACATACAAAATACTGTTTTCATCAAAAAGACAGTATACGCGAACCTTTATATCCTATATCACAGGTGTCAAACTCAAGGCCCGGGGCCAGTTGCGGCCCTCCACCTCATTTCATGCGGCCCTCAAGGTCTTATAAGGTTTCCTTGAATTTTATTTAAGTGCCAGAAGTAATCTTTATGTCTTGACCTAATGAATCAATTAGTCTGAAGTCATTTTTCAGACTAATTGAGATGTATATTCAGTTGTCGTCACTTCAATAAATATACAATAAACAAATACAACTATTATTTGTCGTATATCAAAGATTAGTAAGGTTAATTTCAGTTACAACCGGCCCTTGGAGGACAACCCCGATGCCAATGTGACCCTTTGTCAAAATGAGCTCGACACCCCTGTCCTATATTGTTCAATTTGAATAATATGACATGTTTTGAAGCCTGTGTACAGATTATTCGATTGCTACAGAAGCTGACAAACATTCTCATAATCAATTAGTTGTGATTAATCAATAAACTTGTTGCAGCCTTAGAAAATAAATCTACAAATCTTGAAACAGATTTGTCCCATTCTTACTACTGTCTCCCAAACCTTTTCACAATTTTAACAAACTACAATCTTTAAAACAAATAACCAACAGCACAAACTCGTCTCTTTTTGTGTGTGTATGTGTGACCCCCTGACCTCTGGCCCCGCCCCTCCTGCCCCTCCCGGCCCCTCCTCCTCCTCCTCCTACGACTCCGCGGTCATTGCAGCATGAGTTGTTTGAGATTGTCGTGCAGAATGGTGTCCTTGACGTCTCTGAACACTAGGCGGATGTTCTCGGTGTTGACGGCGGTGGTGAAGTGGTGGTAGAGCGGCTTCTGGGTGGCGTCGCGGCGCTTGGCCCGGAAACAGTCCACCATGAAGGTCTGGACGTCCGGCAGGCTGTGCTCCGGCCCGGTGTACTCGGGGAAATAGTTCTTGATGGGCACGGCCTTCACCTTCTCCTCCAGCAGGTCCGTCTTGTTGAGGAAGAGGATGATGGACACGTTGACGAAGACGCGGTTGTTCACGATCGTCTCGAAGATGTTCAGGGATTCTCGGAGGCGGTTGGTCTGACGGTCCTCCATTAAAACCTGACACAAAGACACAAAAGTTAGAATAATGTTCAGGGATTCTCTGAGGCGGTTGGTCTGACGTCCTCCATTAAAACCTGACACAAAGACACAAAAGTTAGAATAATGTTCAGGGATTCTCGAAGGCGGTTGGTCTGACGGTCCTCCATTAAAACCTGAGAGAAAGACACAAAAGTTAGAATAATGTTCAGGGATTCTCGAAGGCGGTTGGTCTGACGGTCCTCCATTAAAACCTGAGAGAAAGACACAAAAGTTAGAATAATGTTCAGGGATTCTCGAAGGCGGTTGGTCTGACGGTCCTCCATTAAAACCTGAGAGAAAGACACAAAAGTTAGATTAATGTTTAGGGATTCTCTGAGTAAATTGGTCTGATGGTCCTCCAATAAAACCTGAGAGAAAGACACAAAAGTTAGAATAATGTTCAGGGATTCTCGGAGGCAAAAGGTCTGACGGTCCTCCATTAAAACCTTAAACAAAGACACAAACGTTAGAATAATGTTCAAGGATTCTCGGAGGCGGTTGGTCTGACGGTCCTCCATTAAAACCTGAGACACAAGTGTTAGAATCATATTGAGTTTAACTCAGATTGCCTCCCCGTTGAGGTGTTCATGTCCCACTGGGAAAAGACCTCAAAGACCCAGGACACGCTGGAGAGATGGCTCAGGGTTCATTCTGATTTTAAAGTGAGGCGCACCCTCTAGACTCCACCCACAAACACATTTCAAACACGAGTCAATGAAAACAGTGAAGAGCAGCAGTGTCGCAGGGATGAAGTGGTATTGGCCAGAATGAGAATATTAATAATAGGTAAACATCGCAGTGGGTTATGTGAGTGTGCTCATCCTGAAACTGTAAACCATGTTTTATTAAAATGCAGTCGAGAAAATAAACACCTTTTGAAAAATTGTCTGATGTCTCTGTTATTTCAACAAGTCCATCTGTTTTCGTACCTAAAGCCAGTTGAAGAACGATGCTTCTTTTCTCTGCCAAACTAATTTATATTCTAGAATTTAGTCTGTCGTATTGAACTGAGGGAACCGCATTGCAGCGTATAGCCTCCCAGGAATAATTACAAGAAGAAGATGTAACAGAGTCTAGAACTGACATTGGCCTTGCAGTGAGACACAGTCGGTATATGACTGCTTTGCCCTGAAACTTGGTTATTTGCTCAATTTGCACTAAAATTGTCAAAAAAAATGACCTGGAACAGTAGGCAATGCTAATTAAACTCCATATACAGTTTTTTTTCAGTGTTTTTGAGCTTAGCTTCACTTTAAGGAGACCAGTGCTCAAAAATACGTTGAACACATTTTTACAGTCAGTACTGTATACAATACTTTTCTATAGTAGTTTCTATTTTGGTCCACTTTATCCATGTTTGAAGCAAACAGCTCTGCACAGGCAGCTGCCAGTCAGTTTCAACACATCAGACGCCCCGAGTCGCAGCTCCTCGTCAAAACCAAAATACACTCCAGTGTAAATTGGACAATCAAGTTCAAAGATGAAGCACAGTGACAATACGTCCTGCAGAGAGCGTTTTGAAGAGCAACACTACAGCCCAACACACTGATCAAACATCAGAGAGAAGACTGGCTGATTTAAACTGATAATAACACATTTCTTTTTTGTTCTTGTGTAAATGTCTATGAGCCGTGTTTTTACTTGGACAGCAGCTGCAGTGGCCTCTCTTCACTCATCCTGTGTGTCCTGTGGGGCTGGCATTTCCAAGAGCCTTCTGATACAATACAAATCCTAATTAGGGCAGGGCAATATGGCCTAAAATTTTTATCACGATATAAAAAGAACATTTGCGATAACAATATTATTGACTATATATAGCGTTTCTGCTTCCACATTTTATTTCATTCAGAATTCAGTTTTAACTTCTGCAGAGCCTCCACAGTCTGAGCTTGCTTAAAGGTTTTAGAGTGTTTAAACAAAATTGGTTTCTAGCTTGTGAATTTTGATAATCAAGGTCAATTGGCTATTTTCAAGTTCATCTACAAAAAAAATATATCATTTAGTGTATTTTCACATCTTCAGTGTTTATTATTAACAATAAAAAATATTGTTTAAAATGTCATGAGACAATCTGGCAACATTGGGAAGTAGTCCAATTCTGTCTGACTTCCTCACAACTAAGAGGAAAACCGCATTATATCACGATATTCTTAATTTCAACTTTTGCACATAAATATCTCGGTATATGATAGACGATATGGTATTTCCCAGCCCTAATCCTAATACATGTTTATCCCGATACAATTCCCTCAATATGATACGTATTAAGCAGAGGTTACGCTAGACTTTTTGTGCTGGTCAAAGGGTCTGGAAATTCCGGTTAATTAGGAGAACAACCGGTCACTATATTATGCCTTATACAAACAACTGCACATGAATTATGGCAGTTAAGTACGCGCTTTCACCTGCCCTACATGTCTCTATTTAAAGCTAAAATTAGTCATTGTTAATGAAGTGTCTTTAACTTTTACTTATCATAATGATGAGACGCGCTTTGATTTGGCCTGTCTGCGTCAGAGCCAAGCCTCCGTAATCCCTGTGTGTTTGAGACCGGAGCCCGGGACAACGCACGCGCTGGACCCGGGCCAAGCCAGTGTCAACCCCCCATGTGTCTGAGACAAGAACCTGGAGCCTCGGGACGGCACAGCGCAGCCCACTTATAAACCGAAAATTGTAAGTTAAGCGCAAGGTTTTAGTGGCAGCAAAGGCACATTGTAATGGGCTTCATGTGTAAAGTGTTGGACCTGTTTGTCTCCAGTTGCAACACTCGTCTGTTTCTGACGCTGATCAGCAAATCTGCAAGAGAGACGCACTTTCCTGCGTTTCTCTCTCTTTTCTCCACTTCAAGTGCGATACACTTTCATTGCTTGCACGAATCCTCTTCACTTAGCGCTTAAGCCACTGCATTCACGTGAGTAAAACATTTTGTCTCGAGTTGAGAAGTAAAAAGCTTGGTCAACTCAGCACTCGCTTCTACGGGAGCTGTCAATCATGAGCGAGCAGCGCCAGGATCACGTGTATCAGCGCAAGTCTTGTTTATAATCTCTGAACTCGAGAAGAGCCTGGACTGACCGCAGAACGAACAAATGTGCAATTATAATTGAAAAGCCTACAGTAAATTATCCATTGTTCCTCATTTTACTTTGACTTTTTATTTTTTTCGCCTATTATTTCTGCCGGTCAACCTGACCAGGGACGGTCAGTGGCACATTTTACCGGCAAAAGACCGGCAGGTGCCGGCTAACGTAACCTCTGGTATCAAGATATATTTTACAGACAGAAAAGTATTGTATATTACCTGTGAAAATGAAACTCTTTAGACGAGAATATAAAATCATAAACTTCTATTGCTCCAGTGAAAAAAAAGCTATAATAATCTATAAACTATAATAATCGTTGGTCTAATCTTATTTAATTGCTTGTAGAGATGTTGTAAATTATTAATAAACAGTTGACACTTTTCTGAATAATGGACGCTGGTTTGTTTGCAGATTACCTGGTCGTATTCGGAGGAGGAGACGAGGAAGAGGATGGACGTGACGGAGTCGAAACACTCGAACCAGCGCCGCCTCTCCGACCTCTGACCTCCCACGTCCACCATTTGAAAGGCACGTTCTTGATCTCGAAGTCGTACTCGTGGATTCCTTTGGTGGGTTTACGCGCGAACAAGATGTCCTGCTGACTGGGAAGGTAGTTCTGACGGGAAGCGGAGAGGAAAGGGTTAAAACAGGGTCTACAACAGGACTAAAGCTGGACCTAAACTGGACTAAAGCAGGACTAAAAACAAGACTAAAACTAGACTTGAATCGAACTAAAACCAGGAATAAAAACAAGGGCAAAAAAGAAAAAATAACTCAGACTAAAGGAGTTTATCCTGGACTAAACTAGAACCAAACCTGGATTAAAGCAGGACTAAAACCAGGACTAAAGAAGGCCAAACTCAGGATTAAAAAAGGACTAAAATCAGGACTAAAAGGGGGCCTAAAACAGGACTAAAGCAGAACCAAACCTGAACTAAAACAGGACAATAGAAGGACTAAACTCAGGACAAAAGTACGACTAAAACCAAGACTTTATCCTGGACTAAACTAGAACCAAACCTGGATGAAAGCAGGACTAAAACAGGACTGAAGCTAGACTTAAACTAGACTAAAGATGGACTAAAACCAGCAAGAAAGAAGGACTAAAACCAGGACTAAAGAAGGACTTAAAGGGAGCCTAAAACAGGACTAAAGCAGAACCAAACCTGAACTAAAGCAGGACTAAAGAAGGTCTAAACACGGGACTAAAACCGGACTTTATCCTGGACTAAACCAGAATCAAACCTGGATAAAAGCAGGACTAAAGATAGACTTAAACTAGACTAAAGATGGAACTAAAGCAGGACTAAATAAGGCACAAAAACCAGGCTAAGCTGGACTGAATCAGGACTAAAACCAGGACTAAAGATGCCTGAACTCACGACTAAGAAGGACTAAAAGGGAGCATAAAACAGGACTAAAGCAGAACCAAACCTGAACTAAAGCAGGACTAAAAGAAGGTCTAAGCACTGGACTAAAACCGTGACTTTATCCTGGACTAAACCAGAATCAAACCTGGATAAAAGCAGGACTTAAACTAGACTAAAGAAGGACTAAAACCGGGAAGAAAGAAGGGAGTAAAACCAGGACAAAAACCGGTCTAAAACCAGGACCAAAGCAGAACCAAACCAGGACTAAAACTAGGTCGAAAGCAGGACTAAAAGCAGGCCTAAAACAGGATTACTGTGTCTTGTATCTTTGCTGTTATTTACATCACAACCATCAGTCTTTAGCATCGATCAAACTCGTAAACGTCCTTCTTCTCAGACTCGTTAATGGCGTTAGGTCTAAATTGAGTCCAGCTTTAGTCTCGTTTTCCTGCAGCTCCATCAGACTTTCCAGGATCCATCTTTGCTCCTGCGTCAGCTCCAGTCTGACATCGACCCGCAGACACCGGGATCACGTTTCACTGGATCTCACACGGATCCAGACACAAACAAGACAATAAACAACAAGTCTGGTCCTCTTTTAGTCCTGTTTTAGTCCTCTTTTAGTCCTCTTTTAGTCCTGCTTTAGTCCTCTTTTAGTCCTCTTTTAGTCCTGCTCTAGTCCTGCTCTAGTCCTGCTCTAGTCCTGTTCTAGTCCTGTTCTAGTCCTGTTTTAGTCCTGTTCTAGTCCTGTTCTAGTCCTGGTTTGGTCCTGGTTTGGTCCTGTTTTGGTCCTGTTTTGGTCCTGTTTTGGTCCTGTTTTAGTCCTGTTTTAGTCCTGTTCTAGTCCTGTTCTAGTCCTGTTCTGGTCCTGTTCTGGTCCTGTTTAGTCCTGTTCTGGTCCTGTTCTGGTCCTGTTTGGTCCTGTTCTGGTCCTTTCTGTCCTGTTGGTCCTGGTTTGGTCCTGGTTTGGTCCTGTTTTGGTCCTGTTTTGGTCCTGTTTTGGTCCTGTTTTAGTCCTGTTTTAGTCCTGTTCTAGTCCAGTTCTAGTCCTGTTCTAGTCCTGTTCTAGTCCTGTTCTAGTCTGTTTTAGTCCTGTTCTAGTCCTTTCTGGTCCTGTTCTGGTCCTGTTTTGGTCCTGTTCTGGTCTGTTCTAGTCCTGTTCTAGTCCTGTTCTAGTCCTGTTTTAGTCCTGTTTCAGTCCTGTTCTAGTCCTGTTTAGTCCTGTTTTAGTCCTGGTTTAGTCCTGTTTTAGTCCTGTTTTAGTCCTGTTCTAGTCCTGTTTTAGTCCTGGTTTAGTCTTGTTTTAGTCCTGGTCCAGTTCTCCTTCAATCCCTGATCCAGCTCCAGTCCCGGTCCTGGTTCAGTCCTGGTCCAGGTCTTCAGACGTGTTGAAACTCACCGGCTCTCCGAGCTTATCCAGATTATCCAAGAAATACTTCACCGACTCGCCCTGAAACAAACAAACAAGACCAGCTCAGTCAGACGTGTCAGATGCCCTCCCAGACTCTCACACGTGTCAGATGCCCTCCCAGACTCTCACACGTGTCAGATGCCCTCCCAGACTCTCACACGTGTCAGATGCCCTCCCAGACTCTCACACGTGTCAGATGCCCTTCCACTTACACATACAAACAGACAAACAGCACCAAGGCAAAGACAATTTACACATTCCCAAAGAAGATTTTAGGTGATCATGACATCTACATTTGCATTTTTTTTTTTTTTTTAAGATTGTTTGGAAAGTTAATGGCAGCACAATGTAGAACACACCCAGTAACAGAGCCAGCAAAGGAGGACACCTAAAAGCCCTCCCTCAGGAACAATTTGCCCCAATTGATGATATTTTGTCAGTTTGTTTTCTTTGTTACACTTAAAAAATAGTAAAGACAATCGACTTTTTTTACTTTGAATAGGCTTGCATGAATTGTTGTTTGGGCTAAAATGAAAAATAAGATTTAGTTAAAGTAGTAATCCATTAGTTCTATATTTCAGTGAAGAAAAGCAACAGGCCTATAAGTTACAATCTATATTGCTCACATATAAAAATGGTAGTAAAAAGTAGGTTTGCACACTACTTCATGACAGACTAAATCATAATCCAGAACAACATTTTATTTTCCATGACATTTGGCTGCACGGTAGCCAAGTGGTTAGAGCTCTGGCTTCCCATAAGGAGGTCGTGGGTTCGACTCCCGGGTCGGACCATATCAACATCTCACGATCTCTCTGGGTGGAGTTTGCATGTTCTCCCCGTGTCACCGTGAGTTTTCTCCGGTTTCCTCCCACCTCCAAAAACATGCATGTTTAGGTTAATTGGGCATCACTGTAAATTTCCCTGAGAGTGAATGAATGAGAGAGTGAATGTTTGTCTGTCTAACTCTGCGACGAGTTGGCCACTGTCCAGGGTGTTCCCCGCCTAAGGCCCAAAGTCACTGGGATAGGCTCCAGTCACCCGCGACCCCTAACGGGATTAAGCGGTGGAAACTGAATGAATGACATTTGCCTGTTTTTCTCATTTTCTATGCGTTTTCCAGTGGAAAATTGACTAATTATTTTCAGCTTTTCCAGGTTTTCCAGGACGCGTGGGAACCCTGGATATTATGCATTTTTTTGCGTTGTTCCTGTCTTTTAAATATGCTCCTAAAACATCTACTTCCAATCCTAGACACCAGGATCAATAAAATAGTGTAGTAAAGCACAAATGACAGTTATGTGTCTTCCACATCAGAAATTATGTTACAGCTCTACAGCATCTACTGAATGCAAAGAAAAATTCACATGCTAAACAATCAAATCAGTCTGTCTGATGCTGTCTGAGATGCTGCAAACGTGTCTGCATAATTTATGGACTTAAAAACACTGAGATCTATCTATGACATCATAGATCAGGGGATTCAGAATGGTGTTTTTAGGGGAACAAAAGATATCTCACAAACAAAACTTCAGCTGTGTTTTTGACTAAGAAGCATTTTAATATAGGATTAATAACTCGAAAAGTAGATTTTGCATAATATGTGTCCTTTAACTTGACCGTGAAGCTTGTGTTCTTGGAGCATTTCTCAATAAATGGACACAATACTGTAATAGAGGAAATAGCCTGTTTTATAAAAATTTGCTAGCAATAATAAGAATTTGTTACTGCAATCATCGCTGCCGCTAGTTTATATTCAACTATGACTCTTGGGGAAAAATAAATCAGGTTCGTTCGTAACGGAACATCAGTTGACTTGTTTATTATTCAAAAAAGCAAAACTTCTATAGGCTACGCAGGAACATTTCCTGTTGGTTCATTTCTATCAGGTTTCAACACGAATAAATGTTCAGATTTACATATCCCAGTCATATATTTGGACTTTTTGATACTAAAATTGGACTAAAATATGGCTTTTTAAATATTACCCTTTGACTATTAGTAGGCATCTGTGTGTGACAAACAAAATGTAAGCTACTGTAAAGTCATAAATTAGTCTTTAGTCTTATGAGAGTTGTTTTTGTTCTTCTGAAGCTCAACAAAATCTACATTAAATCAAGATTATGCATAAACACAATTGAATAATCACAAAACAGAATCGCCTCAAACAGAACTCTATCAGTGTGATGTGATTCCTGCAGAGTTTGATCAAAAAAAACAGTTGTGGAGTCTGGTTAGGTCCAGCTCGGTCCGCGTGGAGTCAGATTATTGTGTCGAGTCCTGTTTTGGGATCTTTTCTGGGAGTTTTGGAGCAGGTCTGGGCACGATCCACAGAGACGCGAGAAGAATTCCAGGATCAAAAGTGTCCCAAACAAAACGTGGAACCAGACGACAAAAGAAAACCTCAGAAAACACAACTTTAACGTGATGTAGAGAGTGGATTTGTGTGTTTATATTGAACAAGAAAGACGAAGAAATGTGCTGATCTAATCCAGGATAAATAAGGTCTATCATGGACTAGATAAGGTCTAAAGCAGGTCTGAAGCAAGACTAAAACAGGACAAAACTAGGTCTAAAGAGGTTAAACAGAGAAAAAGGACAAAAGCAGGACTAAACCAGGACAAAACAGACTAAACAGGACGAAAGACTAAAGCAGGACTAAAGCAGGACTAAAACAGGACTAAACAGACTAAGCTAAACAGGACTAAAACAGGACAAAGCATTTCTAAAGCAGGACTAAACAGGACTAAAACAGGACTAAAGCAGGACTAAAACAGGACTAAAACAGGACTAAAACAGGACTAAAGCAGGACTAAAACAGGACTAAAACAGGACTAAAGCAGGACTAAAACAGGACTAAAACAGGACATTTTAAAGCAGGACTAAAGCAGGACTAAAGCAGGACTAAACAGGACAAAGCAGGACTAAAACAGGACTAAAGCAGGACTAAAGCAGGACTAAACAGGACTAAAGCAGGACTAAAACAGGACTAAAACAGGACTAAACCAGGACTAAAACCAGGACTAAAGCAGGACTAAAACAGGACTAAAGCAGGACTAAAACAGGACTAAAACAGGACTAAAGCGGACTAAAACGGACTAAAACAGGACGAAAGCATTTCTAAAGCAGGACTAAAGCAGGACTAAAACGGACTAAAACAGACTAAAACAGGACTAAAGCAGGACTAAAACGGACTAAACAGGACTAAAGCAGGACTAAAACAGGACCAAAGCAGGACTAAAACAGGACTAAAGCGGGACTAAAGCAGGACTAAACCAGGACTAAACCAGGACTAAAGCAGGACTAAACGGACTAAAACAGGACTAAACCAGGACTAAAACAGGACTAAACAGGACTAAAGCAGGACTAAAACAGGACTAAACAGGACTAAAACAGGACTAAAACAGACAAAATCAGGACAAAACCAGGACAAAACTAGGTCTAAAGCAGTCGAACAAGACTAACAGGCTAGAACACGACTAAAACTTGAACTAAAACAGGTCTAAAAACTAGAACTAAAGCAGTTCCAAACCCGTACTCAAACAGGACTAAACCAGGTCTAAACCCGGACTTAAGCAGGACTCTGTATTACGTGTTGTTTGCATTCTCTTTATGTAAACTTCTTTGCTCACCTTTTGATCTTTAAAACACTGCTCTGACCTGAAAAACCTGTGTGAGCGTGCACGTGGGAGGGGCGTGCACGTGGGTAGGAGCGTGCACGTGAGAGGAGCGTGCACGTGGAGGGGAAAGTGCACGAGCAGGATTACGTTTCCAGAGGGAGGGCCAGAGGGAGAATCTTCTACAGCAGAGGAGATCATGATTAAAATTACCCAGAGTTCAGTCGGGGACACAGAGTCTAACATTATTAAATTAGACTACGGTCGCCCCACATAGTCTAACTTGTGTCCCCAGAGTTTTTTGAGATATTAAAGATTTTATAGGTCGAATTAAGACAATGCAGGTTCTCCAAAAGCTCTAGAATGCTAAAAAAAAGACCCAAAATGGTGTCAATCATTTGTGCTTTGTTTGAGCTGCTTCTGCTCTAAAAACTGCTTTAGTTTTTTAAAAATATTAGCAAATAATAATAAAAGCGGAAATATGTCATACAATCGCAGCAAGCACAAAATGATATTTGTTTTTTAAATATGCTACCAAAAAATAAAATATACCTAGCACAAAACAAAGCACAACCGACTGACACCATTTTGGGTCGCTTGGAGCTGTTTTTAAGCTTTCTGAGAGGCTGCATCACACTAATATGAATTACAAAGCTAAAGCAGTACAACAAAACTTTTTGCAGCACAAACAATTGAAATTGTTTTTGTGTAGATGTGCGCTTCATGCGGGGCCAACTTCATGGAGGTGTTTTGCAACATTAAACATACTAGGGCTGCACGATATATCGGAAAAAATATTGATACCGTGATATTGGCATGTGCGATATCCATATCGCAAAGATGTGCGATAATTTTAGGGCTGTAGTCAACCAAAGAAATTCTTGGTCGACTAAAGACATGTCCCATCGACCGATTAGTCGACTAAAAAGGGGCGTGGCTAAAGCTCTGAAGCTAAAAAAATATATAGTTTGATCTGACAATTTATCTGACGCAAAAGGCAAAAGTGCAATGGAGTTCATGCAAAAACAACAATTTACACAGAAAATGAATATGACACAGTGTGTTTATCAAAAAAAGACAGATTAGACCAATGATTCGGTTCCAACTCTTCAGCTGGAGTTTAGATTCTGGGCCCGAGCCCGAACCCAGGCCCGACAACTACGTGAGAAATGTGGGCCCGGCCGGAACACGTGCGCTTTGCGGATGATTGACAGCCGCGTCAGAACACAGCACAAAACCACCGCTGTGACAAACAGCGAGTGTTTAAGTGGCCAACTATACGGCGCGAGAAGTCTGATGCACCTCCGCGGAGTGAGGAGAGAGAGAGAGACTTGTGAATAAGCGTGGAGCAGGTAAAAGAGAAAGGAGAATGAAAGACAGGGAAGGCACGTCTTTTGTTTCATCCCCACGGATCAAGTAAAAGGTGAGGAAGAAGAGAGAGAAAGTGCACACGTTACGCACGAAGGAGAAAAGAAGGAACAAGAGGGAGGGAGAGAGAGAAAGAGAGGAATGTGCGGTGGAGGAAGCGCTTTTATCGGCGAGACACTTACATTAAACACGTTGGACATCATAAGAAGCTTTTTCTGTCATTAAATGCCACAGTTCAGTGAGTGGGCAGAGCGGTCTCTCTTCGGGCTCGGGCTTAGGCACACAGAGACTGACTCAGGTTCCGGTCGGGTTCGGACACGACGTGCGCGGGCTCGGGCTGGGTCGACTAATACAAATTATGGTCGACTAAAGCCCCATCGACCGATTAATCGACTAAACGACTAAAGAACTACAGCACTAGATAAATGATTACATTTTATGCATTATTCATTTGTTTTTAGCGCGGAGTGGTTTGACTCTGGCGCCACCTTAGCGGTGGAGCTGCTGCTGCTGCGCTTAGCTAGAACGAGCCGCATTGAATGATGGGAACTACCACTGTGAACAAGTGAAAAGATGAGGCACACGAAAGCAGCAAACTACTTTTCCTACAAACACTGCAACTCGACAATTCTGGACAATTACTTTACAAGACAAGTATTTTTCTATCATGCAGACGGCTTGAAACACTTTACTCTGTACTCCTCAAACTTCTCAAACTGATCCGCTACAATCCAGAAAATTCATAGGCTGTGACATTTTGATTCGTTAGCTATGAGTTAGCATATTAGCGCTGCTAACAACTTATCTATTGCTAACAACACGGCACAACCAAACCATAAACCACGGAGCAAATGGATTAAACGCCCCTCTGTTCAACTTTTCTCTGCCTCAGCAACAATTTTCAATATCGTTCAGCCCTAAAACATACGTAAGCAATCATATTAAGCAATCATATTAAATAAATATATACAAACATTGCCCTCTTGTGCCATATCACTGAGCCCTAAATAGATGTTGAAATACAGTGACAGAAAGCATTTAGTTGAAGTACATACAACAATAACACAGGGCCCAAAACGGAACCCTGAGGAACACCACGATAAACGATCAACAAACAACTTGGATTGATAGCAATAAGAAGTTGATCCCTAAATTCTATCAAAGTCCAGACCTCACAAACCTCACAAAATGAGTGTGAAAGAGCCTCATTTACTTTGCACAGCTCGGCTCATTCACAATAAAACAATCCAAGACGCCGCGCTGTGATTGGTCCGTCTCACAGTAGTCATCTTTAACCGTACGCGGGGGTGGGACAAACTTGTTAAAGATATGGTCATAGTGTTGATTTTGTTTTTGCTTCTCATTTCTATCCTCATTCAAGATCAAAGGCTTAGAGACAAGTTCATTTGCATATTTTGCATCATTACTCATATGCAAAAGTCCTGCCCTGCTTTTAGCTTCTGTCCTGTATAAACATGTGAAATATTAACTACAAGGTCTGTGGTTCAATAACTGAAAACTGAAACTATCATTTGTGTTTCAGAATTTACCGTTATGTACTTTCTGGTCCCTTACGGTCTTTGCATTTATTTAATATATTTACTATAATGAGAGTTTATATCCTGGAGAATCCAAACTGAACAACACAGAATCAAACCAGGTCTAAAGCAGAACAAACCTCAAATTAAGCCTGCAAATAAAAAAAATATCTATATTCTTTTTGTTACTAGATATTTTTCTATTATTTTAATATATTGTATTTATGTATTTGTTTTTTATGGCCATTTTAATTAGCATTTTTATTTTTTTTTTTGTTTATTTTTTTGTTGTTTTTTCAATATTTAATTTTCAATTTTTTTTTTAACTTAAAGATAATTTTCTTTTTTTCCAATATTTTTTTTCATTATTTAGCATATAAATAATTTTTTTATTTGATTATTTTATTTTTATTTATTATCTTTCATTATTTTTTGTGAACTTCTTTCATTCATTTTTTTTTTTTTTTTAATTATCTTCAATATTTAATCTTTCATTTTTTTATTTGTTACTTTTTTGTCTTTTTATTTTCCCAATAACTTCTCATTATTATTCTCAATATTTTTTTTTTTTACTATTGTATTTTTCTTTTTTTTTTCTCTCATTATGATGTCGTCACTGTTCATGTATTTTGTAAGCTGTTTAAACATTATCATCATTATTGTATATATTTTGAGTCACCGTAATAATTTCTGGTAATAACTGAAGTTTTATTTTTTCTTTGAAGCTGAAATATTCCAATAAGTTTCATGTTTCGGTTCTGGTCCTAAAAGCGTGAGTCAGCGGAGTCTCTTTATGAACAGGTGCTTTCCGTTTACGCTTCTGTTCTGACTGAAACCGTCTCTGAGCTGGAAAAAACATGACTGAGCAGCACAAATCACAGTTAAAAATGAATTTCAATAAAAGACTCAGTAGCAAGCTCAGTGTGTCTCTTTTACCAACATGGAACATGCACTGAACAAAAATATAAACTCAGGCTGAAATTGATAAAAAAAAAAATTAACAAATTAATCACTTAACTGGCAAAAAAAGGTAGTGATTAATTTCAATTGATCGCAAACCCTTGTTAGTCACGACTAATCACACTATTTTCTTAGTAAATTGTTAATTTAGGGTGTATTCAGACTAGGGCTGGGCGATAAATCAAATTAATGTGATTAATTCGGATCTTTAAAAATCGATGATGTGAAAAATAGCCAAATCGTAAAATCGAGGTCAGTGCGCTGAGACCCTGAGTGGACACCTTCAGCGGCTTTGCAGAGCTCGTCTTCACGGCTCTGATAAAGAAAAGACAAATCGAAACCTAGCGCCTGTTTAGCGAATCTTTTGATAACGTAATAACAGCCTCGAGGAGGTTCATTTAACTTAATCTGTAAAGTTACAAGTAGGGCTGGGCGATATGGCCAAAAATAAAATCTCGATTTTTTGGACCACTTTGGACGATTTCGATTTTAATCGATTTTATTCGACATCATCGATGACTGCTGTTTTTTATTATGAGCTCATAATATTTTAAAGCATCTATAAAGAATGAGCCAATGAGATTAACTTGTTTTAGGTCATATTAAAACTAATATTAAGTGTTTGCTGCTGCATCTAATGCATAGGCCTGGCCTACTGTTATTAGCATTTGTATCTATTAGGCCCTGTTAAGATCATCATAATGATTTTGCTGTTTCATATCTAAAAGTTTTAAGTTTGCGAGTGTTCATCTCTCACTCCTGTCACTCAAACTGGTCACCTTGGTTACTCACACACGGAGGGGAAAGGGGCGGGGCCTGCTCGCTGCTGCCTTGGAGAGAGCATGGGATAGAGACGCTGTGGACGGCTTTTAACTTTATCAGAGAAAACCTCACAGAAAGCACACGCAGCAGCTCGTGTAACAGCAAAGACAAATCTAAAAGACGCTAGATTTACCGCGGGACTTTTCTAGAAATTTACCGCGAGTCTAAAGCGCTGAAAGTGGCCGACTCACCCGCGGAGAAATAACAAACTCGTAACTTATAGAAATTAAGCTCTATACACGACCTACGAAAGGTTACTCGTGGCTGTTATTAAGTGATTAAAAGGCTAAACAGGCGCAAGGTTCGTCTGTTCGTCTGTTCTTTGAGAGAGTCGAGGGAGAGCTTTGTAAAGCCGCTGAAGGTGTCCACTCAGGGCGCGCAGCTGGATCACAACGGACTGAGCTCGATTTTACGATTTGGCTATTTTTCACATCGTCTATTTTCAAAGTTTCGAATTAATCGAATTAATTCGATTAATCGCCCAGCCCTAGTTACAAGTTTGTTGTTTTTCCGCTTTTAGTGCTCAGACCATTGAAGTTTCACAGCTCTATGGCAACACAGTTTGAGTGACAGGAGTGAGAACACAGTCTATGGGACACACACAAACTTTTAGCTATGAAAACAACAAAATCATGATGACGATCTTAACAGGGCCTAATAGATACAAATGCAAACAACCTGCAGCAGCAGAAAACAGTTAATAGTAGTTTTAAGATGAATCAAAACAAGTTCACTGACTCATCCTTTATAGATGCTTTAAAACAGGGGTCCCCAGCCACCGGTCCGGGGCCCAAAACCAGTCCGCGGGCCATCTGCAACTGGGCCCCATAGGATCTTTTGAAAATGTATTATCATCTTTTTTCATAGTCTATCACTACTTCCTTGTGCTTTACTATGAAAATATTGTGCCACTTAACCAAATAAACAGCAAACTCAAGCAATAAGAGTAAAAAAAAAAAGTGCACAATAAGCAGTTGTATGCATTTTACGTGGTCCCTGGAAAAGAAAATTGTGAGTATACCGATCCTTACAAGAAAAAAGGTTGGGGACCACTGCTTTAAAACATTATGAGCTCATAATAAAAAGCAGCAGTCATCAATGACGTTGAATAAAATCTATTAAAAATTTAAATCGTCCAAAATGAAAATAAAATCGCGATTTTTTTAGGCCCTATTCTAAAGCTTAACTTTTATTCACAAACACTTATTCTGAGTAGCTCCGCCCCGCATCGGATCTGTCCAATGAGAGCGCTCGTTTTCACATATGTGCATCTGTTTACATCTTAAAATCCACTTGACAGCAGCACAGAAAGAATACGAACCGAAACAACAGAAAAAAAAATTAAGTTCGGATCAGATTCGGATCAAACAAGTGGACTTTTGCACTTTTCTGGTCTGAATACACCCTTAGACAGAATGAGTCCTACACTGAAGCTTTTAAGATTGATTTAGGTCAGGGGTCGCAAACTTTTTGGCTTCAGGTGCCACTTTAAAGCTCCATGCCTCTGTGTGTGCCACTATAAACGTGATCACACAAGGTATATGGTGTCCTACTACATACATTTGCCAAATTGTTTTTTTTTTTTTTACTATCCCTCAAACTAAGGTTATAGACTCTGTTTCTTTTCTTGGTTCAATTGTGCATTTAAACGGCTCTTTATCATCTTTTCTTCAGTCGTGTCGCTTCCAGGTAAAGACTTGTCTCTGTCCGCTCTGTTTTTCCGACTCTCCCAGTGCATTGTGGTCTACAAAGAGTATAAAGTGACCATCAATGCTAACAGATGCATTGTGGGAGATTTTAAGAGCACTATATTTCCACCTGCTTGACATTCAGACACTAAATGGAGCTGTGGACACGACTTTTCTCTTTCAATCTACCTTCAATCACAGACACACTTCCTGGGAACATTTACATCCACATTTACGCTCGTTAACGTTAATATTTTGTCCGTTTTCTCGTTTAGTTTTGCATGTTCACGGTTGCGTTCTAAGCCTAAAGCCGCTGTGAATGGAGTTTTGTTTGAGGAAAAAGAAAAATGTGATCAGGGTAAGAATGTTGATCTGCTAAACAGCTTTGGAGCAGAAAACAGGCTGTAACGTGGAGTTTGTGGAGTTTACGTCTGTGTAAAGTGAGACTGAACAACACGTAATGTGACAGTTTCTCTTCAGGGATCAGTTTTGACGGCAAACAATGTCACGCTGTCAAAAGATGACACTGAATTGTTCTATTTTCATAAGATCTGTGTCCTAGAGAAGTCAAGATTATTGTGTAATTGGGATTATTCAAGTCACTAAAATACAATATTCGTGTCAATTTTACAAGAAAAATATTTTAGGTTAAGTTCTGAGACAATCTTTCTTTACAGCTATTGCTTGTTTCCTCTGCTCTGATCTCACAGAAAAGTCCTGAACCAAGTGTTTTTAACTTGACAGTCTGTGTACGGTAAATATTTGTCATAGTTTTACATAAGTCAGGTGTCAATTTGTACAAGAAAGGTAGTGTTTTTTACTTCACTGCTCATGCCACAACACAGTTTCCATATTCACAGGATTTTTCCTCCTCTGTAGGACGCTTCTGAGGTCAGGTCCTCCAAAGTCGTGTCCTCCAAAGTTGTGTCCTCCAAAGGCGTGTCCCTCAAAGTCAGGTCCTCCAAAGTCACGTTCTCCAAAGTCATGTTCTCTAAAATAATGTCCTCCAAAGGCGTATTCTCTAAAGTCATGTTCTCCAAAGTCATGTCCTCCAAAGTCATGTTCTCTAAAGTCATGTCCTCTAGAAAGTCACGTCCTCCAAAGTCATGTCCTTCAATGTCACGTCCTCCAAAGTCATGTTCTCCAAAGTCACATTCTCTAAAGTCACGTCCTCTAAAGTAACGTCCTCCAAAGTCACGTCCACCAAAGTCACGTCCTCCAAAGTCATGTTCTCTAAAGTCATGTCCTCCAAAGTCATGTTCTCTAAAGTCATGTCCTCCAAAGGCGTGTTCTCTAAAGTCATGTCCTCCAAAGTCATGTTGCCTAAAGTCATGTCCTCCAAAATCATGTTCTCCAAAGTCATGTCCTCCAAAGTCATGTTCTCTAAAGTCATGTCCTCCAAAGGCGTGTTCTCTAAAGTAATGTCCTCCAAAGGTGTGTTCTCTAAAGTCATGTTCTCTAAAGTCATGTCCTCCAAAGTCACGTCCTCTAGAAAGTCACGTCCTCCAAAGTCATGTCCTTCAATGTCACGTCTACCAAAGTCACATCCTCCAAAGTCATGTCTTCAAAGTTGTGTCCTCTAAAGTCATGTTCTCCAAAGTCGTGTCCTCCAAAGTCAGGTCCTTTAAAGTCACGTCCTCCAGTGTCGTGTTCTCTAAAGTCATGTTCTCTAAAGTCATGTCCTCCAAAGTCACGTCCTACAAAGTCACGTCTTACAAAGTCACGTCTTACAAAGCCGTGTTCTCCAAAGTCGTGTTCTCCAAAGTCACGTCCTCCAAAGAGACAAGTGTCCTGTGAACAATCTGAAGCTCATCAGCGTCACAAATCTGCGCTCATACAACATCATCTCTCTCACACATGTTTATGTTCACACCAAATGCTCAACCCCTCTTTCATAATGAGTGCCATGCAATGTCAGAAACTACGGAATCTGAGCGCTATGTACACACAGCAGACATGCGCGCAAGCACACAATAGGACAGAGACGCGCAGAGTCAATGCTCAACAGCATCTAAATGTTTACAACTTAGCATGCAGGCTGATTGTAAGTAAATGGTACAACAGCGTAGTTAGGTTTATGTTTATTTATGTTTTTAAATAGTTATTTATCTTTCTAGATAGAAAGATACTTAGACTATATTTTCTTAAGAAAAATTGCACAAAGCAAAGCAGATCTTCTGTAATATTCTACAGATTTCTGTGTCTTTACAGTCGTTTGATGGTCTGAATTGTTAGATTTAGTCATGGTTTAGTCCAGTCCCTGATCTTAAACGTAGTCCTGATTTAGTGCTGGTTTAGTCCAGTTAAATCACAGTCTTTAAGTCCAGGTTTCGCAACACTTTTCCTCGTCACTACTGCGTTGCGTCATCACTTCTGTTCCTTCTCCTCAAACTAAACTCTTTGAGCAGATCTACACATCGACCTGCGAGCTGCGTTTCTTTTCTGTCTGTGATCCTGACTCTGACGTCTGCGTGTTTGTGTTTTTGCTGCGCTCGGGCTCAAACGTCACGTCAGACGCAGAATAACGCTGGATGAGGTTAGAACAGGAAGTGCTCACGTGACACAGAAGAAGCTCAGATCTGTGCCAAAGGTGCTCGCCGTCACTCGACTGCAAAACAGACCAGAATGAATCAAGTCTGCAAAACTCAAGCTGCGTTTATGGGTCACTGACATTTTAACACGTGAAGAAGTGTCTGGTTTATATTTTGCCAGATGTATTTAGTTTTATTTATTTGCTTATGGCCACTGAAAAGAATTGGATTATATAAACATTGTTTCTGAAAATTATAAAATTACAATGAGAGATTTTTCAGAAAATCCTGGGTGATTCAGTGTTTCTCATAAATAAAGGAGACTATAGTGGCATAATGATTAGGATAATGATATAATGATAAATCAGGCTTGTAACATTGTAGTAAACATCCAAAAGTTATTATATTTAATCCACAAAGGAACGTTTTAGGCAGTAAAAGACTTTTACACTGTCTCTGCATAAACTTGTGAGGAAAAACTAGTTGACTACCACGTTTTTAATTTTCATATTAATATTACATAGTTTTGCACTTTGCCCTAATTTAGAGTTGTCTCTCAAATGTTTTTAAAGTCTGGAAATGGAATAAAACCAAAGAGTTCCTGAGAATAAACTTCAAATATATTTATTTATGTCAGAGATGCATCGATCCAACTTTTTCAGTTCTGATACTGATCCCGAAACTTCGGCTTTAAATATCTTCCAATGCCAGATATCATTCAATGCTAGTGTATGACTGCTTTTATAACATAAGCAGTCATATAGTGTTATGTAACTGATGTTCATAGCACAAGTCACAATTTAACTTAATCTGAAGAACATGTCCCACATTATGAGACGTTCTGGATCAACAGCGGCAGTAAATCAGTCTCATTGTGTCCAATTAAAGGAACAACCTGGATATCGGCTGAACCGATATCATGGAGCTGATACCAGATCCGGATAAATTTCCTGGTTTGGCACGGATACACGATCCCTTTATGGTACATGTGTGAAACACACGGCCCAGGGGCCAAATGTGGCCCTCCACATCATTTTGTGCAGGTCACGTCCTCCAAAGTCACGTCCTCCAAAGTCACGTCCTCCAAAGTCACGTCCTCCAAAGTCACGTCCTCCAAAGTCACGTCCTCCAAAGTCACGTCCTTCAAAGTCACGTATTCCAAAGTCACGTATTCCAAAGTCACGTCCTCCAAAGTCACGTCCTCCAAAGTCACGTCCTCCAAAGTCACGTCCTCCAAAGTCACGTCCTCCAAAGTCGTGTCCTCCAAAGTCACGTCCTCCAAAGTCACGTCCTCCAAAGGCATGTTCTCCAAAGTCACGTCCTCCAAAGGCATGTTCTCTAAAGTCACGTCCTCCAAAGGCATGTTCTCTAAAGTCACGTCCTCCAAAGTCAATTAAAAAAAGCGTTATTTTTTGCCTCGATTATTTGCTTATCTTGCATATTCAATATAACGGAACTTATTCCCAGATGCACCGCTGCTGCAGCTCCAGAAGACAGAGATGTATTTGAAACCAATGAGTCTGCCTTTGGAGCAGACTTGTGTTTGGGAGAGCACGGAGAACTGAAATCACAAAACAAAGTCTCTCACGAGGGACGAGGTAGCAGAGGCTAAACTGAACGGCCCACGGAGCTAATGCAGCAAAAGTACTAACTAGAGCTCTGAAAAGAACCAGACGAGCAGAACTGTTATATTCATAATTTACATGAAACAGACCCGCGCTGCACTCACACACGCAGCCTACACTGATTCGTTTGTGGAGGCTTTAGTGCTGCTGCTGCTGCTGCTGCTCTGTCGCACTGCTGTACCATGGTTAAAAACAAATGTGTAAGTAGATTTTACAGAATAGGTCTCCTTTAAGGTCATTTTGATTATGTGATTGAAGTAAACGTGAATGCCGTACTGTGGGAAATTCCGGGGCCAGGCACTAGTGACATTACCACGGAAACGAGCAGATGACAAACCAGAGAAGAGACAGAGTCTGTGGCACTTTCACTTTCTGTTTTGTTTCTCTGTCAGTGAATCCAGCGGTTCTCAACCTCACAAAGTTATTTCAGTGGTACTGATGAACATTTATATGACACTTTCAAATGCAGAGACAAATCAGGGCTACAGGTGAATTTATTTAGGCGTATTTAAAATAAATCAGACTAAAGACTACTTAAACACTGCCAATATACGCATACTTCAGATGACCTTACTGTGACCCCTCGCAGCCTATAATAGAGCATTGACACGTTTACAGTTATCGATGTGTGGTGAAGGAAGCAACAAGAACCAGCGCGAGGAAAAAGGAAGATCTCCTACAGTTCCTTCTACACAAACACGAGGAGGACAGCTCACTTTTAACGGCGCAGACACTTGGACAGCTGTCCTGCGCGTTCACGCTCGAATAATACTTGTTGTGGAGCACTTCAAACTTTCTTTTTTTCTGAACACATGAGTTTCAATGGACTAATTGAATCTTCAGCACTCGGAGAGGCTTTGGAAGATTTGTTTTGTGTCTCCTCCTCTGTAATACGCAAATAAGAAACACTGGACACTGTTGGTGAGACTTTGTGAGAATGAAAGGTGCTTTGGTTAACAGAGACATTTTTGGTGACTGTGCAGTCTTCTTTTATAGTCTTAAAGTTTCGGCTACTGCGCGCACACATATCAGTGACGTAACCATCTTCACTGACAGCTGTGTTTTCCTGTTTACACTGCGATGTATCCACTGAACGTCCTCGGCGAAACTACCTCTTGAATCGTATCCAGTGGAACGCCGATTCATTGAACACGTAGCTCGTTGTCGTGTACAAGAGAAACTAATCTTACATAGAAACGTCACGTCCTTCGTGAAAACTCTATGGCCTCTATCTTGTGAAACGGCGCAAAACGTGACGCTGGCAAAAGTGCCAAAAGTCGCCGCAGGCGCTTTTTGAAAAACTAGGCGCAATTCGAAGTCTAAAAGGCGGAACTAGTTGGGGCTGATCAGAATAGGGTGGAGCTAAGCTGCCTGCAGGTGGAGCTTCGTGAGTTTGAGGATGAGTTCTGGCCGAAAGCCTACAATATTTGCTGTTTTATAGTTTTTTATAGTTTACTATTATAACTTGTATTTAAAAAACCTTTTGCGCGTGACTAAGGAATGACGACATCATTCATCACACCGGGAACAAGGAGCAAGTTGGCCCGTAAGCAAATGCGTTTGGAGGACTATGTTTACTTGGAGCGCTTTAAGCAGAAACACGGACCCAGAGACAGAGCGACAGCAGTCGGACAGAACTTTAGGACACGCTCTGGACAGCGGTCATTGTTTGGATTTATTAAATTTTCTTCAGTGAGGACAGTTACCAACGCTTGACATGATGTGCTGCTTTCTGACACAAGGTAAGTGTAGTATTTGCATGCTTGTGTTTAAACGTGGTTTACTGGTAAATAAATGTGATCAGAAAGTGCAGCTTATAACCTCTTGAAATACATAAGAAAGGCTTCTTCTTAAACACAGAAATACATTGTGAGACCTGCCGCAGTTAGTCCTGGGTCCTGGTCTAGACCTGGTTCTGGGTGAGTCCGGTCTGAGTCCGGTCTGTCCGCAGACTCCACAACCCGCTCATGACACGAACAAAGCCAACCGTAATGAACATTTTACATCTTGTTTTTGCTTGTCTTTATAATAAAACGGAGCGCCTTTACACAGTTCACGCAGCAGACGCAGCGGCAGCGATCTCCGCGACTCGCGCTAGATTCATTATTGTGTTGCTTTTGGTTTAGTTATTTTGCTGTTCTGTAACTGCGCGGTTACTGAACGTATTTCAAAAAAATAAAAACTGACATAGAGGTGATGATTTACTCTGTTGATATCTCCATACGGCCAATCCGAGTTGTCGCCTAGTTTTTGGCAAAACACATTTAGGAAAACTCTTCTTGTAGGTTTTTGACTGAGAGGACAACTTCATCTTTTTTCACGGACACAAACCTACTTCTTTTATGTCAGAATTAAACCCTCACATAAGCAAGGCCTACACGTTTCGTGAATCATGCAGCCTTTGTTGTGCAGCCTATAAAACAAACAAAAAATAATAATTAATAGACCTAATTCAAGAAAACAATGTGTGAGGCCTACATATTTTTATTAATTAGGCCCATAACCTGTTGTTCATTTTCTTAACATTTTCACACTTTCTTTCTAAGAGCGTGCGTCAGGTCACACTCTTAGGTTTTGTCCAATGCGCATCTTCAAATTCACAGGGTTCCACCTGCAGGCAGCTCAACTCCACCCTATTCTAATCAGCGCCAACTGGTTCCGCCTTTTAGACTTCGTATTGCGCCTAGTCTTTCAAAAAGCGCCTGCGGCGACTTTTCGGACTAGCTACTTGCGCAAGGTAACTGCGCCATTTGACAAGATAGAGGCTATGTTGTATAAACTGCCCCTAAGTTTCAGAGAAATCAGTTCATTAGCTTAAGACATTGAGATTATTCTGATGGCACTAATATAAAATTAAAGTAAACCTAAGGAAAGGTATAAGTCATACTTTGAGGGAAATTATATTTACATAATCTGACACCAACAGATGGGACAATGTTGGACACATTACGCAAAGAAATTACTATTTATTTTAATGACAAACAGGAAACAGCTGATGCTAACTATGATGTGAACGCACTAGCTTGGCTTGGCTAGGTTTATCGACTAAACAGATTAAGTTTTTATCAGTATAAATGCGTCGGTTTGTCTCAGGATCAAGTCTGCGTTTGGTGAGGAACAATTATTTCATGTTTCTATCTGCTCTTTTCCATCTGTTTTCCACCTGAGTCTGTGTTTTCTCTCGTCCAATCATCGAGCTTAAAGAGGGACAGAAGTGAGCCGTTAGAGGGTCTGATCCAGGGTCTGAAAGCAGGACCCTCAGTGACTCACTCTGGACCCATTAAACAGGATAGAACAGGTCGCTTTGTGCAGTGGAAACAGCATAAAACAGAATAAAACATGGCTCTGGTCTCATCTCTGAACATTCTCTAGTCTGTAGTCCTTTGTGTATAAAGCTAAGCATCTATAGTTACATTTACACTGGCATTAAACATATAATTTAATCAATACACATTATAAACCTTGAGAATCTTTCAGGAGCTACTTGGAAGCAGGCGGTAACTAATGGTAGCTCTCCATTTCTCTGCATCACATCGTCCTGGGACATTTCAACATTTTAAACAATCAAACCAATTAAAAATTAAAGAAAATCAAAGGCTAAATCAGGGCTCCAGACTTACGGTCCAGAACAATAGTTCTTCCATCTCCATATAATAGGCTAAATTTTTAAAAAGTAATGATTTTTAAAATATATAGACCTATTAAAGTATGTAGTGTGTGTAATGTGTGTATTTCTACTTAATGTTATCCAGCCTTCTAAATTACTGGCTAGGACACAATTTATTATATTTTCCATTTTAGTTTGGCATTTCTGTGACAATTTTATGCCTAATGAAAAGTCTTTGAATAAAATGCATCATTATCTACTGAACTTCAGAGTGGATACAACATGTTGTGTTTTGTGACAGGTGAGCAGGTGGAATACAGCAGCAGCACATCAACATAGTGTTAGCACCATGGTTAGCATTTGTTAACTCTTAACAAACTTAAAGTGCGTATGACAGGTTTTAACGTTTTTCAAATGTGTATTGATTTTTGGTAGATTAATACTTGTTGTAATTATAAATTATATTTTTACGTTAATCAAGAACAAGTTTGTGGAGAAAAATGCAAAAATATAGTCAAAATACCAGGAAGCAGAGCAGAGTCTAATCTGATGACATCACACTGGAGAGACAATGAAATTTTAAATTTTCTCACAAGAAACAGATTTTCATGGCCTTGTAGATACACGTTTAGAAAAAAGTGAGTTCTAGTGTATTTTTATGGCTCAAGTAAAAAAAAAAAAGATTTACATTTAAAGAGTTTGGCCCAATTTATTAAATGGTTACTAGGCAACTACCCAGCGTGATGCCATCATTAATGAACAGGAAGTACTTTTTAATGCTAAAAAATGGCCAAACTGGAATGAAATGTGAAAAATGTTTAGTAAAACCTCAAATATATTGATCTTAAAGGGACTGTACTCGATTTTTTTGCAACAAGATAACTTAAAAGCAATTTCCCCCTAGCACTGATGCCTTGTTAATGTATCTAATCAGGTGGAAATTAGTCCCCAAAGTCCTGTCTATGTCTAATAAAATCCCGTTTGTGTGCAGCTTTTTCTGTTTTTGTTTTTAGCATTGTGGCTAACTGTTGTTAGCATAGTGACTCACCTCGCTGCTAACAACTGTGAAAAAACATTAAAACTCATCATGATGAACAATTCTGAAGCTCAGAATGCATTAGCTACGTGAGGAAATCATGTAGCCTGAAGGAAAAAGGTTAAAATTATTTATTTCTGTTTGTTTACATTTTTAGGATGCAAAAATCAGGTACAGTCCCTTTAACTACGTCTGTGTGAAATGAGTAGTTCAACCTGTCATGGGCACTTTAATGAGAAGAAAATGTCCAGACGTCTCTGATTTCTCTGTGGACACGGTGTCGGTGTGGAGTTGTGGTAGAAGAGTTTTTTAGCGCATTTAGCAACAAAGCTGCTTCTCAAACGAGTCGCATGAAGCTGTTTGAGAAAAAAGTTTGATAGAAGCTATTGAAGGTCGGGTTAGCCTGCCGCGTGTGCTCGCGTGTAATCCCTTTTCTTAAAAACTTAAATGTGAACAAAATGAGATGAATGCTGGATAAACACTCCTGCGAGTTAGAAATGCTGAGCGCTTTGGTTCAGAGAACTGACAGGAGACGCTCAACAACAACAGCAGCAGCATGATCCGCTCTGCCAAGGACAACGAGGGAGGCGGAGAGAGAGAAAGTACATAATAGATGTACAGAAGCTGCCTATGGACTTCAATAAATGTGGTGAAAAAAAAAAACTGATGGGAGGGGCTGTGTTTGTCCCGAGACTGTCCGGTAAAATTTCTGATCGTCCCGGCCTGTATTACATTAGTCTTGAGCCCTGAGCTAAATACAAACCAAATTTAACATAAAGTAGGACTGGGCATTTTAATGGAAAGATTTAAAACCCTTATTCAACCAACTAATCTTTTGTCAGTTAAAACTTGAAGCAAAATATTGTGTTACGTTTTTTAAAGGTTAAGTAAAAATGAACATTTTGAAATTGATTAATATGAGAATAATTAATTTATTTTTTCCTAGCTCATCCTGTCTCAATTGTCTCCTCGTTTTGTTCTGCTCTCCGGCTCAAAAAACTAACCAGGGCTCAAATCAACCGAGCCAACACCGACCTCTTCAACCACACCAGAGTTGTGAGTTCGCCATTACGCCATCGAACCAAACTATCCAGGCAAACAAACCCTGATCCCAGTCAAAACTGTGAATGCAGCCTGACTCTAGCCCTTTCCCCGTCACGTGTCCTCACCAGCTGGAACTCCCGGCGGCGGTCGTAGGCCTGCTGGATCCCCGAGTCGGCCCACAAGGCTCTGATGGAGGGAAGGTACCGCAGGAACACCGAGCCTCCAGCTGTCCGCTCGCAACTTTAGCCGAGCGAGTGTCGAAGGACATGAGCAGCTCGCCGTGTTTGTGGTTCGAAGAGTCGCCCCATTCGATGTGCAGCTTCTCCGGGCGTCCACCAGAACCGAACTCCTGCGACAAACAGAAAAAAACGATTAGTGAAAGGTTAGCTCAGAGCGTCTACCAGAACCCAAACTAGACATTAAATTAGTAAAAGCAAAATCAGCGGCTTTGTTCTGCTGCTACAACACGAACAGAGCGACGTCATAGTCCTCCGGTTTATGTGACGACGCAAATCAATTGAACGACACAAGCTGCAGGATAAAACACACTAAAACCAGTATTTCCAGCAAAAGCAAGATTAGAACTGTCTGCTTGTGCCTTTTCAAGCTTTTATTGTTATTATAACATTTATTGTGTTTTCCTGACCCACACAAACCCAATGTGACTCAAACAGAACTCTCCTCCACAGATACGTAGAGCTGGGTACTGTTAGATTTTTTTTCGATACCGGTACTTTAACAGTACTCGTTTCCGAGATGTGGTTTTCGAGAAGTCGCACCTGCAATTTCCTGGTTTGGATAGTGTCAGATCTGCACTCGCATCGGCTCGCATCAGAGAAACTTATCTGGAGGTAAGACAGACTGACTTGAATGTTTTGAAACGGTTAGAAAAATAAAAGTTTGGAAATTGGCGAGGGGAAGGGAGGGGAGCATCCGTTTGAAATTGAATCGTCCGGATTTTGGACGACAAAGTGATTGGCTCTGTCTTTGGCTCCAGACCCTTCTGCATTCAAACAGAATGTAGGAGGGGCTGACTGGTCAGGCAACAACTCCAGTGCAGCCACTGGAGCCTTTACTTAACTTGAAAAGTCAGAGAGTGACTCACACGGCTACAGCTAGACCAGTGTCTCTACCGGAGCTCGCTGGAGCCCTTTTTGTGAAGTTGAGGAAATAAAACATGTAAACAGGAAATCATTCGAGCGATACTAAGTGCATCCAGTACATTTTCAAAATAAAATCTATTTTCGCTGTGGTACTGTCTATGTTTACCAAGATGTAAATATTACATCATCTTCGCTGACATGGGGTCACAAAGCATCTTATCAGTCATTCAACACTATGAACGATGAGAGGCTGAATCACAGAAGTCAGAGCCATACATTATCTATGATACAGCCAGGTGGACTGCAGAGTAGACTGCTCCCGGTGGTTGTACCAGAGTTGGACTGAATGCAGTGTGAGGCCCGGGGGTTATACAGGAGAAATGCGGTTAGGGACCTTGAGGTAGTCTGTGAGGAGGCGCCGGGGGGAGGTGTGGTTGGGGCAAATAAAGTACCACGAATCGGAGTTGTGGCAATTTACACGGAAACTGGGTCGGAGATGTGAACGGAAACTGCGAATGAAGAACTTTAGTGCTACAGGTAAGAATGCAGAGCGTCAGTCACGTTGAGATTGTCAAATGGACACAAATTTTTGCAGATGCCGCAAAAGGTAACTTAAAAAACTATTTCTGCAGAGTTCAGTCAGTTTTTGTCTCATCTCTGCGGCGCCTCCTGCAGTCTCCGTGTCAGAAAACAACAAAAACAGGCAAGCAATATTGAACAAAAATAATGACGGATAAAACACCTCGTGGCAGATTTTTTGGAACCTTGTCCATCCCGGTGATGATTGGAATTATAGTGAAACCACAAATTTGAGTAAAAGTGTTTGAAAAAGCCTGTAAAGTCTGCTGTATTCTGAAGTCTCAGGTCTGAGAGAATGAGAAAAATGTGACCAAACTGCACAGACACAAGTTTAACAAACGTCCACAAACGTTTATCAGACAAATTCTGTTCAAAGCGACGAGCTCAGAGTTTCAAACGTTTAAAAGACAAATCAGTCATTCTGGTGTTTTATGTCACAGATCTGACTTTAAAGAGGAACTGAACGAAGAATCCTGAACAAAACGACACAAAGGGGAAGTCATTCTTTCACTTTTGAGATTGTAGATCAAACGGCAGAAACAGAATCAAACACACACAATTCAGACTATTATTTAAGATGATTTTTCACTGATTTGTTACAAACTGTGACTAAAAAAGAGGCGTGTTAAAGACTGTTCAGTATTTTTATGATTTATCTGACCAAAGATTAACACAAAGAACAAATCAAGTGACTTCTGTGTCCTACAAGAAAATAATTTAGGAACAAATTGATTAGTTGCAGCTTTAAACTCAAGTCTTCTAGATAAAATATTCTGACGTTTTTATTCTTGTTGCTGTTTAAAGTCTGTATGGTCCAAACAAACACAACATTATCCAAAAACTGTGGGATTCTTCTTCTTCTTGACAGTCAAAAAGTGTTAAAATGAGTCAAAACAATGATAAGAAATCTAAAATCTACGCTGTAAAAACTTTTGTATCCAATACGTCAACATAATGACCGAAAGGACAAGATCGCGAATACAAGCGGTCGAAATGAGTTTCCTCCGCAGGGTGGCTGGGCGCTTCCTTAGAGATAGGGTGAGAAGCTCAGTCACACGGGAGGAACTCGGAGTAGAGCCGCTGCTCCTCCACATCGAGAGGAGCCAGTTGAGGTGGCTCGGGCATCTGTTTCGGATGCCTCCTGGATGCCTCCCTGGTGAGGTGTTTCGGGCATGTTCCACTGGGAGGAGGCCAAGGGGAAGACCCAGGACACGCTGGAGGGACTATGTCTCTCGACTGGCCTGGGAACGCCTCGGGATTCCCCCAGAAGAGCTGGCGGAAGTGTGTGGGAATAGGGAAGTCTGGGCCTCCCTGCTCAGACTGCTGCCTCCGCGACCCGACTCCGGATGAAGCGGAAGAAAATGGATGGATGGATGGACGTCAACAAAATTTGTGGGAAAGAGTTAGAGCTGCAACAAGTTAATCGATTAATCGCAGCTAATCGATTATTGAACAATCGTTAAGTAATGTAGTAATCGATTAATCATTAACTGGTCTGTACAGGTTCTCAAACATGCTTGTACTGAAAATAATACCTTTTATGATTCCAATTAGGCAGCAATGACAAAGAAAAGGCGTTAATTTTAAATCAGTCAGTGTGAATAGGAAACAATATAATAAGTCGAGTGAATCTGAAAATTCTACAAATTAAATTTACACTTAAAACTATAAATTATGTGATTATTTCAAGTGCAGTAGTTATTTTTGTTATTTTCAATGAGAAAACGCTTGTCCTTCTCTATTTTTAACAAAACAATACCGGCACATTTTTAGGATCGTTCAATTGGGAAACCTTTAATAAGGCAGTAAAAATCTTAATTCAGAAAGTTACAAACTCATTTAAGTTTAGACTTTGTCTGGATCGAAATCTGTAAAAACTGTACCGATTCTGATTCTTTGTCTAAAGTATCTGCCAATACCTGATATCAAATGATACCAGTGTAAGGACTGAAATTGCTTTCATAACACATTTTTTTCATATAGTGCTGTGTAATTGTTAATTACAGTGCAAGTCACAACTTAAAAACTAATCTCAATAAAATGTCCAGTCCAACACTATGAGACAATCTGGATCAATACCAGCCAATAAATCAGTCTCATTATGTCCAATTAAAGACACAACAATGATTAGGGATGCACCGATCCAATACTGGGATCGGATATCGGTGCCGATCCAGGACATTTTGCTGGATCGGGTATCGGCTCCATGATATCGGTTCAGCCGATACTATTGTTGTGCCTTTAATTGTACATAATGAGATGAATGTACTGTCTGATGTTGATCCAGAACGTCTCATATTATTGGACATTTTATTCAGATTAAGTGGTTAAATAGTGACATGTACCTTAAATAACAGTTACATAAAACAATATGACCTAATTGATTATGTTATCATGAGAAAAAAATGCTACTTCAGTTATTACACTTGTATCGGTTGGTATCGAGTATCGGCAGATAGTTAAAAGCAAAAAATATCAGGATCGGTATCGGAGCTGGAAAAGCTGGATCGGTGCATCCCTAAAAATTATATCGGCTGAACCAATATTATGGAGCCGATATCTGATCCAGCAACATTTCCTGAATCAGCACAGAATGATATTCGATCCCAGTGTCAGATCGGTGCATCCCTAAAACAATCTTGTAGTCATGTGACTTTTGCATTCTAAACTAATCGATTAATCAAAAGAGCAATCATCAAAATGATCATTAGTTGCAACACTAGAAAGAAGATAATATAAGAGTAAAATATATTATATAGAGGTAAGAAAAACATATCTGTCAGTGTCATGTTTTCATATAAAAAGATTTCATGTTACACAAAATCCCAGCCAAATTAATACTACAAAATAAATACTTTCTTTTTTGTCTCTTTTTGTTTGTAAAAAATCTTCTTCACAGACACAAGTTTCCTTGAATCTAAATGAAGATTAGTCTGAGTCAAAGTTTCACACAGACGAATCTAAATTTAGGAGAAAAGTCCAACTAAACCACAAAAACAGAACTAAAATATTATTTAAAATCTGAGCCAGGACTAAACCAGGACTAGACCAGGCTTAAACCCAAAGTCGGGACTACAGTCAGAGCCAGGACTAACTAAACCAGGACCAAGACTAAAACACAAAAACAGAACTAAATAGTGCATAAACCCAGAGCTAGGACTAAACCAGGACTAAACCCAGAGCTAGGACTAAACCCAGAGCAAGGACTAAACCAGGACAAAACCTAGAGTCCGGATTTAATCAGGACTAAACAAGAATTAAATACGTCAGGACTGAGTCAATACTAAACCTGGACTATACTGGACCAAGGACTAAACCAGGACTAAACCCAGAGCCAGAACTAAACCCAGAGCCAGGACTAAACCCAGCGCTAAGACTGAACCAGGACTAAACCCAGATCCAGAACTGAGTCAGGACTAAACCCACAGCTAAGACTAAACCAGGATTAAACCCCAGAGCTAAGACTGAACCAGGACTAAACCCAGAGCTAAGACTGAACCAGGACTAAACCCAGAGCTGGACTAAACCAGGACTAAACCCAGAGCTAGGACTAAACCAGGACTAAACCCAGAGCTAAGACTGAACCAGGACTAAACCCAGAGCTGGACTAAACCAGGACTAAACCCAGAGCTAGGACTAAACCAGGACTAAACCCAGAGCTAAGACTGAACCAGGACTAAACCCAGAGCTGGACTAAACCAGGACTAAACCCAGAGCTGGACTAAACCAGGACTAAACCAGAGCTAGGACTAAACCAGGACTAAACCCAGAGCTAAGACTGAACCAGGACTAAACCCAGAGCTGGACTAAACCAGGACTAACCCAGAGCCAGGACTAAACCTAGAGCTAAGACTGAACCAGGACTAAACCTAGAGTCCTGATTTAGTCCGGACTAAACAAGAATTAAATACGTCAGGACTGAGTCAGGACTAAACCTGGACCAAGGACTAAACCAGGACTAAACCCAGAGCCAGAACTAAACCCAGAGCCAGAACTGAGTCAGGACTAAACCCTGAATCAGATTTTTTTTTACATTTGCATTTGCATCATTTTTATTTTTAACTTTCGGATACAACTAAAGCTTAAGTGTGTTTTTATCAGAATTTAAAGTAACTCAGAGAAACATGTGTGACGGTCGTGTGGGTCGTGTAAGTTGTTCATAATTTCAGTTTTTCTGTTGTTGCGACAGACAGAGAGGCTGTGACTGTGGACGTTCGTGTCTCTTCTTCTTCTAAACAGAACTTTAGTGAATCATGATGTGACACTTTTGCCAAAAAAGCAGATTGTGTCAGGAATGAGCTCACGCCCAGCTCCAGAGGAACGCACTTCCACAATTACTTCAACTACTTTTAGAGAAACAGCACTTTTAGACTAGTTTTCAATGTTTTAGTCATGTTTAGATTAGCTCTGCTCTGGTGAAACCCTGATCAAAAACTACAAATTATGAGCTAATTTCTGTGACAATCTGCTTTTTGGATTAAATCGTCATTTTGTCATTTCACATTTCTCTATTTAATGCATCTGTTTGGACAAATACATACTTCTCCTATAGACCCATTTACTGTTAGTAAACAAAGATGGCTGCGCGCGCTAACTGGAGCCCTGAGTGGTGCCCAGTCTCAGGCTTTTCAAGCTACGCAGGTGCATTTTCAATAATAAATCGCAAAACTCTCTTTAAAACTCAATTTAACGAACAGCAAGCGACTCCAGATCCATGTACAGTTATCTACTGAATGTTAGCATGACGTTAGTAAGTGTCCCGACATTCAGCCACCTGATATTTACTTATATTTGATGGGAAAAACTCATGTGCACAAGAGAAAAGCTTTGAGCTACAAATCCCTTGATGAGTTTGACGACGTAATTTGCAGAAAAGCACAGGAGGTGAGTTACCGTGACATTACTTAAGATTTTTGTGCAAGTTGTGTTAATTATTTATCAATTATCAGTGGAGAATTAGACTCACAGTAAACTGCACCTGTGGCTTTATTTTGTGCTGATTTCTACAGAAGATTATTGTATAAAAGACTCTGAGCTTATACTTACATGACTCTGAGGCGATGTATTTGTTTTGATGGTGATCCCTCATTTTTTCTATAGATTTTAGCGGTAAGCTAGTTAGCCCAAAAAATCACGAGATATAAAATGTGTCACTGGTGCAAACCCAAGGAACACATAAGGAATGGTCAGAGCTTCGTTAAAAGTCATTGTTAAGTTTTCTAACCGTTTAATATCGTTAGTACAGCTTACTTGTTTTGTATAGAAACTTATGGAGAAACTCTGCGGAGGCACCAGAGCGGCTCCGCCCCCAAAATGACGTAGGCTCTGAACGGGTCTATTGGTCAGTCTCAGAGTTGCCAAGTCCAATTCTTTATAGCGACTTTGGGTTTCTTTTATGAATTTTGAAGGGCTGCACTCATAAAAGATTCAAAATTTAGCCATTTCTTAAGTTTGATTGAAAAACATATATCAATTTAGGACTGAAAGTTGGATTTTTAGCATATTTTTATGCCTAAAAGTCTTATTATTTTTTATTTTTTGCAATCCTTTTTAATAGGTTTTTGTGCTGAGGTCACTTGCTTTGGTCACTTGTTTCTAGAGCTGGGTATTGCCAAGAGCCTTCCGATATGATACGTATCCCGATACAGAGGTCACAATACGTATCCCGAGATAATTTCTCAATGTGCACATATCAAGATATATTTTAGGAAAAAAAATCATACAAATAGGTATATTATTAATGTAGAAAAAAAATACAGTACATTGATATTTATTTTTTATCTACAATGTAGAAAAAACTAAAAGTATTGTATCTTAGCTGTAAAAACATGTTTTTGAGTAAAATTGTCTCTAAAATTGGTGTTAAAAAAATGTCAATTTGATTATGTAGAATAACAAAATGTATTTTCAAACTGCTCTTTATGTTAGATACAAGTGTTTACAGATAAGTCATTGTTCAGCCTAGTTTCAACCTTAAAGCTGCAGTCCAGGTTCATAAGTGTAAATTATATGAATTTAAGTATGCCGATACATATCTCGATACGCCTCCCAGTAACGATACGCGTATTGCCAATGAGTTTATCACGATATATCCCAGTATCGATACATTGAGTACAGCCCTACTTGTTTCTAGGGCTGTAGTCAACCAAAGAAATTCTTGGTCGACTAAAGACATGTCCCATCGACCGATTAGTCGACTAAAAAGGGGGCGTGGCTAAAGCTCTGAAGCTAAAAAAAATATAGTTTGATCTGACAATTTATCTGACGCAAAAAGGCAAAAGTGCAATGGAGTTCATGCAAAACAACAATTTACACAGAAAATGAATATGACACAGTGTGTTTAGAGTTTAGATTCTGGGCCCGAGCCCGAACCCAGGCCCGACAACTACGTGAGAAATGTGGGCCGGCCGGGTACGGGCCAAGACGCAGAGCCGCACTGAACATGTGCGCTTCGCGGATGATTGACAGCCGCGTCAGAACACAGCACAAAACCACCGCAGTGATTAAAAAAAGTCAGTGTTTAAGTGGCCAACTATACGGCGCGAGACTGAGGAGAGAGAGAGAGA
The DNA here is from genome assembly GCA_038363315.1 of Mugilogobius chulae. Lineage (NCBI taxonomy): Eukaryota > Metazoa > Chordata > Actinopteri > Gobiiformes > Gobiidae > Mugilogobius > Mugilogobius chulae. The sequence goes on from CM076403.1 coordinate 46,540,883, forward strand.
GAGAAGACTTGTGAATAAGCGCGGAGCAGGTAAAGAGAAAGGAGAACGAAAGACGGGGAAGGCACGTCTTTCGTTTCATCCGCGGATCAAGTAAAAGGTGAGGAAGAAGCAGAGAGAAAGTGCGCTGTTACGCGCTCGGGAGAAAAGAAGGAACAAGAGGGAGGGAGGGAGAGAGAGAGAGAGAAAGAGAGAGAGAGAGAGAAGTGGAGGAAGCGCGTTTAGCGGCGAGACACACTTACATTAAACACGTTAGACATCATAAGAAGCTTTTCTGTCATTAAAATGCCACAGTTCAGTGAGTGGGGGGGCAGGCCTCTCTTCGGGCTCGGGCTTAGGCACAGGTTCCGGTCGGGTTCGGACACGACGGGCTCGGGCTGGGTCGACTAATACACATTTTGGTCGACTAAAGCCCCATCGACGATTAATCGACTAAAGAACTACAGCCCTACTTGTTTCTCTCTGAAAATCTGGCAACACAGCCCAGTTTTTGTCCTGCAGTTCTCTGAGTGAGTGACAGCTGGATTTAGCCAATCACAGTGAAGGAGAAACTTTCTGAAAAAGCAGATAATAGTATTATTAACTTCAAGACCGTCTATAAGAATCGTGATAAAGTGTAAACTGTGATCTGGCTCTGAGAAAATTGTGATTTTATTTTTTGCCAAATCGCTCAAACCTCGTCAAAATTAAGACTTTTTAAGACAAAACATACAAATTAACATCTATAGAGGATTTCAGTTGATGTCACTTTCCGCTCTACTGCACATGCTTCACGCAGAAAGAGCCGCTCTCCATCTGCTTAGCTGGGGAAACTTCTTTGATTAAAACAACAAAACAGGACGAGAGCAGCTGTTTGGATCAGGTCTGAACCGGTCTGACAGACGTCTGTGTTTCTCACTTGAATGTACTTTTAAGGGTCGTAGGGTCGAATTTAGCAGCACAATTTTTGTTTTCTTGCAGATAAACTCTTGCAGTTACTGCACTAGCTTGTCTTGTGTCCTTTGTGTCTATGAGTGGAGACTCTTTCTGCAGGTCTGGTGTGCGCTCATCGCCCTTGTTGATAACAAAAAAATCCCTCTATTCATGAGTGGTGATTAGGGCTGGGCGATCTATGAAAAAAAACAGATCACGATTATTTTCTTTGTGTCACTTATTCTTGATTTTTTAATAGATTTTTTTCACTAAAACCATCCTAAATTTAAATAGTATAAGCCAGGGATCCTCAACCACCGGGTCCGGGGCCCAAAACCGGTCCGTGAGTCATCCGCTACCGGGCCCAGAGGATCTTTTAGATGTAATTCATTTTTATTTTATAGTCTATCACTACTTCTTGTACTTTACTATGAAAATACGGTGCCATTTAACTAAATCAAGCAAAAAATATGCACAATAATCACTTGTTTGCATTTTGTGTTGTCCTTATTGGCGCTACCCAACCTCAACCGGTCCTCGGAAAAGAAAATTGTGACTGTACCGGTCCTTGCAAGAAAAAAAGTTGGGACCACTGGTATAAGCTACAAGTCTCTCAATATGTCAGGACAGTTCAGACTTTGTGTGTTTTCCATCTCATCATGAAGGTAAACATAATTTATCACATTCGCTGTTGTCTTCACTCTGGAGTTCCTCAATATTGCTTATTTTTTGCACTATTATGCCACTTTTCGCTGCTCGAGAACACTCAATGTTTTCTATTCTTTTACTCTTGTCGATCTTAATGCCTCATCATCAAGATTGAAACACCGTTGAGATCACGCCATCAAACTTTAGATTTTTGGCACAGCACCAGTCGTGACTCTAATATTTCACTTCCATAGTTGACTATTGCTGCAAGCTCTAAACCTCTGCACGTTTCTAAATCAAAACAGAACTAAATGAGGCCTAATGAAGCAGAAATTAGGATTAAACAAAAAGCAAAAATAGATGTTTTGTGGAAAAATCGGGATAAAATTAATATAAACTAAGCACTAACTACACAACAGAGAAAAAGGCAGATTTAATACAATAATAAAAAATGTGTGCTGATGTAAACTTTCAATAGAAGTTTATATGTATTGTTAAATGTATTATTTACATTTAACAGAGAGCTAAAAACTTACTAAATTAGTCCAAAAGCACAACTAAATAAGACTAAATCTAGGTTTAAACCAGGACAGAAGCAGATGTAAACCAGGTCCTAAAACTAAACCAGGGATTACCGTAATTTCTGGATTATAAACCGCTACTTTTTTCTTGAGCTTTGAACTATGCGGCTTATAAGGCAATGCAGCAAAATTATAGATTCTCATAGACTTACTATTAACAAGTGCGGCCTATATATATACTTTATCACTTTTCTTACTTAAATTTAGTTGGTGTGGCTTATATTCAGGTGCGCTCTATAGGGCAGAAATTACAGTAATCATAATTTATCCAGTTTAAATGGTAATATAGGCCTAACTTAGCTAAACTAAGCATAAAGCAGGTCTAAACTGGAACTAAACCAGAAATAAAACAACCTTAAACTAAACGTGAGACTGAAATAGTCCAAATGAATCAAAGCAGATCTAAACTAGGACTAAACCAGGACTAAATGCATGTTTAGAAGCAGGACTAAAGAGAATCTGACCCAGTTAACTAAAACAGCTCTAAGACAGGAATAAATCACAACATATCATGTTGTAATCTAAATGTGGTAGTAAATTAGGCCTAACTTAACTAAACTAAGCATAAAACAGGTCTAAAGTTGACCTAAACCAGAAATAAAGAACCATAAACTAAACATAAGGCTGAAATAGTCCCAATGAATCAAAGCTAGGACTAAAGTAGATCTAAACTAGGACTAAACCAGGTATAAATGCATGTTTAGAAGCAGGACTAAAGCAGAATTTAACCCAGTTTTCACTAAACAGTTCTAAGGTAGAATGAAATCATAATATATCCAGTTTTAATCAAAAATGTGGTAGTAAATTAGGCCTAACTTGGCTAAACTAAGCATAAAGTTGAACTAAACCAGGGCTAAAACAACCTTAAACTAAACTTGAGGCTAAAACAGACCTATTTAAACGAAACTAACACTAAACCAGGACAAAAGTTGATCCATGCTAGGACTAAACCGGTCAAATGCATGTTTTAAAGCAGGACAGGACTTTGTTTCAACTAAAACAGGACTAAAACAAGTACTACAACGGAGCTAATGCAGTCTTAAACTGAAAAAGTGGTGGTAAACTAGGCCTAACTTAGCATAATGAAGCCTAAAGTACATCTAAAGTGGAACTAAAGCAGGACTAAAGCAGAGCTAGCCTGATGCTAACACCCGGGACCAGGCGGAGCTCGCTCTCACTCGCCACTCTCGGACACAAAGCTCTTTAGCTCGGTACTTTTCCCACACATTTCACACACTTTTCCCACTCGCACGGACTTTGACACGCTTTGGCACCGATATTCCACCCTCAAACTGAACGTAAAGGCAGTTTGAACCGGGCCGTGCTGAGTTTTTCGCTCGGTGCGGCTCGTCTCTTTTTGGGTGTGCCGTATGTTTATGCGCTAGCTCCAACAGATGTGTGCAAACTTAACGTGCGGGCCCAACGGCAGACCCGGAAGCGACGCTCTCACGCAGCCGCAGTTTCACGACGCCGTTCAATCGAAACAAACATCAAAATTACGTCGAAACAGCGTAAAAACAGACCGAGTGAACGTAGATTTTTAACGTTTTTGCGTGATTAAAGTCTATATGAAAAGATGACGTAACTTAAAGGACAAATATGACTCGTTGAAATGCTGTTCTTGGAAAACTACATTAGTATTTTATGTACAGTAATATTACTTATAACTTACCTAACATAGGTTGCAAAGTACTTTAGTTAACTCTTTAAGTAAAAGTACAGTTACTTGTCCGAAAAATTACTTAAACAAAAGTAAAAATTATAAAAATGGGCCTTAAAGTGACATAATTAGAATACATTTTATTAATCTTGCGGCAACTGTCAGATATTGTTAGTTTTGAAGAGTTTTAAATTGTTTAACGGGAAAAAAAATTAATATATGACAGTACAGTTCCATAATAATAAATAAAAAAGAAAATAATATTATAAATCAAAGCGATCATGTTTAATAGCTCATTTTGGAAAGTGCCTATAATTCGCAAAACAGGAACATTCAGAACAGCGTTTTCAGAGATTAGGAATAAATGAAACACTCAATAAAGTTAATTATGCATGATACGTGTTAGTTAAAGTGTTGTAATTAAAATATTTCAATCTTAGTAACGGCTAACATTAATTTCTTAACCTTAAAGGGCCTATATTGTGATTATTTTGCGTATTTACGTTATGGTATTGTTTTGCTTAATTTCATTCGCAAATCTCGTGCTTCTTGCTTAAACTGCAAACGCGCTGTTCCACCTAGTGATGTCATCAAGTATTATTAACGCACATAAACTCTACTGTTCAAGGCAGTAAAAGTAAAACGAGAATTAATGTAGCTAGTGTCGGTAAAACAGTTCAATCGTTGCTAAAAAAGCTGTAACTTCAAAATGTCCACTTGATGACATCATAGGGTGGAACAGAGCGTAATAACTGAATATGACTAAAAGATAATAGGAGTCTTTTGTGTAATGAGGACCTTTAACAACCCGTTTATACGCCTAACAATATTTCTTTATACTGTTTCTTCATGTTTCTTATAAAGTTATAAAAGACTAAATGTCACTATCAACTCTTACTGAATACTTTTTAATTATTACAATTTTTAGGTTATAAACGTCACTTACTTATCTACACTATTTAATTCTTTTTAGTACATTTATTAAAGAATATCTACGTTTTTAATAATGTTGTTTGTATTTTGATGTTACTTTGAATTGCGCTGTACAAATAAACTCGCCCTGCCTTAGTGTCTCTAATGATCAAAAGACAAACAAACACTGGTTCCAGATTAAATATAATTACTTCCAACACTACAAACATAAAGGATCATTTGCCTCGCCAAATTATTGTTCAGCTTTTTGTGAAATATGGGGATGAAAATTAGACTATTCCTCTAAAATAGTCTAATAATAATTCCCTCTATTAATGGAAACACTGGCTTTTTGTGAGAAATCATTAAAAGCTATTAAGAATGTTATTACAATTTATTGATACAACTTAATTGATTATTTAAATTATAATAAAACATAATAATGATAAAAAAATTCAAGCCAGATTTATATATAATTGAGTCAGTTTCATTGATGAAGTTGTTTTTATTCATAAACTTCACATTTCCGAATTTGAGACCCACAAATTTTGATGATCGTTAAATAATTTTACATAAATCCTCATTCTGAAGTGGACTCCACGTGTGTCTGTGCTCACAGGAAACGTTATGATTTAATCAGAGCAAAACAGACTTCAAAAAGAGGCCGGAAAAAACATGAACAATTTGTGTTTTTGATTACAATCTTTTTGTGTGTAAAATGAACGTCATCAAGCAGCTTCATGTTTGCTTTATCTGGGTCAAAATTCGCAAAAAATTTATATCTTTAATGGCATTTTATCCCTAACTAACAGTTGTTTTAGTAGTGGACTAGTCTGGGATTATTTTTCCATTCATAAGCTAATTAAACACTATTTATTTTGTGTTTCGAGACTTTTAACAAACATTTTTAAACAAATAAACTGAAATATCATGACAGAAAGCTAATAGCTCTAGAATATTTACAAAGAATGTGCTTTATTGATTCAAAAACCGGTAAAAAGGCTTGGTAAAGTGACATCACACAACAGTACAATGTCCAGTTGGCTTAATGTTAAACCAGTGGAGATTTTTAAAGAACTTTTAAAGCATTATTAAAGCGTATCCTGACACTATATTTACCAGCACTGACCCAGCTGTGTATTAGGTTGCTCCACGACTGTTTTCTTTACGTTTTTATATTGTGATGTCCAGTGTATTTCTACGTATTTCTTGTTCCCGAGCCTTATAGTTTATTATTTCCGTAGTAGTTTTTGCTATAAAAAGGTGTTTACATGTATAGTTCAGTTAAAAGCTACGATATCAAAAAACTACATATTTTTAATAAACTAGTCAAAATTTGTCCTTTAATCTCCAGTTCTAAGCAGCTAATTGATTATTTTAGCTAACCAGCCATTAAAACATGAACATAATTAATTCACAATAATAAATCGTGTCGTGTCGCCTGCATTTCTCTTAAAACAACAACTACAGGTGGCGCTGTGACTAAAAAAAAACGCTCGTTGACGTGATTCTGACGCCGAACGAGCGAAACAGACGCGTGAGGCTGCGGCGGCCGTTAAACCGCGGCGCCTCCGGGCTAACGCTTCGACGCTACTTCCATTTCCACCTCGTTTCTCGCTCCAAACGCGCCTTTTCCGACACTTTCCCACCACTTTCCGCGGGTTTACCTTTAATCACGTTGCTGTATATCGTCCCCCGGAACTCCTCGCGGGCCGTCTGGTCGAAATCCTGCCCGTGGATGATACGCATTTGCTTGAGGAACGTTGACTTGCCGCTTTCGCCCGCGCCCAGCAGCAGGATCTTCACGAGGCGTTTCACGTAAGTTTTCTCCCGGGAAAGGCATCGGTCGATCTCCTTGGACTTGCGTATTTGCTCGACTTCGCCGCTGTTGAGCAGGCACACGGGCAGGCAAACTTTTAAGACCGATCTGGACGGCAGGAAGTCCGCCATGTTCGCACAAACTTCATCGAGGCTCGGGTTTGGGGAGGCGCGTTCACGAGGCGGGGAGAGAGAGAGAAAGCGCGGAGAGAGAGAGAGAGAGAGAGAGAGAGAGAGAGAGGCGCGGGCACGAGACCAAGCCCCTTCCTCAGATTCAGGAAGTGACCCGAGCAGGGCCGCTGATAAAAGAGGAGGACAGAGGCGGTGGAGAGGGGGAAAGTGTGGTTAAAAAAGTTTATTTTTGTCTCTTTTTTTCTCTTGCAGGAAAGTTTGTGGGTGGAAAATAACCTGCAAGATCCCATTGAATCAGAAAAGCCATATTTTGGGACATTATAAGTGTTGTAAGTCACACTGCAGACATGAAATAGGTTTAAATCCGACAACTGCCTCTCATAAATCCTTTGACATTGGGTTAGTTTCAGCATGTGTCATTTTTGGTTGCAATTTTGGCTTATAAACTTTTTTTTAAAGCAAAAACTTTTATATTTCACTTACTGTGCAGAAGTGTGGGGTAACAATTGCAATACAACATTACAACCAGTTGTTCTTTTGCAAAAATCAAAAAAAAAAAGGCTATACGCATAATCCATGGAGTAGGTTATAGGGAACACACTAACACACTTTTTGCAAATTCTAATTTACTAAAATGTCATGATATTGTGACCATTCTTACATTGCAAATTGTTTTCAAAGCAAAAAATAATAGTCTACCTGAAAATATTCAAAAATTATTTTCTAAAAGGGATGGTGAGCATAATCTAAGAGGAAAATTTAATTTTAAAGTCAGAAAAGTAAGCGAAAATGTTTCTGTGTTTCTGTGCAAGGTGTGAAATTATGGAATAAGTTACAGGAACATGTCCTAATATAAAAGTGTTTAAAGAAGGATTAAAAAACATTATTTTTGAAAAGTTTAAGAGTGAGAGTGTAACACTTGGTTGGATCAGATTATGAAATTAAAGATGAATATGAACTGTTAGATTGAATTATTAAGCTATTAAAGGGAGCAGTACTTATTATTTTTTGATGCTAAAAAGGAATAAGGGCTGGAGATTATAAGTTTACTTCAGCCCACTCCTTTCGAGCTAAAGAAAATGTTGTTTGTTGACATATGAGATATGTTTGCTCATTGTAAATGTATAATTTGCTCGAAATAAACTAAACTAAAAAATAAATAAATTAGGCTCGGGAAGCGTCTGTGGTTACCGTGGAAATAATGGCAAATCCGCCATGTTTCTTGCAGTTTAGCAGAACTTCCATAGGAATACATTAGACAAAACGATTAAAAAAAGTAAACAATACAGCCGTGGAACAGCCCAATAAACTGCTGGGTCAGTACTGGTAAATTTATCTATCACTATATAGTGTCAAAATGTGATTTAATAAACGCTATTTTCGGTATTTAGCTATTTAAAATCTCCATTGGTTTAACATTAGACCAACTGAACATTCTACAGCTGTATGATGTCACAATCCCGAGACTAATACATTTTCAGTTTAATATTCAGTGGCCTCATGTTTTCACAAAGGACTGTACTTATCATATATGTTTACTGGAAAACACAAGGTCATTAGATTACAACTAAAAGGTTAGTTACCCCCCAACTTTAAAGGACACATATTATGCAAAATCAACTTTTTTTGAGTTATTAATCCTATATTAAAATGCTTCTTAGTCAAAAACACTGCTCAAGTCTTGCTTGTGAGATTTCTTTCGTTCCCTTAAAAACACCATTCTGAATCCCCTGATCTATGATGTCATAGATAGATCTCTGACTGTTTTTAAGTCCATAAATCACGTTTGGAGCAGCTGCAGCACATCAGACAATTTTTCTTTGCAGTCAGTAGATGGAGCTGTGACTTCATTTCTGACGTGGAAGACACATAACTGTCATTTGTGCTTTACTACACTATTTTATAGATCCTGGTGTCTGGGATTCCAAAGTAGATGTTTTTAGGAGCATATTTGAAGGACAGGAACAACACAAAAATGTATAATATTTGTCCTTTAAGGAGATACTTGAGGATAAGGCTGCTCGATTATGCTGAAAATAATAATCACAGTTATTGAAATCATGATTATTATTATATAAATTATTATTACAGACGATTAACTGCTTAGAGAAAGTGCAGACAGTGGTGAGATTAAATGTAAAAGTAGTAGTAGTAGTGGCTGTAATGTATTCTACAATGTACTTTTCCAAATCAATTATATATTTATGAACACACTATGAGTTACAGCTAATAATCATGATTACTCGATTGCATAATTTTTGTAATCGATTACAGCAATAATCATAATTGAAATTGAAATTCGATTAATTGCACAGCCTTGAGGATAATAGTTAGTGATGGGAAATATGAGGCCTCACAAAATACTGCCCTCACCTGGAGAAACCAGTGTATCACAAAGACTACAACATTTATTTTAAAGGTGTCCTATTGTGTTTTTTTTTTATATTTAGTAAGAATCTAGAACATGTGCAGAAGATCAGTAATGTACCTTTTGTTCATTGTAAAACACAAAGTTGATCTAAAACAGCTTAAAAATAGAAACCGCTCTACTGACTAAATAACTAATTATTATTGATGGAAGTGAATATGGGACAGTTTTGAACTATACACGCTTCACTTTGAGCATTAACCTTTTGAATTATAACAAGTAAATACAAACAAGTGGGAGGGGATAGGTGGTAGGTGAGAACAGGGATTTCTGAGCACTTGAGCTGCAGCTGAAGAACAAAACAAGATTACTCAAACATGCATGAATCAATTCAAATATAACTTTGAGTAAACTAATGATGGTGGTTGGCTGCTCTCTTGCTGTCTCCTCTGGAGGCACTGAGCACTTTTTGAAACTTTTTGGTTTTTAGCTCAGTTTTTGGCAAGACAACTGTGGACTTCAACCAACTGAGACGTGTGGCCTCTGATGTTCAACAAACATGAGATAAGTACTGTCAGATTTGTGAAAAGGAGACATCTGTTTTTCTCGTTACCATGGAGACCATGCAAAAGCTAATGCTACCTACGCTAGCTTTGGACTTCTGAAAAGTCAGACTTTCACACCTGAAGCAGCCGAGGACGTTGCAAATAGTTTGATTCTTGGGATTTCATCTACCCTGTGACGTTCAACAGACACAAGTTAGGATTTAGTGAATGGAGTAGTTTGTTTGTCTTGTTACCGTGGAGATGGTGCACGAAGCTATGAAAGCTAACTTTGCTAGCTTTGGACTTTGAAATGCTACAGAACTTTTACATCTGCTGGAGCCGAAGCTTTTGCAGAGGAAGATTTTGTGGGGATGGTCTTATCACCGACTGAAACAACAGAAGTTCACCTGCTCCACCTGCACCTGACTGTGATGTGTCTAGACACTATCTATCTATCTATCTATCTATCTATCTATCTATCTATCTATCTATCTATCTATCTATCTATCTATCTATCTATCTATCTATCTATCTATCTATCTATCTAAATTAGTAAACTTTGTGTTTTCCACTAAAAAGTCTATGACAAACGCAGCACTTTGTGAAAAAATAGACCACTGAGTACTGTCTGAATTGAATAATAAAGAGTTTGAGTTCTAATCATGAGCTGAATGCAGCGTTCTGATTGGTTTGTAGTTTGCAAAAACAGACAGAAGAAAAACAACACTGCGTTTCAGCTGTTGGAGTAAATGTCTGAACAGTTTAGATCAAGATATCAAAAACAACTATTGAAATTTCTGGGCTATAAGCTGCTACTTTTTTCTCTAGGTTTGAACACTGCGGCTTATAAGACAAAGCAGCAAAATTATAGATTCTCATAGACTTACTATTAACAAGTGCGGCCTATATATGTACTTTATAATTTTTCTTACTTAAATCTAGTGGGTGCGGCTTATATTCAGGTGCGCTCAATAGGGCAGAAATTACAGTAATCAATCATTTCAAAAGTTTGTACAAAAAGAAAATTATGAAATCATATAGTAAATTAAAAGCTGATTTATGTTTATTATTTTAAATACTGTACATGTTGAGTGTTGCAGCTCTTTGGGTTTTTGTGTATAAGTGGTTGGCGTAATAAGCTATGACTTCTGCCCATTCCTTTTCAGACTGAGGGGTTAAGTGTCTTGCTCAAGGACATTCCACTTATTCACTGTGTAGATCCTGTTCCCATCCAAATACTCACCAGGCCTTAACTTGCTTAGCTTCTGAGATCTGACAGAATCAGTCTTTGACAAACAGTATGGTAAGAACATCACATGTAAAACAGAAAGTTCTTTTTATTAAAACGTCTTATAATAAGTCCCAGAAATAAACTAATAAAGTAAATTATTATTATCGCTTATCCTGCCCTCTGGTGGTGGCAGTAGGCTATAACAGCTCTGGGACAGTGTAAAAAGTTCAGGATGACTATATTTAATTATAAATAAATGTGAATAAAACAGGGCTCTCAAACTTGCGGCATCAAAGGACTTATTTGAACTAAATATGATTAAGTGTACTGTTATATATGAAACCACTAAAATGCACTGGAACACAGCTACTTACAGTTGTCCAAGTTTTTCTGAGAAGACAGTTCAACCCTAGTTACCAGCTTCTCTCACTAATACAAACAATGAGGCTGACTTTACTGATTCAGCCGATATATCCCGATTGTGCCTTTAATTAGATGTAAAAAAAAATAATTTTCAGACTGATGCTGATCCAAAGTGTTTAGGAGGAGAGTTACTTTATGAGCTCATTAACTTTTTTTTCCTTTTAAACACTACAAAGCAGCTCTGCTAACAAATCAACAACAACTTTTTTCATTCATTTTTTTTTTTTCTACCGCTTAATCCCGTTAGGGGTCGCGGGTGACTGGAGCCTATCCCAGTGACTTTGGCCTTAGGCGGGGAACACCCTGGACAGTGACCAACTTGCCGCAGGGTTAGACAGACAACCATTCACTCTCTCATTCACTCACTAAGGGAAATTTACAGTGATGCCCAATTAACTTAAACATACATGTTTGCGTTGGGATGAAACCGGAGTACCGGAGAAAACCCACGGTGACACGGGGAGAACATGCAAACTCCACCCAGAGAGATCGTGAGATGTTGATATGGTCCGACCCGGGAGTCGAACCCACGACCTCCTTATTGGGAAGCCAGAGGTCTAACCACTCTGCTACCATGCACCCCAACTACAACTTACATATTTATAATATGATAAAAGTCACAATAAAGCCCAAAACTCATGTTCCAACACATTACAAACCAACTGTGCACTGCAAAAAAAGAAATAAATCTTTATTTTTGGTATTTTTTCTGGTTAAGATGGTTTTACTTGATGACTTGTTTCAGTAAGTTTCTTCTCATTTTAAAGGGGCACTATGTAAGAAAAACAAACAAACAAAGTGATTTCCACTTTTGAACACCAGAGGGAGCCTTTCACATGCATTTTGCCTATTTACCATGCTGCCATCTAGCGTCAATGATCCACATTCCGGCCCGTAATAAAACATTTCAAATACGTATAAATGTATCACAATTGATGTGGATTAGTTAACAGTGCTCTCTTAAGTATTCATGTTGTAAAGAATAAATATGATTTAAATGTTTGTGGACTATATGTGATAATTAAAATTCCTCTCAATCTTACACAGTACAGCCCCTTTAAGCCAAATTATTTGCTTTTGAAGTAAGATATTTTTACTCTCCTCATTAGCAACATTGACTCAAGCTCAAATCTCTTGAAAACATCATAAATGTCTTGAAACAAGTGGAATAAACTGACACATTTATAGTGTTAACCGAGTCTAGAGAATAACTTTAGGCAGTGTGATACTTTTACTTTTTTACTTAGGCCTACGTAAAGTTTACTTTTATACTTTTACTGAAGTAAAGGAGCGTCAGCAGGACTTCGACTTTTACCAGAGCTGTTTTTTATAGGGATGCACCGATCCAGCTTTTTCAGTTCCGATACCGATCCCGATACTTTAGAATTAAGCATCTGCCGATACTCGATATCAACCGATACTTGTGTAACGACTGAAATAGCTCTTTTTTCCTTTTCAAAACAGAAGACTTATGATCATAATAGTGTTGTTTATACTGCAAGACAAAACTGAACAACTTATGAAGAAGAGAGAGAAAGAGAAGATAAGAGAGAAGAGGAGAGAAGAGAGAGAAGAAAAAGAGAGAGAAAGAAGAAAAGAAGAAGAGAAGAAGAAAAGAGAGAAAGAGAAGAGAGAGAGAAGAGAGGAGAAGAAGAGAGAGAGAGGAGAGAGAAGAGAGAGAGAGAAAGAGAGAAGAAAGAGAAAAGAGAGAAGAAAAGAAAGAAAAAAGAGAGGAGAGAAAGAAGAGGAAGAGAAGAGAAGAGAAGAAAGAGAGATAGAGAGGGAAAGAGAGAGCGCGAGGAGAGAAAGAGAGAGAAATAAAGAAAGAAGAGAAGACAGTAGTAGAGAGAAGAGAGAATTAGAGAGAGGAAAGAGAGAAAGAGAAGAGAGAGGAGAGTGAGAAGAGAGAGAAAGAAAAAGAGAAGAAAGAAACAAGAGATGACAGAGAGGGAGAGAGAGAAAAACAGAAGAAGAAGGGAGAGAGAGAGAGAATTGAGTGAGGGAGAGAGAGAGAGCGAAAGAAGTGAGAGAGAGGGAGAAAAGTGAAATAGAGAGAAGAAGAAAGGAGAGGAGAGGGAGAAAGGAGAGAGAGAAGGGAGAGGGGAAAAGGGACACCTAAACCTAAATCTAAATAAATCCATCCAAAATGATTTCTAGAGATGCACCGATCCGATACTGGGATCGAATATCGGTGCCGATCCAGGAAATTTTGCTGGATCGAGTATCGGCTCCATGATATCGGTTCAGCCGATATCCTAGTTGTGTTTAATTGGACATAATGAGTCTGATTAGGCTGATGTTGAGCCAGAATGTCTCATAATGTTTGACATTTTATTCTTTCTCTCTCTTTCTTTCTTCTCTTTTCTTTCTCTCTCTTCTCACTCTCCTCTTTCTCTTTTCTTTCTCTCTTTCTTCTCTCTAATTCTCTCTTCTCTCTACTACTGTCTTCTTCTTTCTTTATTTCTTTCTTTCTCTCTCTTTCTCTCCTCGCGCTCTCTCTTTCCCTCTCTATCTCTCTTTCTTCTCTTCTCTCTCTCCTCTTGCTCTCCCTCTCTTTTTTCTCTTTCTTCTCTCTATTTCTCTGTCTTCTTTCTCTCTCTCTCTCCTCTCTCTCTCTTTCTTCTCTTCCCTCTCTCTTTCCTCTCTCTCTCTCTCCTCACGCTCTCTCTCTTTCTTCTCTTCTCTCTTCTCACGCTCTTTCTCTCTTCTCCTCTTTCTTCTCTCTTTCTCTCTCCTCACGCTCTCTATCTCTTTCTTCTCTTCTCTCTCTTTCTCTCTTCTCTTTCTCTCTCTTCTTCTTAAGTTGTTCAGTTTTGTCTTGCAGTATAAATAACTCTATATGATCAAAGTCTTATGTTTTGAAAAGGAAAAAAGTTCTATTTCAGTCCTTACACAAGTATCGGTTGATATCGGGTATCGGCAGATGCTTAATTCTAAAGTATCGGAACTGAAAAAGCTGGATCGGTGCATCCCTAGTTACAATTGTCCCGGTCTCCCGCACTTTTATTCTACTCTCGTATCTAAGAATAAACTCCTAATGAGCGCGTTCACGTTTAGAAACAGAAACAGTGCAGTGTCTCCCTCCAGTGTTGAGTTGTGTTATTGCATATACAGCCCTGCCGTGGTTTTATTTATTATTTTACTGTATATTTATTGTATTCACGCGTCATTCATCATTCTAGTCTTTTTTGTTTCACTCTGTCTATATTATCTGTTCATTCTATACAGTTATTTATGTTTCTGAAGAGTGGAGCGGTGGATGTATATTTGCATTTTCTTTGTCGCTTCTTCTCCTTTTGAATGTAAATGAGACTAAAGATGGCCGCCGTCCAGAGTCACATAAACACCCACTGTTCAGACTGAAAAGAAGAGATCATACAACTCTCTCTCTCTCTTCTCTCCCTCACTCCTTTCTCTTTCTCTCTCTCTCACTCCTTTCTCTTCTCTCTCTCTCATTCTTCTCTCGCTCTCTCTCTCCCTCTCCTTTCTTCTTGTGTCTCTCCCTCTCTCCCTCTTCTCTCTCTCACTCCTTTCTCTCTCTCCCTCACTCCTTTCTTTCTCGCTCTCTCCTCTTCCCCTCAGTCCTTTCTCTCGGGTATCTCCTCACGTCNTTTCTCTCTCTCTCTCCCTCACTCCTTTCTTTCCCTCTTCTCTCCCTCACCTTTCTCTCTCTCTCTTTCTCCCTCTTCTCTCCCTCACTCCTTCTCTCTCTCTCCCTTCTTCCCTCACTCCTTTCTCTCTCTCCCTCATCTTTCTCTCTCTCTCTCCCTCTTCTTCCTTCTTTCTTTTTCCCTCTTCTATCTTTCTCTCTCTCTTCTCTCTCTCTCCCTCCCTCACTTCTTTCTCCCTCTCTCCTTTCTCTCTTTTTTCTCTCTCTCCTCACCCCTTTCTCTCTCTTCCTCTCTCTCTCTTCCTTCTCTCTTTCTCTTCTTTCTCTCTCCCTATTCTTTCTCTCTTCTTTCTCCCTCTCTTCTCTCCCTCACTCCTTTCTCTCTCTCTCCCTCTCTTCTTTCTCTCTCTCTCCTTTCATTCTCCCTATTCTTTTTCCCTTCTCACTCTAAACTAAACATCTCCTGAATCATTTAAAACAAACACATTTCAACCGTTTAAAAGAAAAAATAAATCCTCTGAAATCTGAACGTTTCTGATAAAAGTTTAATGATGATTTCTGAAAGGCATCGTCACGTTTTAGTGCAAGTTTTCCAACGGCTTCAACAAAAAACAACAAAAACAGGAAGTGTTGAGTGAAAATGTGACGGTAAACTCATAAAAACTAAATTATTCTTTTTCATGTAAACAACAGAAAACTGCAGAAGTCAAGTCACACCTGATTCACAAACAAATATTTTCTTTTAAACACAAACAAAGTCATGAGAATCTAATACTGAACGCAAATAAGAGAATAAAAACAGTGAGAACAAGAGAGATGGGAACGAAAGAAATGGAGAGAAAGAAAAAAAAAGGACAGAGAGAAGGGGAGAGAGAAAGAAAGAATGAAACAGACAGGGAGAAAGAATGATAGAGAAGAGGGAGAGCAAGAGAAGAGGACGGAGAGAGAAGAAAGGAGAGAGAGAGAGAAGAAGCAGATACCAAGAGAGGAGAGAGAGAGAATATCAGACAATTTTCCAGAACATTCCCAAAGAGGATTTTAGGTCATCACGACATCTACCGGAGCAATTTGTGCATCGTTTGGAAAGTCTACGGCAGCCCAGTGTATGCAGAAGGAGCCGCCGCTGATTGACACAAGCCGTGGAAACAAGTCGAGCCAGGGCTGTTGTCAGTAACTACAAGAGTTTATCTGTGAGAAAACTAAAGTTCTGCTGCTAAATCAACATTTGTGAATGAACTCGACCTACGACCCTTAAAAGTGACATTCAGGTGAAAACACAGACCTGGTTCAGACCTGATCCAAACGTCTGTTTTGTTGTTTTAATCAAAGAAGTTTCCCCAGCTAAGCAGATGGAAGACGTCTCTTTCTGCATAAAGCGTTGAACAGTTGAGCGGAAAGTGACATTGATCTCTCTCTAACACCCAGTAACAGAAAAGTCCAAAGCCATAAAAGGAAAATCTGACCCCAAATGAAGATATTTCCTAACTGTCCAGTCAGATGGTTTATCTCGTGATATTTGTGAATTCACAAACTCGAGATAAACCATCTGACCTTCCAGCAGCTCGATTGGTTTGAGAGTCTGAACCAGCGGTGGTTCGGCCCAATCACATTGTAGCAGGGCGGGTTGAGGGGGGTTGAATGCAATGACAACAGGAAGTACCTAACCTGGCTCACACTGATCTGTGTTGAACTCTTATCTGAGTTCTCACTATATCCATCTGGGAGTTGACTCACTGAAAGCGTTCGAGGAAAGGTGGGGGCGTTTAGTGAAATACTTGGAGCTGATTGGGTGAGCTGCCGACCTTATTGGTGTTTAACCAATCACAGCAACAACTCATAATGGTGAATCCAATGTCTGTGTGGGATAGAACAAGTGTCACACATACTGCTCTTCTTTCTTCTTTTCTGCTGAAACTGCATCAAAAGCAGCAGAACATGAACATCCACAGGAGCAGCCATCTTTGTTTAGCTTGAATCAGACTCGGCGTTAACAGCCGTTTTAGCCCGCCCTGCTACATGTGATTGGACCTCAGAACCACGCTGCTGTGATGTGAGTGGGCCGAAACACAGCTGGTTCAGACTCTCAAACCAATCAGGCGGCTGGAAGCAGGGGCGTAGCACCAAATTCTGGGCCCCAGGTACAAACTTTGTTGATGGGCCCCTAATACAGAATCTCGAGTTTTAACTTTTTCTCATTATTTTTCTATCCATTTATGTTATATTTCCTTCTAGATACTAATAAATGCTTTACAGTGCAACTTTCAAGATTTTTATCGCCATAACATATGACAAAACAACATTTATTTATTTACTTTGTCTGTGTCAAAACTATTGAGTTGGAACCATTGCATTCACTCACGAGAATTTAAAAAAGAATGTATTTTAAAGACACTCTTTTACCTTTAAGATAACTTGTTTTAAGCAATAACTTGTCTACATTTTGCCAAAATTAAACTTTGAAAGTCCTTGTGACAATTCTGATATAATGTTGACAATATTCGAGTGAATATGCACATTTTAGCTGATTATTTTGTGTCAAACTTGGCTATATTTGTTCACTGATATCTGCAACTCTTGCTTATATTATTATGATTTCTAGCTTTTATAATTGTGAATAATGTGGCTAATTAATATTTTATAGCCAAAGTCCATCTGCTACGTTTTATAGAAGTGATGGGGCCTCTGATATCACAAAAAAAAAAAAAAAAAGACATTTAGTGGAACAATCTTATCTTACAAGCATAAATGGCCAGCTTTTGGGGGCCCTTTCCTGCCTCGGGCCCTGGGGAAAGTAATACCATTTACCCCCCAGTCCGACACCCCTGGCTGGAAGGACAGATGGTTTATCTCAAGTTTGTGAATTCACCTGGCCAGGTTAGGGACTACCTGTTTCTGCTGCTTTTGATGCAGTTTTAGCAGAATTACAGAGTAATTTCTTTTTGAAAGAAGAGCAGTATGTGTGACACTTGTTCTATCCCAAACGGACATCGGACACACCTTTATGATTCGTTGCTGTGATTGGTTTAGCACAAATAAGGTTGGCCCACAGCCAATCAGATCGATGTATTTCACTAAACGCCCCGCCTTTTCCCGAACGCTTTCAGTGAGTTCAACACAAATCCATCTGGAGTGAGCCAGGTTAGATATTTCTGGCTCAAAAAGTAATAAAGTGTTGATTAAACAATTAAAAGAATGGTTTTAGTTAAGGTAGAATTGCACCAGTTTTATATTTCAGTGAGAAAAGAAACAGTTATTGGCCTATAAGTTACTTTGCGTCTACATTGCTCACCTTTTTATAAGAAGTGGCAGTCAAATATACATGTTTGTACCCTATTTTGTCCCGCCCACTTGGCTTGGAAATGCACTTCCTGTTTAGCTCTGTTAAGGTAGCTAACGTGTTTGTTTGTCTGTCTTGTGGGGCAATTTTAATTAAATATAATGACAGTTAAAATAAACCCATCGACTGAAATCTACAGGCTAAATGCAGCTAAACAGGAAGTGCACGTCCTAGAAAAGTAGGCGGGACAAAATAGGGTCAATAAACCCCAGGATGCGTGAGAACAGTGACTTTAAAACTATAAATGAAACGATCAGGTGTGACTTAACCTCAAACACAGGCACCTCGTCCCTTCTCGTCTGCAGAGCTGAAATAAACTGGCACAAAAGTTTAACAAAACAACAAATATTCAACAATCGAAACACCGTGGACTCCTCAAACTTTCCTTCTCCTTCATTTATTATTATTCCAGCCAAACTCCGGTGTATTTTTGGCAGCTTGAGGCCTCCGTACTTCTGCGTAGTTTGTTCCCTAAGGTGAGGAAAAAGTCCCGTTTCCATTGCACTGGGTCCCGTCGTTTCTCAGGTTTAAGTGCCAAGAGTTCACGTGGCACTTCGGTTAAATAAAATAAAATAAACTCGATGCTACGTGAGGAAATAAACTAAAAAAAATTAAACATGGACAAAAGTGGAAAAAGTCACAGAAATTTGTTCGGAGAATTAAGAATCGGCAATCACTGGAGGTTTACTTGATTGAGATTAAATTAGATGTTTTGACTGGAATGTTCCGTAAACTAGGCTGAGTTATGAGTCAGATCTGTGGAAACATCTTTTTGAAGAAGAGAAAGGTAATAAGTTCAACTGTGTGTGATTTCAATGTCTTGTTGTTTATCTGCTTTGCTACAACTGTTGACTTGATTTTCTCTTTTACATGTCAGGTACAAACCCAGTGCTCAGTAGACTTGAGGTGGTAGTTTATTTTTCCTGTTTTAGCTGTTTATTGAACTCTTACAATAGAAAATGTCCTTTCTCTCCATTAACTCTCTCAGCATCAACATTTAGAATGAGTCATGTCACCTAAAGAACTTCTATAGTAAAATGTTAAAGTGCGTATGACAGGTTTGAATGTTTTTCAAATTTGTATTTATTTTGGTAGAATAATACCTGTTGTAATTATAAATGACAGTTTTACGTTAATCAATAACAAGTTTGTGGAGAAAAATGTGAAAATATGTTGAAAATACCAGGAAGTAGAGCAGAGTTCTAAACTGATGACATCACACTAGGAAGACCAGGATATTTTCAATTTTCTCACAAAAAGTATTTTTTATGGCCCTGTAAACACACATGTAACAAAAAGTGAGTTGTACGTAGTGTATTTGTATGGCTCGATTTAAAAAAGAAAGTTACATTTGAAGAGTTTGGGGCCAATTTATTAAATGGTTGCTAGGCAACTACCTAGTGTGATGTCATCATTTATGAACAGGAAGTAAATGTTTAATGCTAAAAAATGACCAAACTGGAATGAAATTTGAAAAATGTTTTTAAATCCTATTTTTAATCAATGTTTGCAATAATTGCCCAAAGTATTCCCAAAGTAAAGTAACTAAGTTACTTTTTGGGGTTGTTGCTAAGTAGTGTAACTTATTACATTTTTAAAAAGTAATAAGTAATGAGGAACTAATTACTTTTTCAATACTTCACGTTTACCCCAACACTGTTTGTGTCACATGTTCAGCTCCTCTGAGAATCTGCTTTTTTAAAAGTCTGTACAAAGAATAAAACCTTCAAACTTGGTATTTTTAGTCAGAACCAAAGTGGATTAACAGATTTAACCCCAAAAAAGTTTGAAGAAATAAATAATCTACTATATTTTCACAGATGTCAAAAAAAGGTTGAAAGTAAAAGACCAAAACAGAACATTTGTAAATGACAAGACTCTGGGTTTAGCAAAATTACGAGTTGATTTTTTGACTCGATCTAAGGTTTGCAACAAGAAATCATTGAAATAAATCCAAAACTGTTGCAACGGTGGACAATTTAAAAGTGAAAACGCCAAAAAAAGTGCAATAAAATTCCCTAACGTGACACAAGGGTTAAACTAGTTGTTGAAACTTGGAAATAAGTTGTGTTTACATGACATCGCAATATTCTACACGTGAACACAACCTATTTGAGTGACAAAAAACTCAATAAACTTAATTATATAAATGTTTTTGAGGCCTTTTTGTGAAACTAAAGAAGAAAAGTGCTTAGTCTCCCATTTAAGAACATAAAATATATCGTTTTACTGTAATAAAATACTTATAATAAATGCTTTCTGTAACATTTTTGTCGTAAACTTCACTTACCAGCGATTGCCGAAGCTTAATAATCATTTTAACGCTGTAAAAAAGCAAAACAAACGACTTAACTTGAGCTATTTTTCTTCTTGAGTAGTTTTGACTAGTTTCCAGTGACTCCGCCCACCCTTGCCCGGTCTCCACGGTGACGACATCGCGTTGCCTAGTTACGGCTTTAGACTTGTCAGTTAGATTTACTTCAGTTTTTTGTGTTTTTAATCGCTCAAAAACACAAAGAAAACGCTGAAATGTGATTCAGAACGAACACCAAAAGACAGTGTGATAACTTGTGCATAAATTTAAACTGTTAACCATAATTAATTAGCATAAAAACATTGAAACTAGTAAAAACTACTCAAATTATGTTATTTTTAAAAGGCACTGTACTTGATTTAAACTGAAAAGCTCTGAAATGATTAAAACCGTTGCTC
This sequence comes from Mugilogobius chulae, assembly GCA_038363315.1. Taxonomy (NCBI): domain Eukaryota; kingdom Metazoa; phylum Chordata; class Actinopteri; order Gobiiformes; family Gobiidae; genus Mugilogobius; species Mugilogobius chulae. The sequence continues at coordinate 46,561,769 of CM076403.1, forward strand.
TGACTCTAACTACGCTCGAAAGGATTAAAACTGTTACAGATTTTACGCAAAAACGACAAGATTAGACGCGGTAACCCATAGCAACGGCAGTCACGGCTCCGGCAGCCATCTTGTGAAGGGAGAGTCGACTGAAGATCACAGACAAACTGACAGGAAACTCAACTTTTAAATGATTTTTTTCGCCTAACACTTTGATAATTGAAACAAACTAGTGAATTTGTAGTTTTCAGTGACTAAAAATCAAGTACAGTGCCTTTAACTGCTCTTTAAAGTACTTTCTGCAGTGTTTGAACATAAACGAGACCTTTTGAAGTTAGAAATGTGTGGATTTTGTTGTATTTTTGTTGTACTTTAACATTCTAAGATGCTGTTGACGGCCGCCTCCAGCGCAGAGTCCGTTTCGTTTTGCGAGTGGAGGTTCTGATTGGTCGCGGCGGCGGTGGAGACGTAGTGTCCTCCGCGCCAGAGACGACTTGTGAAAGGTGAGCTTGAGGTCGTTTTTGGGGCGTTTGTGTTCGCTCTCGCCCGGTTCTTTTCCTCCGCCGCCGCGCCTCCCGGGTCGGAGTACGGAGGCTGCAGCGGGTCTGTCCTGAGAGCGAAGGGAGAGGAGTCCGGAGAGAGAGAAGCGTCCGTGAAAGAGGAGAGATCTCGGCTGGGCTCCGGGGAGGAAGAAGAAGAAGCAGGAGGAGGAGGAAGAGGAGGAGGAGCCGGAGGTGAAGAGAACAGGCTGGATCTGACGCCGCAGCAGAAGTCCTCCAGGAAACCGTCTGAGGAGGAGAAAAGCGCAGGTTAAATGAGTTACACGTGTTGTCTTTACTGATGGGTGTCGTCAAAGGTATCTAAAGTTCACACAGAGCAGGAACTATGGACTGGGGCCACAGCTTTAGGGACTGTTTTTAGCTCCTGCTCTGGGGCTGGTACTTTCCAGTCAGATGTTTAGACTGGTAACTATGGCAACGGCTACAAAAGATATGGTAAAGGAACTAAACGTGAGAGAGAAGGGCAGAGAGAGAGAGGAGAGAGAGATGAAAAGAAAGAAAAGAGAGGGAGGAAGAGGAGAGAGAGAAGAGAGAAGGGAGAGTGAGAAAGAGAGAGAGGGGGTGAGAGAGAGGAGAGAAAGAAAGAAAGAAGAGAGAGAGGGAGGAAGAGGAGAGAGAGGGGGGAGAGGTGAAAACAAAGAAAAGAGAGGGAGGAAGGAGAACAAGAAGAGAAGGGAGAGAGGAAGGGGGAGAGAAAGAAAAAGAAAGAGGGAGGAGGAGAGAGAGGAGAAAGAGAGAAAAAGAAAGAAGAGAGAGAGGAGAGAATGAGAAAGAGGAGAGGGATGAAAAAGAAGAGAGAAAGCAGGAGAGGGAGGAAGAGGAGAGAATGAGAAAGAGAAGAAAGAGACGGAGAGAGAGAGATGAAAAGAAAGAAAATAGAGCAAGAGAGAGACGAAGAGGAGATAAAGGAGAGAAAGAGAGAAGGAGAGAGAGCGAGAGAGAGGAAGAGAGGTTAGAGAAGAGAAAACGAGACAGAGAGAAGGGAGAGAGAGAAAGAGGGAGAGAACAAGAAAGAGAGAGGGGGGAGAGAAAGAGAGGGAGGAGAGAGAGAAAGAAGGGGATAGAGAGAGGAAAAGGAAAGAAAAGAGAGGAAGGAAGAGGAGAAAGAGGAGAGAACAAGAAAGAAGGGCGAGAGGAAGGGGAGAGAAAGAAAAAGAAAGAGGGAGGAGAGAGAGAGGAGAAAAGGAGAAAGAGAAAAAGAAGAGAGAGAGGAGAGAATGAGAAAGAGGAGAGGGATGAAAAAGAAAGAACAAAGAGCAAGAGAGAGAAGGGGAGAGAGAGAAGAAAGAAATGAGAAAGAAAAAGAGAGAGAGTGAGAAAGAGAGGTTAGAGAGAAGAGAGAAAACCAGACAGAGAGATAGAAAGAGAGAGGAGAGACATTCACCAGGACGATCTGTTGTTCCTGCCAGTTTTCAGCAGCATGATGGACTGATAATGTACAACTCAATTCAAAGAGATGCACATTTACAAACTAACATGAGCCAAGTTAAATCAGACTAAAAACCCAACCTAAAACCCCTGACTAAACCAGAGTCAGACCTAAAACCCCTGAATAAACCAGAGCAGAGCCGGAGTCAGACCTGGGTCCAGCAGAACGTTGCGCTTGTCCGTGTGAGGCCTCCGCGTTCCTCCTGGTTAAAGGTTCTGTCGATCATCACGATCTCCGAGGAAGGACTGAACCTCTGCAGAAAACACAACATCATCATTACTACACTTGTTACCTGCTTCTAAACCTGTGTACACCTGTGACCTCTGACCTCGGCCTCCACCATCAGCAGCTTCCTGTACTTGTCCACCATGGCTTCGGTTTTATTCACCACCTGAGACGCCACCAGCTCGAACTCTTCATCCACTGAAACACACAGAAGATTTTAATATGTGTATGATTTTAAACTTAATTTGGTAGATTAATACTTGTTGTTGTGAGTATACATGAAGGATTTGCATCATTCAATTTTGTAAAGAAAGTTTGAAAACACGGAGTTCCAAACTGATGACATCACACTGGGAAAGACATTTTATGTTTTCTCACAAGACTAAAATCTGTCTAAATCAGGAGTCTCCAACCTGGAGTCGCCAGGAGAGCTACTTTTGCACAGAAACAGAAACAGAAAACCATCCATCCATTTTCTTCCGCTTCATCCGGAGTCGGGTCGCGGAGGCAGCGGTCTGAGCGGGGAGGCCCAGACTTCCCTATTCCCACACACTTCCGCCATCTCTTCCGGAGGATCCCGAGGCGTTCCCAGGACAGCGTGTCCTGGGTCTTCCCCTTGGCCTCCTCCCAGTCAGGGCGTTTACATGGAGGCCAGGAAAACCAGATAACTAGCCTAGTGCGATTTAAACCAGTTTTCCAAAGTGCATGTAAACCTGAGCAGACCTATTGAGAAGCTGTAAACCGGTTTTCGAATTCATGTAAACAGACAATCGGTCTGCAGCTGAACAAATGCAACTGAGCAGCTCACGAGCCCTGACCACTGCACATTCCAACCATAAATTAGAATTTTAGAACTATAAAGTGCCTTGCACAAAGTGTCACACACAATCTCACATTTAACTCCATGTTTAACACTGTTGTACATGTTTAACACTGTTTTACATGTTTAAAACAGTCCTACATAGTCCAGAAAAAACCCTGTGTCATTTAACAAACAGTATTACAAACAGTTAATCAAATAAACAACATTAACAATGTTAAAGTAGTTCAACAAATGACAGCCTCAATCCTGCAGAAGTGAATCTGACCCAGCAGGACCAGACTCTCCAGGTAATCGGTTTACTCTCATGCATGTAAACAGGAGCAAAACTGGTCCAACTGGTTTGAGGGGAAAACCAAGTAGAGTCCGGTTTCTAGCCTAGTCTGATTTCCCTGATCATGTAACCGCAGTGACTGAGAAGCTGTAAACCGGTTTTCGGAAAACCAGTTGGCGTATGTGGTCCCGACCGATTGTAGTCTGATTTCAGACTCATGTAAACAGACAATCGGTCTGCAGCTGAACAAATGCAACTGAGCATGCTCACAAGCCCTGACCACTGCACATTCCAACCATAAATTAAGAATTTCAGAACTATAAAGTGCCTTGCACAAAGTGGCACACACAATCTCACATTTAACTCCATGTTTAACACTGATCTAAATGTTTAAACTGTCCTACATGTCCCAGAAAAAACTCTGTCATTTAACAAACACTATTACAAACAGTTAATCAAAATAAACAACATTAACAATGTTAAAGTAGTTCAACAAATGACAGCCTCAATCATGCAGAAGTGAATCTGACACAGCAGGACCAGATCTCCAGGGTAATCGGTTTACTCTCTCACATGTAACAGGAGCAAAACTGGTCCGTCCGGTTTCAGGGGAAAACCAAGTAGAGTCCGGTTTTCTAGCCTAGTCTGATTTCCCTCATCATGTAACCGCAGTGACTGGGACATGCCCGGAACACCTCACCAGGGAGGCTTTGTCCAGGAGGCATCCGTACAGATGCCCAGCCACCTCAGCTGGCCCCTCTCGATGTGGAGGAGCAGCACTCTACTCTGAGTTCCTCCCGTGTGACTGAGCTTCTCACCTGTCTCTAAGGGAGCGCCCAGCCACCCTGCGGAGGAAACTCATTTAGACTCTTGTATCCGTGATCTTGTCCTTTGGTCATTACCCAAAGCTCATGACCATAGGTGAGAGTTGGAACGTAGATTGACCGGTAAATAAGAGCTTTGCCTTTCGACTCACTCCTTCTTCACCACAACGGTTCAATACAGCGACTGCATCACTGCTGACGCTGCACCGATCCGCCTCAATCTCACCTCCATCCTTCCTCACTCGTGAACAAGACCCTGAGATACTTGAACTCTCCACTTGAGACAAGGACTCTCCACCCACAACTTTTAGCGGACCAATTGTTAACTGTGGCATAGGTAAAGTGTGCTGGCTGATTTACCCACAGCAAAACCTGAAGTCTAACTCCCACAAATGCAGATTTCTGACTAAATTTAATCATGAAATGTAAAAAGTGAAAACTGACTAAAACATAACACTACAATACAATAAGACAGAACATAAAAGTTGTTTTTTGTACAATACAATTCTTTTCAACCTTAAACTACTTGCAATATCCAATTCAATCTTCTAAATGCTTTTAAGATGCTGAAGTTACTCTGTCTTCCCCCAAAACTTATCAACTGCATTGTGGGAAACTGTTTCTGATTAAAACTGTTTGTAAAGTACCTTGTGAGAACTCTGAGCTCGGCAGCGCCCCCTGGAACACGTTGTATGGCAGCAGTCGGTTCAGGACGTCCTCAAAGAACTGAACCTGGACTTGTCTGGACTCAGGACTCCCAGGTGGTCTTTCCTCACCTGCTGCAGGACCCTGAGAAGACCAGACCAACGCCGCGGGTCAGAGATGAGTTTAGTTTAGTCGGATTTATAAAAGAGAAAATAAAACTTACATTCCTCCTCGAGTGAGAGGCACCGGTCGCTGGAGTCCAACCTGACACAACAAACAGATTCAACAAATAATCAAAGACAAAAACAGTTACATCTGGAGAGACTTTATATTAAATTTATTGATATGAATAAACGTTGGTCAGCTCAAACTTGATTGGTCAGTGAGAAACAGCGTTAAATGTTGAATTAAAGTGAAAAACATGGAATTACCTGAGAGTTTAGTGTTGAATCTACAGTGATGGTTTGTGTGGCTGAAAAACAGAAGCACGTGTTATAAATATATAAATATTAGGGATGGGATGAGATCTCGTGCCATGAGATCTTGCAAGATCAACCTGTCAGATATGTGCACACACAGAACTATCTCATGAGATTTTTCCTTATACAAATAATATGGGAATAATCGTGAAATTAAGTTTTGCATCTTTGAGCAGCTGTAGTAAACAGTCTTCTAGTGGTCCCAGTTTTTATTTCGTAATGATAAGACCAATATTGACAGAGATAATTAGTCCTAAACAGTGTAAAAGTTAGCGTGAAAATACATAATAAATACATAAAAATTGCGCAGACATCGCGGGAACAGCGCAGTGTTTTTACATTTAAACATAGTTTAAAATAGATCCACACAGAGACTTTGTAAAAAGTGTATCTCCTTCTCTGTCTGGTCCCTGTCGCTGCAGAGGCAGGAGAAAGGGGGCGGAGCCTGAGCTACACAAATGGCACAAGCCATTTTTGACATCGCTGTGTGAACGCAGCATGTCCCCACACTTTTAGAATTTAATGCTGAAAGAGAAACTAAACGCAGAATCTACTTTTTTCACTGTCAAACTGTGTATATGGGGGTCAAAATTCAATTATCTACTGTTTGCAGGACTTTTTGGACATTTTTGTACAAATTTGCAGTTATGTGTTTAAAAACCGCAACTGTACTACCACGATGGGCAAACGCTGTCATTTTCAGTTCAGGTTGACGTCACATTGAGTTGACGCGAAAGACGAGCCGCCCAGGAGGGAAATAGAAACTTCTTTTTCTAACGCCGCTGCTAAGACAAGCTGGAAAGCAGTCGCCTGCTGCAACATGACATCATCAGCCAATTAGCTCAGGTAGATAAGTATGTGGTACGAGGTTCGAAGATGTGTAGGTTCGATCCTCGTTTCATTTTCTCATTTTAAATTTTAGAAAATACTCAATTGTTCACATCATAATTTTGACGTGCAAGTAAGAAACTAGACCGGTGCACAGCCTCAGAGCTGTGAACTTCTCCACACGTCAGGATTCATCTGTCAATCAATGCCTGTTCACACCCACCTGTGTAAAAATCCTCCTGCCACCTCCCACTTTTGCGAGCCTGTTTGAGGTTCAGTTGTGGGCGGAGTAACTCTCTGACGGGCTTATCCCACTACATGCATCTCCGCTCCGCTCCGCTCCGTTCCGACTGACGGATCAACTGTGCAGCTGTTTTAATGAATGAAGACCGTTCCACATTCTCCGTATGCGCTGCGCAGGGCTGCGCAAGGCTCCGCCTCAGCTCCGTCTCTCCGTCGCCGTACGACCAAAATACGCATCAAGGCTATTTTCTTCTCCGCCCGAGTCCGGCCAGGTCAATCTCCGCCAATCAAAACGCACCAAACAGGAAAAAGAAAATGAACTATGTCCGGATTTACAAAGTAAAATCACTCCACACGTACTTTGATTTGATCAGATAACGAAAAGTTCGTAGTTTTACATAAAGTTTCTTTGATATTTGGACACAGCAGATTGTTAACTACAGCCTATGTCACTGAACATGAACAGGACAACGTGATTGAGTTCGTGCTCGTAACAGTAAAGCCTCTTTACCCTCAGCGGAGGAAGAAAACACGTCCTACTGTTGTGAACACGTGAAACACAGCTGTCGTCTGTGCTCCTGATAGAGTTATTTGATCTTCAACGAGGACTTTTATTTCACAAACTCGTGTGGCGCATGCTCTTCTTGAACTCCTCGGGGGCAACGCAGCCCTGCGGAGCGGACTGGAGCGGAGACAGTGGGCGAGGGGTCTGCGGCAACTTTCGGAGGCGGACCGGGGCGGAGCGGAGCGCAGATGCATGTAGTGGGATCTCCGCGTAACAGCGCGTTTAGCTTTACTTTAAATTTTGTTGCTTTTATTTAACTGTTCTGATTAGTTACATGTCTCAGGTTTGCTTTGGGTTTGATAGTTAAATAAATAAAAGGCTAATAACTAATCTTAAAAAAAATCCTAAAACAAAAGTCTTACCATGAATGGGAGTGAGTTTCAAGGCAGGCGACGCAGAGCTCTGGAGATAAAAGCACAAAGTTAACAGTTCTGACAGTTACAGGATGAAGGAAGGGCATCTGACTCAAACCTGTGACCTGACTTTGACCTGACTGACCTGCTCTTGCGTCACAGCTGTGGGTAAAGGCGACAGTGAGGTGCAGTTCGCCGTCTGCGTCACCAGGAGGCGCTGCACTGGGCTGCCCGGCACGTGGTTCTGCCCTGCCACCAGCGTGATCCGCCCCGGGGCAGGCGTGGCGGCCGCAGCAGCTGGTACCGGGGCGACAGCAGGTGTGGGCGTGGCGCTGGAGACTCCGCCCACCTGGTTCAGAATGAGCTGCCCCCCCGCCGTCGCCGTGAAGCTCTGCCCGGCAACGATCTGCACGGCGTTGTTAGCGTTAGCGTCCGTGGGTCCGTTTTGTATCGACGCGGTCGGCGCTAACGCTAACGACCCTGGTAGAATGAACTGCCCGGGCGTAGCGATGTTGTTAGCCTGCTCCAAACTCGACTGAACAACAATGGGTCCGTTTGCGTTAGCGACATTAGCGGAAGTAGCCGGCTGCAAACTGTAAACCGTCTGAGCCCCGGTTTGGAGCGGTTTGGGCTGGATCGGCCTCACCAGCGCCTGCGTCCCGCCCGGCCCTCGCTGGATTATGATGTTCTGAAGCGGGATGTTCTTAAACCCGCCGACCTGCGCTTGCGTCGGCGCTAAAACCTGCTGCCCGCTCGTGGCTAGCGGCGGCCGGAGCACAATCTGAGGAGTCCGTTCGAGGTTGCTCAAAGTCACGACTCCCTCCGGCCGTCCCGAAAGAGCCCAACACCTGTATGTGCGGAGCCGTGCCGTTCTGTATCTGCGACACTCCCTGGATGAACTGTCCGGAAGGTGTAACCACGCCCACGGTGCCGCTGATGTTCCCGGGGACGATGGAGGGGAAGGAGACGGGAGGCTGGACTAAGCTGGGAGCGGGCTGGGACTCGAGCAGCGCCTCCTGGGCTAAAGTCTGCTCCGTGATGTCCGCCTCCAGGAGAGACTTCTGCAGGATGTCGAAGGGCTGGTCGTCGCCCCAGCGGGAGACTGAGGCGATCCCAGCTGGTCCTCGATGAACGACAAGCTCCCGGAGAGAGGCTGGAGCGTCGCGTCGAAGTCCGGGACATCTTTGAGTCCGGAGTTTGAGACGGGCTGCAGGGAAAACAGAACAACATTACAGAAAGTTATCATCTTGTCTTTGTTTAAACTACTAGAATGGGAAGTATAGAGGTTCTGCAGATGATGTCACAGCTTCTAAATGTCAGCAATGAGTGGAAAAATGAGAGAGTCAAAGGAGACAAAATTACTCTGTGCACAGAATGTTAGTTAGCTTGTTTATATTCAAACTAGCTTCCCGTTAGCGTTAGACTTCTTCTGATTTGTGAAAATTTGTAAAATCCGTCCACCACAACTCACGGTGTCTGATTCAAGTAGTGAAAACCTTTTAGAAATGAATTGAACAGGAAATGCTCATAATTACAGAAGTTAGCTATTTTGAACATAAACAAGCCAGCTGATGTTCCGTGCACAGAGACAATTTCTCCTGTAAGAGTCAAAACACAAAAGAGAAAATTGTCAAAAAAAAAAAAAAAAAAAAAAAAAAAAAAAAAAAAAAAAAAAAAACACAAAGAGAATTTGTCCAGAGAGCTGCTCTTTTCCACACTTAAACAGTAAAGTGTGAGCTCTCTGTCAGTCTTTGAATTATGTTTGTAGCCTTTATGATCGCGGAGAAAATTTAAGTTCTTCAAAACATACTTGTGTGTAGTTATTAGTCACCTATGACTGCGATGCAAACCTTGCAGTAAATACAACAAACATCATGTCATCAAACTGTCACTAATTGTACTTTTAGTCATCATTATTTAATTTAGTTTATCACCAGTTTGAGGCCAACTCTTCAAACAGGCCTGGTCTCTCTCTGCACACGCCAAGCCCTCCCCCTTCTCCTTTCAGACTACAGCTAGCTAAAACTATACTTTTTGTAATTTGGGCCAATCTAGCAGGAAGTCTGAGGGTCAAAAAATGGTCCAAGGGTTGCATTTGGCCCCTGGGTTTGTACATGTCTGTTTTAAGTATAGAATTGAATTTGAAATGTCAGTATCGACAACTCTAAGAAACAGGACATTTTCAATTTTCTCACAAAAAACACATTTTTAGTAAATGAGTAGTTCCACCTGTCATATGCACTTTAAACAAGATTAATTTTAGCTTCCGTTGTTTTAAATAATATTGGAGAATGTTGTGATGCCACATAAATGCAAACTAAACTAAATTATTCAAAAAAAGCTTCAGAGAACATGGTTTGAGTAAAAACAAACAGTTCCCATCACAGGCGGTTTTACTGAGAAAGTTAGTTTCTCTTCAGTTTCACAAAGAAAGGAGGAAGTGAAGGAATGAGTAACAGCTGACAGAACGCATTTTCTTCTCTCCTGGAACAGTGATTCTCATACTGAGGGTCGCCACAGCCTTGTCTGGTCACAACAAGGTCATTAGCAAGTTTCACGTCGAAACAGTCACAAACCTCCTACATAAATTTGATCATTTACTTTTGGGGATCTCGGTTTCAAACCGTGAACTCGACAAGTCTCCAGATCAAGCCGGGGGACTTTAACCCCTCTGTCATAGGAGGTAGTTAATGCAAGGGAGCATGACCAGGGTATATTTGTGTTGAATAAACATTGCCAAAAATGTAAATTTATTCATCTAAAATGCCCGTGTACATATGTTTGTTTACAGGAGTTTTAGGTGCATCTAAGAAGGTCCTAAATGAGACTTTCTTTTTTCTTTGCTTAGACATGACTTTCCCCTCATGTGGATCTGATGTGTGAGTGAAGGATGGTGGTGGTGGTGGAGGCTTGCTTCTGTCAGTCTGACCCTGGGCAGTTGTGACTACAACAAAGCTCACCACCACCACCCAGTGGTGTGAATGAATAATGCAACGTGAAGCATCTTTAGAGTGTCACAAAGACATGACACAGCGTCATTACGCCTGGCTACACACGTCCACATTTACACACACATGCTCCTTCCACGCAGTTAACTTCCCACTTCGCCTCGCGACTTTCTCCACAGAAATAATAAAGTCAGATACTTTTGTCATGACACTCGTGGTTTCTAAAAGAACTGAACAGAAATGTGTTTTGTTGCAGTAATTTCCTGATTGAATCAGCAGATCTATTAGTTCAACGGGTGTTTTTGGTCATTATTCAGTCAATATGGAACAAATTTACACAAATGAAAGACTGTTCAATGCCTCCTGGTGTGAGGAAGATTATTCTTTTGTCAAAAGTGTTTCTAAGGTGTGTTTCTGCGCTATGTGCTGCGAATGAGCGTCCCGAATTTCAAACTATTTCTTCTGGTCACTAAAACAGTGTCCTTTTAAAACCCCTAATGACAGGTTTTCTCTTTTTCTTAATTTGGTTTAGTTTGCAGTGATAGTCCTCGTGTTAAATATTTATCATAGTTATAGAGTAGTTAAGATGCAGTTTATGGAGGAATTGACAAAATAAAGTTAAAAAATACAGGAAGTAATTAGACAGAATCCCTCCACATGTGTCGTCAAAAAGCTCCAGAATGCAAAGACAGTTTACACAAGACTGACAGTTTCCTGGAGTTTAGACTGTCATTTATTGCGTAAAATCTACTTTTCTGAGTTTTTAACCGTGTCACAGCAGTGTCTTTCATTATAAGTTCACTTTAAAGGTGCGCTTGTGTAACTTTCTGGAGGAAAAAGTTGTCTACACAAATCAGCAAAAGTAGAAAGTTAAAACTACAAAGAAAAACATCAGCCCAGGGGTGTCGAACTCATTTTGACAAAGGGCCGCATTGGCATTGTGGTTGTCCTCGAAGGGCCAGACGTAACTAAAATCAACCTTACTAATCTTTGACAAACTACAAAAAAAAGTCTCTGTATTTGTTTATTGAAATAATAATTTGCATTACATCTGCATCCGTCTAAAAATAATGTATTATTTCAGCCATATCATTTCATTAGGTTTAGACACCTAGAATAGTCCTGGCACTAATATACAATTAAACAAAACCTTATGAGGCCGCATAAAATGATGTGGAGGGCCGCATTTGGCCCCCGGGCCTTGTGTTTGACACATGTGAGCTAAAGGAACACCTTTTCTGCGGAAACAGACGTGTTTGTGCTCCTCCAGGCCAAATAATAGATTATTTTGTAGCCATGCAACCAGCTCAAAGCAAAAATTCACATTTTTATTAATTATTTTGTGCAACAAATGCATCTAAATGAGAAAAATATGCATTTATTCAAGTTTATTTTTGGCCAAAAAGTTACACAGTGCATCTTTAAGTTGTTTTGGATTGATTCAGTCATGTTTGAGTAATCTTGTTTTGTCCTGCAGCTGATGCTCAGAAAATCCCTGTCTTCACCTACCACCTATCCCCTCCCACGTGTCTGTATTTACTTGAAATTATTCAAAAATCCAGATTCTGAGTAAAACAGAGTCATGAGACACTTTCCAACAACAAAAAATAGTCTTTTAAAATCTGTAACTCAATTTTACAATGAAGAGGCAGAAATCAATGGACCTGTTTCTATTTCTAAGCCATTTAAGATCATTTTTGTGTTTTACAATGAACCAAATGTGAACCACAACAATACCATCACTGTAACATACTTGCCAAATACAATATGCTAAACTTTGATCATTTTGTTTCACTTGCTTATGTTCAACTGACCTTCAAGATCCTCCACAACCTGGCCCCTCCACCACTGAAAGAATTCATCCAGCGTTCGGCGGATACGACTTCAAGAGCAACACGAGGTACCACAAGAGGACATTGTAACATCCCTAAATGTAAAACTGCCCTAGCCCAATCCTCTTTTTCATATAGGGCTGTTAAAGAATGGAATAAGCTCCCAACTGATATATTGAGCTTAAACAGCCTCACAGTTTTCACCACAAAGGTGAAAGCATGGTTTTTAGAGGACCAAACATGTATGCACTTTTAGGAGACAATGAACTTTAATATGAATGTGTATGAATATTTATATGAATGTGTTTTTGGCTGGGTTCTGCTTATTGCTAGAAACAGTTGGGACAAGTGTATGTGTGAACTTTGATTACATGGTTATGGAATGTCAACTGGATGAATGAACTGTGTATATAAATTGCATTTTAAATTGTATTGTAAATAATGTTGACCCCTCCCCCTGAGGACTACAGATGGAAATTAGCTGTGAAGCTAGAATCTGGTACAAGCATCTTTGCCATTGAGCTTAATGTAATTGTACACTGTCCTAATAAATAAATAAATGAAATAAATGAAATGAAATTATTGGTCTGAATATCCCATAGTTTCTTCCTATATACAGAAATAACTACAATACGTCTTCTCTAACACAATGAACTGCCACCTTACCGTGGTGGGGGGGTTTGAGTGCCCGGATGATCCTAGGAGCTATGTTGCCTGGGGCTTTATGCCCCTGGCAGGGTTTCCCATGGCAAACAGGTCCTAGGTGACGGGACAGACTAAGAGCAGTTCAAAAACTCTCATGAACAGTTTAAAAACAAGGACCGTTACGTCGCCCGGATTGGCGTTACCGGGGCCCCACCCTGGAGCCAGGCCTGGGGTGGGTGCTCGCAGGCGAGCGCCTGGTGGCCGGGCCTTTGCCCATGGGGCCCGGCCGGGCACAGCCCGAACGAGTGACGTGGGTCGGCCCTCCTGTGGGCTCACCACCCACAGAGGGTTTCATGGGGGTCGGGTGCACAGAGGACTAGGTGGCAGTCGGGGGCAGGTGCCTCGACGACCTGGTCCACACACACAGCCTCTGGCTGTTGGGACGTGGAACGTCACCTCTCTGGGGGGGAAGGAGCCTGAGCTGGTGCAAGAGGTTGAGCGCTATAGGCTAGATATAGTCGGCCTCACCTCCACGCACAGCTCGGGCTCTGGAACCCAACTCCTGGAGAGGGGCTGGACGCTCCACTTTTCTGGCGTTGCCCACGGTGAGAGGCGGCGAGCTGGTGTTGGCTTGCTCATAGCCCCACAGCTCAGTCGCCATGTGTTGGAGTTCACCCCAGTAGATGAGAGGGTCGCGTCCCTGCGCCTTCGGGTTGGGGACAGGTCTCTCACTGTTGTGTCGGCCTACGGGCCAAACAACAGTGCAGAGTACCCGGCCTTCTTGGAGTCCCTGGGAGGGGTACTGGATAGTGCACCAACTGGGGACTCCATCCTTCTGCTGGGGGACTTCAACGCCCACGTGGGCAACGCCAGTGACACCTGGAGAGGGGTGATTGGGCGGAATGGCCCCCCGATCTTAACCCGAGTGGTGTTTTGTTACTGGACTTCTGTGCTAGTTACAGTTTGTCCATAACAAACACCATGTTCCAACACAAGGGTGTCCATCAGTGCACGTGGCACCAGGACACCCTAGGCCGGAGGTCAATGATCGACTTTGTTGTCGTGTCATCGGACCTTCGGCCGCGTGTTTTGGACACTCGGGTTAAGAGAGGGGCAGAGCTGTCAACTGATCACCACCTGGTTGTGAGTTGGATCCGCTGGCAGAGGAGGAAGCTGGACAAACCTGGCAGACCCAAGCGTATTGTGAGGGTCTGTTGGGAACGTCTGGCGGAACCCTCTGTCAGACGGGTCTTCAACTCACACCTCCGGGAGAGCTTCTCCCAGCTCCCGGGTGAGACTGGGGACATTGAGTCTGAATGGACCATGTTCTCAGCCTCCATTGTCAATGCGGCTGCTCGGAGCTGTGGTCGCAAAGTCTCTGGTGCTTCTCGTGGCGGCAATCCCCGAACCCGGTGGTGGCGCCCGGAAGTAAGGGATGCTGTCAGGCTGAAGAAGGAGTGCTATCAGGCCCTGTTGGCCTGTGGCACTCCTGACACAGTTGAGAGTACCGGCAGGCCAAGCGTACCGCAGCTTGTGCAGTCGCAGAGGCAAAAACCCGGAGCTGGGAGGAGTTCGGAGAGGCCATGGAGGAAGACCATCGGTCGGCCTCAAAGAAATTCTGGCAAACCGTCCGGCGCCTCAGGAGAGGGAAGCAGTTTTCTACCAACACCATTTATAGTGCGGTGGAGAGCTGTTGACCTCGACTGGGGATGTTGTTGGACGGTGGAAGAAATACTTTGAGGGTCTCCTCAATCCCACCGCCACGTCTTCCGATGAGGAAGCAGAGACTGAGGACTCGGGGGAAGACTCATCCATCACTCAAGCTGAAGTCACTGAGGTTGTTGACAAACTCCTCGGTGGCAAGGCTCCGGGGGTGGATGAGATCCGACCTGAGTATCTCAAGTCTCTGGATGTTGTGGGACTGTCTTGGCTGACACGTCTCTGCAACATCGCGTGGCAAACTGGGACAGTACCTCTGGATTGGCAGACCGGGTGGTGGTCCCTCTGTTCAAGAAGGGGGACCGGAGGGTGTGTTCCAATTACAGAGGAATCACACTCCTCAGCCTCCCCGGTAAGGTCTACTCCAGGGTACTGGAGAGGAGAATCCGACCGATGGTCGAACCTCGGATTCAGGAGGAGCAGTGTGGTTTTCGTCCCGGTCGTGGAACACTGGACCAGCTCTACACTCTCCATCGGGTGCTCGAGGGTTCATGGGAGTTTGCCCAACCAGTCCACATGTGTTTTGTGGATTTGGAGAAGGCATTCGACCGTGTCCTTCGTGGTGTCCTGTGGGGAGTGCTCCGAGAGTATGGGGTCCGGGGCCCTTTGCTCAGGGCGGTTTGGTCCCTGTACGACCGGAGCAGGAGCTGTGTTCGCATTGCCGGCAGTAAGTCAGACCTGTTCCCAGTGCATGTTGGACTCCGCCAGGGCTGCCCTTTGTCACCGGTTCTGTTCATTGTTTTTATGGACAGAATTTCTAGGCGCAGTCAGGGACCGGAGGGTGTCCAGTTTGGAGACCACAGGATTTCATCTCTGCTGTTTGCAGATGATGTTGTCCTGATGGCTTCTTCAAACCAGGACCTGCAACATGCACTGGGACGGTTTGCAGCCGAGTGTGAAGCGGCTGAGATGAAAATCAGCTCTTCCAAATCCGAGGCCATGGTTCTCGACCGGAAAAAGGTGCCTTGCCCTCTCCAGGTGGGTGGAGAGTCCTTGCCTCAAGTGGAGGAGTTCAAGTATCTCGGGGTCTTGTTCACGAGTGAGGGAAGGATGGAGCGTGAGATTGACAGGCGGATTGGTGCACCGTCTGCAGTGATGCAGTCGCTGTATCGAACCGTTGTGGTGAAGAAAGAGCTGAGTCGAAAGGCAAAGCTCTCGATTTACCGGTCAATCTACGTTCCAACCCTCACCTATGGTCATGAGCTTTGGGTAATGACCGAAAGGACAAGATCACAGATACAAGCGGTCCAAATGAGTTTCCTCCGCAGGGTGGCTGGGCGCTCCCTTAGAGATAGGGTGAGAAGCTCAGTCACACGGGAGGAACTCGGAGTAGAGCCGCTGCTCCTCCACGTCGAGAGGAGCCAGTTGAGGTGGCTCGGGCATCTGTTTCGGATGCCTCCTGGACGCCTCCCCGGGGAGGTGTTTTGGGCATGTCCCACTGGGAGGAGACCTCGAGGAAGACCCAGGACACGCTGGAGGGACTATGTCTCTCGACTGGCCTGGGAGCGCCTCGGGATTCCCCCAGAGGAGCTGGCGGAGGTGTGTGGGGACAGGGAAGTCTGGACCTCCCTGCTCAGGCTGCTGCCTCCGCGACCCGACTCCGGATGAAGCGGAAGAAAATGGATGGATGGATGGATGGTTTAATAATTAGTTAAATCATAACGTGTGTGTTGTTTATGTTGATTTTGGCTCAGATTTACAATGTGATCGCTAGGTAACAGCTGTGCAATGACCTCTACATAGCTGCATGTCATATTTACTGGACAAAAGACAATTATAAACCTCATTAAAACAGACAAACTGGTGAAAACAAGTTAAATAGAATCATCTTTATGCACTTTAAATGTAAGAAAAACAGATAAACTTTTTAATCTGACGTTGGAGAGAGAGAAGCAGAAGCTCTAACGAAACGATCTGACCAAACGTGGATGTAATGAAGAGACAAAAACAGAACGCAGAAGTGAAACGAACCGTGTCTGTAGAGAAGAAGGAAGCGTCGGAGCCGTAAGCCGCGTTGGTCACGTCGTCTTCTCCGATCTGAAACGCGACGCAGAGACAGTTACAAAGACGGTTAAAAGGGAAGAATAAAGAAGAGTGTAAAGAGTGTACTCACGGATTTACTGTTGCTGCCGTGGAGGTAGTCGTTCAACGCGTCTACGTCTCTGTCACAAACAAAACAAGAGTATTTGTAAAGGATAAAGGAACAGAAAGGAAATCCAAGTGTTAAAAAAGGAAGAAGACATTAAAACTCTAATACAAACTAATGCAAACGTAGAATATAAGCAGAGGAAATTTAAACTGTGATAGAACGCTTAGAGAATCTATAAAACTGTCTTTTCTTTGAGCAGGTTGAGTTTCTGCAGCGTCACATTTGTGGCTCAAAATGTCCAGAAAAGAGAACTTTCATGTGAAACTTGACAGTCTGTTCTTGGTCTTAGGAATGAAGGTTAATCCATTGGTGGAAAACACAGAATTGTCTGAGTGACTCCAAACAGTAGGGTATAAGACAGGATTTATCTATTCAAAATGATGCTTTCTAATTTTATATAATAATGTCAGATTTCGAGAATTATATTGCTCCAGCCAAAGTCAAAGCATTGTCTATGTTAATGACGACATAACTATTTCTATTGGCAGAAAGACAATGGGCCCTGTTTTTGTGTTTTGGCCGCTATGAGCCCCAGAACGCAGCGCTCAGCAGGTGACACACATGAGCTGATTTGTGCGCTTGTGTGTGATTATCTTTGGCAAAAGGTCATGCAAAATTATTGAAGAGGAATATAAATGTTCAAGATAATAGTATTACCATTAAAAATCTTTAAAATTTTGAATCTGCCAAGTGCACAATGTGTTTTGGAGCTGCAGTGTCAGTGTGATGCAGCTCTCCACACGACAGAGCAGAGACACATGACATAAAACCAGAAGAGCACAGTACTGTGTGAGCCCCGGTCTGTTCTGCGCTTTTTGGCTCACCATAGCCGCATGCATCCAAAACGGGCCGCTGAGCAAGGCTGCTGACTTTACTGCGATGAACACAGTGCATGGCACAAGGAAGAGTGCACAGAATGATTTGGCACAGTCCAGACCAGAGCATCGCACTCGGCTTTGTTACCTAGATCATGAAGAGCGCATCGCGCACAACCAGAGACCAGACCAAAGTGGACACAACCCCGCGCTCAACTGTTCCGGAGCAGCGTGCTTCACACCGAAGACCGATGAGCCCTTGACTACAAAAAGTCATTGTTGTCTCTATTAGAAGGATTATACCAAGAACACAGCGCTGCTTTTGAGTTTCCTAAAGTTTTCACGCACAGATTAAGATTCTTGGGTAAGTCTCATGTCACAGGCATCGAATTATTTTTATAACTTTAGACCGACCACAGAATGTTGTTAGAGGAAAAACACAAACTCATTGAGGCAAAGTCTTCCCAAAGAGACCTCAAATTAATTTCTTGACAAACAGATTACTCTAATTTCTGCCCTATTGAGCGCACCTGTATATAAGCCGCACCCACTAGATTTAAGTAAGAAAAATGATAAAGTACATATATAAGCCGCACTTGTTAATAGTAAGTCTATGAGAATCTATAATTTTATAATCTTATAAGCCGCAGTGTTGAAAGCTCATGAAAAAAGTAGCGGCTTATAATCCAGAATTTATGGGTAATATAATTAAATAAATGCAGCAAGCATGGCATTTTCCAACTAAAGCAAATAACAAAATAAAATTGATTGCAAAAAACAAAACAAAGCACAAAACTGCGCGTCTGTGCGGCCAACTCACAAAAACATTTCCTCACGCCAACGTCACGACATAAACCAGAGAAAAGACAGAGCCCAGTGTGTGTTTGAACCCAATCTTACACTTACACATGAGCTACACAAAATCTATTCAGCAGATCATCACCTTTAAAACATAAATAATAGTAATTAGTCATGATTTACCCTAAAATGTCCAGCAGCTGGCGATCGTCCTCATCATCCATGACATCTGTGGGACAAACCAGGGACAGATTAGAAAAGAAACTACAAACAAATCGAATATTCAAAAAAAACAAAACAAGCTAGTGTTTTTATTCTTGTTTATTTCATATACTTTTAGGTTCAAGTTAAAACTGAAACTAATCATGCTATTTTGGTCATTTTACCCAATTAAAAGTGATCTGAATGTGAATCAAATCAATCTCTAGTCTGTATTTTACTTTATTTGACTTGTACCACTGTGTGAAAGATGTTCTAACCTACATTTATTTATTTTTTTCTAGTTTTAACTTCATTTGGCAAATTTACCCTGCTCTAACTATAAATAATGAAAAGAACAAAAAGCAGAGCAGCATTCTAAATCAACACGGATGTTTTTATTTTCTCACAATAAGCACATTTTTATGATCTTGTAAAAATTTGTTTAACAAAATGACTGTTGCAGTGTGTTTTGATGTCTCAAGCTAAAGGAGACCTATTGTGATTTTTCTGTATATTCTAGAATGAAATTGTAGCGTCTGCAGATCAATATTTCACATTCTGTTCACTGTAAAACATTAAAATGAACTAAAACCACTTAGAAATAAAAATACTTTAAGGAAATATATATATTAAAAAAAGTTTAGTAAATCTTGAATATAATGATCTTAAATTTGTTTTAAGTGAAATGAGTCAATCAACCTGTCATAGTGTAACTGTTTAACTTTCTGACCAATGAACTTAAAAAAAAAACATATTTTTGTCATTTACGTGCCTTTGTTGCACTACATAAATATAAAAATGTGTCTTTAATTTGAGCAGGCTTGCATGGCCACAAAATGGACTTGTTTGACCTGAAGGAAAGCGGTTTCTTAAGTTGTACTTTTCACATTATGACATTTACCCCATTCAGGTAAATGTCCTCAAGTGGTATTAACTTTCTGTTTCTTCTGCATTATGTTGCTGACTTTTCACCTACAGAAAGTTACAAACTGCACCTTTAACTGCTTTGAACGGCATTAAAAAGAGAAGCATTATGAAGTATTTTTACCAGTTGTTATAAACTTTTATTATAAATTCTTATTTAACCCCTGGAGCAGAAGTCTGCATTCAACCTTTAACATAAAAAGAGCCACATTGCCCTGATTTGATCAAATTAAAATCAGAAAGAGCCACAACTGAAAATACATTATAAAATCTATGCAACAAAAGCTGAATTTACACACATTTTGATATAAAGAGCCTTTGTTTGTTAAAAAAAAATATATTCCATTCCAAGATTTGCCAAGATTGGAGCTTATTAGCGCGGCAACAAGTTAATCGATTAATCGCAACTACTGTAATCGATTATTGAAATAATTGTCACCTAATTTAGTAATCGAATTATCGTTAACTGGTCTCTCTAAAGATTTCAAAACAAAAATGAGCTGTGGAAAAGCTAGTGCTAGTGTTTATGTTTTTTTTTTGTGTATTTTGTTTTTGAAGTATCGATACTTGTTGAAATGGATCTAGTTTCCTGTTTTAGTGTTGATTTGTATCTTATTTTCGATTCTTTTGACAACCTTGAATCCACATCTCCAGGACGTCCTCAAATAACATTATTTCAGTTCAAATTTGGCAAAAATGTTGTATTTAAGTGACGTTCTAAGCAACGAATCGATCAACCGAAAGAATAATCACTCAACTAATCGATTCGTAAAATAATTGTTAGTTAGTTACAGCCCTAGAATACATTATTTTTAGCATAATAGAATGCCCTTTCTTTTTCTCTTAACTTTTTGTAGGTTAGATTTTATTTTCAATTATGTGCAAAGAGCCAAAATGGAGGCCCTCGAGCCGCAGCTTGCAGACTTCTTCCCTGAAGCTTGCAAACAGGAAAAACTGCCCTGCCAAACCAGTAAACCTACAGAAAGCATTGAATAAGCTACGTTCACATTGTAGAAAGCGACTACACCATTCACTTTATGCATTACAACAACAAAAATGCAATAAACAACATTCGTTTTAGCTGCACTCCAAAAGAACTTTGTCTATTCCAATTAAAACGTCTAGAAAAGAAAGGCACGATGGGAATAGTTTGAATATGCAAAAAGCTCTTTCACACGCCATGTACGCTGCCATGTCATTCAAGCTCACTTAGAGTTAATATATTTTGTTTTATTAATAGTTGTTCAGAGAAAGAAACCACACAATATCTCTGATGACTCACACAACTAACCGCCTTTGTTTTAAGTACACACACAGATTGACTATAGACGTGACGAGAACGCTAATCCCAAAATAGCACGTTGTGTCTACGTTGGGTTTTATAATGGTTCTCAAGGTTAAATAAAACAGGATGGGCCTCTTCCTTTTACAGGCCTGTCACTGTTGCAAACCCCCACCCAACCATCCACAGCCCTCATGACCGTCCTGAGCATTGTAGGCCTGCTATGGAGAGAGAGAAAGGAGGCTTTTCTGTAACATTATTCACTTAAACACACATTTGTTAACATATTTTTACATGTTTTTGTTGCTGCCAGCCTAGCAACATTAGCAGAAAGCATGCTAACTCAACTAATATGCAATTTCACTGTAAAATTAGGTTTATTTTGATGTAAATTCACTACTAATTTCTTGATGAAACTTAATTTGTGACATGTAGGCCTAACTGCAGCATTGTCTGAGCAGTCTGTGTGGTGATTACATGGGTTTTTCTGAACAGTTTATTGAGTAACATGAGGAAACGTGGGTGGAATAGCTCTGTATTCCTGACAGTGCAACTTGTTTTACAACTGCATTGCTCCAAAATGGTGGTACGAGGCCACATAGGCTGTCTTTAAAGCCCTGTCACGTCCAGCCTCCATGTTTGCCTCAGTGAGAACAAAGAAACGACAGGGACAGCAGCCTCTCAGTCGCTTTTACACCGAATTTACGTGGATTAAATTCGATTTTAAAGCAAAACCAAGCTTTAATCTAGTTGGATTTTTGATATTTTAACATGTGCAGTGGTGTGTTTGGCAAGATACATTGATATTTGAGATTAAACATGCAGAAAATGATCTTAAAATGAAGAATAACGTGCGTATTTTTTGTACAAACAAGTATTCAATAGAAAGCAGTTAGTAGCTGTTGTTTTTAGTGATTTCTGTCGATGTTGAATGAAGGAATTTGTCTCCTCTGGTTAAATACGAACATTTAATTCAGTTATGTTTGCATAATTTTAGAAAAAACACGTTTAAAAAGCACTGAACTAAGCTTGGATCGTATTGAAGCTAAAACTAATCTTTATTTTTGGTCGTTTTGGAGCGTTTCCGAATCGACCTAGCATAAAAGCTTCGAAAAAAACGTTAGGCTAATCCGCATCGAGGTCGTAAATCTCTCAATTATCGCTTTAAACTCGGTTAAAACCCAGAAAACGGCTGATTTTCACGATTTAATCTCCAAAACAGCCCGAAACAAGCGGTTGTCGGTCGCGTTGGGTGTAAAAACAAGCTTCGTGACTGTTTTTTGTGCATTTCTGATAGCGCAGAGCCTGAAGCAAAACAGCCGAAGCGCTTCTGCGTCCGGTTTACGTCGCGAAAACGTTAAATTAATCTCGTTTTATCCAACGGCTGTGTTTCTTTTAAAGCTGGCAGTTTGAACCCGCTGCTGCCTCGTTACGACGCGGATTTTCCCCACGGAGAGCTCGGCCTGGTCGGGTTTAGCTGCTGCGGTAGCCTCCATCACCACCACCACCATGTCGGTTCTCCGCGGTGAAACGACACGGGGGAAAAAAATAACCCAGCTATAAATATTTATCCGGATTAGCGCGACATGAGGCCGTGCGACAAAGGCAAAACCCAACCGTCGTGTCTTGACTGCGCTTGAAACCCAATATCTGCTGCTTTTGGCAAGTTTTAATTCGCGTTCCCCCTCCTCCCGTGCATAACGTACTCCTCCTTCCCTCTCCCTCTCCCACACACAGACACAGGGCTTTTTCTCGCCGCTCCTGCTGCTGCTCGGATAGATTTTGCTCTCCTTCCTCCCTGAAGGAATGGAAGGGAAGGGAGGCAGGAGCGGCGTGTGTTTTTTCCGTGAAATTTTTATCACTAAATTAGAATTCACTCGAAGGCGAACTCACCGTCTGAAAAAGCACTGCCGCGTCCACGGGGTTTCCCAGCCATCAGCGCACGGGCTGCCGGGGGAGCGCAGCCCAAATGCTCCGTGGACACTCCACAGTGGGCAAAAGTTCATCAAAACTACATAAACTCAATATAAACACGTTTTGTTCACATATGATACTTTGTTTGTGTTTTGTTTGTTTTTAGAGGCCATATTGGAGGGGAAATTAAGGTTATGTCATGTTATTTCATCACCAGCGGCAGTGGGCGGGGCTCCAGTTTAGGCCACACCTCAAAGGCTCAGGTATGAAAATGAGATTTTTAAGCTGTATCACATTTATGTCACATATCGAGTGTGCAGTGTGGACAGTGTGGAGCTCAAGCTCATACATTGTGTTAAATATTCTATATTTATCAGTGTCATTGTTTTTCATGAACCTGCATTACAATGCACATGCTGTCACTCTACACCTCTTCCACCATTTTTTTAAATCATGCAACTGACCCAGGACTCCCAAAGAAAAGCTTAGATGTCAGGAAAACATGAAATATCAAATTAAACTATAAACTGTAGCTATTTAAATTATTCATCAATAGGTTCAACATTCTGTTGGCCAATAATATTTAACACAGATGCAAAAAATCACTCTAGTTACTTAGTTAGGTTAGGTTACTTTTCTAGTTAGTTGCAGGCGTGTCAAGCTCATTTTGACAAAGGGCCACATTGGCCTCAAAGGGACAGTCAACTAAAATATAACCTACACATCTTTGACATACTACAAATAAGTGTCTGTATTTAATTTTTGTTTATTCCTTGAAGTGACAATTACTGGATATACATCTTCATTTGTCTGAAAAATTATTCACTCTTTGAGTTTCAGACAAATCATTTCTTTAGGTTATTAATGCCAGATTACTTCTGGCACTAAATTAAGATTAAAGATGGTAGCCGATTTTTACTGCAAGATTTGGTTTAATTGAAACCCTCTCATACACTTGACATGGAATATCAATTATTATTTAGTGCATTTAGCCTAACGTCTTTTACAAAAGCAAGTGACTGGGAGGACCCCCAGCTCAGCCTCAGGGCAGCATTGCTGGATTAGACAATTCTTTTTATCCTTAGACACTCGAGTTCTTTTTTTTTTTTTTATTATTTTTAGTGAATCAAGTTTAAATTACAATAAAGTAAACATAATAAATTATAGACTTAGCCGCAAATATTGAGGCCCTCCCCGGGCCTTGAGTTCGATACATTGTTCTATAGAAATGTATGTCAAGTACATTGTTATTATATGTAATATCAGACTCTCGCGCTATTTAGCCTCACAACATCATCGCATTCTTGAAAGTGAAGGTTAATTTGTGTTCTAGAATTTGATGATGTCATAAGGCCAGATGGTGGGCAAGAGCCAGTATTTACTGTTAATAACTTATTTTAAAATTGGGGATTTTTTATGTGACTGAATCCATTAACATTTAGTTAATTTAGATAGAAATAACATTGGCCTGACAATGTGAACAGAGCTTATTGTATTATTAAAAACTGATATATTTTCTCAAGTTGAATAAACTGTATTTGGACATTGTCTCATGCTCCTCACTTTGAGAACCACTGCTGCACATCTCCACAGTGGCCCATGTAAAACTGTAATTGAGAGACATACACGGTATTTTCAACACTCGAACATATCACAGCTTCACTTCCTCTTACGGTTTACCCGAGAGAGAACGAGCGATCAAACAGGAACTCACAAGCTCTTTGATGTTTCTCTCATTGTTTTACCTCAGCTTCAGTCAGAGTTTTCAAATGAATACAACAAGATAACATAAGATATCCTTTATTTGGGGAAATGTCAGTGTTGCAACGCACAGTTCAAGAACAGCAAAGCATGCAATTAAACAAGATACAGTCTAAAAACTCAATAAATTTCTATTATGTTATGTTATATTCCAAAGTCTGTAGCAAATTCGGCTCTTCTTATTGATCCAAAAACAATCACACTCTTTTAAGAAGCACAGTTGTCCTTTTAAAGTGAAACAATCCAATAATTATATGAATAAATATGACTTAAAAGCAGCACACATACAGTCTTTCAAACAATGATTCAGTTGCTTGTTAAACTTCTAGATATAAACAACTAACATATAATAATGCAGAGGTGAGATCAAGTCATTGTTTTCAAGTTCATCTTTTTAATTTTAATGCAAAGATTTTCAAGCCTTTATTTGCGTTTGTTTATTATTCTTCGGTCAGTAGCCATTGTCAAAAGTAAAGAAATATAGTAAACATAAGCAAGCCTATAAATGATATATTACCATATCATACCGTGTATATATATATCCATAAATAAACACATACTTGTTCACATTTGTATTTTATGTAAGTATACTAATTGTAATGGCTTACACAAAACCTTATGTTCAGTTCATACATTCATACAGATGCATTCATGCCAATACAATAAATAGTTATTTTATTTCAACTGCCTTAATTTAAAATGTAAAACCTGCTGTGAAAATTGTCACAAAAAAAACTCTAAATTTCCTCACTTTGATCAGTGTCACTGTGTCAATTTTACAATTTAAACAACTGAATCTGAAGGACTGGATTTTTAACCAGCGAATATTTAAAGGTGAATTTACCATTTTGAATGTTTTAAACAAAATCCCAATTAAAAAAAAATGCTCTGGCTGAAATTCTGAATAAAAATATCATACATTACCAAACCATACATTATTTTTGTTTTTATTATTTCATGATTATTCTTTATTTATTTCATTGTATTTATTATTATTATATTATTATTATTATTATTATTATTATTTTAGAAGTATTTTGCCAGCAATATTACAATCAATCCCGATTTATTTATTTTATTTTTATTTTTTTGTTTATTGTTAAAATTAAACTGACACATACACAAAATAAACATACAACAAAAACAGAAAAATAATAAATTTGTATTTTTCTTTTTTTTTTTTTTTTTAATTTACAAACATATGTTGGGCAAAATAAAGTAATTTTCAATTGTCAGATCTTAGACAGGGTGAAGTGTAAATAAATAAAAAATAAAAAAATAAATAAAAAGCAGCACAAACAATTACGTTTGATAAAGTTTCAAAAATCATTAAAAAAGACCAAGACAAAAAGAAAATTATAATAAGGAATAAAACTAACAAAATAAAAATATCATTAGGTATTTATATCATTTATTTTACATCGGGTGGCGCTGTGACGCTGCAAACACAAAACCGGAACCTGCTGCTGCGTCACTTCCGCCTGTGTTGACAACATGGCGGCCGTGGAGGAGCGTGATTATGCAGTTACCGGTGAAAACAACCCTTCAAAAGTCCAAGAACGGCTGATGAAACGGCACCAAGCCCGGCTGGAGGACGCGGAGAAGCGCAAAGAAGCCAAAGAGAGCCATAAACTCCCGGAAGAGCAAAGCGGGTACTTTATATCTGAGTTTAATAAAGAAAAGTCCGAGATCGAAGAGCTGCTGCGCGCCTGTTCCGGAGCGCAAAAGGACGAGGTTACGCTGAAACTAGAGCAAGCTACGGCCAAAACGGCAAGATTACAGAAGTTCTTAAACGACAGCATGTTATTCCTGACGCAGTACGATTTGAGACAAGCACAGTCCGCTTTGCAAAAACTCCAAACATCCCTGAACGAGGCGAGAGAAGAGGCGATGCCCAAGAAGCGTTTTGCGTTCCGAGCGCGCACCAAAGCGGCAGAGAAAACGCCCGCGCAGCCTTCGAGTCAAGACATAAACACAACAGACGGCGGTGGCAGTAAACAAAATGTTCAAAAGGAAGCAGATCAATGCGAGTTTTCTAATTTGAGCGACGCAAACGTCAGCAAAACCGCAGAAGAGGTCGAACAACGTGACGTACTCATGACGCACCTCAAAAACTGCAAAGTGAAACTGTTTGGATCGCCCAGCACGCTGCACCTGAAGCACATAGACAACTGCGAGATCCTGTGCGGGCCCGTGTCTAGCTCCGTTTTCGTGGATCGTTGTCAAAACAGCGTCCTGGCGTTCCCCTGTCAGCAGCTGCGCACGCACAACACGACGCGGACGCAGGTGTATCTCCACGTGACCAGCAGGGCCATCGTGGAGGACTGCAGCGGAGTGAGTTTCGCCCCGTTCGCCTGGTCCTACCCGGGTCTGGAGCGGGATTTTGAGGTGGCAGGACTGGACAGAAGCAGGAATAACTGGAGCGATGTGGATGATTTTAACTGGCTTTCCACAGACACGCCTTCTCCGAACTGGACTGTGATTCCCGAGGAAGAGAGAAGAACCGTGTGGGACTGAGAAAATGTGATTAATAACAATTAGAGCTGTTTAAATATCAAATTTTAGTGTTGCGATTATTCCAAGACGCGATTTTCTTTAGTTAATGCCGGTATCTGTTATTGATCACATCTTCTGGCAAACAAATCTTTGCTGAAACCAATATTTGGAGTTTTATTTACATAACAAGTCTCACAAAATCACAAATTTACTGTTCACTGTTGAAAAAAACTAAAAGTAAAATGTTTTTATCTGGAATATTAACTCGTCTTGTACAAAAACTGCGACTAATGTTTATCTCACATTCCTTGTTTCTTTAAAATGAACTAAAAAGACTTAACTTAAACGCTCCTATTATTAATTAAAGTTATTATTTAACCAGAGTATTACGGTTAAAAGCTGTCAAAAGTTATTATTGTATCAGTTTTCTATTGTTCATTGAAACTCTTACCTGCATTTTGTTCCAAACTAAAGTTGAAATACGCTGACTGAAGAAGACAAGGACTATTTATGAATAAAGTGCAATCCTAAACAAATGTTGATGTAGTAAATTCCATTTTTTTTTTTGTTTTTTGTTATAAAAACAAGGCCTCTGCAAATCCTTAAAGGGACTGTACTCGATTTTTTTGCAACAAGATAACTTAAAGCAGAACTAAGTAACATTTTTACCTTGTTAAATGTTCCTCTAAGCCTACGTGATGATGGTTACATATGTATTTTGGGGCCTTTGAAGCATGTGTCGGCTCTTTCAGCTGCGTCCCACATCAAGTACAGCAAATGCAACTTGACTGTGTTGCCACCGTGCCGACCCGAATTTCTGTCTTGAGAAACTCTGGCTCTTTGTTTTTTATATTTAGCAGTGTAAAATGTGCTAACACGTGTTTCCGCTGCCCTATTCCAACCCTAAAGTTACGCAAAAATGAAAAAATAAATAAATAATGATAAGTTTCGTTTCAGTTTGGCTAGCTCAATTACACAAGTGAGCAGTAGGGGGAGCACTACCGCTGAAGTTGCTTAGTTCTGCTTTAAAAGCAATTTCCCCCTGGCACTGATGCCTTGTTAATGTATCTAATCAGGTGGAAATTAGTCCCCAAAGTCCTGTCTATGTCTAATAAAATCCCGTTTGTGTGCAGCTTTTTCTGTTTTTGTTTTTAGCATTGTGGCTAACTGTTGTTAGCATAGTGGCTCACCTTGCTGCTAAAAGCTGTGAAAAAACATTAAACCTTTCATGATGAACAATTCTGAAGCTCAGAATGCATTAGCTACGTGAGGAAATCATGTAGCCTGAAGGAAAAAGGTTAAAATTAATTATTTCTGTTTGTTTACATTTTTAGGATGCAAAAATCAGGTACAGTCCCTTTAAAATGTTTCATATTATACAAAAACTGTCCTCAAGAGTCTTTAGTTTGAAAACTGACCTGCTGCAGTTTTTGTCATTTATACAGTTGTCATTGGATGGACACATATTTTTCTGTCTGGAGTTTGCATGTTCCTCCCCGTGTCTGGGTGGTTTCCTCCGGTTTCCCCACCAACCAATAACATGCATGTTAGGGAACACTCGGTGGTGGTCGGAGGTTGAGGTGCCAGGTGTTTAGGGCAGTTTACTATCACTGAGTGTGGAGGGGAGGGGTTCATCTCACTGTGAAGCGCTTTGTGACTCTGTGTCTGTGAAATGCGCTGTACAAATAAAGATTACGTACTTACTTATTTTGGTTTGTTTTTAACTGGGCACCTTGAGCAGCATGTTGCTTCAAGAATTTGTTATTTTTCTAATGGGAACTTTTATCGAAAATAATTAATAGTTAATGCAAAACTAATTGTAGAAAACATTACACAGCACTTGATAAATAAATCTTTGCGGCACGGTGGCAGAGCGGATAGCGCTCTCGTCTCACAGCAAGAAGGTCGCTGGTTCGATTCCCGCACGGGCCCGGACCTTTCTGTGTGGAGTTTGCATGTTTCTCCCCGTGTCTGGGTAGGTTTTCTCCGGGCACTCCGGTTTCCCCCACCAACCAATAACATGCATGTTAGGGTAATATCCTCCAGCTACGGTAGTCCTGATCAAGCCTAGCAACAACATCTGGAGATGGGTCCCCGAGCGCTGCACTGCGGAGATCACTGCTCCTGAGGAGATGCTCCAGAGGCATTGAAGGATGGGTCAAATGCAGAGGACAAATTTCCCTACGGGGACAATAAAGTATACCTTAACCTTAACCTTAACCTTAACCTTTAAAATGGGAAGTTCGTGTGTCTTTGCGGTGATTCTGAAAAATACAGTTCTTAAATATTCTTTCATATCATATTGTTTGATTCAGCGACTTCTCTTTTGTCCTGCTCTGAGTGAGTGACAGCTGGATTTAGCCAATCACTGTGATCTTTCTTAAAATACAGGTGATTCTATTTTATTTCAAAGGGAAAAAGAAAATCTGACAGTGTACATCAGGCATGTCCAACTATGACCCTCGAAAGACATTTTTGTGGCCCTTTGGCTTTCTGGTGAATTGGTCCAAATAACTATCAATGCATTTTACTGCAACTTTTAGAAATCTTCATCACAATAACCTATATGTCAACTGTTGTAATGTCTGAGAGACCTTATCTTTTGTTAAAAGGTTTGAATAAATGTGCTGTGGTCCATTCAAACCTCGACTAAATATGTATATGCGAATGATCCACTATTTAGTTTGTGGCCTTTTGCCTTTTATGTTTCAAGAAGTGGATCTCGTGAGAAAAGTTCTCATCCTGATAAATGATGATCTGGCCCTACACTAACCTAATAAATGCAAGTACAATCTGATGTGACAGAAACAGCTGTGTCCACTACATGTCCAATGACTAGAAAACGACTGGCTTGTTATTACACTTTAATAACACTATTTCCTCTGCGTCAGACTCATCCTTCAGTGTCTCTAAGTTAAACCTGTTTGGAGACGAAGGATCAGATCAGAGCCAGGATGTGGGTCCAGAGAAGTCAGGTATGAAAGCTCATTTTATCATGCACATTATTTCATATTCACACGTTGTTTCACATGGATTTATTGACCCTATTTTGTCCCGCCCACTTGGCTTGGAAATGCACTTCCTGTTTAGCTCTGTTAAGGTAGCTAACGTGTTTGTTTGTCTGTCTTGTGGGGCAATTTTAATTAAATATAATGACAGTTAAAATAAACCCATCGACTGAAATCTACAGGCTAAATGCAGCTAAACAGGAAGTGCACGTCCTAGAAAAGTAGGCGGGACAAAATAGGGTCAATAGAACAATTATTTATTTATCAACCTGGGAGATGTTGAAAACAAATACAAGAACTTATTTGTTCCTGTTGCCATTGGCATTTTGAACCAGTCACTTTAACTGTAGTGTATTTTCTTTAATCTGTGCTCTTGTTTCTTTCTGCTGCGAATGGTAAATATATAAGTTTTATTGGTGCTCTGCTCCTGCAAACCAAATTGCCCATTAATTGACATTAAAATCACCTTACGTACCTTGACCTTGATGCACGCGCAACAGGTTAGTCCAGCGGTGCCCCAAGCTATTTCCTCAGTGGGCCAAAATGTATTTTATTTTTCCTAGAAGGGCCAATATGATTAAATTTGTGGCCATGTCAGGGGCCAATTTATTTTTATGTTGCATCTACAATGTTTATTTGCAATAAAACAGTGAATCAATTGTGTTTGATTAACATGCTTTTGCAGAATAAAACTGATTACACAATCTTTTGAGCTTAAAATCGAATCACAAAGACATTCTTAACAAATCTCAGAACGTCTTTACAGGCCAAATGTAACCCCTTGGAGGACCGAGTTTGGCCCCCCTGCCCCACTTTGAGCACCTCTGGGTTAGCAGAGCTGCAGCTGATTGACTGGCTGTTTATAATTTGTGACTCGCTCAATTTCCTGGCCTTGTAAGGTTGAGATATGAGGCACAATTTCAATATTAGTTTTGGAGAATAGCATAAATTTTGTTTTCTCTTCATTTAAGACAAGTTTTAGTCGATGAAAATAATTCTGTAGAGCAGTAAAAGCTACTTGAGCTAAATAATCAAAATATATATATTGCCCATCTCTTGTAAAATGTTATAATTTTAGTAGGATATTTTAATTATTGTTTTAAAATGTTAAAGGAAACTATTGTGTTTTTCCAACTATTTAGAAAAAAATTGGAACATATGTAGATGAGTAATTTACCTTTTGTTCATTGTAAAACGGTTTAAAAATAGAAACAGCTCTACTGACTTCCTGTTCAAAACGGCAGAACTGATAAGCCCCGCCTCTTCAGTTTAAAATTTTGACTGTGAGAGGCAACGGATTTTAAATAACTAGTATTATTGTTGGAAAGTGGCTATGGGACAGTTTTGAACCATACACGCTTCATTGAGTATTAATCTTTTGAATTATAACAAGCAAATACAGACAAGTGGGAGGGGATAGGTGGTAGGTGAGAACGGGGATTTCTGAGCACTTGAGCTGCAGCTGAAGAACAAAACTTTGAGTAAACTAATAATGAAGGGAGGCTGTTATAACAAGGTTAAAATCTTTGAATAATACATTTTACATAATAGGACCCTTTAAAGGAGACCTATTGTGCTTTTTCTCTATATTTAGGAAGAAACTATGACACATAAGTACATCAGTAATTCACATTTTGTTTATTCCAAAACAACAAAAAAATTATCTAAAACGGCTTAGAAATAGACACAGGTCCATTGACTTCCTGTTCAAAACTGTAGAACTGATAAGCCCCGCCTCCTCTTTGTAAAATGTAACTTTAATAAGCCACAGATTTAAAATGTCAATTTTTTGTTGATGCAAAGTGTCTACATGGCAATTTTTGAACTCTGCCTGTTTTACTGGGAATGCTAATAAATACAGAAAAGTGGGCGGGAATATGTGGTAGGTGAAGACAGGGATTTTCTGAGCACTGAAGCATCAGCAGCTGGACATTAGGCCTTTTCCCACTGTAGGGACTGTTTTCAGTTCCTAGTACTTACTTAGTTCTGGTCTCCATTTTAGGCACATTCACACAGAGCAGGAACTATGGACTGGGGCCACATTTGGGGACTTTTTTAGCTTCTGCTCTGGGGCAGGTACTTTCAGTCAGACCAGGAACTTTTTTGACACAAACACATTTGCATCACTAACTTTGTTTGGAAAGATATTCTGACATTTAGACAAACATTCCTTATCCTTGAAAAAAATGACTTAAAAGCAGTCGCTCCCAAAATAAATGTTTAAATATGTAAATAGTAACTATTATTAGGATTTTTTTGTTAATTTTTTGTCATTATAAACAGTAAACAATTTCCTTTTATTGTTGATTTCAGTGATGTTTTAGCTTTTGTACATCATAATTTATGTAGAAGGGAAAAAACAAGTTTTGTTTTTCTAAGACAACTTAATGACGTATTTAAATGTTCCAGATTTGACAAATGCTAATGTTAAAACTATTTAGCCTCACTTTCACAATCTGCTGCAGTGTGAACACAAACATGGGGCCAGGGTAGTTCCTCTGACTAAACAGGGGCTAAAGGAATGTGGGGACTTAGTTCTTGGTACTTTCATGTGGGAAAACGCCTATACTCAAACATGCAGGAATCAATCCAAATACAACTTTGGGTAAACTAATGATAAGGTTAAAAACTCAAAAAAGTATATTTTACACAATAAATCTCCTTCAATCTTGTGTTTTATCGCTTTATTTTCGTCTCAAACTCTTGAATGACGAGGGGGAACAGTGTAAGTTTAGCTCCGTCAGACACTTTCCCGGTTAAGTTCAGTTCACGGTGGTTTGCGTGCGACCTGTGAATGGACCACGCTAACCTGAAGCTAGCTCCACTTTAAGCCGCGCCCTGAACTCTGGACCCTCGAACGCCGTGAAAAAAACCCATCTCCGCTTTCCCTCCATCATCTCTCCACGTCCCATCGAGACCACGTGACCCCGACGCGGCCAATCGAGAGAGGGCTTAGCGCGGCTCATGGCGTGTCAAAGGGATTTAAGCTAATTGGCTACAGCTACTTACCGGAGCTTAGCGTGACGTATTCTGACTTCTGCTTTAATCATTCGGATCCCAGGCAATCCTCCTGCGCTTGGGACGAAACAACACCAACATAACCTGCCATAACTATTTTAAAAAATCACAAAATGGAAGTTTTTTTAAGCTAGCTTTCGATAGCGATGGATTACGGTTGCTGCTAGCTTGTTTCGGCTGGAGTTTCGACGTCTTTTGTTGCGTTTTAACCGTAAATTCAAAGCTCTAATCTTTTGCGTGAGTTTTTATTTTATTTGAAAGCCAGGACAATTCAAAAACTCCAAAATGGCGTTGATGCCGGTGAAGTTCGACTTGAAGAAGCGCGTGAAGCTAGCGCAGACCGTGTGGTTCATGTACTGGTTCGCTGTGATGGCGGGAATCCTGGTCTTTAGCATGGGGCTGTTCTTCAAAATCGAGCTTCGAAAACGCTCCGAGCTCATGGACAACAACGAAAGCCACCTCCTGCCCAACCTGCTCATCTTCATGGGGCTGGTCATCTGCGGCATCAACGCTCTGGCGGCAAGATCTGCTACGACTCGCTCGACCCGTCCAAGTTCGTGAAGTGGAAGCCGATGCTGAACATGTTCCTGACCGGGTGCATGGTCTTCAACGCGCTGCTGCTGCTCACGGCGTTCCTGTGCTTCCTGATGAGGATTCCCATGCAGTTCACGCTGGCGGAGGGGCTGAAGAGCGGCATGCGGTTCTACAAAGACACCGACACGCCCGGGAGGTGCTACATGAAGCGCACCATCGACCTCATGCAGATGGAGTTCAGGTGCTGCGGGACCAAGAGCTTCAGGGACTGGTTTGAGATTCAGTGGGTCAGCAACAGATACTTGGACTTCAGCGCCAAGGAAGTGCGAGAGTGAGTACTCATCTAAATAATCTGCTAAACATGGCATTTAGAAGTGACTATGTTCAGTATTTGTTTGGTTAGAAATGTGTTTGAAGTCATCACAAGGTCGAGAATGAGTATCCATCTAAATAATCGGCTAAACATTAGTCACTATGTTCAATCTTTGGTTATAAAGTTATCTGAATGTCTTGGTCTGAGTGATTATACTTCTAAATAATCTGCTAAACATGGCATTGAGAAGTCATTACGTTCAAGTTTGTTTGGTTATAAATGTATTTAAAGCCATCACAAGGTCCAAGATTGAGTATCCATCTAAATAATCTTTTAAACATCTGCTAAAAAGCCATTAGTTATAAATGTATTTGATTGCATAATGTATATCATTGGACTGAGTGAGTATCCATCAAAACTACATGAAAGGCAATCGTCATTCTAACAATTATCCCCCTATCTACAGACACTGCAAAAACGTACAGATGGAAAAGCCATTTGACAACAGACCAAACGAACGTACAAAAACTGTTACGTACACACATTCTCCATGTTACTTTGTGATTTATGAAAAGAAAAAAAACAACTTGACAAAGAAATAAGCAATCTAATCCCCAAATTGTGTCTCTGAGGTTTTGGCAATGAGGCAGAAAGAGATTTGAGCTGATAGAAAAGAAAATTGTTTCAAGTTTGTCGAAGTTTGTGCTTTGTTCAGTAAGAATTCCACTCATAAATGAGACCCCAGATGAGTGCTTATCACGTGACTCACTGTTTTTAAACCTTTTTCAGTACAGTTTTTTAAGATTGCAGCTGTTGGCATTTGTGTCATGATCGTAAAACACACAAAACAGGCAGTTTGTAAATTTTAAAGTAGCATTATGTCTGATGTTTGATTCTTCTGAGGCCTTGGACTTAGAAAATGAACTTGTTATTCCAGCAATGAGCATTTACCACTGCACACAACTTCACAGCTGAAGTTTTGTCTGTGAGATACTTTTCGTTCTCCCAAAACACTTTAACATATTCATTTATTTATTGCCTTTCGCATTATGTGGTATTGTGGCTTAATCACGTGACTTGTCTCATGAGGATTGAGTATTTAAGGACACTGTTCCTCAATTATCTGTGTCATGCCCTGATGTAGACTGCCACGGTCGAAACGCGTTGGCGTCCCTTTTTACAATAAAGGACTTTTAATATGGTCAGTGTGCCTCGGATTGTTTGCCATTTTGCACATTTTTTACAAGGCAAGTTTCATTCATTCATTCATTTTCTACCGCTTAATCCCGTTAGGGGTCGCGGTGACTGGAGCCTATCCAGTGACTTTGGGCCTTAAGCGGGGAACACCCTGGACAGTGGCCAACTCGTCGCAGGGTTAGACAGACAAACATTCACTCTCTCATTCACTCACAGGGAAATGTACAGTGATGCCCAATTAACCTAAACATACATGTTTTTGGAGGAAACCGGAGAAAACCACGTGACACGGGGAGAACATGCAAACTCCACCCAGAGAGATCGTGAGATGTTGATATGGTCCGACCCGGGAGTCGAACCCACGACCTCCTTATTGGGAAGCCAGAGCTCTAACCACTCTGCTACCGTGCACCACAAAGTTTCATGTTATTTCAAATATTCATTTATTTAGTAGAGACAACACACATCAATTAACATATATACCTATGTAAATAAACCAGATTTTAGCCTTTTGCTAATCTTCGTCCCTTGACAGGTGATGGTGCCATTTAAGGACACAGTGAAAATACATTAAAAACTGTGATTCAAAAATACATAAACTCAGGAGGGTCTCACGAATCACAATTCATTCACATTGACACACTTTAAGCTAATAAAATGCAATTGTAGATTTGTACATGATAGATAAATGTCTGAGATCTTCTGCTCTGTTTTTAAGTTGATAAATCATTCTTAATTCTCTCTGCAGCATTAGCATATCAGATAAGATTGGTTTGATTGCATATCCTGCGTAATTTTCTTTGGAGTCAGTAGATAAAGCTCTGACTTAATTCTTGAACCCATTTGTGACTTAACTACACTGCTTTATTGGTTCTGGTGCATGAGATTCCAAAGTGGAGGTGGTTTGGAGCAAGTTTGAAGAAAGAAAACAACACAACCTTTAAAACTACAATGATAAACATTTGGGCCTTGATAATAGTCTCAGTCTTAGCATAGACTCTGTTGTATTTGGATGAACGTTGTCAGAAGGTCTCAAGTTTATTTCCAGGACCAGGTGTTTGTGTGGAATGGGCTTTACAGTTTGCAGCTAGCTCACTGTGCAAAGCTAATATTGTTAGCCTTGTCATTGCCCACTTTGTGCCTTTTAGCGCAACTATGCATGCGCTGGCCGAGTTTATGTCTTTTAAACACATTATTTGTAAGTGTACAGTTAATATTATTTATATTGATATTTATGAATGTATCTTGCAAAAGTTTGCCAATAGAAAGCCCAAAACGGCACATTTATTTATCGTCATTTTAAGCTAGCAGATAGCAGCCGGAACTAGCTTAATCAGGCATTTACGGTGTAGGTATAATATTTGCTCGGGCTGCAAAATCTACTCGGGCAGTTTCCGTCGAGGGTTGATGACGTCACTGAGATAGTTAAACAGTTTTTTCGGCTAATAAAATGAATTTATTGACATTAAAATACTATTTTAACATATGTTTTTAAATTAGTGTGCTATTTTAATCTATTTAATTTTTATTTTTTCCAAAATCTACATTTTAAAATTAATTATTATAGCATTAAATTAGTGTTCTGTTCAGATACAGTTGTATTGATAAATTATTTATTGATAAATAATTGCCCTAACCCTTGAAAACGTGTGTAATTTATCTGTATTACATACGAACAAAATGCATTTTTGTCTAGAATTTAATTTATCGGCATTAGTAGCAACTAAAATGTATTTTTAAAAGCCGTTTCATGTTTTTGGCGCTGCTGCAGTTTATAAAGAGTCCACTAGATGTCACTGTGTACAAGTATTTGTCTTTGCTGATTGACGAGAAACGCCGATTTCAGTGATTAAAGATCAAAGTTATCTAGATTTATTGAATGGATGTCGTAATTTCGTTTAAATATATGCTATTACAATGATAAAAATACAATAATCACTACTCTATGTACAGCCAATCAGAGCGCACGCATGACGTCTCGCTTGTGCTAACGTGGTGCTATCAAGCTAGCGAAATATAATAATTTTAAAAGTTCGGTTTTTATATAACAAAGCTAAATTATGCTAACACTGATCATAAACAGCAATTAAAATATCGATTTTCTTGAGACTAAGCTCAAATATAGTTCGTTGTTGTCATGAAAGTGCGACCCGAGTAGATTTTGCAGCCCGAGCAATATTGTACCTACAACGGCTTTAAACAGTAATGCTATCATTTTACAATCATTTGCTTCGTTGAAATCTGTAGGTTAATTTTGTGTTTAACAGTTTAGTTTTGTCTGTGTTTAATCAAAATTTCAATACAAATAAAACGATGTGAAAGAAGTAAAGCTAACGGTACGAAGTGGGCAATGACAAGCCTCAGGAAAATTAGCTTTAGCATTGAGACGAACTTGTCCTTGCTATGAAAGGAACACGCCTGATTTGTCTTCATTGTGTCACGTTCACAACTCACTTTCACTGCCTCATCTTATTAATAATAAAAGGAATAAAGAGAAAATCCAGTGTTGCAATGCACAGTTTAGTGTCACGTCCCTTTCGTACCAGAAGACCCGACTCGTACCTTTAGCTTTACTTCTTTCACATTGTTTTATTTGTATTGAAATTTTAATTAAACACAGACGAAACTAAACTTTTAAACACAAAATCCCTGACAGATTTCAACAAAGCAAATGATTGTAAAATGAGATTATTACTGTTTAAAGCTGTAAATGCCAGATTAAGCTAGTTCCAGCTGCAATCTGCTAGCTTAAAATGGCGATAAATAAATGTGCCGTTTTGGGCTTTCTATTGGCAAACTTTTGCAAGATTCATTCATAATATCGATATAAAGAAATAATATTAACTGTACACTTACAAATAATGTGTTTAAAAGACGTAATTTCGGTCTGCGCATATAGTTGACCTAAAAGAAACTTCCGGACGAATCGGGTTACCGGTACGAAAGGGGCCACGACATTTAGGATAGCAGGGAACTAGAAATATGCAATCGAACAAGATAATTTAAAAAAATATAAAGTTATTATAGTCTAAAAACTAAAGGTGTTATGGCTGATGCAGTGCAGAATATGACAATATAAACTGATGAAGTGGTATCCGTAAATCTAAAAGGATTTATTTATTTTACACTTAAGGAAACTCTAGAGAAAATTAGGCCATAAGTACCAAGCTAGCACTGAGCTAATAAATTGCTTGTCTGTTAACAACAGTTGATGATTTAGGACATTTTAACTGCAACAAACGGACTCAAAAACATCTTTTTAAAGGAGAAAAGGGTCATAAGTTCAACTGTGTGTGATTTCAACGTCTGATAAATGTGAGAAGCTAAAGTCTTGTTGTTTATCTGCTTTGCTACAACTGTTTTTACATGTCAGTTACAAACCCAGTGCTCAGTAGACTTGTTGTTGTAGTTTATTTTTCCTGTTTTAGCTGTTTATTGAACTCTTACAAGAGAAAATGTCCTTTCTCTCCATTAACTCTCTCAGCATCAACATTTAGAATGATGTCATGTTCACCTGCACAAACTATAAGATTGTTCTCTTTATCTGTCTGGATGCCCCGATTTGCTCTGCCAGTGAAAACATTTTGACTTTTCTGAGCCAAACTAAATTTAAACGTGTTAAAGCTGAGAAGTCTGAATTTATTTTTAGCATAATGACAAATTTTGTCTAGTATACTGTAGAAGCAGCCGCCGCGATATAATCAGACTGGTAATATATTAGTATTATATTAGTATTATTTGCAGCGCTCTGATTGGCTGAGCTTGAGTGATCTTCTTCAGTTTCACTTTGCTGGTTTAAAAAGATGTTTTTGATCTGTAATTGAAGCCAAAACACAATGCATGTGGATATTAACCATGTGTCTGGGCAGTTCTAATTACCTAGTTTTAATTCTGCTGTCAAAACTACATATAGTTTGATAAAGTGATATTGCTGTTGTAGATATATATTGTGAAAAAATAAACCCAAGAGAGTTGCCATGTAAGTGTGGTAAACAGTAAAGTGTGTCAGCAGGTTAAACTGTGTCATGTGAAAGGACTAAAGCCGATGATGGACATAAGCAGCGTTTAAGACTAAATCCTCTGTAAACTCCATGAACAAACTAAACAAACAGAACTGAAGCCGTCACGCTGCAAATGTCACGACTTTACCTTTAAATAGTGTTATGTATTTGTTTTATCTTTTACATGTTCTGCCCTGGGCTTTGTTCTTTCTGTGAGTTCTGTCTGTGATCGAGTCTGGATTAAAAGTCTCATGTGCTGCTGTTCTGGGCCTCACCACCAGAGGGCCTCACTGACACGTTTAAGCAGAGGTGGGCAATTATTTTTACCCAAGGGCCATATTCAAACCCAGAAGTGGTGGAGGGCGAGGCTGCAAACATTTGTATAAAAGAAAATTCTCATTATTGCTACAGAAACAAACTACTAAGCTAATGTTTTAATAAAGATACAGAGGAAGAAAGAAACAATTTTACAAGAAAAGTCACAGTTTTATAAATAGTCATTTTAAAAATATAATTTTTGTTTTCTAAAAGCTCAAGTTTAATCTAAAAAAATTATAAGTTTACATTTGTCTTTATACTGAAAAAAAAAGTTATTGTATTTATGTATTGTATTTTTCTCGTACAATGACAAAGATGAAAAGCTTCAACTTTATTCTCATGAAATAATATTTTAAGTCTCAAAATGTCACAAGTTTATTCTCATAGCCCAATCAGCTTTTCTTTCTTTTTTGTCCTTCATACTTCATCATACGGGTTAGGAGCCTGATTAAAACAGGCCAAGGGCCGCATCTGGCCCCCAGGCCGCCGGTTGCCCTGGTCTGCGTTAAAGTGACTCACAGAAAGTTACCTGCGAGTGAAAAACCAAATGCATAAATCACTGAAATAGAAAGACAAAGCATTAGTTTGGAACATTCTTCATTAATAAACATCAGTTTCATGTCAGACTCTGGAATATTTAAAGTTAAAGGAGCAAGATTTCTATAGAAACAAACGGGAGAAGTCGCTATTGGACACAAAAGAGTTGTTTTTGGGAGATGTAAGCAGGGTAAACACTTTTGAAATCTTTTAAGCACAACAAACAAAAAATCCACTTGACAATGTTTTTGTTTGATTTTATTTTGGCTAAAAGTTACACAGTGAACCTTTTAAAGCTGTTGAAGTTAATTTCAAACCATAAAAACTCGTCTCTTGTTCTCAGAAAGCCTTTGTCTTTGTTTTAAGTTGTTCACGTTGTAGAATGTGACGATGTGGTGACGTTGTACTTTGTCATAAAACCTCTAAAACAGATGTGCCCAAACCTTTTTTCCTTAGCAAGCCAAAATAAATATTATATTTCATTGAAGGGCCAATGTCAATGGTTTTGAAGTGTGTCAAGAGCCAAACCTAAACTTTATTTATAACAAGAAATTGTATTTTGTTAACATGTTTTGGCAGAATAAAACTGATTTGGTACTTTGACCATGTTTTCAACTAAAAATATAATCAGATAAAGATTCTAAAGATCCTCTTCGCGGCCCAAATAAAATCCCTTGGAGGGCAGAATCTAGCCCCGGGGCCACACTTTGGGCACCACTGCACTAAAAGGTTGTTTTATACATTTTCAGTGGTGCTTTTTGTTAGTAACTCAATCCAAAATACATTTAGAGAATGATTTTTTTATCTGCCAAGCATCTTATATCGGCCTCTATGAACACTGTGACATTGTATTAAAGTAGTAATTATGAGAATGCATTTTATAAGCCCTGTCCGCCACACCAGCTCGCCAAAGCCTGATCCTGTCAGATCTCAGAAGCTAAGCAGGGTTGGGCCTGGGCAGTACTCGGATGGGAGACTCTGAAGGAACCTCAGGTGCAGAGGAGAAACTCGTTGTTGTGTCTGTAGGCAAGACACCTCACCCACATTGCCAAGTATGAGTCTGGTGTGTGTGAATGTGTGCCCTCACTAAGCCCTGTCCAGGCTACCACATCTTAGTGGGACACAGCCTCGGTATAAAAAATATATTTTATAAGCTGCTAAACAGACTCAGTCTTTATTGAAATCTTAAATCGTGTTCAGTGCTTTTTACTGAAACGTCTGGTTTAACCGTCACACGTAGTTTTGATTTGAAAAGACCAGTCTTTAGTTGGTTAATTTCCTGTAAATTTCCTAAAGGAGACCTATTGTGTAAAATGTACTTTTCTGAGTTTTAAACCCTGTTACAACAGCGTCTCTCATCATTAGTTTACCCAAAGTTGGATTGATTCCTGTATGTTTTAATGTTGTATTGTCTGTTCACAAAATCCCTGTCTTCACCTTCCACCTATCCCCGCCCACTTGTCTGTATTTACTACAGATTACTCGCACAAAACAACAAAAAACAGTCTGTGGCTTTTTAAAGTTTAATTTTATAATGAAGAGGCGGAGCTTATCAGTTCTGCAGTTTCTATTTCTGAGCTGTTTTAGATCATCGTCGTGTATTTTAATGAACAAAAAGTGAATTATTGATCTACTTATGCAAAAGTTTCTTCCTAAAAGTAGAAAAAAATTACAATAGGTCTCGTTTAAGTGACAAAATACTGAAGTTCACTGTAGTAAAAGCACAATTTCTCGACCAAGACAGTGAACATTAAATTAAGTTGTAGAAACTCAAACTGTGTGACAAGTGTGAAGAGAATTTAATATAAACTTGTTCATAAAGTGGCAGCAGCTGAACTGGCTTTAAGAGGAAAAAAAGGTAACATAACCGAAGGTGTTTAGAAACTTGTATATATTTTCTTAACATTTCTTTGCAACAGTAAAACATTCAAGCTCCCAGACAAATAAACGTGTAACATAGAGTAAAAGCACAATCAAAAAGATCATTCACATTTTGTTTGTTTAATGTGTTATACAAAAACGTTGGTGTAAATCAAGGAGAATATTGAGCTCTCAGTTTAGGGACTTAAAATTACCCAAAATTTAGGTGGAGCAGGATTTTTGGTCGACGTCACTTTCCGCCCTACGGTGCATACGTTATGCAGAAAGAGCTTCTCTCCAACTGCTTACATGGGAAACTTCTTTGACTAAAACAACGACACAGTCTGCTCTCAGCTGTTTGGATCAGGTCTGAACCGGTCTGACAGACGTCTGTGTTTTTCATCTGAATGTCACTTTTAAGGGTCGTAGGTGGAGTTTCATTCACAAATGTTGATTTAGCAGCAGAACTTTAGTTTTCTCACAGATAAACTCTTGTAGTCACTGACAACGGAGCTTTTTACACTTGTTTACACTATTTGTGTCAATGAGCGGAGGCTTTTTCTGGAGTCGGGGCGCGCGCATCGCCCCTGTTGGTAAACAAAAAATCCCTCTATAAGTCCTATCAATTTTCTTGAAATTTGGGTTTTTTTTTTATTTGTTTAGTTGATCAATCTTAATTTTCGATTCGATTTTGTTTGACTTTTTCAAAACCAAATGAAAAATGTCATTTATGAACATGAACGCAAACACAAACTTTTAGTATGTCCCATTTTTTTTAAACTATGTCTCAAAATTCTGCCTCAAAGTTTGACTTTTGCTCCAAACTACACATTTGACAAAAGACTGGTTTTCGATCTTTCGATTCAAATAATTGACGATTCAGTTCGATTCGATCTCTCGATTTTTCGATTTATGGCCCAACCCTTGTTTACAGTAGAAACTGAGTCTGATTCATTCCAGAGGCTGATTTGACTCTAAATAGGATGGACACAGTGGTATTTTTATCTTTAACATTTCCAGGTGCTTCATAGTTTGTTTCAGAAACTGAACAAAAATGAATTTATCAAGAAAAAAAATCCCAGAATGAGAAGTGGTTTTAATATGATGCCAAAATAACTCTGAGCCAAGAAACAGAAACGAAAGTTATTCTGATTCTTTTAGTGACATAAGTCTACTTTTTTATATTTTAACAGTAAATTATACAGTATGTCATGGGTTCTCGTTCCTTTGTTTTATCGCTTGACTTTGCTGGGGTTTTTCAGTCTGTGAGAGACTTTTCTGGAGTTACATAAGTAAACTGGTTCAGTGCAGGATTGACTAAAGCTAAAGCTAATCCTCAAAACACTGGAGTGACACTGTTTAAGTGGCTTTTCAGATCCTTCTCTTCTCTCTGAACTGATCGATAGGAATGATCTCTTTGAACATGATTACTGAAGTAGATTTATATGTAAAAAGTCATAAAACCAATGTTAGATTAACTTGAATTGAACTTAAAATGTGCACCGTGTAACTTTTCCAATAAGAGGTTCTGTCATTATAGCAATCTAACTAATCTGACTGGAATGTTACAAGCATAGACTTCTCAAAATACTTTATTAAAATGCAGTCTTACCGTGTGCAGTGTTGCCTCTCCATAGATCTGACCTGTTTGGCTTTGTCGCGTCACATGCTTCTCTCCACTCAAATAGATAAGAAGAAAAGCACAAAATGCAGACAAAAGTGACGTAGTCCTGTTCATTCTCCAGTCAGAGTCGCTGAAATTGAGTCGATCATGCTAGTTGTTAGCTTGACTATTTTCATTGTTTAAACTGACAGAAACGCCAATATCATGAAATAAAAAAAAAAAAAAACTTTCTACACTCATAGAAACACTTTTTCTTGAAAAATTCCTTTTTGTTCAATTTCTGATCAAAACTATGAAGCACCTGGAAAAGTTAAAGATAAAAACCACATTGTGTCTCTTATTTAGAGTCAAATCAGCCTCTGGGACCAATCAGAATCAGTTTCTACTGACAAATACAAAAAATTCCCCCAAAATGTTCATAGCACTTTTGTATTGGCTCTGCCTACATTTTTTTGAGTAATTTTAGGTCCTAAAACTCATTTTTACCTCAGTGACCTTCAGCTTTCACAGAGGAATTGTCAAAACCTAAAAAATGTGTGTCATTCAAGTCTCAGCTGTAACGCCATGCAGCTTTATCAATCTAATGATAGGCAGAAATTAAACTGTGTTTTTCTTTTGTTTGGAGAAAGTTCTCACTTCTGATCAAAGCCTCTGAGTCTCAGAAGATAAAACTACAGATACAGCTTCACAAAGACTCCAGACGTGCTTGTGCACAAAGGATCAGAAACAGTTTTAGTTTGAATTTTTACTAGGGATGCACTGATCCGATACTGGATCGGATATCGGTGCCGATCCAGGACATTTTGCTGGATCGGGTATCGCCCCATGATATCGGTTCAGCCGATATCATAGTTGTGTCTTTAATTGGACATAATGAGACTATTTTACAGGGTGTGTTGATCCAGAAATTTCATAATATTGGGCATTTTATTCAGATTAAGTTGTTAAGTTGTGACTTGTAATATAAACAACAGTTACATAACACAATATGACCAAATGTATTAAGTTTTTGTTAGAAAAAGAAGCAATTTCA
Source organism: Mugilogobius chulae (assembly GCA_038363315.1). Classification (NCBI taxonomy): domain Eukaryota; kingdom Metazoa; phylum Chordata; class Actinopteri; order Gobiiformes; family Gobiidae; genus Mugilogobius; species Mugilogobius chulae. Next base: position 46,605,920 of record CM076403.1, read on the forward strand.
GTCCTTTCACTGGTATCGGTTGATATCGGGTATCGGCAGATAGTCAAAGACAAATAGCAGGAGCGATATCGGAACAGAAAAAGCTGGATCGGTGCATCCCTAATTTTTACATATTTTAAACAGACAAGGTGAGGAAAAATAGGCCGGAATGAGAAGGTGAACTTAAACTAAGCACATTTAAAAAGTGCATGATAAATAACATATTCTCTGTTGTTTGTCCTCGTAGGTGTTGTCGTTGTTGTTTATGCACTTGTGCTGAAGCTTCTGGGCCTGACCACAGACTTTTGACTCAAATCCGTCTCTGTCTTTAATTGGGGAATGACAGTGTCCTTTAACGGAGACCTATGATGTAAAATATACTTTTCTGAGCTTTTAACCATATTACATCAGTGTTCTCTCATCATTACTTTATCCAAGGTTGTATTTGAATTGATTCAGTCATGTTTGAGTAATCTTGTATTGTCCTGCAGCTGATCACAAAATCCCTGTCTTCACCTACCACCTATCCCCGCCCACTTGTCTGTATTTATTGTGATTTCTCTAAAATTCAGATTCTGAGTAAAACATGTAGGGTAGTTTTGGAGTTCTATGGGTTTTGAAAAAAATTATTTTGGATTAAAAAATAAATTTGGGATCATTTGTTCTGACACAGTCCCGCTGTAGAGATCAAGATTCCCTTGTGTCGAATTGTCATTTACCGTAATTTCTGGATTATAAGCCGCTACTTTTTTCATGAGCTTTGAACTATGCGGCTTATAAGGCAATGCAGCAAAATTATAGATTCTCATAGACTTACTATTAAAAGTGCGGCCTATGTATGTACTTTATCATTTTTCTACTTAAATCTATATTGGTGCAGCTTATATTCAGGTGTGCTCAATAGGGCAGAAATTATAGTATTTGGTTTTGGTTTGGAGCAAAAGTCAAACTTTGAGGCAAAATATTGATATATATTATATTATTTTTTTCAGTAAATAGAAAGTTATTAAACGTCTGAGTCATTTATGTTCATAAAATCATTACCTAAAGCAGTGGTTCCCAAAGTGGGGGTCAGGAGCCCTCGAGGGGTCGTGAATCTGGGGGTCGCGAGATGATTTCAAAATGTATTTTTCCAATTATGACTTGGCATTTAATCTTTTTTTATGTTGACAACAGTATGTTTAAGTGAATTTGAGTCATATAAAGCAATACACTATAAAAAAGACACAATTAAACCACATTTAAATGGCTGTGTAATTTAAAATGATTACAAAAAATAAATATTTTTTGCTGTGGGGGTCGCGAGTTATTTTGGGGGTCCCGGGCCGAACCTCTGACCTAAAGTAATTTTATTTTGTTTTTGAAAAGAGTGAATAAAATTGAATAAAATACATTTGTTATAGATGGGACAAACATGTTACTTTAATAAGCTGAAAGATTTACCTTTTTATTTAAAACTCAAAAAAATTCACTAAATTTGAAAGTATTTTATAATCCAGATTATTTGGAATTTGACATTTTCATTTTTTTTGTCTAAAAATTCATAAAATGTTTGGTCCTAATCAATTAATAAAAGAAATTGTTGGACATTGTTTTGGAGAAGTCATGGAAGTTAAAATCTGTGGCTTAATAAAGTAAAAATTATAATAAAGAGGCGGTGTTTTGAACAGGAAATCAATGGACCTGCTTCTTCCTAAATACAAAAAAAAATCACAACATCTCCTTTAATTAAACTGTCCTTTTTTAATGTATAGATTCTAAAATGAATATATATAATATGTTTAATTTTTAATCTTTTTTTGTAATGCAAAAAGCTAATGGGTTTAGTCACTTATAGAAATCACCAGATTGTTTTCACCAGTTTATCTACAGTATTTTGACGAGGTTTATATTTGTCTTTTGTCCAGTAAATATGAGGTAAATCCACAACTGTTACCTAGAGACCGCATTGGAAATATCTGCCTTCACTCAGCACCTATCCCCGCCCGCTTGTCTTTATTTAATTGTTTGCGAGTTGGTGTAGTTTGAGTTTTGCGCTTGTTCCTTATGGTTTGTGTCTAAGTGGATTTGGTCTAAAGTCCTGGTCAGGTCCTTGGATTATCCCAGGTCCTGACTCGAGGGAGGGGCTTCTGCTTTTAGACCCAGATAAACCCGGTCACAAGTTCACGGAGGGAGAGTGTGAAACGGAGCCGTGACTGTGCTTGGACGCCATGTTTGTAGTTTCTGTCGTCCTGCAGTTGTAGTTCTGTTTGGAGAGAGTGTCCCGGGTTTATATGTGGATTATGGCGCCATGTTTGTAGTTTCTGTAGTCCTGCAGTTGTAGTTCTGTTTGGAGAGTGTGAAACAGAGTGCTTGGACGCCATGTTTGTAGTTTTCTGTAGTCATGCAGTTGTAGTTCTGGTTAGAGAGTGTGAAACGGAGCCGTGACTGTGTTTGTTAAGACGCCATGTTTGTAGTTTTCTGTCTGTAGTCCTGCAGTTGTAGTTCTGTTTAGAGAGAGTGTCCCAGGTTTATCTGTGGATTAACTCGATTATGGTGCCATGTTGTAGTTTTGTCGTCCTGCAGTTGTAGTTCTGTTTGGAGAGAGTGTCCCAGGTTTATCTGTGGATTAAGTCAATGTTCTCTGGAGAGTCTCAGACAGAACTGGCAAAAGTCCAAAAGAAACAACTGAAAACAACATAAGCGTTCTAGACTTCAGCAGTGAGGGGCAAAAATACACGAGAGACAAAGGCAAGGAAGGACATTTTCACCTGTAAGAACCAAAACATAGCTAAAATGTGGAAAAAGCAGTTACAGTCTGAGGACAAATATAAACAGCCACAACTCCTGCTGAATATTGAGTTTGTGACGTGTTAAAATATCAGGTAAACAGTGGCAGAAAAGCAGAAAAACTACAACAACACTTGCGTTTCTCTCACATTTCTCACTGACACAGACTTGAGGATCACACACAGACAAACTCAGCACTTTTCTCTGCTTAAACTATTCTTTTTTATTTGCTTGAAGAGCAAATTATTTGTTATGTAACATTAAAAATTTACTAAAACTTCAACTGCTGTTAGCAAACAAGCTAGCTAAGCCCTGAAAAGCTACCACTTCCTACTAAACTAGTTTCAGTTTTTGAACACTGAGTAAAACAAAGGACATAAAAACACACACATGTTATCAGGTGTGTTGTCTTTTTCCCACATAAATAATGTCAGTGCATAGTTTCTATTGAATAGATCAATGTTTCCCAACCAGAGGTACGGGGACACAAGAACATATTTACTTAAAACCCATATAATTATAACACTTTCATCAATTTGACTTAGTTTGGTGTGATTGTCTTTGTGGTAAATGTTGATCAGTTTTACAGTTGTTAAGTTGTAAATTATGAAGAGATTGACGAATAAAAGCAGAAAATTACAAGAAATAATTAGGTTCTAAAACAAAATCCTTCCACATGTTTCTTCAAAAGACAATTTACACACAAGTGACACAGTTTCCTGGAGTTTAAGTAATTATATAACACAATTAAAGTGTTGTAAGTTATAATAATTTGTCACATTGTTACTCCTGTGTTATTTATGTTGTTATTGGCCCAGATCTACCATGTGGTTGCTAGGTAACAGTTTGTCATTTTTACTGGACAAAAGACAATAATGAACTTATCGGAAATCTTAAACATAATCATGTTTACCATGTTTTATTAAAAATGTAGTCTAACCTGTCATATACAGATTTTAAAAAAGAGAGTGAACGTCAGGAGTATTTAGAAAAATGTTTAAAACATTTTACACCATAAAGCTAAATTTGGCATTAAACAAGGAAGTGAAATACAGTACTTAAAATTGGCATTTTACTAATACTAAATATACACAGTAATTGGGAATACTCAAAAAGTGTTATATTATGTAATACATCATGTCATAGACTAGTGCAGGGGTGCCCAAACTTTTTTCCTTGGTGGGCCAAAATTTTCCAATTTTTTCTTCGCGGGCCAAAATGTATTGCACTGAAGAGTGCCAAGGGCCAAACATAATTTTGTTCGGCATTTAAAAAAACATTTTGAGACGAGATGAAGATTAAAATACCCTTTACTAACATGCTTTAGGAGATTCCACATGAATTTTGTCATTTGACAGTCTTTTCAACACAAAATTGAATCAAACAGTTAGTCCTAACAAACCTGAACAACCCTTCGCGGGCCAAATTGAACCATCTGGCGGGCCGAATTTGGCCCCCGGGCCCCACTTTGGGCACCCTGACTAGTGGTTCCCAAAGTGGGGGTCGGGACCCCTCGGGGGTTGTGAGGCAAAATCTATGGGTCGTGAGATGATTTCAAGATGGAATTTTACAGTCATAAAGTGGTATTTAATCAACTGGAAGCATCACATTTGTCTACATTTTGGTCATATAAAGCAATAAACTACACACATAAATGTATTTAACCCAATTTTAATAGTTTTTTTTTTACTTGAAATTATTATATAGACATGTATGCTCTGGGGGTTGTGAGTTGGTTATATGGATATTTTGGATATATCCTGGTCTGAAAAATTTGGGGACCTCTGTCATAGACAATTATACACTCTAAATTACTAAAACATCCTAGTTCTCGTGCTGTTTATTGATTTCTGTTCTGTATTCAAACAGCCGCATGCTGGTAGACCTGTTAAAACACAAACATGAACATTGAGTCATTGATTTTGTTTGTTTTCAATGAAGAGACAGTAAAAAGTCAGAGTAAACTGTCAGATATAGTGTTTTGCTCTGGAGTTCCTCAGGGCTGTGTCATGTCCCTTTTGTTGTTTTCGGCATAAGTGTTTCTTAAAGTCAACACGAGAATCATCAGATTACAATTTGCAGATGATGATTTGTTATGCGTTCTTCACTCAAGAAAATGTAAAGGAATGTTAAGTGTTTGGGCTCTAAAAATGCAATAACTGAATCCCAGGTTTCTCTCTTGGCTAAATTGCTGAAGTTTACACTTCACAAAAGTCTAAATGTTTTACCATCTGCAGCAACGGGACACTCCTGAGCTTGTTCTCGTCTTGATCAGAACTGCAGCTGGAGGGTTAGAATGTGTTACTGTGTCTGCCTCCTGCTGGACCTTTTGTTTATGTTAATAACAGACACTTTGTTGTGGAAAAAACATGACATAAAGAATCCATGTCTAACTACAGATTAGTTTGGGTTTCTTTGCTCTGTATGATATTTATTTGTCCGGAATGTTTTACTGTAGAGACCTTTTCCAATTTAATGCATTTTCTAAGGTTCTTGCATTTTTTTCATTGACTCTGTGTGATATGTCAGTCAATATTTATCATTTCTATTGATAACAAGGCTCCAACAAAATCTACAGATTTTATATAAATATTATGAGTTATTAATTTGAAAGTATGTGTACATTTTTGCAGCATATTGTACAAGTGAACTATTTATAAGTGTTTATAAGGTTTCTTACTTGATTTTGTTGATGAGAAAGCTAAAACAGTAATGTGGTAATGCATTATTGACACAGGTTGCTGTATTTGACCATCTCTCAGTGTCTCTGGAGCTTCTCCTTAGAGCAGCTCTCAGACAAACATCTGCAGCTCTTTTTAGACTTGGTCAGAGGATTTGATGTGGTGTTTGTTTTGGTTGGTTGGGAAACCAGATCCCTGAATAAACCTAAATAGACATACGGAGAAAACCAGAGCGATACATTAAAAAACACTATTTCTGTTTTGTTTTATTGCATGTTTCTATTTGTCCATTGTTCCTGACTCTAGTCCACGTTTAGTCCTGACTCTAGTCCACGTTTAGTCCTGACTCTAGTCCACTTTTAGTCTTGACTCTGGTCCACGTTTAGTCCTGCTCTGGCCATGTTTAGTCCTGACTCTGGTCCGTGTTTAGTCCTGACTCTGGTCCACGTTTAGCACTGACTCTGGTCCATGTTTAGTCCTGACTCTGGTCCATGTTTAGTCCTGACTCTGGGCCATGTTTAGTCCTGACTCTGGTCCACGTTTAGACCTGATTCTGGTCCACGTTTAGTCCTGACTGGTCCACGTTTAGTCCTGACTCGGGTCCATGTTTAGTCCTGACTCTGGTCCACGTTTAGTCCTGACTCTGGGCACCAGCAGGAGGCCGGTCCCTGAGGTCGAGATGGTTCATAAGACACTAACATGTCAGAGATGTACTTTGGTGCTAGTCCATGGAGAGACTTAAACACAAGCAGAGCTGTTTTAAAGTCTATTCTCTGAGCCACTGGAAGCCAGTGCAAAGACCTAAGCACAGGACTAATGTGATGGTACTTCCTGGTTCTAGTCAGGACTAATGTGATCGTACTTCCTGGTTCTGGTCAGGACTAATGTGATAATACTTCTTGGTTCTGGTCAGGACTAATGTGATGGTACTTCCTGGTTCTGGTCAGGACTCGAGCAGCAGCGTTCTGGATGTACTGCAGCTGTCTTACAGCTCGTTTGGATAGGCCGAGGGGCAGGCCGTTACAATAGTCTAACCTACTGGAGACAAATGCATGGATAAGTCTCTTCTCTCTCATTCTCTCTCTTTCAGGGAACATCTGCAGATTTTCTTCTGACTTGGTCAGGATTGTAGCTAGAGGATAATTCCCATGTAGGCTACATGTTCTACATGTTTTGGTTGGAGGTGGAAGCTGGAGTATCTGGAGGAAACTCACCCAGACACCGAAAGAAATATGTAAATTCCACACACAAAGTCCAGGCCGTCCAGGAGTCGGACCCATGATCTTGCTGTGAGGCGAGAGTGCAAGCCACTCTGTCACCAGCTCTGTCTTAACTTTAACTTTTATTATAGGTCCTCACAGACTGTAACTTGGCTTATGTAATGATAAATATCTGTCACATTAAACCTCATATGGGTCTCTAAACTTTAAATATGTCTGGAAGTTCATCTGACTCTCTTGTTTTTGTGTGTTTCCAGTCGCATTGGCAGTAACGTGGATGGTCAGTACCTGATGGACGGCGTCCGTTCAGCTGCTGTAACCCTTCTCTCCTCGTCCCTGCATTCTGGCTCAGGATGACCAACAACTCGCCCACTACAGCTACGACCACTACACCGAGGAGCTGACGTGTGGAAGCGCGGCTGCTCCGAGGCCCTGCTGTCCTACTACGGAGGCATGATGAACACCATCGGAGCGCTGGTCATCCTCGTCACCATGTTAGAGTAAAGTTATACACACATCATCCTCGTCACGATGTTAGAGGTAAAGTTATACACACAGGCTGGTCATACTCGTCACAATGTTAGAGGTAAAGTTATATACACGTCATCCTCGTCACGATGCTGGAGGTAAAGTTATACCCACAGGCTGGTCATCCTCGTCACGATGTTAGAGGTAAAGTTATACACACATCATCCTCGTCACGATGTTAGAGGTAAAGTTATATACACGTCATTCTCGTCACGATGTTAGAGGTAAAGTTATATACACGTCATTCTCGTCACGATGCTGGAGGTAAAGTTATATACACAGGTTTTATATAAGCTGGTCATCCTCGTCACGATGTTAGAGGTAAAGTTATATATAAAGGTGGTCATCCTCGTCACGATGTCAGAGGTAAAGTTATACACACAGGTTTTTATAGGGCTGGTCATACTTGTCATGATGTTAGAGGTAAAGTTATATACACGTCATTTTTGTCACTATGCTGGAAGTAAAGTTATTTACACTGGTTTTTATAGAGCTAGTCATTCTCGTCACGATGTTAGAGGTAAAGTTATAACACGTCATTCTCGTCACGATGTTAGAGGTAAAGCTATATATACACGTCATCCTCGTCACGATGCTGGTAAAAAGTTATACACACAGGCTGGTCATCCTCGTCACGATGCTAGAGGTAAAGTTATATACACGTCATTCTTGTCACGATGTTAGAGGTAAAGTTATGTACACATGCTTTTATAGAGCTGGTCATTCTCGTCACGATATTAGAGGTAAAGTTATATACACAGGCTTTTATACGTCATACTTGTCACGATGTCAGAGGTAAAGTTATATACACAGGCTTTTATAGAGCGTGTCATACTCGTCACGATGTTAGAGTAAAGTTATACACGTCATTCTCGTCACGATGTTAGAGGTAAGTTATACACACATCATCCTCGTCACGATGTTAGAGGTAAAGTTATATACACAGGATTTTATAGAGCTCGTCATACTTGTCACGATATTAGAGGTAAAGTTATATACACGTCATTCTCGTCACGATGTTAGAGGTAAAGTTATATACACGTCATTCTCGTCACGATGTTAGAGGTAAAGTTATATACACGTCATCCTCGTCACGATGTTAGAGGTAAAAGTTATATACCGTCATTCTCGTCACGATGCTGGAGGTAAAGTTATATACACGTCATTCTCGTCACGATTCTGGAGGTAAAGTTATATAGGCCTACACGTCATTCTCGTCACGATGCTGGAGGTAAAGTTATGAAGGTTTTAAACAGGCCGTCCTATTCGTCAGAGTGTTAGAGGTAAAGTTATAAACACAGCTGGTCATTCTCGTCACGATGTTAGAGGTAAAGTTATACACACAAGCTTTTATAGAGCTGGTCATCCTCGTCACGATGCTGGAGGTAAAGTTATTTACACTGGTTTTATAGAGCTAGTCATTCTCGTCACGATGTTAGAGGTAAAGTTATATACACAGGCTTTTATAGAGCTGGTCATCCTCGTCACGATGCTGGAGGTAAGTTATATACACAGGCTGGTCATTCTCGTCACGATATTAGAGGTAAAGTTATATACACGTCATTCTTGTCACGATGCTGGAAGTAAAGTTATTTACACTGGTTTTATAGAGCTAGTCATACTTGTCACAATGTTAGAGGTAAGTTATAACACAGGCTGGTCATACTCGTCACGATGTTTGAGGTAAAGTTATACACACAGGCTTTTATAGAGCTCGTCATACTTGTCACGATGCTGAAGTTATTTTATTTATCAAAGTTTGGCTTTTCATCAAGGAAGTACATTTTGTCATGAAAAATAAAGAGCTGGAGTCAAATTTGTATTTTATCTTTTAAGAATTTTAAAATATCATACCTAGATTAACTTTACCACATTATATTTATTTTAGAAGTATTACTGAGTTACACACTGCAAAAAAGCCTTTCAAAAAATAAAAAGTTTGCTTATAATGACATGATCTGCCAGTGCAGTAAGAAAATGTGACTAACCTGGTTGTTTTGAGCAGAAATACTAGTTTCAAGTTCTCTTGACAGATTTTTAAGCAGTTCTATTTTGATTCAAACAATGGCTTAAAACAGATACACCTTTGCTTAAAATAAGGCAGGTAGCTAGATAAGGTAAATCAGGATGCTTGGTTGTTGTTGTTTTTTTTTTTTGTATTTCACCTGCTCAGGGACTGCAGATGGAAACTAGCTACTGCTTTAATCTGGTGCAGAGCATCTTTGATGTTTTTGCACATTGTCCCTGTCAAATAAACTAATAAACTAACTAAACTCATTCATCTATTCTGCCCCGCCCACTTTTCTAGGCAGTGCACTTCCTGTTTAGTTTTTATCACTAGTCTGTGTGAAGTCCTTTGAGTTTTCTGAGTCTGTCCCACTTTCCAACACAATGATCCACTTAAATCTGCTGCTTCCTCTCTTCCTCTGCTCAGGATAATCTGCTCACTGCGACCTGCTTTCTGCTTTCCACAAAACACATCCTCATCAGACACTTTTCTCTCTAAGTGTTCTCTTTATCTACGCTAAAACACACACAAGACATTTTATTAAACAAAGACCAGTCGTGTGGTTAAATCAAAATGACATTTAATAATAATATGTGTGTAATTATTATGATTATTTCACTCTCTTCTGTTTCCACACACTGTCAGTCTTTATGTTTGATCACAAAGTATTAAATAATAGTTCCACTTGTCGAACACTAAGAGAGATCTGAGAGTCTTAAGCAGAAGCTCAGGTGAGGCGGTGGAATAGTCCAGGTCAGGTGGAGTTCATGACGTCTGTTTAGACGCAGACGTCCCAGAATGCATCAGGGCGTCTGTATTTGGGACTTTAATGTTACACAACTTCAGTCTGACACAGTTTAGATCAGAGACCACAACTGTCTTTGTGCACTCCAGGAGTTTGTCCTGATTTTAACCCCGATGTTTACCTCCACGAGTTCAGGAGGCGTGGCAGAGTAAGGATTTCGTTTGAGATTTTTTGTCGTTCTCTCCTTATGTCTGTGTGTCACTACGACTGACTAGTTAGTAGTCATTCATCATTCATTTGTTAAGACTGAGACGAGATCTTTCCCAGGCCTCAGAGTCTCGAGACCGAGGCAAGATCAAGATCATGGTCCATGGAGACCAAATCAAGACCATCTTGGCGGCACGGTGGCTGAGCGGTTAGCGCTCTTGCCTCACAGCAAGAAGGTCGCGGGTTCGATTCCCGCACGGGCCGGGCCTTTCTGTGTGGAGTTTGCATGTTCTCCCCGTGTCTGGGTGGGTTTTCTCCGGGCACTCCGGTTTCCCCCATCAACCAATAACATGCATGTTAGGGTAATATCCTCCAGCTACGGTAGTCTGACCAAGCCTAGCAACGACATCTGGAGATGGGTCCCGAGCGCTGCACTGCGGCGATCACTGCTCCTGAGGAGATGCCCCAGAGGCATTGAAGGATGGGTCAAATGCAGAGGACAAATTTCCTACGGGGACAATAAAGTATACCTTAACCTACCTTACCTTTATCATTTTCTAGATTTCTATCAGTCTACATGATCTTATTGTGCAGGGCTTATTAGAGGCTGTCACTGCTCTGGGGCTATGAACTCCTGCTGCAAGTTTAGCAGAACATGGAGCCAATGAAATGTGGTGGTCTCAAGGTCAGACCCCAAGTCCAAGACAAGACCGAGTCCAAATACACTCAAAACAAGACCAACCAAGACTTTAACACAGTCGAGACCGGTCTCAATACTACTTACTAGATACCTCCCATTTACAGGAAGTTTTTAATGTACATTAACTTCCACAATTCAGTCCATCCAACAAAACAACAAAGAGTCAATTTAATTTGTGCTGTGAAATTCTAAAGACCAAAGCACACTATTGGACGCCTCCATTAGTTTCTATGAGTGTGAACACACTCTCTCTCATTCTCAACTTATTATTTATCCTTGTTGGCATCGATAGTTTCTTCTTCCATAATTCAAAGTCCACAGTAGTTAGAACTCACTTGTCAGTGCTTAGTGCTAAAACAACTTTTTATATCATCTTCATTGTCAATAACGAACAGAAACATTCGAAAAAAGAAAATCAGAAGCAGTCATTGATCAATAATGTCAAAACAGATTGTCAAACATTAAAGAGGCAGATAGATAATTGTACCAGAGCATCTCTTGTGATAGGACCCTTTCGGCAAGAAAAACAACAAAAAACAGGGAAAAAGAAAAACCTCAATGAGAAGCTAAGTGAAGGAGAGCAGAGAGTTGATTCCATAACCAGGGAGCTTGATAGCTAAATGCTCTGCCTCGTAGTGTGCTTTTAGAGCAAGGGTGTCGAACTCATTTTGACAAAGGGCCACATTGGCATCTTGATTGTTCTCAAAGGGGCCGGTTGTAACTAAAATTAACCTACTGATCTACAGAGAAAATAGTTGTATTTGATTATTATATATTTTTTGAAGGGGCAATTACAGCAAAGCTGCATTAGTCTGAAAAATGACCTACTCTTTAAGTTTTAGACAAATTTTTTTCTTTAGGTTAAGAAACTCACATTACTCCTGGCACTAATATAAAATTTAAGTAAACCTTTATTAAGACCTTGAGGGCCGGATGAAATGAGGTGGAGGTCCGCATCTGGCCCCCGGGCCTTGAGTTTGACATATGTGTTTTAGAGACTATAGGAACCACCAGAAGTCCAGCATCTTGAGAGCGAAGCCATGTCTGCTCTCTACTCTCTCTCGCTGTCATCTCTTTCTCTCTCTCCCTCTTTCTCTCTCTCTCTCTCTCTCTTCAGGTCGGGGTCACGGTGGGCCCACAGTACGTCCAGACTTCTCTCTCTCTTCTCTTCTTCTCTCTCATCCATCTCTCTCTTCTCTCTCTCCTAAGGTCGGGGTCACAGTCGGTCTACAGTACGTCCAGACTTCCCTCTCTCTTCTCTCCTCCTCTCATCCCTCTCTCTCTCTCTCTCTCTTCTCCTCAGGTCGGGGTCACGGTCGGTCTCCAGTACGTCCAGACTTCCCTCTCCTCTCTCTCCTCCTCTCATCCTCTCTCTCTCTCTCCTCAGGTCGGGGTCACAGTCGTCTACAGTACGTCCAGACTTCCCTCTCTCTTCTCTCCTCCTCTCATCCCTCTCTCTCTTCTCTCTCTCCTCAGGTCGGGGTCACGGTGGCCTACAGTACGTCCAGACTTCCCTCTCGTCCCTGGCGAACCCCGACGACCCGGAGAGCGAGAGCGAGGGCTTCCTGCTGGAGAAGAGCGTGAAGGAAACGTTCACGACATCATGGCCAAGATGAAGTCCGCAGGGAAAGGCGCCAAAGTGGAGGAGGAGGAGAGGCGCCCCTGCTGCCAGCTGAACCACACTGCAGCGCTGACACACGGGACTTTTACCACTCACTGCTGTAGACACTGTTTACACGACAAACCGGCTTAAAGGGCACGTATTCTGCAAAACTGAACCTTTTAACTCCATGTTTCTCATCAAAAACAAGTCTCTGAGCCTCACAAATACTCTCTCTGTTTCAAGTTTCAAGACAATGTGATTTTACAAGCTTTTAACCAAGTCACAAGATCGATTATCATTTAAAAAGTGTCTAATTGTTTGAGTTTTAATGGGAAAACTACATTAACCAGAGTTATTACAAGTTTTGCAGAATATACGACCTTTAACCTCACTTTTTACAGATTATTTTGTCATGTATTCTTTATTTTCTTACATTTCTGAGCTGTAACAGAAGATGAATTCTAGATAAATGAATGAATGTTTTTTGGAGGCTGCTGTGCGAGTCTCTGAGCCGCTGGTGCACAACCTTTAGAGAATAAATAAATAAATAAATAGTTTTTTAAATTTAGACTGAGCTGGAGCGAGACGGGAGCTGCCGGGGTCAATCACAGGTAGAACATGCAAACTCTTAGTCTTATTTTTAGATAAAAGCAGATGTTTTTTAACTTTACGACCAAGATTACAGGATCTGTTTTGACATTTTCAGTCTCGAGGCTCAAAGTCAAACTGTGCTTTTAGAAAATTGAACCACTTTTCATTTAAATGTAAAACATGTACTGTTTTTATGAAGTAATCACACAGAGAATGATCTGTAAAAAGTAGGAGTATCAAACATCTGCATTTGGAGCATTTTGAATTTGTGTCCAGTTTCAAACTGTTCTGACGTCACAAACATAGTTTCACTCTCACAGTGTTGAAGCTGAAACACTTTAATAAACATTCATACTTAAAGTTTGTCTGGAGGAGTTTTCCAAATCCAGGAACAGCTCTCTTCTCTTCATACACGAGATCAACAAAAGTGAATCTGGTTTTAACTATAACCACTACTATATTCACCAAAACAACTGTATTTAGTGTTTTACAAGTGTTGTTTTGTTGAACCAGTGGGATTTACACAAATGCAGGTTAGGGAACACTTGTGTTGGTCGGAGGTTGAGGCTCCAGGTGTTTAGATGAATCTCTTCTGCGGAGCTGCCCCAGGGCGGCTGCAGTCACTGAGTGTGTGTGTGGGGGGGTTACTGTGTGAAGCACTTTGGAGGACGTCCGTTTGTGTATGTAAATGTAAATAAATCATTCATTCATGAATGAACAAGAACATGACCAGTGTCCAGGAAATTGGTCATTTTTATTTGGGAAATATCCGACCTGCAGCAGTGTTGCCAGACGTACGATAATTATCACATTGTTTGATAATTTCTCCCCTTGTACAATGCACGATCAATAATTCTAAGTCACTGTAAAACTCTGTAAATGTACGATCATTTCAAAGCTCCAGGTTTTTTCTTCGTCTTGACAAACTTGAGTTCGACTAAAAAACTGATCCAGGATCAGCAAACACTTAACACAGCGTGAGGTTTAGATGTGTTCTGTTGGTCAACAGCATCGATAGTTCCTCACGGCTGAGTCTGTCCCAGTGAGATGAGACTAAATGTAAAAACACAACCATGACAATAATGGAGACATCGGACAAAGGAAAGAGTGAATGAATCACTGTTACTTTACTTATAATAAAGTATGATTGATGATTGGCACGAAAATTAACAACCATCTGGCAATGCAGTGAGTTAAATTACGAACATATGAGTTTGATTGACAGGCTAACTGGCCAATAGCAACGAGGCAGCCTTGTTTTCAATTGGTCTCATCATGTCCACAGTTTAAGTATTTTATTATAGTTTTTTTTACAAATGTACACAAGTGTTTAAAATAGAGAAAACCCTCCACACAACCTTTAAAAATATCCTCAAACCTTTTACCACGAAGCACATCCTCCTGACACGACGACGGATTCAAAGGTTTCATCTGAACATTATAATTATTTACGTTTATCAAGCATTTGTTACTCTAAACGAAAACCTGATCAAACTGACACAAAACTAATCTTGACATGGTACGAGTCAGTTTTGACGTTTACAATCATATTTTCAGCTCCTGGATGAATAATTAATCTAAAAATATCACAAAACAGATGAATCCTTTGACTCTTTCTCTCCACAAAGACATTTAAACGTGCTTCCTTCGACTGTACATACTATTTTTAAACTTGTCTATAATGTTATTTTATTTAAACATCTTTTTTGTTTTTAATCCAGCTCTGAATGTAAAAGCCGCTGAAGGAAACAGAGGAGGCACAAAATGGCCGACGTGGAAAGTGGCAGCTAAACCTGCTCCTCTGACCGGCGTCGCTTTGCTCCTGCCGCGCAAAAAATACAAAAAACACAAACTTTAATCACATTTTCAGCTAAACTTCAATCACGTTTTGGTTCATTACAAGTATACGTTCTAAAAAAAAACACTTTATTTTGAGTTTTTTGAAGCGTCAGAAGCAAACGAGCCGTGGACACTGTAAAAAAAACCTGCTGTAAATATTAGATAAATGCTGTTTTCTTCTTTTCTAATCCATGTCTGTGTAATCGTTGCCTTTTGTTCGTGTTTGTGTGTTTTGTGTTAAAGTAGCCGAATAAAAAAACTGGGAGATAAAGCCGCGTCTGTCCTGACCTTCTCTGAGCCGACGACCTCATTAAAGTCTTAAAAGTGAAATTGGATCAGAGTTTAACGACTTAAAGAGCAGGACACGAGTCGATCAGGCACATGGACCGAGCAAAGACGCACAGCAGCAGGGATTCTCACTTTACTTAGGACTATGTGTTTTTTTTTGCTATTGACCCTATTTTGTCCCGCCTACTTTTCTAGGACGTGCACTTCCTGTTTTATCTGCTGTTAGATTTCAGTCCGATCGGGTTTATTTTAACGCTTCATTACTATGTTGTTTGCATATCATGGCAGATTTGAGAAAGATTGGCACCGACCGTACCAAGACAGAGGCACAACCTAGAGCTATCCTAATTCAAGGACCGTACCTTGACAAGCTGAAAACTAGGATGAAAGTGGCGCATTTGCCTAAGCCCATACTCTGGCGGGAACAAAGATATAGTGAAGTAACAAGCTTGTCACGTATGTTAGATAGAGCACCCGTCACAGAGATATATAATATGCACTAACTGCTTTACGAATGCAGCAATACATTGCAAATAAAATCATAATAACAATGACACAGCACACAATAATGAGTCCACAACTAACAAATCTGAGCCACGAAGATAAATTATTATCATCGTAGTATGCATATAATAACTAACACACAATACATGCGATCTGCAACATATACATCCTACACTATACCAACATGTAGCATAATAGCACTCACATAGACATGCATTCATATAGTACACACATACAATCATGCATTCACATATACACACCACATATGCAGTGCAATTGCAAATATATTACACCCCGACTATCGATATCATTGGACATTTCACATGATACAAGCACATACCATGCCATTCATAATGATTACACACACTACATCATGAATTCACATACTTAACACACACAGGCATACATAGCCATTCACATATACACACACAGTCGAATGCAATGCACCATATACACACTACAATGCCATCATATACACACACATCCATACAATGCATATCACAATATCACATCATGCGCACACAGTGCATTCACCATATGACACACACATCAGCAATTCCATATACACATCATACAATGCATCACTACCTAGATCCACCACAACATACATGCATTCACATATATCGACATAACCATACATAGATCTTTATTTATTCACACAATACATACATTCACATAATTACACACACATATGACCATACAATGCATTCCAACAATATATACAACACAATATCAGCTATATTTCACGCAGATACCAACACATAATAACAGGCATATTCAATAGTAGGAAGAACTCTTCATTCAGTTCGGAGGACTGCGTATGCTGGTAGGTGAAAACCTAAATATTTAAGGGTTTCTTTGAGGTGTCCTTGACATTCTTAGGCTTGCATCGGTAACTTTTTTAGTTCGGTGTACGACTGGAATTGCTTGTGTAAAGCGCATCCTCACCTAGCCATCTGATCATGGAAGGGAATGGAGGCTCATGAAGATGCACTCTGGGAGGCTTTCTTAAAAAGGCCATTATTTTTTATTCCTATCTAACCCTGTCGTCTGCGGCAACATCAA